>JALMGJ010000002.1:4452500-5132500 GCA_023362775.1 Charina bottae | reverse complement strand
CTTATGATGAAGGTGAAAGAAGAAAGTGCAAAAGCTGGGTTGCAGTTAAACTTCAAAAAAACCAAGATAATGGCAACCAGCTTGATTGATAACTGGCAAATAGAGGGAGAAAACGTGGAGGCAGTGACAGACTTTGTATTTCTAGGCGCAAAGATTACTGCAGACGCTGACTGCAGCCTGGAAATCAGAAGATGTTTACTTCTTGGGAGGAGAGCAATAACAAATCTCGATAAAATAATTAAGAGCAGAGACATCACACTGACAACAAAGGTCCGCATAGTTAAAGCAATGGTATTCCCTGTAGTAACCTATGGCTGCGAGAGCTGGACCATTCCACACTGAAGGCTGAGCGAAGGAAGATAGATGCTTTTGAACTGTGGTGTTGGAGGAAAATTCTGAGAGTGCCTTGGACTGCAAGAAGATCAAACCAGTCCATACTCCAGGAAATAAAGCCAGACTGCTCACTTGAGGGAATGAAGGCAAAACTGAAGTACTTTGGCCACATAATGAGAAGACAGGATACCCTGGAGAAGATGCTGATGCTAGGGAAAGTGGAATGCAAAAGAAAGAGGGGCCGACCAAGGGCAAGATGGATGGATGATATTCTGGAGGTGATGGACTCGACCTTGGGGGAGCTGGGGGTGGCGATGACTGACATGAAGCTCTGGCGTGGGCTGGTCCATGAAGTCACGAAGAGTCGGAAGTGACTGAACGAATAAACAAACAAAAAAAAGCCTGGAGGCTGGACAGACATTATTTGGATGCTTTGATCTGAATTCTGGGGTGACAGAAGATTGAACTTGGTCTCAAGGGTTCTTGCTAACTCTAGTATTCCATCATATTGAATGTATGAATCTGTTACAAGAACACTATGGTTGTCCAATTGTTTTTGTGAAGGAAGTAGCAACTACTTGCAGATCTCAATTCAAGACTTTCTAAGGCTTGGGAAGACTTCACTGAGTTACAGATTCTCCCACCCAAATGGAAAAAGTAGACCTCTGTTCGTAAAGTTAAAAGTTGCCTTCCATACATCTATGATGAAACCTATCCAGGCAGCATCATGAAATGTTCATTGGCCAGTCTTCAGTTAGGAACAGCCCGAAAGCCTCTGAGTGATGGAATGCCCTTGCTTCCCCACCATACATGGAGGAGAATTCCACGGCAGATTGTTTCTCTCCAGAGGCAGTATATAGCCAGTTTTCTTTCCCTCTGCCACGGCACATGGGTCAAAGACAAGTAGAGGACAGCAAATGGATGTTAGGGATCAGAAATGTTATCATTTTGAGGGTGGACACTCTTTGGGTGGCTAGGAACTGACAGCTGAAAAGTGGGCTGGACCATGTAACACAATGGAAGGTCTAGGACTTTGGAATTCTTCTCTTTTTACCCATCAAGGTCAAAGAAGGACTCTCAGAGGACTTGTGGGGGGGCAGCACTGATGGCTTTCAGACCACAAATTGCCTTCCTTTCTTTTCAGCCAAAGCATCAGCTTATGTGTGGTGAGATAGACACAAACTAAAAATTCACTGTACTCGAATCCAAAATAAAATGTATATCTCACCATCTCACCAGAGACCCGCTGTTCTCTCACCTTTCCTGGATCCCTGGAAAACCAGATCTTCTCCTTCTAACCAGGATGCAGGGTCTGGTTTGGCTATTTCTTGGAAGAAACAGACAGGCTGATTATTTCAGAGTACAGAATGTCCTCAGCTATCTGAATTCAGAGCAAAGACAGACCCTTACCGAGAGAAGCCATATTCCTAGAATTCTCCAGCATGACTTCTCCATGCAAGGCTTTTTGATCAGAATCCAACAGAGCCCACTCCTCCTCAGAGAAATACACGGCCACCTCCTTGAAGGACATGAGACCCTGAAAGAGGACGAAAACATTCCCAGTTAACAGATAAACTGAAGAAAGGTTTGAAAGATCTCACTCTTAACTCATAGATCCTAAACGCAGGTATTTCCATATACACATCACCCTTGTGTAGAAAGCAACGTTATGCAAAGCACAAAAAAAAAGCTCCAGATGGGTCGACTTATGATGCCCTCCACTGCCTATCATGGTTTTGGTCAACCAAGGCTTTTTCATAGTACATTTTAATAAGATAGAGAAGGCACAGATGTGCAGCATTCCCTCTGAACAATAAGGACTGTACTGGTCAGTTCTAGTACACTTTGGTCAGTACAGCCCAAACATGCTCACTCTGTTTTAGAAAAGGTAGGGCTTCCATTCTAGAGACTATTTTTCAAGCCAACATAGTGTTGCCTTCATCCCACCAACTTGAAGGTCCATCCAATGGGCTGACACAGACTCAGGATGTGCAGATATTTGCAGTGCAGCCAGTAGTAATTTTTTCTGTATGATTCCAAATTTTGTGAGAGGAAGAGCTCAGAAGAGGGATGCATTTGATTGGATTTATTCTGCTGGAGCTTCGGTGCCAGCAAGCACAATATTCCACTGACCACTTGGCCAGGACAGGTGGGAATCCCATTGGATACCATAGTAAATAATCTATGACATCCCTCAGAGATCAGAATGATCCTTCTTGATCATGGCCTTCCTTGGTGCCTTAAGTTGAATCTCAGTTACCTCTGCTCTAAAAAGGTAAAGGTTCCCCCCGCACAGTTGTGCAGTTGTGTCCGACTCTAGGGGCCGGTGCTCATCTCCGTTTGTTAGCCGAAGAGCCAGTGCTGTCCGAAGACGCTTCCACGGTCATGTGGCCGCATGACGCACATGGAACGCTGTTACCTACCCACCGAAGTGGTACCTATTCATCTACTTGCATTTGCATGCTTTCGAATTGCTAGGTTGGCAAGAGCTGGAGCTAGTGCGGGAGCTCACTCCACACGCAGGGCTAGGGATTCGAACCACCGAACTTGCGATCGACAAGCCTGGCGTCTTACCCGCTGAGCCACCACGCCCCTACTCTATCTATAGCCTCTGCTCTATCTATGCCTATAATCTATCTGCCCCTCAACTGGAGGAAGGTCTGACCCAGTTACACACCATACCCACACCCTGCTGTGATTCCCCCCCAAAGGGTTATTATTACGCCCTGAGCTCTTTTAAGGAACTGGAGGCCCCCCAACAGTCTCAGCACATGTCACCATCTGTTGCTTCTCCTACCTGAGTTGGAGGCAGAGTTGCTCTTTCTGCTTCATCAGAAAAAGGAGACATTTCTAGAAGTACTTGTGATGTCATACTGTCCCCTATGAAGGAGACAAAGGAAGTGGAAGGAGACTTTCAAAATTACTGTTAATTGATAGGGAGAATCACTACATAACTCAAGCTAATCCCATACAACCAGTTTCTGAATATGAGCAAAGTCTGAGAGCTGGAATTTTCTGGGGAAAGAAGAGGGGATCCAATCGAAGAGAATATTTGTAGCTCAGGGTTGAACTGGGGAGTCTTTGGTGCTCTCTGAGCCTTGTTGTTTTCATGCAGACGTTTCATTGCCAGGCTAGGCAACATCTTCAGTGCGAAAAGGGAGTGGAACTTGCTGTCTGTTTATATACCTTGGCTTGTCCTACCTGTGTTGGTGGGGGTCTTGAAGAGGGGATCCTTCCTTACCTGATGAAATGTCCTTAGTCTGATCCTCCTTGGAGAGCATCCCCAGAGGTGGATCTGATAGATCCCCCCTTGACTTGGGACCGTGTGTATCCAACTTCATGGAACTCCCCTGCATGTGAACACCAGCAAGAAAAGAAGGAGAGTTAGAGTATTTTTTGTATTAGGTCATAGAAAAGAGGGCATTCTTTGTTTCTGCCATCATGGATCCAACCTTGATGTCCGAAAGTGGGGATGAAGGAAGTTTTCAATATCCCACCTTTCCTGGGAAATTTTCTTGAAGAGGCAGTAAAACCTTTTCTTATAAGGAGTTCAAAAAATTCTGGTAGAGAAACATCTAGAGAAATTGGAAATATTGATTCTCTCACCTGCTCCTCTCTGTCCTCCTCCTGGCTCAGGAGGAAGCCTTCGGCCAGGGCCACTGCCTGGGAGCTGGTCTCCGCTCCACACTCCCGCACCCAGCTCTCCATCTCAGGGGGAAGGACGGCCAGGAATTGCTCCAAGATCACCAAGTCGAGCATCTGAGCTTTCGTGTGTCTTTCTGGTTGCAACCATTGATGACAAAGGCGGTGAAGGTGGCTGCAAATATCTCGGGGTCCCTTGGCCTCCTGGAAGCAGAATTCCCTTAAGAGCTGATGCTGGACATCCCAAGTGAGAGTTTTTTCTTCCAGGATGTTCTGCCCAGACCATTGGTTGAATTTCTCCTGGCTCTTAGCCTGAGCATCACAAAAATATTTCCTTGTTCCTTCCCAAAGTGTCTCCTTTGCCTCCATCATCTGTCTGGGCTCTCCTGCAACACTTCAGAGGGACTTCCAGGATCTCCAAAGCTGCTGGTGCCGAGAGAACCAGACCTGTGGGAAGAATTGGGGATCCCCATAAAGAACGAGATCCCTCTTTCCTCCCCCCCCCCAAGAAAGGCTTCATTGGGGTCTGCCGGTTGCCCCTCCCTCTTTGACAGCCCTCCTGAAAGGGGGCAGGATGGAGGGTCCCAGTGGGAGGTCCTCCAGGCAATGGGAGCTCCAGCTGGGGCAGGTCCATCTTCCCAGGGAGAGGTGCTGGCAGGCGGTTTTCAGCTCCCACCCACCCACCCCGCAATTGATTGATTCTGTGCCATCAAGTCATTTTTGACTCCTAGAGGTCACGTGGATAGATTTTCTAAAGCTTCCTTTCTCCTCTGCAGAGATTTCAGGGCAGAAACATCCCTTCTGCAGCTCCGGCCTCCTTCTCCCCACCCAAGACCCCAGACCTCCCAAGCAAGAGAAGGGGAGGGCTTCCCCAGAGCAGCCCCCACCACCCCAGTGACTGCGGCAGGAGCTTCCACCCCCCAATGGAAGAGAAGGGATTCTCCTTGCAAGGGGAGAATAGAATGCTATTCTCCTCCTCCTCTTCCTTTGAGATGATCTATAGACAGACCTCCATCCATACCATCAGGATGCAACGTTTCCAGGTGGGCAGCGTTACGCAAAGTGCTGTTGTGGATGTTGTAATTAGTTCTTCTTCTTCTTCTTCTTCTTCTTCTTCTTCTTCTTCTTCTTCTTCTTCTTCTTCTTCTTCGCGATCACTCGTAGCTGAGTAAGATTGTCTTCCAGGGGTAAAATCTTAACAGTGGATCCGTAAGGGGCTGTAAAGGCCAATTCTGGATCTGCACAACCTCCCACAATGAGGGCATAGGTTTCCAGGTGGAAGGCGGTCACGATGAGGGTTTGGTTGACGTACCTTCCTCTTAGCTCGTTTCTCCCTTTCGCCCTGTACTCCGTAGCGCCTTTAATAAAGGCTGACCTCCATTACTCAGAGGAATGAATGGGTAATTTTGCGATCTGCGCTCACACCCTTCCTCTCTCTGCAGCCTCGCTTTAGGGGTTAAATGCAGAGAGTGCAACTTCCTAGAGAGGCAGAACTCTGGGCAAGGACCCCCCCACTTCCTCCTCAAACAATGACAGCTTCCTTGGAACTCCCAAGGCTGCAAAACCTGGGCAAATTCTCCGGAGCATGCTCAGTTGTCTTCCGCAACTGAAGTTGCAGAGGGCGCCCCCTGGTGGGCTCTTTGGGCAATGGCAGTGTGGGAATACGACTGAGTGCGGGGGGGGGGGTAATAATAAAATAAAAAATAAATTAAATATTACAGACTTTAGGCCAGAGAACACTACAATAAAAATACATTAACAAAACTAAGAAGTAGACATAAAATACAACACAATTACACGAAAATAAATTAATATAAAATAAAATATGTATCCCGGGGGTCCACAGATGGGAGTGTAAGAATTTTTAGCTGTTAGAAACAAGAGGCATTAGAAACTTTTCAGAACAAGCCTTTCTCTCAAGTTAGAGACTAGATAAGCGTTTGAGAAAAGGAATGTGCTGTTCCACTGAAGTAATACATTCAAGCTTAGCTTCAGACAAGTAGGCTAGAACTAATGAATAATGCATTCTATCCTAGTGATAAGTAACTGTATTTTATTTCAAACTAAACCCACCCTGGCAGATTGGCAAATGAAATTAATGTATTCATGTGTCATTAGATGTATAAATGCTAAATGATCTCTCTGTATTGTGCGGCCACCGTATACAGGGTTATTCTGAGTTGCTTTGTATACTAATAAACTTATTTCTGACTCGGCCAATTAAAGGCTTCAATTTTTTCCCAGCTTGGGAAACAAACGGGAAGACTTTCACTTTCTAACAGGAGCATGGAAATAGGGGTGGAAGAAGATTCAGGTGATTGAGACCAAAACAAACAGGAAAAAGAAACAAAGATAGCTGTTCTTGTCCCTGAGTGGGAAAAACTCCTTAAAATGTTGGATTTGGTTCTTCTCGTCCCGAGATTGTTTTCTGATGATCTTTTTATTTCTGATGTCTTCATTTGGGGTTTTACTTTCCATGCCTAGAGGCAGCCACAAATAAAGAAAAACCAGCAGGGAAAAATAAATAATATTATACATAATAAAGGGAAAATAAGTAGGCACATTCTGCTGTTGTCTAGCGGTTGTCCGGATCATTGGAGACCAGATCCACCAGCCCTACCTAAGAATTATTTAATAATTTTATTGTCTTTTTTTTTAATAAAACAGAATAAAAAAGTGGATTATGTTGACTCCTCCATGTCTGTCAGTAGGGAGAGAGAGCAACAATGAAGTCATTGCTCCAAGGAGGGGAAAGATGGTGGCCGTGACACGTGGAATCAAGCAAATGCTATAATCCCAGAAAAAGAGAGTAAAATTGAGGAGCAAACGCAATCTGAGGTTCAAAGAAACTGACTCTGAGGTAAATTTTACCTCAGACATTTCACAGCCTGTCTGGGAAACAGTTTCATGCTCCCAATTCCAGAACTTTGCAAATATTAAACCCCAAAATACTCTTTTTCTTCTTGTTCAAATCACCTCACTCTGAAGGCCTTTGCCCTCGTGGTTCTTCTCAAAGAGAAGGTTGGACCCAGATTAAAAGGCACCTGTACTGGGGAACCGCCATTGCTCTGTGGGGAAAAGATGGTGGCCGAGATGTAGAGTGTCATGCAATGGGCCATGAAGGCTAAAATCCCCCAAAGAGAGAATAAATAGTTCAAGAAAAGATCCTTGAAGTAGGAAAAGGACTCCAAGGAATGCAGCTCCAAAGGTTTTACCTCAGAAATGTTACAGGGAGGGAAATGAAGGCTGAAGAGGCTCATTTCAGGGAGGGGAAAAGGGAATCAAGTCAGAAATGGCAACCAAGCTTTGGGGGTTCATTGAATGAACAATTTTAAAATGAGCAATTTTAAAAGAATGGAGTTAACTTCTCTGTTCTTTTCAGCCCATTTCTTTATTTTCCAACTACACCCAGAACCATCAATGAACTGTATTTGAATAAACAGCTTCAAAACAGCATGAGCCTCTGAAACCCTGAAATATGAGTGTGGACTGAAATATGTCCCCCACCCAAATCCTTCTAATTTTTTCATCTCTTAGTAATTTTTAATGCAACCAAAGAGAAAGAATTTCATACATGCCAGGAAAGTAACCACACCATTTATATTTAATTAATTTTATTTAAATCAGACTTTTTCTTAGCCCTCGTCATACCACAGAAAGGCAAAATATGGCTTTATGCTTGAAAGTCTTTTGCACATTCATTTCGGGGGCTTCTCGTCATCCTGGCTCCTTTGGTGAGAGAGGAATTCTTCATCCTGAAGCTCTTTCCACACACTCTACATTGATATGTATGTGACGATTCTCATATCATGAGAGGCCTTTGACCGAAAAAGGTTCCCTGCTTCTGGTTGACTCAGGTCTCGGTTCTACCCTGTGGATGCAAGTCTGATTATTTTTTTAGTATCTTCACATCCCAGAGGCAGTTCCCCTTCTCATTTCTGTCTGTTTGGACAGGAGGAACTGAAGTAGTTTTCTGAAGTAGTTTTTCTTAATTTCATATTCTTTTACTTTGGTCCCCACTGATTTCCAAAGGTCTCCCTTCTTGCTTGATCATCTGCAATGTCAGCACACTGGAGTGGTTTTCTTAGAACAAGAGGAAAGAAAGAAAGAAAGAAAGAAAGAAAGAAAGAAAGAAAGAAAGAAAGAAAGAAAGAAAGAAAGAAAGAAAGAGAGAGAGAGAGAGAGAAAGAGAAAGAGAAAGAGAAAGAGAAAGAGAAAGAGAAAGAGAAAGAGAAAGAGAGAAAGAAAGATTCAAAGCACAAATCTTCTTAGTTGTCACTTTTAATTCAATCTCACAATTACTCAATGGGACAATTCAATATCACACTCCATCCCTCTATTTATACTTTGATGGAACTTGAATTCCCTTTGGATTATAATATTGCTTCAGACCCCAGAATCTCTCTGTGGCGCCATTTCCAAATTTTGGGAGGATAGAGAAGTTTAGGGTCCTCTGAGAAACTGTGAGTGTATTCAGGAATAAGAAGGGGAGGGGAAAACAATTGTAAGGGGACTGGGCAAAAGAAGGAAAGTTTAAACTATGGGAAGTGACTGTGAATCAGTTGAATTTTTATCTGCATGTCTGCTTTGCCTTGAAGAGATGCAGCAGGGAGATACAGCTGCTTCTACTGCCTGGGGAAGCAGCACCTGTTAAATGTCTGCCTGTTCACATCCCTCCCAGAACCATGATCAAGTGGGAAGAACAAACAATTGGGGAGCAGGAAGATCACTTGTAAAAACACAATAAAGACAACACCTTCATAAAATTGCATAACACAGAATCTGAAATGCCTAAATGGCAATTTTCTTGGATTTTGATCCCCAACTGGAAAACTGAATAAATGTAAACATAAGAATTTTTTCTTCTCTTAATGATGTGCAATAGCATTGGCCACCTTCAAATGTCAAAAACCCACTGTTCAAAATTAAAAGAGCACGTGCCCATTGTTTTTGTTTTCATTGGCAAATTCATCTCTCTGAGGCTGCCAGTTGTCCTTTCCTAGTTCACTATAAGCAAATAGGAAATGCATACATTTAACCAAGTAGATCTAGAATTTACATTGATTCTCACCCAAATAAATTGATGTATGGGAAATTTGATCATTGCTCCTCCTGAAGCTCGTTCCACATTCCAAATATTTAAAAGGTTTCTCCCCTGAGTGCATCCTTTTATGGGAAGTAAGGGAACCACACCGACTGAAGCTTTTTCCACACTCCACACATCTATATGGTTTCTCCCCTGTGTGGATCCTTTTATGGGAAGTAAGGGAACCACTGTGATTGAAGCTCTTTCCACACGCAACACATGTATATGGCTTCTCCCCTGTGTGAATTCTTTTATGTCTCCTAAGGGATGCATTGTCACAGAAGCCCTTTCCACACTCCATGCATTTATATGGTTTCTCCCCTGTGTGGATTCTTTTATGATAGGTAAGGGAATTACCATGACTGAAGCTCTTTCCACACTCTCTACATTCATGTGGTTTTTCCCCTGTGTGGATCCTTTTATGGGGAATAAGCTGACTGTTATGTGTAAAGGTCCTTCCACACTCCATGCATTTATACGGCTTCTCTCCTGTGTGGATCCTTTTATGAGATTTAAGGCAACGGCTCTCACGGAAAGTTTTTCCACACTCCATGCATTTATATGGCTTCTCCCCTGTGTGGATCCTTTTATGGGAAGTAAGAGTACTGTGGTGGCTGAAGCCCTTTCCACACTCCATACATTTGTATGACTTCTCCCCTGTGTGGATCCAGTTATGGGAAGTAATTTGACTGCTCCTTCTGAAGCTCTTTCCACATTCCAAACATTTATATGGCTTCTCTTCTGTGTGGATCCTTTTATGGCATGTAAGGGACCCCTTTTCACGAGAAAGAGTGAAAGTCCACTTGGATTTTTTCCCATTCTCTCTGCATATATAATTATCACCTTTGGTTTGGGTTAGATAGTATTCATTTACATCTAATTTGTCCTTGAATATTCGTACACTTTTCCCAATATATTTTTTCTTAATTTTTCCTTGTTCAACAACGTCTTGCATCTGAACATCAATGGAAGAGGAGGTTTCCTGATTCCAGTTATTTGACTGGTTTCTCTCATGCCTTTTTAGTTCCATTTGAATTGCAGGCTTCTCCGTTCCATCTCCATGCCTGACCATTTGGAATGGTTCCCTGGAATCTTTCTTCTCCCGCCCATGATTTCCTTGAAAGGAAAAGAGAAATGAAAATGATAGCAAGGTTAGGGAAAAGATCAAACGGTAGGAAGTGATATGAATTTCCTTCTGAAATTTTGCCAAATTCCAGTATCATGCAGTTTTGCATGCTTGCAGTGGAATAGTATAGAAATGATAATTTCTTTGAAAACATTGAAAACATCTTTTTTCTTTATAATTATCCAGACATATTCAAATCTCAAGCCAAGGAGTGAGTTCGTCTCTGCTATCTTTAAATAGAAATGGAAAAATTCACTAGATGAGAAATGGCACAGGGTGTATTGACCTCTTTCCTTCTTCAGAGCAGGAGAAGGCCAGACTTTTTCCTTCTCCCTCCCAGGAGATGACATCTGGTGGGGGATTTTTTAATAAGAAATAGCTGGTAGGACCTATCTACAAAATGTCTTCCTGACTGGAGAGTAGCAAACCCTTACCCAGAGAGGCCACGTTCCTATAATTCTCCAGCATGACTTCGCAGTGCAGCGCTTTTTGGTGAGGATCCAGCTGAGACCACTCCTCCTCGGAGAAATACACAGCCACCTCCTCGAAGGACACAAGACCCTCCTGAACAAGGAAAAAACAAGAACGAAAAAAGCCCAGAAGGATTTGCAAGATCTGTCCTATTGTTCACAAATTCCCAAAGCAAAGATATGCACTAACTGAAATTGCTAAGGACTGGGAGTGGGGTTTGCGGGCGGCAGCCAATCGGACGGACGGGGGTGGGGTTTGCGGGAGGCAGCCAATCGGACGGATAGGGGCGGGGTTTGCAGGCCTGCTGCTCCATGCAGCATTTTTTCACGGATCCGAGGGCATTTTCGGGGTCCCCGGAGCCTGCCCTTCTGACGGGGCACCCCGGTGGGGTGCAGGGTGGACTTTTCCTCCCCCCACTTTTGATCCCCGCGGTTTTTTCGGCCCCTACCGGTAACATGGGTGTGCCTCCACTTCCCCGCCGCACAGCTAATTGGTGTGGAGATTTTCCACACACCCCCACCGTCACTTCCTGCGGTGATCCGAGGCTTTTTTGCCTCGTGACCGCAGCTTTTCTTGGCAGAGCGCCACTGTCGTGAGGCGAAAAAGCCTCGGATCACCGCAGAAAGTGAAGGGGGGGGCACCCCGGGGTGGAAAATCTCAGCGCCGATCAGCTATGTGACGGGGAATCGGAGTAGAAAGTAAAAAACTGCAGGGAGAAAACAGGGAAGAGGAGTAGAAAGCGAATAGTAATGCGAAGCGTGCAGCGCGGGAGGGGGGGTGCGAAGTAGAATGTTGGGGGGGGGTGAGAAAGCTTTAATTACCAGGGCAAGGCAGAGGGGTGAAGAATACATCTCCAAGCTTTAGCAGAACAAACCATGAAGGAGGAGGAGGAAGAGGGTGGTGGTGATGATGGGGGGAGGTTTGAAAAAGAGATCCAAGCGCATTTCTTTTGTTTCTTATAGAGAAATACCGCAAGCATCCACAGGTTTAAGCCCTTTTGAATTACTTTATGGAAGACAGCCTAGGGGAATTCTAGATGTGATTAAGGAAGGCTGGTGTGAGAAGATACAAGGTCCTAAAAACATAATAGAGTATATCTTAATGCAAAGAGACAAATTAAAAGCATTAGGACATATTGCCCAGGAACATTTGGAGATAGCCAGGGAAGGACAGAAGAAACAATATGATAAGGGATTAAAGGCAAAGCAGTTTAGTGTAGGATTTATTATTAATACCTAGCAAGGAAAGTAAGCTGCTAGCGAAGTGGCAGGGTCCCTACATCGTAAGGAAAAGAACTGGGCCAGTGAACTATGAGGTTACACTAGAAGATGGGAAGAAGAAGATATACCATGCCAACCTCTTACGAAAGTGGCATGGGAGACCTGACCCTGAGATGGTGTTGCTTGTTCTAAAGGAAAGAAATCCAGAGTTATTGGATCAAGCATGGGATGTAATATTACAACCATCACGTGGAAAGGTTGACATCAATGTGGACTTATCGGAAAGTCAAAAGAAAGAGATGGAAGAAATATTGTGGGACTTTAAAGATATGTTCACCATGCAACCAGGATTATCGAAGGTAGTGGAACATAGAATAGACATGGGAGAAACCTGTCCTATTCGACAGCGATCCTACAGGATACTAGAGCATTCAAAAGGACTGTTAAAAACTGAAGTGGAAAAGATGCTCCAGATGGATATCATAGAGCCATCTGTAAGCAACTGGTGTTCGCCAATCATCTTAGTACCAAAAGCAAATGGGGAGATGCGGTTTTGTATGGACTTTAGGCAAATCAACAGAGAGGCAAAATTTGATGGTTATCCGATGCCTAGAATTAATGATCTCCTGGATGGTCTAGGTGGAGCCAAATACCTATAATCTGTGGACTTGACAAAAGAGTATTGGCAGATTCCATTGGAAAACCATTCGAAGGAGAAGACAGCGTTTGCCACACCACACGGACTATTCAAATTTAAAAGAATGCCATTCGGGTTACATGGATCACCCACAACTTTCCAGCAGCTCATGAACCAAATATTACCTGGTGAAGACGAATGGTGTGCAGCCTACTTAGATGACATTCTAATTTAAAGTAAATCGTGGAATGAACACCTCCAACATGTGAGATTGGTGCTGGACAGTTTAAAGGAAGATGGACTAACTATAAATCCAGAAAAATGTCACCTGGGTTTCCAAGAAATACGCTATTTAGGATTCATAGTAGGAAAGGGAGAGGTGAAGCCAGATCAAGGGAAAATAGAAACCTTGAGACAGGTGGAAGCTCCAAAAACCAAGAAAGAAGTTAGATCTTTCCTGGGTTTATACCCCATTTGTCGACAGTGGCACAACCTCTGACTGACCTCACGAAAAAGGCAGAGCCTACAAAGATAAGATGGACAGAGAAATGCCAAGAAGCGTTTGAACAAATAAAACAGTCACTATGTGCCAAACTGGTGTTACACGGTCCAGATTTCACCGAACCATTTGAGTTGCAAGTTGACGCCTCCAATGTAGGCTTAGGAGCCATGCTGATACAAAACTATGAAGGGATGGATCACCCTGTCAGCTATCTCTCCAAAAAGCTCCTCCCGAGGGAACAGAAGTATAGCACAATTGAGAAGGAGGCCTACACAATCAAATGGGCCATTGAGGCATTAAGAGTGTATCTATGGGGTCGAGAATTTACAGTGATCACAGACCAGGTTGCTGACTTTCTGTCCAGATATGGCAAAGATACAGAACTTGCCCTCACCTCATGAACAGAAAAAAAAATCAAGACTGTTGATTTTTTCAATAAAGGAAGGAGGTATGTGGGAGAACAGGCTGTAAGAAAATTAGAGACACCTGTGATTGTCTCCCTCCCTTCTACTTCAAACCTTTTCTCAGCATTGGGACAGCGGAGTGGCTGATAAAAGCCTTTGTGTGTAACAGCTGGGACAGGAGGAGGTGAGAGAAAGCAGGACGAGAGTACAGAGCTGGTGTGTGTTTGCAGAATTTTGCAGCAGGCAAAGGAAATAAAGCAACCAAACAAGCAAACGGTGTTTGTTTTCCCACAGAGACCTGGAAGGTCCAGGGAAACAACAAGCAGAAGAAAAGTCCTGCAGCAAACGTCTGGAGAGGGGCAAGTGTGCAAAAACTGCCCAATTAAAGAAGCTCTGTGTACTAGATATAGTAGCAGTAGAGTATGTTTGTAGTAGTAGTAATAATAATATAAGAATAGTTAGTTTATATATGTATTACATAAGGATAGAAATAGTTGTATAGTATGTCCATCAGTAATATAGGTTAGTTAGTTATAAGCTAGGATTGTATTAGTTAATCACATAGTTATATAGAACACATTTTTATATTGTAAATAGTTGTTTGAAGTAAGGAAAGCACCCCCCAAATTTATAAGGGAAGATCTAAAATCTTTAAGTGTGCAGTGCTTTATTGGGGGACTTTCATCTGAGTCTGGATAAACAACCTGTGGGTACAAAAAGAACCCGTGGCAATGTGCCTGTTGATGGCTGACTTGTCTGAGTGCCAAGCTTCCAGGAATTCTCTAGCGTTTTTGGATTTGGCTTGGTTTAGGATGCTCACAGTTTCCCAGTTGAAAGTATGGTTGAGTCTGTCCATGTGTTGTGAGATTAAGGAGTTTTTATTGTGCCTTCTGACTGCTAGTTGGTGTTCGTGGATGCGTTCTGCTAGTCTTCTGCCTGTCTGTCTTACATAGTGGCTCTTACAGTCCTTACACTGTATAGTGTAGATGACTCCACACGGCCACCAACAAAAGCAGGGCAAGCCAGTGTATATAATCAGAGAGCAAACCCCACTCCCTTTTTGCACTGAAGATGTTGCCTAGTCTGGCAATGAAATGTCTGTAAGAAAACAACAAGGCTCAGAGAGCACCAAGGACTCCACAGTGAAGAAATATTTCAGGCAGGTTTTATCAACTTGATTGATTCAACATTAATTTCAGTTCCATTCAGTGAAAGCAACCCCAGTTTCCTTCTGGATCTATAGATCAAACAATCGATCCATCAAAAGACTCTGAGTGTCTGGAGAGAATCAACTGGCAGATGGGCCTTGGAAACCCCACCTATCAGTGACTCCAATCCTTCCTGTGTTTGAAGAAGGAAATGGTGGTGGTGGTCCTTTCTAGCATTTCAGAAAATAGTTTCTAGAAGGACCAATCCTGCCCATGCTCAACACCTTCACGAAAGTGCTAGGAGCCAGGGATTTATATCAGCCATCAATATTCATCCGCCTTCACTGGATTTTAATAGTCTGTCTCATATTTTAATCTGATAGTCTTATTTTTCTTATCACTTGTTGTAAACAATGCTTTCTAAAAATAGTAATGTGCCAATGTGAACATTTAGTTATTTTTGAGCAGCCTTCCACAATTCGAAGTCAAATAATTATGAAAAGAATGGATCTCTTGATTTTTTTTAAAAAAAATTGTTATTGAAAACTAGGGACAGAAACTAGCACAAGGAGACTTAAGTACTGGTCTTAAAAAAATTCCTAATAAGAATCTCAATATAGAAATTAGAAACCATTGTTACCCAACAACAGACATCAGAGGAAGCTAAACTGACTGAGAGCAACTTGAATCTTCTATTCCCCATTAGAAGTTGCTCAGGAACATGAAAATACCCGAGCCCACACAAGAGGGAAAAATGGAAGGAGAGAGTGCTATGTAAACCAGCTTGACTTCCTGAAGGGAAGTCAAGAAGGAAAGGAAGAATGCAAATCTAATTAATTAATTTCCTCCTCTTACTTGAGTTGGAGGTTCAACCACTCTTTCAGCTCCACCATAAAGAGGAAACAACTTTGTTCGAGTCTTCCCTGTGAAAGACACAGAATTTTAAAATGCATAATTAATAAAATAGGTATTCTACAGAAAAGAAGACATAGAGAAGATGAGACACCTGGGATCTCTCTGGGGAATGGGAGGACCTTCAATTACCTCCTGAGGTGTCCTGACTTGGATCTTCCTGAGAGATCCTCCTGAAAAACAGCTCCTGAGGGGGATTGGATGGATTCCTCCTTCCCTCAGGATCTCTGACTTTCACAGCGAAGAACTTGAAATGGCAGGAGACAAGAAGAAGAATTAAGAGACATTAAACAACATGAAGTGGATTCTTGTTCTCTGAACACAACTTCAAGGCCCCCAATGTCCATCAGTGAGGCTGGAAAGTAAGAAAGGAACAGCTGTCCCAAACCTATCTTCTAGAATGGAGAATGGAACAATGTGCTACAAGAATTAGTGAAACATCTCCACAGAGTATGAATGCCAGAGAACTCTGGTAGGGATTCAAACACACTGCCTATTCCACTCAAACCCCTTCTGGGCTCCCAAGCTGAAGGTCTCTCACCTGCAACCCGACCTGCTCCTTCTGCTCCTCTGCCTTCTCACCTGCAATTTTTCCTGTTTTGTTTCCTCTCCTTGGCTCAGGAGGAAGCCTTCCACCAGGGCCACCGCCTGGCAGCTGGTCTCTGCTCCACACTCCCGCACCCAGCTCTCCATCTGCAGGGGCAGAAGGGCCAGGAACTGCTCCAGAACCACCAGGTCCAGCATCTGTGCTTTGGTGTGCTTTTCTGCTCTCAACCATCGACTACAAAAGTAGTGGAGTCGGCTGCAAAGTCCTCGGGGACCCTCAGCCTCCTGGTATTGGACCCTCCTGAAGTTCCAGGGCTGAAAGTCTGAACGGATGGTTTCCTCCTCCAGCATCTTCTGCCCAGATCTTGTCCGGATTTCCGCACAGCTCCCAGGCTGAATAGCAGAAGGGCCTTTTCCAGTTCCCTCACTTGCTAAAGGTCGTCTCTCCATTCCTTCTCTGTCCTGTAACACAACTCCAAATGCGTCCAAGGAATCTTGTGGATCTCCCAACACCTTTTCTTTCATAGGACTGTTTCTTTCATAAGAATGAGCACAGCAGGCCATTCAGCCCTTTTTGTCCAAGAGATAATTTTGACTGTAACCAAGGTTGTACAAATGGATTCCAGTTTGTGTATCTGAGATGGAAAAGAAAACAAATTCCAAGAATTAGAAGTTGGTGGATTTAACCATTGAACAATATCCATCACAGAAGTATTTTTCTGAGCTGGTATAGATTGCAGTGGCATTGAGGAGATATATCCTTTGTGTGTGTCTGTGTGTGTGGTGCAAAATATGGGATTGACTTCCATCAAGGACTTGGAACACTGAATAAATGCATTTCGGAACATTTTCTATTTCTTTTTTCTCACAAGGAAGGGCTTGCTTTTTAAAAACCTAGATCTACATTCACCCACAAGCAGGGTTCACACAACATGCCAACCCCCCAAAAGGTTAACACACCAGGAAAGTTCACTTCCCATAAAATGAAAAGCCAATGAAATGACCCTGCCTTAGGACGTTCCATTTCCCTTTCTTCGGGGTTTGCCTTTTAAGAGCCAAGTCACACTATTACACGCAGGCGGGTTCACACAACATGCCCTAAGCCCAAACAGGTCAGCCAACCGCAGGGGCCGAGTTCCCATAAATCACAGGGCTTGAGAGAACGAAGCTTGAGACGATGCCCTGCTTCACTCGCCCTCCTAAGACACCCTGAACTGCGGAGGATCCATCCCTGTTTTGGCCTCATCCAGCACGTGGCGAGAATGCAGGCAAAGTCTGTGGCATCGCCTTCCGTGCAAAGCTTTTCCCATTTCCTGCTTGGGATGTGCACTGCACTCTCTCCCTCTCCCCCCACTCAGGGGCTCTTCCTAGGAAATGGGGCGTGGAGGGCTCCCCCGGATCCCCTCCTCCTTCCTGGGTATCCTGGATTTGTTCCTGGGGGCAACTCGGCTGGTCTGGAGCTCTGCTTTCCCCCCTGCCTGTTAAGTGCATGGAAAGGGGCGGCAGGGGAACATGGGATCCGGGCTCTCCCACTCCCAGGACTCAGAAGATTGAACTTGGATGAGGACTTGGAATGTGTCTCCTCCTTCTCCAGCGCGAGAAACCTCTAACTCCCTTTGCAAGGGAAGAGGGCCCCCACTCACCCAGGGTCAGGTCTGGATCTCTTCCCTGCAAGACTTCCCTGCAGCCTTTTTACCTCCTGCGAAGCTCAAGGAGTTAAAGAGAGAGAATGCGGCGTCCTAGAGAGGCAAGACTTAGTGATGTCACTTCCCTCCCTCCCTCCCTCCCTCCTCTGGAAAGCCGCCTGTGGCATTCGCCATCCAGTGGCCCAGTGCCGAAGCGCATGGTATCCCCTTCCCTTTGCAGAGGGCGCTTCCTGTTGGATTCTGTGTGCAATGCAGGTGCTCATGCAGAGGGGAGAAAGGGTGCATTTTCCATGGGGGGCCATTAGGAAAGAGGCTGTTGTGTCCCCCCTGATCAGGAAGCATTCTCAATCCAGCTGCTTTTGACAATTTTAGAATGTCTCCAACCTTCCATTTTTAAGAAAGGTTCTGGAGGCCGTGTCCCTGCGTAGAAGGAGCAGAGGGAGCAAAGGAACAGACAGGAAATTACCACTCCTTTTTAAAGATCGACATGACAACCCTGAAGTATGCCCCCCACCCAAATCCATCCAAAATTTGTCATGTGTTACTAATTTTTAACGCAACTAAAGAGAATTTAATACATGCCTGGAAACTAACCACACCATTGATATTTAATACATTTTATTTAAATCAAATTTAGACGTTTTCTTAGACCTTGTCACACCATAGAAAGGCAAAATGTGGCCCTGAAGAGCTTCCGGTGAGCCACTATGGCGAATTGACGTCCGTATAGAATAGAGGGACACATTTCAGCTGAAAATGGCGCTCAAATGTGGGATTCTGGCTCCCAAAATCTTTCTGAATAAAGGGGAGATTGCAAGATCATCCATATGTACTGCAGACAACTGGTTTTTTGTGAGCAGACGCAGGAACTGCATTTTTGCGGTTAGCTTGCGAGTTGCGGGATTCCATCGTGCTTATAGCCCCTAATGTTGCCTATACGGACTCTAAGTTCAACCGAGGCTGAGCTCTTAATCACTTTGGACCTTTTTTTTTTTTTGCTGCTTTTTAAAGATTGAGAACCTTCATACTGGCAAGTTTTATTGAAATCACCGGGTACGTTTTCTTCAATCCTTTTAAAAAAGAGAAGTTTAACTACAAGTTTATAGATGTGTAACATATTTTTGGGAATATTGTTTCTGCGCTGGTTCACCTCCTTCCTCCAGGGCCGGTCCCAATCGGTGTTGATAGGGAGTGAGAGATCTGGCCCACGGCTCCTCCTCTGTGGGGTGCCACAGGGTTCAGTACTCTCTCCGCTCCTTTTTAACATCTACACGAAGCCGCTGGGCGAAATCATCCGTCACCGTGGGATGAGGTATCACCAGTACGCTGATGATACCCAATTATACATCTCCATCCCAGGTGAAGTAAGTGATGCCGTGACCACCCTCTCTAGGTGCCTGGGGGCTGTGGGGGCCAGGATGGGGAACAACAGGCTTCAGCTGAACCCAAGTAAGATGGAGTGGCTGTGGATTAATGGCCCCTCGGTATCTAGGAGTTTGTTTGTCATCTTTGGTGCTGGATGGGGCTGCACTACCCCAGACAGATCCAGTACGTAACTTGGGGGTCCTCTTGGACTCACGATTCCTGCTCGAAGAGCAGGTGGCAATCGTAGCCAGGAGAGCCTTTAGCCAACTTCGTGTTGTGCGCCAGTTACGTCCTTTCCTAGACCGAGAGGCCCTTCAAACAGTCACTCATGCCCTAGTTATCTCACATATAGACTACTGTAATGCACTCTACATGGGGCTACCCTTGAAGAACATCCGGAAGCTACAACTGATCCAGAATGCGGCCGCGCGGGCAATCTTAGGTGCACCAAGATCAGCACATGTAACACCTTTGCTCCGCAAGCTGCACTGGGTTCCAGTTTGCTTCCGGGTTCAATTCAAGGTGTTGGTTATGACCTTTAAAGCCCTACATGGCATGGGACCAGGATACCTAAGGGATAGTCTCATCCCCATCACTTCATCCCGTCCCACCCGGACATGCAGAGAGGGCATGCTACGGACCCCATTGGTTAAGGATTTTCACCTAGCGGGGTCTCAGAAGTGTGCCTTCTCTGCAGTTGCTCCCGCCCTCTGGAACATCCTTCCCCCAGAGGTGAGACAGGCCCCCGCACTCCTGGACTTCAGAAAAAAACTGAAAACCTGGTTTTGCCACCAAGCCTGGAACGGGAGGGGAAATAGTCATTCTTGGGGATGGCTAGCACCCTGGCATGGATGGAGAGTGGCCCTTACACTCAGAATTTGAGAAGAACTGCAGCCATCTTGATTTTATTCCATATTATTCTATTTATATTGTTTAAGAATTTTAATGATATTTTATATTTTGTGTATTTGTTTTAGGACCGGTTTGTATTTTAATGTTGGTTTGGCTGTGAACTGCCCAGAGTTCTCCTTGTGGAGAAGATGGGCGGTAATATAAATCCAATAAATAAATAAATATACAGCAAAAGAATGATTAATGTTTACTTTAAAGTAAAGAAAGTTTTAAATGAATTAAGGGCTCAAATGGACTTAAGACTTTGAAGTTAATTCAAAGTATCCTTTCTCATGGGAAAATGTCTATGTTTATACCGTTTTTATTTCTGATAATCTTTAAAGGACTTTTGCTGATTAATATGGAAATATGAGGTTTTAGAGATGGATTTATAGCGAATGGGCTGAGGTATAGGATGAAGAGTTGTTTGGTCCTACTTTAAGATGATAAATTGTTAATGTCAATTATACTATACAATTAGACTATAATATATACTATATATAATATATACTATATATAATATATCTCCAGCAAAGGAGATCGTTACCTTGTCGTGGTGCTGGAGCTTGAGCACCTCAATGAAACCATGAGCTAAACCGTGAAGGGACACCCAAGACGGGAAGGTCGTGGCAGAGAGGTCAGACTAAATACGATCCCTGGGGAAGGTAATGGCAACCCACCCCAGTATTCTTGCCATGAAAACTAAATGGATCAGTACAACCAAAGATATGTCGGTATACCATCGGAAGATGGGACTCCCAGGTCGGAAGATGGTCAAAATGCTACTGGGGAGGAACAGAGGATACGTTCAACTAGCCCCAGATGTGATGACGCAGCTAGCTCAAAGCCGAAAGGACGGCTAGTGGCCGACGGTGCTGGTGGTGAACGACGAATCCGATGTTCTAAAGATCAACACACCATAGGAACCTGGAATGTAAGATCTATGAGCCAGGGCAAATTGGATGTGGTTATTGGTGAGATGTCAAGATTAAATATAGACATTTTAGGTGTCAGTGAACTGAAATGGACTGGGATGGGCCACTTCACATCAGATGACCACCAGATCTACTACTGTGGACAAGAGGACCACAGAAGAAATGGAGTAGCCTTCATAATTAATAATAAAGTGGCTAAAGCAGTGCTTGGATACAATCCAAAAAACGATAGAATGATCTCAATTCGAATTCAGGGTAAGCCATTTAACATCACAGTGATCCAAATATACGCCCCAACCACAGATGCTGAAGAAGCAGAAGTAGATCAGTTCTATGAGGATCTGCAGCACCTACTAGATAATACACCAAAAAGAGATGTTATTTTCATTGCAGGAGACTGGAATGCTAAGGTGGGTAGTCAGACGACACCTGGAATTACAGGCAAGCATGGTCTGGGAGAACAAAATGAAGCAGGACATAGGCTGATAGAATTTTGCCAAGACAACTCACTGTGCATAACAAACACTCTCTTCCAACAACCTAAAAGACGACTTTATACATGGACTTCACCAGATGGTCGACACCGAAATCAGATTGACTACATCCTTTGCAGCCAAAGGTGGCGGACATCTATACAGTCGGTAAAAACAAGACCTGGAGCTGACTGTAGTTCAGATCACGAACTTCTTATTGCAAAATTTAGAATCAGACTAAAGAGAATAGGGAAGACCCACAGATCAGTTAGATATGAGCTCACTAATATTCCTAAGGAATATGCAGTGGAGGTAAAGAATAGATTTAAGGGACTAGATTTAGTAGATAGGGTCCCGGAAGAACTATGGACAGAAGTTCGCAACATTGTTCAGGAGGCGGCAACAAAAAACGTCCCAAAGAAAAAGAAAACCAAGAAGGCAAGATGGCTGTCTGCTGAAACACTGGAAGTAGCCCAAGAAAGAAGGAAAGCAAAAGGCAACAGTGATAGGGGGAGATATGCCCAATTAAATGCAAAATTCCAGAGGTTAGCCAGAAGAGATAAGGAATTATTTTTAAACAAGCAATGTGTGGAAGTGGAAGAAGACAATAGAATAGGAAGGACAAGAGACCTCTTCCAGAAAATTAGAAACATCGGAGGTAAATTCCAGGCAAAAATGGGTATGATCAAAAACAAAGATGGTAAGGACCTAACAGAAGCAGAAGAGATCAAGAAAAGGTGGCAAGAATACACGGAAGATCTGTATAGGAAGGATAATAATATTGGAGATAGCTTTGACGGTGTGGTCAGTGAGTTAGAGCCAGACATCCTGAAGAGTGAGGTTGAATGGGCCTTAAGAAGCATTGCTAATAACAAGGCAGCAGGAGACGATGGTATCCCAGCTGAACTGTTTAAAATCTTGCAAGATGATGCTGTCAAGGTGATGCATGCCATATGCCAGCAAATTTGGAAAACACACGAATGGCCATCAGATTGGAAAAAATCAACTTATATCCCCATACCAAAAAAAGGAAGCACTAAAGAATGTTCAAACTATCGAACAGTGGCACTTATTTCACATGCCAGTAAGGTAATGCTCAAGATCTTGCAAGGTAGACTCCAGCAATTCATGGAGCGAGAATTGCCAGATGTACAAGCTGGGTTTAGAAAAGGCAGAGGAACTAGAGACCAAATTGCCAATATCCGCTGGATAATGGAGAAAACCAGGGAATTTCAGAAAAACATCTATTTCTGTTTTATTGACTATTCTAAAGCCTTTGACTGTGTGGATCATAACAAATTGTGGCAAGTTCTTGGTGGTATGGGGATACCAAGTCATCTTGTCTGCCTCCTGAGGAATCTGTATAACGACCAAGTAGCAACGGTAAGAACAGAGCACGGAACAACGGACTGGTTTAAGATTGGGAAAGGAGTACGGCAGGGTTGTATACTCTCACCCTACCTATTCAACCTGTACGCAGAACACATTATGCGACATGCTGGGCTTGAGGAATCCAAGGCTGGAGTTAAAATCGCTGGAAGAAACATTAACAATCTCAGATATGCAGATGATACCACTTTGATGGCTGAAAGCGAGGAGGAGTTGAGGAGCCTTATGACGAAGGTGAAAGAAGAAAGTGCAAAAGCTGGGTTGCAGCTAAACCTCAAAAAAACCAAGATTATGGCAACGAGCTTGATTGATGACTGGCAAATAGAGGGAGAAAAAGTGGAGGCAGTGACAGACTTTGTATTTCTAGGCGCAAAGATTACTGCAGACGCTGACTGCAGCCAGGAAATCAGAAGACGTCTACTTCTTGGGAGGAGAGCAATGGCAAATCTTGATAAAATAGTTAAGAGCAGAGACATCACACTGACAACAAAGGTCCGCATAGTTAAAGCAATGGTATTCCCTGTAGTAACCTATGGCTGCGAGAGCTGGACCATAAGGAAGGCTGAGCGAAGGAAGATAGATGCTTTTGAACTGTGGTGTTGGAGGAAAATTCTGAGAGTGCCTTGGACTGCAAGAAGATCAAACCAGTCCATACTCCAGGAAATCAAGCCAGACTGCTCACTTGAGGGAATGATATTAAAGGCAAAACTGAAGTACTTTGGCCACATAATGAGAAGACAGGATACCCTGGAGAAGAAGCTGATGCTAGGGAAAGTGGAAGGCCAAAGGAAGAGGGGCCGACCAAGGGCAAGATGGATGGATGGTATTCTGGAGGTGACGGACTCAACCATTGGGGAGCTGGGGATGGTGACGGCCGACAGAAAGCTCTGGCGTGGACTGGTCCATGAAGTCACGAAGAGTCGGAAACGACTGAACGAATAAACAACATATATAATATATAATATTTATTTATTTATTTATTTGTCTTATTTATACCCCGCCTATCCCCTCCCTACTGGAGGACTCTAGGCGGCTTACAGCATTATATATATCCAATCCAATTATACAATTGTTGTTTATTCGATCAGTCGTTTCCGACTCTTCGTGACTTCATGGACCAGTCCACGCCAGAGCTTTTTGTCGGCCGTCACCATCCCCAGCTCCCCAATGGTTGAGTCCGTCACCTCCAGAATACCATCCATCCATCTTGCCCTTGGTCGGCCCCTCTTCCTTTTGCCTTCCACATTTCCTAGCATCAGCTTCTTCTCCAGGGTATCCTGTCTTCTCATTATGTGGCCAAAGTACTTCAGTTTTGCCTTTAATATCATTCCCTCAAGTGAGCAGTCTGGCTTGATTTCCTGGAGTATGGACTGGTTTGATCTTCTTGCAGTCCAAGGCACTCTCAGAATTGTCCTCCAACACCACAGTTCAAAAGCATCTATCTTCCTTCGCTCAGCCTTCCTTATGGTCCAGCTCTCACAGCCATAGGTTACTACGGGGAATACCATTGCTTTAACTATGCGGACCTTTGTTGTCAGTGTGATGTCTCTGCTCTTAACTATTTTATCAAGATTTGCCATTGCTCTCCTCCCAAGAAGTAGACGTCTTCTGATTTCCTGGCTGCAGTCAGCGTCTGCAGTAGTCTTTGCGCCTAGAAATACAAAGTCTGTCACTGCCTCCACTTTTTCTCCCTCTATTTGCCAGTCATCAATCAAGCTCGTTGCCATAATCTTGGTTTTTTTGAGGTTTAACTGCAACCCAGCTTTTGCACTTTCTTCTTTCACCTTCGTCATAAGGCTCCTCAACTCCTCCTCGCTTTCAGCCATCAAAGTGGTATCATCTGCATATCTGAGATTGTTAATGTTTCTTCCAGCGATTTTAACTCCAGCCTTGGATTCCTCAAGCCCAGCATGTCGCATGATGTGTTCTGCATACAGGTTGAATAGGTAGGGTGAGAGTATACAACCCTGCCGTACTCCTTTCCCAATCTTAAACCAGTCCGTTGTTCCGTGCTCTGTTCTTACCGTTGCTACTTGGTCGTTATACAGATTCCTCAGGAGGCAGACAAGATGACTTGGTATCCCCATACCACCAAGAACCAACAACTGGCGCACAACACGAAGTTGGGCAAAAGCCCTCCTGGCCACAACTGCCACCTGCTCTTCACAATTATGCTCCACTGTTCATAATTAAAACAGCATGTGCCCATTGTTTTTGTTTGTTTTTATTTATTTAATCAAATGTATTCCCCGCCCATCTCACTTAGAGAGCGACTCTGGGTGGGTTACATAAAACAGGAATAAAACATTAATTAAAATACAATAAAACAGTAAAACAGTAGAATAAAAACAGTCTACTTAATTAATTCTAAAAAGATGGCTAGTTTTCATTGGTAAATTCATCTCTCTGGGGCAGACGCAAAAAACCCCTTCCTTTCCTAGTTCACTGCAAGCAAATAGGATATGCATAGATTTAACCAAGTAAATCTAGAATTTACATGGATCCTCACCCCCATGGATCTGTGTATGGGAAATTAGGTCATTGCTCCTCCTGAAGCTCTTTCCACACTTAACACATTTATATGCCGTCTTCCCTGTGTAGATCCTTTTATGTCTCATATAGAAGCCCCTTCCATGCTCCATGCATTTATATGGCTTCTCCCCCATATGGCTTCTTTTATGGGAAGTAAGATGACTGCTATTATTAAAGCTCTTTCCACACTCCATGCATTTATATGGCTTCTCCCCTGTGTGGATCCTGTTATGGTAAGTAAGGGAACCACTATGGCTGAAGCCCTTTCCACACTCCATGCATTTATATGGCTTCTCCCCTGTGTGGATCCTGTTATGGTAAGTAAGGGAACCACTATGGCTGAAGCCCTTTCCACACTCCATGCATTTATATGGCTTCTCCCCTGTGTGGATCCTGTTATGGTAAGTAAGGGAACCACTATGGCTGAAGCCCTTTCCACACTCCATGCATTTATATGGCTTCTCCCCTGTGTGGATCCTGTTATGGTAAGTAAGGGAACCACTATGGCTGAAGCCCTTTCCACACTCCATGCATTTATATGGCTTCTCCCCTGTGTGGATCCTTTTATGAGATGCAAGGGAACGGCTCTCACTGAAACTTTTTCCACACTCCATGCACTCATATGGCTTCCCCCCTGTGTGGATCCTTTTATGGGAAGTAAGTTGACTGCTATTAGTAAAGGTCTTTCCACACTCCATGCATTTATACGGCTTCTCTCCTGTATGGATCCTTTTATGAGATGTAAGGGAATGGCTCTCACTGAAACTTTTCCCACACTCTATGCACTTATATGGCTTCTCCCCTGTGTGGGTCCTTTTATGGGAAGTAAGTTGACTACTATTAGTAAAGGTCTTTCCACACTGAATGCATTTATATGGCTTCTCCCCTGTGTGAATTCTTTTATGGGGAATAAGTTGACTGCTATGAGCAAAGGTCTTTCCACACTCCATGCACTTATATGGCTTCTCTCCTGTATGGATCCTTTTATGAGATGCAAGGGAACGGCACTCACTGAAACTTTTTCCACACTCCATGCATTTATATGGCTTCTCCCCTGTGTGAATCCTTTTATGGGAAGTAAGTTGACTGCTATGAGTAAAGGTCTTTCCGCACTCTATGCATTTATATGGTTTCTCCCCTGTGTGGATTCTTTTATGGGGAATAAGTTGACTGCTATGAGTAAAGGTCTTTCCGCACTCCATGCACTTATATGGTTTCTCCCCTGTGTGGATCCTTTTATGGGAAGTAACTTGACTGCTATTAGTAAAAGACTTTCCACACTCCATGCATTTATATGGTTTCTCCCCTGTGTGGATCCTTTTATGGGGAATAAGTTGACTGCTATTAGTAAAGGACTTTCCACACTCCATGCATTTATATGGCTTCACTCCTGTGTGGATCCTTTTATGTGGTGTAAGGGAACGGCTATCCCTGAAACTTTTTCCACACTCCATGCATTTATATGGCTTCTCCCCTGTGTGGATCCTTTTATGTCTCATAAGGGATGCGTTTTCACAGAAGCCCTTTCCACACTCCATGCATTTATATGGTTTCTTTCCTGTGTGGATCCAGTTATGGGAAGTAACTTGACTGCTGCTTCTGAAGCTCTTTCCACATTCCAAACATTTATATGGCTTCTCTTCTGTGTGGATCCTTTTATGAGATGTATGGGACCCATTTTCATGAGAAAGAATGAAAGTCCAATTGTAATTTTTTCTATTCTCTCTACATATATAATCTTTCCTTTTGGCTTGGGATGGATAGTGTTCATTTACATCTAATTTGTCCTTGAATATTCTTACACTATTCCCAATATATTTTTTCTTTATTTTTCCTTGTTGGGCAACAACATCTTGCATCTGAGCATCAATGAAAGATGGGCTTTCCAGATTCCAATTCTTTGACTGGTTTCTCTCATGCTTTTCTAGTTCCATTTGAATTGCAGGCTTCTCCGTTCCATCTCCATGCCTCATCATTTGGAATACTTCCCTGGAATCTTTCTTCTGCTGCCCATTATTTCCTTCAAAGGAAAACAGAAATGAAAATGATAGCAAGGTTAGGGAAAAGATCAAACTGAAGGAAGTCATATGAATTTGCTTCTAAAATTTTGCCAAATTCCAGTATCTTGCACATTTGCTTGTTTACACTGGTATGGTATGAAAATTATAATTTCTTTAAAAACATCTAAAGGAGAGCTTTCCAAACTTTTCATATTGGTGACACACTTTTTAGACATGTATCATTTCGCGACACAGTAATTCAGTTTTACTAACTATCCAGAGGTTAAACTAAGTAACTTATAAGAGATATGGACACATACATAAATTGTAATAGCGAAATGTATGGGGACACAACATATCTCATGAAAACAGAGCTCCCCTCTTACAGCAGGGTACAAGGCAGGCACTAGGACCTACGCGGAATCACAGCAGGTTTGGAGGCAGCAAGGCACAAGGCAGGCACTAGGACCTGCGTGGAATCCTGGCAGGGCTCGGAGGCAGTAGCAGCCGCGACACACCCAGAAATTGCAGCCGACACACTAACGTGTCCCGACACACAGTTTGGAAAGCTCTGTGTTAGTGTGTCAGTTGCAGTGTCTGGGTGTGTCGCGGCTGCTGCTGCCTCCAAGCCCTGCCAGGATTCCACGCAGGTCCTAGTGCCTGCCTTGTGACTCACTGCCTCCAAACCTGCTGTGATTCCACGCAGGTCCTAGTGCCTGCCTTGTGCCTCGCTACCTCCAAACCTGCTGATTCCACGCAGGTCCTAGTGCCTGCCTTGTGCCCTGCTGTAAGAGTGTGTCGTGAAATGATGCATGTCCAAAAAGTGTGTCACCAACATGAAAAGTTTGGAAAACTATGATCTAAGACTCAACCAATTGGTCAACCAATTGACACTGGTATGGTATGAAAATTATAATTTCTTTAAAAACATCTAAAGCATCCTTTTTGTTTAGAATTATTAAACTATCTTCCATTTGCTATTCATTCTTCTCTTGCCAAAATCACATGGTTGTACAGAAAAAATCCTACAGTTCTTCTATTAACCCTAAACAGCATGTTTGCAATGGAAAAATGGCACCTTTTCGCCCCTAATCCCAAGGCTCAGGACAGAAATGAAAAGGAAGAAAAGCCATTGACCCAAGAGCCTGAAGAAATGACAATCCTTCCTAGGACAGAGAGGGAAGCATCTGGGAAACCAAAAGCTGAAATCAGTGTGATGGAGTTGAGCATCTCCTCAAGCCAAGGAGTGAGTTTGTCTCTGCTATCTTTAAAGAGAAATGGAAAGATTCACCAAATGAGAAATGGTACAGGGTGCATCTAAGCAGAGAGCACTGACCTCTTTCCTTCCTCACAGGAGAAGACCAGAACTTTTCCTTCTCCCTCCCAGGAGATGACATCTGGTTGGAGATTTTTTAAAAAGAAATAGCTGATGGCATCTATGTACAAAATGTCTTCCCAAACTCTCTGATTGCAGAGTAGCAAACCCTTACCCAGAGAGGCCACGTTCCTATAATTCTCCAGCATGACTTCCCAATGCAGCGTTTTTTGGTGAGGGTCCAGCTGAGACCACTCCTCCTCGGAGAAATACACAGCCACCTCCTCGAAGGACACAAGACCCTCCTGAACAAGGAAAAAACAAGAACAGAACAAGCCCAGGAGGATTTGCAAGATCTGTCCTATTGTTCACAAATTCCCAAAGCAAAGATATGCACTAACTTAAATGGCGATGCTTGGCTAGATTCCAAAGTTTAGGTGAGAAAATGGACAGAGCCAAAAGCCTTTGAGTGAAGAAATATTTCAGCCAGGTTTTATCAACTTGATTGATTCTGCAGGACTGTCAGAGGCATTCAGTGAAAGCAACCCCATTTTTCTTCTGAATACATTGATCGAACCATCCATCCATCGGTCCATCATCAAGACTCTCAGCGTCTCAAGAGAATCAACTGGCAGATGGGCCTTCGAAGCCCCACCTATCAGCGACTCCAATGCATCCTGTGTTAGCAGAAGGAAATGGGGGAACTTTCTAGCACTTCAGCAAATGACTTATGGCGTTCCCAGAAGGACCAATCCTGCCCATGCTTAATACCTTCATGAAAGTTCTGGGAGAGCACAGCCAGGGATTTGCCATCAATATCAAGAGACACGCAACCCAGTTTCTGCTCCTCCTCAGATTAGAAAGCAGAGAAAATTTCCTGGGAAGGACATTTCTCAGCCTTTGCAAAGCTGGATTGTTTGGCCTCCAAATCCATGCACAAATCAGAGGATTAGAAATTATCTTGCAAGAAAAAAGTGCCTTGATTACATGCTTTTTCAGAACAATTTTTACTTAGAGACTTTTCTATCTGGCCACGTTCATTGGATTTTAATTGTCTGCCTTATCTTTTAATCTGATGTGCTTTTTTTCCTTATCACTGGTTGTAAACAAGGCTTTTTAAAGAGTAATGTGCCAGTGTGAGTATTTAGTTATTTTAGAGCAGCCTTGCACAATTCCAAGTCAAAGAATTACAAAAAGAATGGGTCTCTGTTTATAAGTTGCTACTGCTGTGACAACGTTATTCCTATTTTGAAGAACATTTTAAAAAATTAGTTATTGTAAATTAATCGTAGGAAGAGTAACTAGCAGAAGGAGAGTTAAGTACTATTCTTTAAATAATCTCACGGTAGAAATTACAAACCACTGTATCCCAACAACAGACTTCAGAGGAGGCTAAGGGGATTGAGACCAACTTGAATCTTCTATTCCCCATTACATGTTGCTCAGGAACATGAAAATACCCAAGCCCAAACAAAAGGGAAAAATGGAAGGAGGGCTATGTACACCACCTTGACTTCCTGAAGGAAAGGGAGAATACAAATCGAATCAATACATTTCCTCCTCTTACTTGACTTGGAGATTCAACCATTGTTTCAGCTCCACCATAAAGAAAAGACAACTTTGTTCGAGTCTTCCCTGTGAGGGAGACAGAATTTTTGAAATGCATAATTAATAAAATAGGAGGAGGTATGCTAGAGAAGAGAAGACATAGAGAAGATGAGACAGCTGGGATCTCTCTGGGGAATGAGAGGACCTTCGATTACCTCCTGAGGTGTCCTGACTTGGACCTTCCTGAGAGATTCTCCTGAAAAACAACTCCTGAGGGGAATTGGACGGATTCCTCCTTCTCTCAGGATCTCTGATCTCCACAGCGAAGGACTTGAAATAGTAGGCAGGAGAAAAGAAGAAGAATTAATGGACATCACAAAACATGAAGGAGATTATTGTTCTCTGAACACAACTTCAAAGCCCCCAATGTCCATCAGTCAGGCTGGAAAGTAAGAAAGCGAACAAGGCTGTCCCAATCTATGTTCTAGAATGGAGAATGGAACAATATCCTACAAGAAGTAGTGAAACATCTCCACAGAGTATGAATGCCAGAGAACTCTGGTAGGGATTCAAACACACTGCCTATTCCATTCAAAGCCCTTCTGGGCTCCCAAGATGAAGGTCTCTCACCTGCAACCCGACCTGCTCCTTCTGCTCCTCCGCCTGGCTCAGGAGGAAGCCTTCCACCAGGGCCACCGCCTGGGAGCTGGTCTCTGCTCCACACTCCCGCACCCAGCTCTCCATCTGCAGGGGCAGAAGGGCCAGGAACCGCTCCAGAACCACCAGGTCCAGCATCTGCGCTTTGGTGTGCTTTTCTGCTCTCAACCATCGACTGCAAAAGTAGTGGAGTCGGCTGCAAAGTCCTCGGGGACCCTCAGCCTCCTGGTAGTGGACCCTCCTGAAGTTCCAGGGCTGAATGTCTGAACGGATGGTTTCCTCCTCCAGGATCTTCTGCCCAGTTCTTGCCCGGATCTCCCCACAGCTCCCAGGCTCAACAGCAGAAGGGCCTTTTCCAGTTCCCTCACTTGCTAAAGGTCGTCTCTCCATTCTTTCTCTGTCCTGTAACGCAGCTCCAAACGGGTCTGAGGAATCCTGGGGATCTCCAAAGGCCTTTTCTTTCATAGGACTGTTCCTGTAGCGGCAGGAATGACCACAGCAGGCCATTCAGCCCCCTTTGCCCAAGAGATAATTTTGTCTGTGGTTAAAGTGCTGGACTAGAAACCAGGAGACTGAGAGTTTTAGTCCCACCTTTGGCATAAAAGCCGGCTGGGTGACCTTGGGCCAGTCACTGTCTTTCAGCCCAACTCACCTCACAGGGTTGTTGTTGTGGGGAAAATAGGAGGAGGAAGGAGTATTAGGTATGTTCGCCGCCTTGAGTTATTTATAAAAATAATAAAGGCGGGATAGAAAATAAATTTTAAAAAATGGCTTCCAGTTTGTGTATCTGAGATGAAAAAGAAAACAAATTCCAAGAATTAGAAGTTAAGTTATAACCTAGATCTACATTCACCTACAAGCAGGGTTCACACAACATGCCAAACCCCAAAAAGGTTAACAAACCATGAAAGTTCAGTTTGCATAAAATGAAAAGCCAATGAAATGACCCTGCCTTAGGACGTTCCATTTCCCTTTCTTCGGGGTTTGCCTTTTAAGAGCCAAGTCACACTATTACACGCAGGCAGATTCACACAACAGGCCCTGAGCCCAAACAGGTCCACCAACCGCAGGGGCCGAGTTCCCATAAATCAATGGGCTTTAAAGAGCGAAGCTTGAGATGATGCCCTGGTTCACTCGCCCTCCTAAGACACCCTGAACTGCGGAGGATCCATCCCTGTTTTGGCCTCACCCAGCACGTGGCAAGAATGCAGGCAGAGTCTGTGGCATCGCCTTCCGTGCAAAGCTTTTCCTATTTCCTGCTTGGGATCTGCACTGCACTCTCTCCCTCTCCCCCCACTCAGGGGCTCTTCCCAGGAAATGGGGCGTGGAGGGCTCCCCCGGATCCCCTCCTCCTTCCTGGGGTCCTGGATTTATTCCTGGGGGCAACTCGGCTGGTCTGGAGCTCTGCTTTTCCCCCTGCCTGTTACGTGCATGGAAAGGGGCGGCAGGGGAACATGGGATCTAGACTCCCCCACTCCCAGGACTCAGAAGATTGAACGTGGATGAAGACTTGGCATGTGTCTCTTCCTTCTCCGCCTCCCTCTGCACGGGAAGAGCCCCCCCCCCTCACCCAGGGCCACGGCCGGATCTCTTCCCTGCAAGACTTTCCTGCAGCCTTTCTGCTACCTGCGACGCTCAAGGGGTTAAAGGGAGAGAGTGCAGCGTCCTAGAGAGGCAAGACTTAGTGAGGTCAGTCCCTTCCCACCCTCCTCTGGAAAGCCGCCTGTGGCATTCGCCCTCCAGTGGCCCAGTGCTGAAGCGCACGGGTTCCCTTCTCTTGCAGAGGAGCCCCCTGGTGGATTCTGCGTGCAATACAGGTGGTCATGCAAAGAGGGGAGAAAGGGTGCATTTTCCAGGGGGGACAGGAGGAAGGAGGCTGTCGCGTCCCCTTGATCAGGAAGCCTTCTCGATCCAGCTGCTTTCGACAATGTTAGACCCGTCTCCAACCTTCCATTTTTAAGAAAGTTTCTGGAGAAAGTCCCGTCCCTGCGTAGAGGGAGCAGAGGGAGCAAAGGAACAGGCAGGAAATGGAATTCAGCATTCTTCTTATTCAAGACACTGAATCCTGCTTTGATTCTGCCTCCCAGAAAAGAGGTCAGCGGGAAACTAGTGATTTAAATGGAGAGAAAAGTTTTCTTTCTTTTCTTTCTTCAGGTATAATACCACACAAGATGAAGCAAGCAAAAATCATCGCAATACTCAAACCAGGAAAAACAAGTAACCAACCAAAGAACTACCGACCAATTGCACTGCTAAGCACTGTCTATAAGCTTCTCGAAAGACTCCTGCATAATAGAATCAGACAAAAGATATTCCAGATAATTCCAGTGGAATAAGATGGATTTCATCCCAAACGAAGCTGCGCTGACCAAGTGCTTTCACTAACAACCTACATAGAAGCAGGATATCAGGCGAAGCAAAAAAGTCAGTTGCCTTCATAGATTTAAGTGCAGCATATGATACAGTGTGGAGACATGGACTACTTTATAAATTAATACAAGTAACTCCATGCCGAAAAACTACCCGACTTATTTCAGGTTGGGCGCTTAAAAGCTCCAGTCACTTTCACACAACTCAATAGCTCTGAACTAGATCCTGTCTAGTTTTATACGGAGACAGTAGAAATGGATATTGGAACACATAAGGAGACTTTAAAATTTTTAGTAGCTCCCATAGCCCAATATTCCATGATTTTGGGACTAGCGTGGCTAAAAGCAAGACAGCCAGCAATTGACTGGCTCACTGGCAGTTTCAATTTCACTTATGGCAATTACAGCGGCTGGCCGGAACTAGAGCCCCCGCCAGACCTGGAACCTGTTCTTCCTTTAACTGATTTAACTGCCAATTTCACTCCTGTGCCACAAAACCTAACCATAGCGGTAGCAAATGCTTCAGATCCGCCTCCCGAGTGCACAGATGAAGTATTATCTCAATACTATTCCACACATACAAAAGCATTTGATGAGGTAGAGCCAGATCAACTTGCTGCCCGTCGCAAGACTGACTGTGCTATTGAACTCGATCCTGCAGCTCCACTTCCTAAGCCAAAATTGTATCCAATGTCTGCCCAAGAAAAGGAAGTGCTTAGAGAGTTCATTGACAAAAACCTCCAACGAGGGTTCATTCGACCGACTAACTCCCCCTTAGAGGCCCCCGACCTGTTCCGCCCAAAAAAGGATGGCTCACTACGTTTGTGCACAGACTATAGGAGTCTAAATGCTATTACAACTGCCAACAAGAATCCTCTCCCATTGATTCAAGACATGTTAACTCACTTGTCTTCAGGGAAAATTCTTACCAAACTTGATTTAAGAGAAGCATATTTCCGTATTCGCATACGGGAAGGAGATGAATGAAAGACTGCCTTTAATTGCCATTTAGGAGCATTTGAATATCTAGTGCTCCCATTTGGGTTAAAAGGCGCTCCTGGTTGCTTCATGGCATTAATCAATTACATTTTTCATGACTTATTATATAAAGGCGTAATTGTCTACCTGGATGACATTTTAATTTACACTGAAACTCTTGACCAGAACATTTCTCTTGTCAATGAGGTATTACAAAGGCTCATAGTTGTTGTTGTTCAGTCGTTTAGTCATGTCCGACTCTTCGTGACCTCATGGACCATAGCACGCCAGGCCTTCCTGTCCTCCACTGTCTCTCGGAGTTTACTCAAATTCATGTTCATTACATCGGTGATGCTATCTAACCATCTCATCCTCACAGAATTATACCCTATATAAGGGTATAATCGTCTACCTGGATGACATTTTAATTTACAAAGAAACTCTTGACCAGCACATTGCTCTTGTCAATGAGGTATTAGAAAGACTCATAGACAATCAACTGTATGCCAAATTGTCAAAGTGTGAATTTCATAAACAACAAATAGACTACTTAGGCTACCGTATCTCTCACAAGGGCATTCAGATGGACCCAGCCAAGGTTTGTGATGTCCTCAATTGTGAACCTCGAACCCGCCGCCAACTCCAGTCGTTTTTAGGGTTTGCTAATTTCTATTGCAATTTCATTCGTAATTTTGCTCAGGTTGCTTTACCTCTCACTGATTTGTTAAAGACCAAAAGTACAGCCAACCCAAAGAAAGCTAAACAACCCGACGCTCCCCTATTGTGGATGCCTGAGTGCCAGGAGGCATTTGATCAGTTAAAGACATTGTTCATGGCTGAACCAGTTTTAAAACACCGATCCATCTCAACCGTTCCTGGTCCAATGTGACACCTCTGATGTGGCTATTGGCTGTATACTCCTCCAAAAAGGCACCCTGGGGCTGTGGCAACCTTGCGCTTATATCTCTTGTAAATTCACTGATACCAAATGTCTGTGGCACATTTGGGAAAAAGAAGCTTTTGCCGTTCGCCATGCGTTGGTCACTTGGCGCCACCTATTAGAGGGCTCATCCCAACCCTTTGAGGTTTGGACCGATCACAAAAACCTGCAAGCCCTTCAATCACCCCGCAAACTACATCACAAACACGTTCGGTGGGCGCAATTTTTTACTCACTTTAATTTCACTTTGAAGTACATTCAAGGGGAGAGAAACTGGCAGATGCGTTTTCCTGCCAACCTCTGCACAACAGCCAGCGGGAGGAGGTGGTTAGCTCTGTCATCCCCCCTTACCTGCCATTGGTTCAGGACTGTTCAGAAAACAATCGTTCCTATCTGTCTGATCCTGCCTCCTCCAAGGTTGGGCCAAGCATTTCATTACTCCACCCCACGGATGCTTGCGTTGCTGCCACTAGACATGCAACTTCAACTCTGCCAATAACTCTGCCTCCCGATATGCAATCTGATCTAGCCTCTCAGCAACATGATCCCTGGCTTAAGCAAAACAAAGCCTCACTGACTGAAAGCAATGGCATTTGGTATTGAGGTTCACAAATTTATATTCCCCAGACTTTGCGCTCTTCAGTTTTACAACATTCTCATGATGCTAAATCAGGTGGTCACTTTGGATTTGTAAAGACTTTACATTTAATACGTCACCAATTCTGGTGGCCCTCCTTACGTAAAGATGTCAATGACTACATCTCTTCATGCCGTACTTGTGCCATGGCTAAACGCAAAATTGGTAAGCCTACTGGACTTTTACAAACAGTTGCTACTCCCACCAAGCCTTGCGAACAAATCGCCATGGACTTTATTGTGGATTTACCTTCCAGTAAAAATAAAACTTGTTTGGGTTGTTGTTGTTGTTTATTTGTTCAGTCGTTTCCGACTCTTCGTGACTTCATGGACCAGTCCACGCCAGAGCCCTCTGTCGGCCGTCACCATCCCCAGCTCCCCAATGGTTGAGTCCGTCACCTCCAGAATACCATCCATCCATCTTGCCCTGTCGGCCCCTCTTCCTTTTGCCTTCCACTTTCCCTAGCATCAGCTTCTTCTCCAGGGTATCCTGTCTTCTCATTATGTGGCCAAAGTACTTCAGTTTTGCCTTTAATATCATTCCCTCAAATGAGCAGTCTGGCTTGATTTCCTGGAGTATGGACTGGTTTGATCTTCTTGCATTCCAAGGCACTCTCAGAATTTTCCTCCAACACCACAGTTCAAAAGCATCTATCTTCCTTTGCTCAGCCTTCCTTATGGTCCAGCTCTCGCAGCCATAGGTTACTACAGGGAATACCATTGCTTTAACTATGCGGACCTTTGTTGTCAGTGTGATGTCTCTGCTCTTAACTATTTTATCAAGATTTGCCATTGCTCTCCTCCCAAGAAGTAGACGTCTTCTGATTTCCTGGCTGCAGTCAGCATCTGCAGTAATCTTTGCGCCTAGAAATACAAAGTCTGTCACTGCCTCCACTTTTTCTCCCTCTATTTGCCAGTCATCAATCAAGCTCATTGCCATAATCTTGGTTTTTTTGAGGTTTAACTGCAACCCAGCTTTTGCACTTTCTTCTTTCACCTTCGTCATAAGGCTCCTCAACTCCTCCTCACTTTCAGCCATCAAAGAGGTATCATCTGCATATCTGAGATTGTTAATGTTTCTTCCAGCGATTTAAACTCCAGCCTTGGATTCCTCAAGCCCAGCATGTCGCATGATGTGTTCTGCGTACAGGTTGAATAGGTAGGGTGAGAGTATACAACCCTGCCATACTCCTTTCCCAATCTTAAACCAGTCCGTTGTTCCGTGCTCTGTTCTTACCGTTGCTACTTGGTCGTTATACAGATTCCTCAGGAGGCAGACAAGATGACTTGGTATCCCCATACCACCAAGAACTTGCCACAATTTGCCACACAGTCAAAGGCTTTAGAATAGTTAATAAAACAGAAATAGATGTTTTTCTGAAATTCCCTGGCTTTCTCCATTATCCAGCGGATATTGGCAATTTGGTCTCTAGTTCTAGTTGGTCTAGTTGGTCTCTGCCTTTCCTAAACCCAGCTTGTACATCTGGCAATTCTTGCTCCATGAATTGCTGGAGTCTACCTTGCAAGATCTTGAGCATTACCTTACTGGCATGTGAAATAAGTGCCACTGTTCGATAGTTTGAACATTCTTTAGTGCTTCCCTTTTTTGGTATGGGGATATAAGTTGATTTTTTCCAATCTGATGGCCATTCTTGTGTTTTCCAAATTTGCTGGCATATGGCATGCATCACCTTGACAGAATCAACTTGCAAGATTTTAAACAGTTCAGCTGGGATACCGTCGTCTCCTGCTGCCTTGTTATTAGCAATGCTTCTTAAGGCCCATTCAACCTCACTCTTCAGGATGTCTGGCTCTAACTCACTGACCACACCGTCAAAGCTATCCCCAATATTATTATCCTTCCTATACAGATCTTCCGTATATTCTTGCCACCTTTTCTTGATCTCTTCTGCTTCTGTTAGGTCCTTACCATCTTTGTTTTTGATCATACTCATTTTTGCCTGGAATTTACCTCCGATGTTTCTAATTTTCTGTCCTTCCTATTCTATTGTCTTCTTCCACTTCCGCACATTGCTTGTTTAAAAATATTTCCTTATCTCTTCTGGCTAACCTCTGGAATTTTGCATTTAATTGGGCATATCTCCCCCTATCACTGTTGCCTTTTGCTTTCCTTCTTTCTTGGGCTACTTCCAGTGTTTCAGCAGACAGCCATCTTGCCTTCTTGGTTTTCTTTTTCTTTGGGACGTTTTTTGTTGCCGCCTCCTGAACAATGTTGCGAACTTCTGTCCATAGTTCTTCTGGGACCCTATCTACTAAATCTAGTCCCTTAAATCTATTCTTCACCTCCACTGCATATTCCTTAGGAATATTAGTGAGCTCATATCTAACTGATCTGTGGGTCTTCCCTATTCTCTTTAGTCTGATTCTAAATTTTGCAATAAGAAGTTCGTGATCTGAACTACAGTCAGCTCCAGGTCTTGTTTTTACCGACTGTATAGATGTCCGCCACCTTTGGCTGCAAAGGATGTAGTCAATCTGATTTCGGTGTCGACCATCTGGTGAAGTCCATGTATAAAGTCGTCTTTTAGGTTGTTGGAAGAGAGTGTTTGTTATGCACAGTGAGTTGTCTTGGCAAAATTCTATCAGCCTATGTCCTGCTTCATTTTGTTCTCCCAGACCATGCTTTCCTGTAATTCCAGGTGTCGTCTGACTACCCACCTTAGCATTCCAGTCTCCTGTAATGAAAATAACATCTCTTTTTGGTGTATTATCTAGTAGGTGCTGCAGATCCTCATAGAACTGATCTACTTCTGCTTCTTCAGCATCTGTGGTTGGGGCGTATATTTGGATCACTGTGATGTTAAATGGCTTACCCTGAATTCGAATTGAGATCATTCTATCGTTTTTTGGATTGTATCCAAGCACTGCTTTAGCCACTTTATTATTAATTATGAAGGCTACTCCATTTCTTCTGTGGTCCTCTTGTCCACAGTAGTAGATCTGGTGGTCATCTGATGTGAAGTGGCCCATCCCAGTCCATTTCAGTTCACTGACACCTAAAATGTCTATATTTAATCTTGACATCTCACCAATAACCACATCCAATTTGCCCTGGCTCATAGATCTTACATTCCAGGTTCCTATGGTGTGTTGATCTTTAGAACATCGGATTCGTCGTTCACCACCAGCACCGTCGGCCGCTAGCCGTCCTTTCGGCTTTGAGCTAGCTGCGTCATCACATCTGGGGCTAGTTGAACGTATCCTCTGTTCCTCCCCAGTAGCATTTTGACCATCTTCCGACCTGGGAGTCCCATCTTCCGATGGTATACCGACATATCTTTGGTTGTACTGATCCATTTAGTTTTCATGGCAAGAATACTGGGGTGGGTTGCCATTACCTTCCCCAGGGATCGTATTTAGTTTGGGTTGTTACTGACTTGTTTTCTAAACAAGCTTATTTTATTCCATGTGCCTCTTTACCAACAGCTCCACAGCTCGCCCGCCTCTTCATACAACATATTTACCGCTACCACGGACCCCCCCTTCGGGTTATCTCGGACCGAGGTTCACAATTTACGTCACAATTTTGGCAGGCTTTTCTCAAACTCATTGGGGTGGAACAAGCACTAAGCTCCTCCTTTCATCCCCAGACAGATGGAGCTTCTGAACAACTAAACTCCACCCTCAAGCAATATCTATGCTGCTACATCTCTTATCAACAAGATGATTTGGTTGATCTTCTCCCATTTGCTGAACTTGCTTACAATAACTCTGTGCACCACAGCAATGGCTTTTCACCTTTCCACACCGTTTATTGGCAGGAATTCCTACCATTTCCTGAATTATCACAACCTCCTGATTCACCTCTCTCAACTGATGCTTGGATTACAAATATTAGAAAAAATTGGCCACTTATTTTACAGACATTGCAGGCGGCTCAAGCTGCCTATAAACACATTGCTGACTGCAATTGCTCCCCTGAATGGAACTTTGCTGTTGGACAGCAAGTTTACCTTTCCACTAAACACCTTAAATCTACCCATCAAAGAAACTGGCTCCTAAATTCATTGGACCTTTTCCAATCATCAAAGTCATCAATCCTGTTACTGTTAAACTTCAACTACCAAAGAATTTACAATGCATTCACCCTGTTTCATTGTACCCTGCTTAAACCTTATACTCCTTTACCTGGCTTAAGCAAAGCATGTTTGTCTGCCATGCTTCTGACTGTTCTACACATGTAGGTTGCTGGTCTGCACTATTTTACTTCAAGAGGTTTCCCTTCTTCGCATTTTTGCATTGCTTGGCGAGAACTGATAAGCACCTGCTCTTCCAGCGGACATTCTGTCAGGAGGGGGGATTCTTAGAGTGGGAACTGGATTGTTGTGGCTGTATCTAGTTGATACATGGTACATGACCCCCACAAAAACTTGCTAAAATGTATGGGAATGTTTCCAACTTGGGTTGGAAATGTAAAAAAAAGAGGGGTCTTTTTACCATATGTGGTGGACATGTAAAATTGCAAAGAAATTTTGGACTCGGATACATTCATTGATGCAAAATATTTTACAAATTCAAGTCCCATTTAAACCGGAATTATTTTTATTGGGAATATGGACGAACATGCGAGGTTGACACACTCATATATTAGAAACATTTGCACTTGTATTATGGCTCTGAAACCATGTTGTATTTCCTTGAAGTTTTTTTGACTTTCTTACTCTTCCTTTCTCACAGGCCTACAGGCCTTGATAGATAGCTGTGCCCATAGAAACAAGGTAAGGTGTACATTCCAAGGATAGCTTCTCCAAAGGAAAGGTATTGTTTAATAACGGTCAAGGGGCCCTAGCAAGGAAGGAAGGAAGTTCCTTATATGGAATGATGCTAAGGTGGAGTATGGGTAACTGAGTAAGGGGTGGTATTCTAAGGGAGGAGTTGAATGGAATGTATATAATGTGCTGTAAGGAGGGGGTCCTGTGCGATCACCCCCTAACAGCTTGTTGTCATTGCTTTTGCTCTTGGGTGAAAAATAAAGAACTTATTTTCATGCAACTGCCTGCTTCTTTGATCCCGGCTCAGAAGCAAACCTGGTAAGGAAATTAAAAAAATTCTAACAAAGGAATGAGAAAGGAAGTGGGAAACAATTGTAAGAAGACTAGGCAAAAGAAGGAAAGTATAAACTAAGGGAAGTGACTGTGAATAAGTTCAATTTCTATCTGCATGTCTGCTGTAGCGGGTGAAAGACTAATACAACTTTGTCTTTTTTTTATTAAGTTTGAAACAAAGATAAAAATGACAAAAAAACAAAAAATGACAAAAAGAAAAAACTAAGAGTGTGAAACACAAGAAAAAAGAAATCTGAAGATTACATACAAAGGTGACTTTCGACTTTCAACAACAATATACAGCAATTTCCATAATTAATCCCTTACTCTCTATCAAACCAAGATCACATCTTTTCTATAAATCATTCCATTAGCACATTATAAAAATCACTAAACACAATTCCTCCTTCCCCTTATATTAAAAGAAAATATATATATATAAACTTCCAAATCAACTTCCCCCCAAAAGACATTTATTTAATTATTTCCTTCCTACCACTATTCTATATATTTCTGTCCACTATAATAGAAATCAAATTATAAAAATATTTAAATTGTTTACTTTTATAATTAATAATACTATAACAATCTTAACCCTATTAAAACTAAAACCAAGCAATTATGATTATATCTTATAAATCTTCAAAATCAAACAAACCTTAAAAGCAATCTAGAAAATCTTAATCCAAATCATTAAAGAAAAATGAAATCATACAAGCCTTAATATCAATCCAAATAAACATTCTTAATTCTCTACCCCACCTCAAAATAAACCAAAGCATTTACATATCTCCATATTACACACAAGGCATTTTTCATACAGAAATCAAGCAGCCCAACTGCCCCCCTTGGGAACTCAGACTTCTCAGCAAAAAACCTCCCACAAAACAGAGCCTCTTCTTTCCCATAACATTCCATCAAAAAAACAACTGCATTTGTAATCTGCAACTCAGACTGTCCCTTTAACACCTTCACCACGAATATGTATTTGTCACCTGACATTTCAACAAAAGCTTCAATCTCACTGTCAGTAGAAACATCTGTATCTTTGTTAAAATCTTCATCTTCTTCCACAACGTCCTCAGCCAGATGGCACATTTTAAAGCTGATATTTTCTGCAATGTCCCAAATATCTTGCAGAATAGCTTGACTGGTATCATAACAGATCTGCTCACAACGGAACTCTGAGAAAATCTCCTTGAAATCCTCCATGTTTCAGGCAGTAGATTATGGCGCCCCCTAGATACTTAACTAGCGAATGTAGGAGTTAATGAGTTAGTGGAAGATCTCCGAAAGATGTTGACACAAGAGAAAGTATGCTAACAAGCAGCTCCCAGAGAAAGTGAACAGAGAACTGAAGATTCGAAACAGCAGATTCAACGTGTGCAGATTCTTTGTCCATGAAATCGCTCTTGGGCTTCGGGAAAAAGGCTGACCGAGCCCCCCCCCCCAAAACCGTGACTGTCAGTTCTCTCCGCGGAGCTCACGGACACAGCTGTTCGGTCAGCCATGTCCCCACCGGAAGTCCCCTAATACAACTTTGTCTTGAAGAGATGCAGCAGGGAGATGCAGCTCCTTCTACTGCCTGGGGAAGCAGCAGCTGTTAAATGTCTGCCTGAAAAAGCTCTTTCCACACTCCATGCATTTATATGGCTTCTCCCCTGTGTGGATCCTTTTATGGGAAGTAAGTTGACTGCTATTAGTAAAGGTCTTTCCACACTCCATGCATTTATATGGCTTCTCTCCTGTATGGATCCTTTTATGAGATGTAAGCGAACGGCTCTCACTGAAACTTTTCCCACACTCTATGCACTTATATGGCTTCTCCCCTGTGTGGGTCCTTTTATGGGAAGTAAGTTGACTACTATTAGTAAAGGTCTTTCCACACTGAATGCATTTATATGGCTTCTCCCCTGTATGAATCCTTTTATGGGAAGTAAGATGACTGCTATTATTAAAGCTCTTTCCACACTCCATGCATTTATACGGCTTCTCTCCTGTATGGATCCTTTTATGAGATGTAAGGGAATGGCTCTCACTGAAACTTTTTCCACACTCTATGCACTTATATGGCTTCTCCCCTGTGTGGGTCCTTTTATGAGATGCAAGGGAACGGCTCTCACTGAAACTTTTTCCACACTCTATGCACTTATATGGCTTCTCCCCTGTGTGGGTCCTTTTATGGGAAGTAAGTTGACTACTATTAGTAAAGGTCTTTCCACATTGAATGCATTTATATGGCTTCTCCCCTGTGTGAATCCTTTTATGGGGAATAAGTTGACTGGTATGAGTAAAGGTCTTTCCACACTCCATGCATTTATATGGCTTCTCTCCTGTATGGATCCTTTTATGAGATGTAAGGGAATGGCTCTCAGTGAAACTTTTCCCACACTCCATGCATTTATATGGCTTCTCCCCTGTGTGAATCCTTTTATGGGAAGTAAGTTGACTGCTATGAGTAAAGGTCTTTCCACACTCCATGCATTTATATGGCTTCTCCCCTGTGTGGATCCTTTTATGGGAAGCAAGTTGACTACTATTAGTAAAGGACTTTCCACACTGAATGCATTTATATGGTTTCTCCCCAGTGTGGATCCTTTTATGGGAAATAAGGTCACTGCTATTAGTAAAACTTTTTCCACACTCCATGCATTTATATGGCTTCTCCCCTGTGTGGATCCTTTTATGGGAAGTAAGATTACTCTGTCGGCTGAAGCTCTTTCCACACTCTGTGCATTTATATGGCTTTTCCCCTGTGTGGATCCTTTCATGTTTCTTAAGGAATGCCTTTTCAGAGAAGCCCTTTCCACACTCCATGCATTTATATGGGTTCTCTCCTGCGTGGATCCTTTTCTGTGATGTAAGGGACCCATATTCACAAGAAGGAGTGAAAGTCCAATTGTAATTCTTTCCATTCTCTCTGCATATATAGTCTCCTTTGGCTTGGGATGGATAGTGTTCATTTATATCTAATTTGTCCTTGAATATTCTTACACTATTCCCAATATATTTTTTCTTTATTTTTCCTTGTTCAACAACGTCTTGCATCTGAGCATCAATGGAAGAGCAGGTTTCCTGATTCCAATTCTTTGACTGGTTTCTCTCATGTCTTTCTAGTTCCATTTGAATTGCAGGCTTCTCCATTCCATCTCCATGCCTGATCATTTGGAATGGTTCCCTGGAATCTTTCTTCTCCTGCCCATTATTTCCTTCAAAGGAAAAGAGAAATGAAAATGATAGCAAGGTTAGGGAAAAGATCAAACTTTAAGAAGTGATACGAATTTCCTTCTAAAATTTTACCAAATTCCAGTATCTTGCACGTTTGCTTGTTTACACTGGTATGGTATGAAAATTATAATTTCTTTAAAAACATCTAAAGCATCCTTTTTGTTTAGAATTATTAAACTATCTTCCATTTGCTATTCATTCTTCTCTTGCCAAAATCACATGGTTGTACAGAAAAAATCCTACAGTTCTTCTATTAACCCTAAACAGCATGTTTGCAATGGAAAAATGGCACCTTTTCGCCCCTAATCCCAAGGCTCAGGACAGAAATGAAAAGGAAGAAAAGCCATTGACCCAAGAGCCTGAAGAAATGACACTTCTTCCTAGGACAGAGAGGGAAGCATCTGGGAAACCAAAAGCTGAAATCAGTGTGATGGAGTTGAACATCTCCTCAAGCCAAGGAGTGAGTTTCTCTCTGCTATCTTTAAAGAGAAATGGAAAGATTCACCAAATGAGAAATGGTACAGGGTGCATCTAAGCAGAGAGCATTGACCTCTTTCCTTCCTCACAGGAGAAGACCAGAACTTTTCCTTCTCCCTCCCAGGAGATGACATCTGGTTGGAGATTTTTTAAAAAGAAATAGCTGATGGCATCTATGTACAAAATGTCTTCCCGAACTCTCTGATTGGAGAGTAGCAAACCCTTACCCAGAGACGCCACATTCCTATAATTCTCCAGCATGACTTCCCAATGCAGCGTTTTTTGGTGAGGGTCCAGTTGAGACCACTCCTCCTCGGAGAAATACACAGCCACCTCCTCAAAGGACACAGGACCCTCCTGAACAAGGAAAAAACAAGAACAGAACAAGCCCAGGAGGATTTACAAGATCTGCCCTATTGTTCACAAATTCCCAAAGCAAAGATATGCACTAACTTAAATGGCGATGCTTGGCTACATTCCAAAGTTTAGGTGAGAAAATAGACAGAGCCAAAAGACTTTGAGTGAAGAAATATTTCAGCCAGGTTTTATGAACTTGATTGATTCTGCAGGACTGTCAGAGGCATTCAGTGAAAGCAACCCCATTTTCCTTCTGAATACATTGATCGAACCATCCATCCATCGGTCCATCATCAAGACTCTCAGCGTCTCAAGAGAATCAACTGGCAGATGGGCCTTCGAAGCCCCACCTATCAGCGACTCCAATGCATCCTGTGTTTGCAGAAGGAAATGGGGGAACTTTCTAGCACTTCAGCAAATGACTTATGGCGTTCCCAGAAGGACCAATCCTGCCCATGCTTAATACCTTCATGAAAGTTCTGGGAGAGCACAGCCAGGGATTTGCCATCAATATCAAGAGACACGCAACCCAGTTTCTGCTCCTCCTCAGATTAGAAAGCAGAGAAAATTTCCTGGGAAGGACATTTCTCAGCCTTTGCAAAGCTGGATTGTTTGGCCTCCAAATCCATGCACAAATCAGAGGATTAGAAATTATCTTGCAAGAAAAAAGTGCCTTGATTACATGCTTTTTCAGAACAATTTTTACTTAGAGACTTTTCTATCTGGCCAAGTTCATTGGATTTTAATTGTCTGCCTTATCTTTTAATCTGATGTGCTTTTTTGCCTTATCACTGGTTGTAAACAAGGCTTTTTAAAGAGTAATGTGCCAGTGTGAGTACTTAGTTATTTTTTTATAAGAATTTTATTAAGTTTGAAGCAAAGGTAAAAACTACAAAAAAGCGAAAAATAAAAAAGTGAAAAAACAGAAAATGATAAAAGATTTTTAAAGAAATTACAAGATGACTTCCAACTTTCAACAACAAGAATATACAGCAAGTTCCCAAGTTATGCCCTTACTCTATATCCAACCAAGATCACGTTGTTTCTATAAGTCCGTCCATTAATACATTACAAAACTAAAAAGGCAATTGCTCTTTCCCCTTATATAAAAATAAATAGACAAATATATAAACCTCCAAATCCACTTTCCCCCAAAAAATAGAACTCATTTGTTTAATATGTATTAATTATTAATATTTAATAATTTAATATTAAGATGGAATACATCTTAATCCAAATCATTTAAGAGAATAAAATCATATAAGCCTTAATATCCACATACATGTTCTTACTTTTATGCTTTAGTACTACTGTAACAATCTTGTCCCTAATAAACCTTAAAAAATCAAACAAACTTTAAATCATTATAGAAAAATAGAATCATACAGCCTTGAAATCAATCCACATACTTATTCTTAATTTCTTATCCCACCTCAATGTAAACCAAAACATTTATTTGTCTCCATATTATGCACAGGATGTTTTTTACAAAGAAATCAAAAGACCCTCCTAAACAGTCAGCAAAAAGTTTCCCACATAGGAGGCGCCATCTGGCGAAAACAAAGCCTCAAATAAACAGACCAGTTTTTATCTTGCAAGTCAAATTGTAACTCTTTCATGACCAGCATGTATTTGTTAACTGGCATCTCTTCACAGTCTGGATTCTCAAAATCGGGAAGAATACCTCCTCCTTGGTAAATCTCCTCTTCTCCCTTCAGAAAGTTCACTGCCAATTTATACATTTCAAAGATGGTATCCCGAACATCTTGAAAAACTGTTTTCTTAAGGTCATCCATAGTCCAGGCAATAAAATCTAGCACCTTCAGTAAATACAGCGTCCAAAAAAAATGAGTAGAAGACTAAAAACTCAAATCATCAAATTATATGCATAGGAAAATGTTAAACCCTTCAAATTGAATACAAAAATAATGACGGAGAGATTATTATTTATTCTCAGTCCTCCTTAAATTTTGAATGGGAAATAAGCTAGCAGTTGAAAAAAAGTTTTAAATCTCCAGAAACAGCGATAATTTGCATCTTCTTGCTGTTAAAAGCCTCTCTTGGGGTACAAAAAACTTGAAAATATACAAATTGGGTGATTTAGAAATGAGAAAGGCTCGACCTAATGTCCCAATGGGGCTGCAGCGTGGTCCGGAAGTGGTGGAATCCCCGACTCCCGTCTCCTCTTACCGGATTAGCGCCAACACCGTTGACGATCCTCAGACAACAAGGTGACGTTCCGAAGTACAAATGGAATGATTCCGAGTGTTTTCTGTCCATGAAAACACTCTAGGGCAGGGCTTTCCAAACTTTTGCCGTTGGCGACATACCAATGGCTGGCATGCGGGAAACCAGGAAGCGTCACTGCTGCGGCGACGTATGGCAAACTAGGAAGTGCCGGCGGCGATTCCGGGTTTCCGCCGCCGCCCCCCTGCTGCATCGTCGTCCTGGTGTGTCGCCGGAAGCGGTGATGGCACGCACGCGGCGGCGCGCCATCAATGCTTCCAGGTTTTCACGCAACAAATCTGGGGCCCCCAGGCGACACACTTGTGTGTTGCGACACACCATTTGGAAAGCCCTGCTCTAGGGCAACAGGAAAGCCTGCCTGCGCCCCCCAAAAAACCCACGCTGTCAGATCTGCCCGCTGAGCTCGCGGGCAGAGTGTTCAGTCGGCCATGTTCTCACCGTGCTTTAAAAAACAAGGCTTTTTAAAGAGTAATGTGCCAGTGTGAGTATTTAGTTATTTTAGAGCAGCCTTGCACAATTCCAAGTCAAAGAATTACAAAAAGAATGGGTCTCTGTTTATAAGTTGCTACTGCTGTGACAACGTTATTCCTATTTTGAAGAACATTTTAAAAAATTAGTTATTGTAAATTAATCGTAGGAAGAGTAACTAGCAGAAGGAGAGTTAAGTACTATTCTTTAAATAATCTCACGGTAGAAATTACAAACCACTGTATCCCAACAACAGACTTCAGAGGAGGCTAAGGGGATTGAGACCAACTTGAATCTTCTATTCCCCATTACATGTTGCTCAGGAACATGAAAATACCCAAGCCCAAACAAAAGGGAAAAATTGAAGGAGGGCTATGTACACCACCTTGACTTCCTGAAGGAAAGGGAGAATACAAATCGAATCAATACATTTCCTCCTCTTACGTGACTTGGAGATTCAACCATTGTTTCAGCTCCACCATAAAGAAAAGACAACTTTGTTCGAGTCTTCCCTGTGAGGGAGACAGAATTTTTGAAATGCATAATTAATAAAATAGAAGGAGGTATTCTACAGAAGAGAAGACAGAGAAGATGAGATAGCTGGATCTCTAAGGCAGCGGTCCCCAACCTTTTCGGCACCAGGGACCTGTCGTGGAAGAAAATTTTTCCACGGACCGGGGGGGGGCGTGGTTTGCAGGCAGGAGCCAATCACGCGCACCAGGGGGTGTGGTTTGCAGGAAGGAGCCAATCGCGTGCACCAGGGGGCAGGGTTTGCAGGCGGGAGCCAATCACACGGACCGGAGGCAAGTTTGCAGGCGGGAGCCCTGCGGCCCACTTCCTAACAGGCCGCGGCCCACAGGTTGGGAACCCCTGCTCTAAGGGGAATGGGAGAACCTTCGATTACCTGCTGAGGTATCCTGACTTGGATCTTCCTGAGAGATCCTCCTGAAAAACAGCTCCTCAGGGGCATTGGATGGATTCCTCCTTCCCTCAGGATCTCTGATCTCCACAGTGAAGGACTTGAAATAGTAGGCAGGAGAAAAGAGGAAGAATTAAGAAACATTACACAACATGAAGGATTCTTCTCTGAACACACAAAAGCCCCCAATGCCCATCACTAAGGCTGGAAAGTAAGAAAGGAACGGCTGTCCCCAGTCTATCTTCTGGAATGGAGAAAGGAACAATGTGCTACAAGATATAGGGAAACATCTCCACATAGTATGAATGCCAGAGAACTCTGGTAGGGAGGGCTTAAGGATTCAAACACACTGCTTATTCCACTCAACCCCCTTCTGGGCTCCCAAGATGAAGGTCTCTCACCTGCAACCCGACCTGCTCCTTCTGCTCCTCCGCCTGGCTCAGGAGGAAGCCTTCCACCAGGGCCACCGCCTGGGAGCTGGTCTCTGCTCCACACTCCCGCACCCAGCTCTCCATCTTCTCCATTCTTCTAGAATGGAGAATGGAACAATGTGCTACAAGAATTAGTGAAACATCTCCACAGAGTATGAATGCCAGAGAACTCTGGTAGGGATTCAAACACACTGCCTATTCCACTCAAACCCCTTCTGGGCTCCCAAGCTGAAGGTCTCTCACCTGCAACCCGACCTGCTCCTTCTGCTCCTCTGCCTTCTCACCTGCAATTTTTCCTGTTTTGTTTCCTCTCCTTGGCTCAGGAGGAAGCCTTCCACCAGGGCCACCGCCTGGCAGCTGGTCTCTGCTCCACACTCCCGCACCCAGCTCTCCATCTGCAGAGGCAGAAGGGCCAGGAACCGCTCCAGAACCACCAGGTCCAGCATCTGTGCTTTGGTGTGCTTTTCTGCTCTCAACCATCGACTACAAAAGTAGTGGAGTCGGCTGCAAAGTCCTCGGGGACCCTCAGCCTCCTGGTATTGGACCTTCCTGAAGTTCCAGGGCTGAATGTCTGAACGGATGGTTTCCTCCTCCAGGATCTTCTGCCCAGTTCTTGCCCGGATCTCCCCACAGCTCCCAGGCTGAACAGCAGAAGGGCCTTTTCCAGTTCCCTCACTTGCTAAAGGTTGCCTCTCCATTCCTTCTCTGTCCTGTAACGCAGCTCCAAATGGGTCCGAGGAATCTTGTGGATCTCCAAATGCCTTTTCTTTCATAGGACCGTTCCTGTAGCTGCAGGAATGGCCACAGCAGGCCATTCAGCCCTTTTTGTCCAAGAGATAATTTTGACTGTAACCAAGGATGTAGAAATGACTTCCAGTTTCTGTATCTGAGACAAAAAAGAAAATAAATTCCAAGAATTAGAAGGTGGTGGATTTAATTATTGAACAACACTCATCCCCATGAAATGCATTTTTCTGTGGTGGTATAGGATTGCAGTGGCATTGAGCAGATAGATCCTTTGTTTGTGTTTCTGTGTGTGTGTGTGCTTGTGTGTGGGGTGCAAAATATGGGATTGACTTCCATCAAGGACTTGGAACACTGAATAAATGCATTTTGGAGCATTTTCTATTACTTTTTTTTCCACAAAGAAGGACTTACTTTTAAAAAACCTAGATTTACATTCACGTACAAGCAGGGTTCACACAACATACCAAAACCAAGAGTTAACACACCAGGAAAGTTCACTTCCCATAAAATGAAATGCCAATGAAATCCTGCCTTAGGACGATCCATTTCACTTTCTTCAGGGTTTGCCTTTTAAGAGCCAAGTCACACTACTACACGCAGGCAGGTTCACACAACATGCCCTGAGCCCAAACAGGTCCACCAACCGCAGGGGCCGAATTCCCATAAATCACAGGGCTTGAAAGAACGAAGCTTGAGATGATGCCCTGGTTCACTCGCCCTCCTAAGACACCCTGAACTGCGGAGGATCCATCCCTGTTTTGGCCTCATCCAGCACGTGGCGAGAATGCAGGCAAAGTCTTTGGCATCGCCTTCCGTGCAAAGCTTTTCCTATTTCCTGCTTGGCATCTGCACTGCAAACTCTCCCTCTCCCCCCCTCAGGGGCTCTTCCCAGGAAATGGGGCGTGAAGGGCTCCCCCGGAACCCCTCCTCCTTCCTGGGGTCCTGGATTTGTCCCTGGGGGCAACTCGGCTGGTCTGGAGCTCCGCTTTCCCGCCTGCCTGTTACGTGCATGGAAAGGGGCGGCAGGGGAACATGGGATCCGGGCTCCCCCACTCCCAGGACTCAGAAGATTGAACTGGATAAGGACTTGGCATGTGTCTCTTCCTTCTCCGCCTCCCTCTGCACGGGAAGAGCCGCCCCCACCCCCACTCACCCAGGGCCACGGCCGGATCTCTTCCCTGCAGCATTTTTGCTGCCTGCAAAGCTCAAAGGGTTAAAGAGAGAGAGTGTGGTGTCCTAGAGAGGCAAGGCTTAGTGATGTCACTCCCTTCCCTCCCTCCTCTGCAAAGCCGCCTGTGGCATTCGGCCTCCAGTGGCCCAGTGCTGAAGCGCACGGGTTCCCTTCTCTTGCAGAGGAGCCCCCTGGTGGATTCTGTGTGCAATGCAGGTGCAACTTATGGAGAGACCAGGATTGGGGGAGTGCAACCCTCCTTGATCTCTCAGTGGCTTTCAGTACCGCAGACCCTGGCCGCCTTCTTCCACAACTCTGATGGAATGCTCTCTTTTGCAGTGGTTCTCCTCCTCCCTGAGGTGGTGATGGCGGGAGAGAGATCTGTCCAGAGACATCTATTCTGCGCGTGCTCCAGAGATCTCTCCATTTAAATGTAGATGTACAGTAGATCTTAAAAAGGAGTGGTAAGATCTACGTATAGTATATACTATATCTACATATAGTATATACTATATATAGAATATATAGTATACAACCCTGCTGTACTCCTTTCCCAATCTTAAACGGAATTTCAGAAAAACATCTATTTCTGTTTTATTGACTATTCTAAAGCCTTTGACTGTGTGGATCATAACAAATTGTGGCAAGTTCTTGGTGGTATGGGGATACCAAGTCATCTTGTCTGCCTCCTGAGGAATCTGTATAACGACCAAATAGCAACGGTAAGAACAGAGCACGGAACAACGGACTGGTTTAAGATTGGGAAAGGAGTACGGCAGGGTTGTATACTCTCACCCTACCTATTCAACCTGTATGCAGAACACATCATGCGACATGCTGGGCTTGAGGAATCCAAGGCTGGAGTTAAAATCGCTGGAAGAAACATTAACAATCTCAGATATGCAGATGATACCACTTTGATGGCTGAAAGCGAGGAGGAGTTGAGGAGCCTTATGACGAAGGTGAAAGAAGAAAGTGCAAAAGCTGGGTTGCAGCTAAACCTCAAAAAAACCAAGATTTTGGCAACGAGCTTGATTGATGACTGGCAAATAGAGGGAGAAAAAGTGGAGGCAGTGACAGACTTTGTATTTCTAGGCGCAAAGATTACTGCAGACGCTGACTGCAACCAGGAAATCAGAAGACGTCTACTTCTTGGGAGGAGAGCAATGGCAAATCTTGATAAAATAGTTAAGAGCAGAGACATCACACTGACAACAAAGGTTCGCATAGTTAAAGCAATGTAGTAGTAGTAACCCTGTAGTAACCTATGGCTGCAAGAGCTGGACCATAAGGAAGGCTGAGCGAAGGAAGATAGATGCTTTTGAACTGTGGTGTTGGAGGAAAATTCTGAGAGTGCCTTGGACTGCAAGAAGATCAAACCAGTCCATCCTCCAGGAAATAAAGCCAGACTGCTCACTTGAGGGAATGATATGAAAGGCAAAACTGAAGTACTTTGGCCATATAATGAGAAGACAGGATACCCTGGAGAAGATGCTGATGCTAGGGAAAGTGGAAGGCAAAAGGAAGAGGGGTCGACCAAGGGCAAGATGGATGGATGATATTCTGGAGGTGATGGACTCAACCGTGGGGGAGCTGGGGATGGTGACAGCCGACAGGAAGCTCTGGCGTGGGCTGGTCCATGAAGTCACGAAGAGTTGGAAGCGACTGAATGAATAAACAACAAGATCTACATGGAACTGCTGTGGGAGGTCATCTGTTGGCCTAGATACTCAGTTATTTTTCCCATCCCCAGGCCAAACAGGTGATGTGGTGGAAGTGCTGACCTAGAGGCTGTCAGAGTCTGGATGGGAAGGAAGAGACTGAGTGAATCTCTGGAAGATGGACTAGTTTTGGTTGGTAGACCTTATGATTCCAGGGAAATTCCATCCTTGACATTGAAGAGAGATGTACCGATGAATGATCCACCATTTGGGGTTTCTCTTAGACTCACTGGGAGGCCCTGTTCATGGTCACTCATGATATTAAACCACACAGCAGGACTAAAAACCATTTGGAAGGCAAGAAAAACTCCAAGGTGCAGAAAACCTTGGTTCTTTTAAAACTTGGTTGGAACTGGAATAAGATGGAATAAGCTTCTCAACAGAATTGCAACCTTCAATCTATTAAATTTATTTGGTGATTGTTTAATTAAATTATAGCTCCTCCAAGGTCTGTACTGTAATCGTGTTGATTCTCTCCATCCACGTTCTCTCTTGCCTTCCCCTTCATCTCCTTCCTTCATCCATGCTGGGCATAATCCTTTTTTCTAGTTGTTCATTTATTCCGCTCACTTTCTGCAGACTGACCATCGCTCCAGAACTGAAGACCCTTCTTGGGCTTTCGAGGCTCAAGCCAACTTAGGATCTTTGTCCCCAGTGGGCGCAACCACCACGGAAGGCAACCACAGAATGCATTTCAGCAACAACCGCATAGGTTGATGGAGTCCAAGTCCCAAGAGAATGGCCCCTTTAGTGCACGTCTTTGTTCCAGCACAAGGTACCTTTGTTTTCCGCTCTGGCTACCTGCTTGGGCCTTAGGGTTATTAATAAAATAATTCGCTTATTATTACTAATGAGCATCTGCATCTTTTCCCACTGGAACCTCTGAGTGTGTGTGTGCACCAACAGACTTTCTGAAAGAAGCCGTGTCCTGATGCGGCTACTACAAAGGCGTCTTGTTCCCCTCCTGTTTTATGGAGGCTGTTTGTTGTCTGCCATTTCCGTTCCATTGTTTGAAGTGTGTGTGAGTCTTGTTTTCATGCCATATTGAAGAACTTCTTCTCTGCCACCCTAAAAAGCTGCATGAGTATAAGTGAGAAGGTCTCATCTCTGCTGGTCAGGGTTGTTTGTCTGATTTCCCAGCTGCATGGGAGGAATTGAAGACGGTACATGTCCCAGTGGGCTGTGCTTGTTGGGACTTGGGTGAAAGAGTGTGCGTTCTCAGTAACCTGGGATTCTGTCTCCTCCTTTCCCTTCTCCTTCTCCTTGATCTCTGTTGGTAGTTAGAAGACCCCGGAATGGATTCTCCCATCTGAGTTGGAAAGGAGAAGTACTGGTGAAGTGCTGGATCCATACCCAATCATCTGGTTCAAAAGGATGGAAATTCTCTTCAAGAGGGGTGGACTGGAAGAGGACACTATTCCTCCATAACTGTCTAAGGACCTTTTGAAGAGAACAGAAGGATAAAGACGCCCCCCGGAGAGTTAGGGTACCCGGGTCAAGACCCTTAGTGATATCCGGTGGTCTTCCAAACAGCAGTTCAAGTATGTATGTATGTATGTATGTATGTATGTATGTATGTATGTAACAAACGGAGATGAGCACCGGCCCCTAGAGTCGGACACGACTACACAAATGTGCAGGGGGAACCTTTACCTTTATGTATGTATGTATGTATGTATGTATGTATAGCATATGATGAGTACATGACAAAAGAGAAGGCAAATAGTTACACACAGGCCACACAATTATATATAAAAATTCTGCAGGGATACAGCAGTGGCCTCGTAACTGGATGTCCAGTTCAATTAACCATCTGCCAACTTAACAGTTCAAATGATGATAGCCCACAATCTTTTCTGAGTCTAACATGTAAATGAAACAAAGCTATAGGTAATACCTGGGGCCATTTTAAATGGGTCTCAAGGCATAGCATTCCTAACAAGGTTTTCAATTCCCCGGCTACTTCCATGGCTGTAGCACAATGACACGGATAAGCTTCAGTCCAATGAGTCAGCTGAACTCTACAAACAAGGACATACTGAAAACCTTGAGCTCTAGGAATAGTGATGAAGTCCATTTGTAAATGAGAAAAAAGGACTTTGTCTATGGTTGCCCCCTTTGTGGCTCTACTTCTGTGAGGAGACATAACAAACTAAGCAACTTTAGTGGAGCTATGGGTCAGCCAGGCAATTTTCATAGAACTGAAGGTTCTGTGCCAGCAGGTATTCTCCACATTTGGTCAGAAAAAATTGCTTCAAATTTAGACTTCACTTCCACTCTTCCTCCTCCCCCCTTTCAACAAAATCACCACAGTGATTTGGTGATTTACATGATGTAACAAAATCATGTAAGGGTGACTGAAGATGAAACACTGGAGCTGCAACAGAGGGGGGGGGGGAGTTGGGTGGCTGCCCATTTGGCAATGGCATCGGCATAAGAGCTCTCCTTGGCCACCATGGAGCCATCATGTTGATCTTGAGAGCAATGGACAACAGCTAGGAGGGAAAGAAGCGGAATTGCATCAGCATAGGTGGTCGGCTTCTAGGCTTTGTCACTACCGAGGTAGACATGGAGGCAGTCCAGACTTAGTATAGATTATAACTGGTGGAGCAGACTTCAACAGGCCCACCTCAGTGGAATCCCCACCCCAAAGCTTGCTGGTCATAGCAAAGAAAGCTATTTTGTGTTAATTATTAGGAAAATAAGAGCCGGTTGATGTTCATTGTGATACTTTAAATATTCTGTAATATCCAAAACTATTCTCACATTGCCTCTTAGTTTTTATTATTTATTAAACAGAATTAAGCTGAATTGCATCAGCAACTAACCCTTGGTGTTGCAGCTCCCTCGCCACATGATGCTTTACATCAATGTGCTTTGTCCTCCCACCCATCTTCTCTGACTGTGAGAGTCTAATGCAACTTTGGTTGTCCTCAAAAATCTGAACAGGAATTGGTTCCTGAGCCATTTTACCTCATTGCATGTTTCAGTGGCTGCAGCATATTCTGCCTCAGTGGATGACTGAGCAACTGTGCCTTGTCTGTGGCTACCCCAGCTTACTGCACCACCCCCATAGAAAAAACACATATCCAGTGGTGGACTTGCGATCAACAATATCTTTTGCCCAGTCCGCATCTGTGAATCCCACTAGTCTAGGATTCTCAGTGGCTGGCAGTTTTAGTTTTAGGTGCATGGTCACCTTGAGGTCCCACCCGCTTGACACCAGTCCAGTATCTTTGTGTGGGTGTGCTGGTTTTCCTACACAGAATGCCCACTGCAGCAGCTATGTCCGGCCTAGCGTTGGTGGCTAGATACAACAACTTGCCTATGGCACTTCTGTAGTCATTGTTCTCTGGTAGGAGATCGCTGGGTTCGTGTTTTTTGTGGAAAGCTGTTTCCATTGGTGTAGGCATAGGATTAGCATTTTGCAGTCCTAGGCTTTCCAGCAGTTCTAATATCTTTTGTTTTTGACTTTCTTGCCTTTTGGTAGCTTTGTCAAAGTCCATGTTTTGTTCTTGTGTAGAGCATCTAGCTCCTCCTGTGCTGCTTTCTTCCACTTACTTCCTTCATCTGCAGGCATGTGCAGCACCTCGTTCCACGATGCAGGTTCTTGTGGTTGCGACGACCTTGCAATGTAGGACAGTCTTTGGGCTGGAACTCCCCTGTTGGGTCGTGATGAGCATCTCAGAGCAGGTCCAGGGGCGACATTTGGTGGTTCACCCCCTTCTGCACCCTCGGCCGCATCATCCGACTCTGGTGGAGTCTCCGTCTGGTCCTCCATCTCCCTCTGGGTCGGTGTGGCAATGATGTCATCTGGCATCAGGCTGAACATCTCAGGCTGGTAACTGCTACTGGTGCTTGGTACTCAGTCATCATCCACTTGAGTGTGGCAGCCTCTCTCTCTCTCATCAAAGTACACCACCCTGCATACTTTTACTATTCCTGTCTTTCGATTCAGGACTCTGTATCCCTTGCTCCCTGGAGCGTAGCCAATCATGACCCCTTCTTCAGCTCTGGGATCTAGTTTGGATATTTTCTCTTTTGGTGTGTGGGCATAAGCCTTTGATCCAAACACTCTCAAATGTTTGACGCTTGGTTTGCGCCCAGGCCATAGCAAAAAAGGTGTTACCTTATTGGCTCTGGTTGGCAGTCTGTTTTGCAGATAGGTAGCTGTCATCACAGCATCTGCCCAATATTTCTCAGGTATATCTGCCTCTGGGGTCTTCCGGTGAAGATGGACGGTGGCTGGAGAGAAGTGGATGAGGCTCCATGAAGAAAACCAGAAAACACGCAGATCCGAGCCGGCTTTGTGAAACTGAAAGCTGAAAAGCAGCGGCAGAGATAGCGGAGGATTTGGCTCCTTTGAAAACAAGACTTTCGGCGGCTTCGGAAGGCGGGCGAGTCAATTGTCGTCAGTTGTCTGTTTCAGTGTTTTTGCTGACTCACGGAGAAGACCAAGCCGGGAAGCTGTAAGGTGCTCCTCTACCAATGCCCAAAAACCCCTTTCTCTTGAGTAAATCACAGACGCGAGATTTCTAAGAAGCAAAAGGGTTTATTCCGGTGCATGAAGACTTAACACGAACAAAGACTTGAATGGTTAAGCATGGCAGGTTACAGTATATTTAAACATCCCCTCCCCATTGTCCATGTTTGTTGACAAGTGTAACCCGCAGGTTCCAGGGTGCTCAGACAGTCGTTCCTGGAGCTGTTGAGTTCCACTTCACACATTGTTGCTGGTGGTTCTCCCTTCCGCGCTGTTGTCTCTCCCGCGTCAGTTTCTAGCTGCCCTTAATCCACATCCCTGTCGAGCTGAATGGCAGAGGTCTGCTGAACTCTGACATGCTACCGGCCCAAGACTTCCTACCCACCCCCAAGTTCAAGCTAACACTACTCAATGATTTCTCTACACTTTGGGTTCTTCAACAACCTGCAGTGACAAAAGAAAAATTATTTACACAATTATCAAACGTTATTAATGGGGGTTTTCCGGGAACTCCCTATGAAAGGTTTTGACAAGTTTGGGCGCGTGAGTGTGTTTTGCGCTAACCCACTCCTTGTCTCCGATCGGCAGGTGCTGCCACTTGACTAAGTACTGTAGCTGTCCTTTGTGTCGTCTCGAGTCCAGAATTTTTTCTATCTCAAAGTGTGGTTCCCCGTTTACCACTAATGGCGCCGGTTCCGCCGGTTCCGGGTGCCACTGCGTCGAGGGTTGGTGTTGCTTGAGTAGGCTGATATGGAAAACCAGGTGCACCTTCCTCAATGCTTTCTGGAGCTGCAGTTTAGCCGTTACTGGGTTAATTACTTCTATTATTGGGAAGGGACCTATGAATTTTGGCGCCAGTTTTTGTGACGGTTGCGTGGTTCTTAAATTTTTGGTAGAAAGGTATACTTTGTCCCCTATTTTCAACTCCCATTCTTGTTCTCTCTTGCGATCCGCGTATTTCTTGTAGCTGGATTTAGCTTCCTGCAGCGTTTTTACCATCACTGGCCAATTACCTGTTACTTTTGCTATCCATTTGTCTGCTTTCAGGGGCTCCGCTACTTCCATGCTTTGGGTCATTGCCAACTCAGGGATAGTTACAAAGTCCTGACCCGTAGCTACTTTGAACGGTGCAAACCCCGTGCTTTGATGGAGCACCGAAGGTACTGCTCCAGTACTGCATTAAGGCATTCCATCGCACCATCCGTGCAAGGATGGAACGCACTACCGAGTACTTGTTCCGACCCAATTAACTTCAAAAAGGCTCTCCAGAACTTGCAAGTGAAAGTGCTACCGCGATCGCTTATGATGCGTTCAGGTGCTCCGTGGGCCTGGTAAATATGTTGGATAAACATGTATTATGTGGCTGATGCAATGCTACTGTAATGTGAGTCCTGATTGGACAGTTATGTGTATAAAAGTACTGTGTAAAGGTGCTATACTTTCTCTCTTTCATTTGATGTGCCATTGGACAACGTATCTGTATTACTTGGACTGCTGTGTATGAAGACTGTGTATGTATAATTGTAAATAGACTTTTTACCTAAACCTCATTTCATGTGAGTCTGTTTACTCCTATCAGGACTGGAAGAACGTATTGCTCTAAGGCTTCTTGGATATTGGGCCGCCCCAGTACCGCTGACTCTGACAGACCATTTTATATACTACTGTGGGCAAGAATCCCTTAGAAGAAATGGAGTAGCCCTCATAGTCAATAAAAGAGTGGGAAAGGCAGTACTGGGGTACAACCTCAAAAACGACAGAATGATCTCAGTTCAAATCCAAGGCAAACCATTCAGCATCACAGTAATCCAAGTCTATGCCCCAACCACTGATGCTGAAGAAGCTGAAGTCGACCGGTTCTATGAAGACCTGCAACACCTCCTAGAACTAACATCAAAAAAAGATTTTGATGTTTTAGTTTTTAGTGATTTAGTTAATTTTAGTGAGCACAGCAATTGGCAGAGATTACACGGGAGTGGTGAGGTATATCTTCCTAGTCAGAGAAGTTTTGAGTTTTCAGAGCGGAGAGAGGCCACTGATGTGATTAAGAAGGAAGAGGAATTAAGTCCTTGTGTGCCAATGATGCAGGATACTACAGTATTGCGCAGATCTGGGAGAGTTAACAAGGGCATACCACCTCAACGTTATACACCAGGTGATGTAAAAGTGTGTTTTATTGATTATGAACCTCGTAATTACAAGGACGTATTGAAGTTGCCACAACACGAGCAGAGTAGATGGAAAGCTGCTATGGATGTGGAAATGAAAGCCATTAATTCTCATAAGGTTTTCAAATCTACTAGGCTGCCTGAGGGGCATAGAGCAGTAGGCTGTAGATGGGTGTATAAGAAGAAAACCTTAGTGAATGGTGATATTCAGTATAAGGCTAGGTTGGTAGCACAAGGATTTTCCCAGATAAAGAATCAGACTTATGATGAAGTTTTTGCACCAACGCTAAGAGGGGAGACATTTAGGTTTGCCTTAGCAATGGCAGCAGCTGGGAATTGTGTAGTACAGCATTATGATATCACAACAGCATATTTGCATGCTGATTTGAATGAAGAGATCTATATGATTGAAGCCCCAGGGTATGAATCAAAGATTGCAGGAAGGGTATACAAGTTGCAGAAAGCGTTGTATGGACTCAAGCAGTCGGCACGTTGCTGGAATCTTAGGTTAGATAAGGAATTACAAAGAATGGGATTCAAGTGTAGTATAGCTGACCCATGTCTGTATGTAAAGCAATGTGAAAACGATGAACAGATTCTGCTTGTGATTTTTGTAGACGATTTGTGTCTTAAAGCGAAAGATCAAAGCAGGGTAATTGAATTTACTGAAAATCTGAAACAACACTTTGATGTCAAAGATCTGGGAGAAATTAAGAATTACCTAGGCATGGGTATTCAGAAGGTTGATGGGGGTTATGTTCTAGAGCAGCGGAAGAAAATTGAAGCACTGCTAAGAGAGAACGATATGGAACAGTGTAAAGAAGTTTCAACCCCGATGACAACAGATTTTGTCATGACAGAGACTGGAGATGATGAACAACCTTCATGTGATCAAGAATATGTGATCAGTCAATAATTGGAAGTGTATTGTATTGTATTGATTTGCAATATTGTCCATCTGAGTGTAATGTAGCAGATGTGATGACAAAGCCTCTAAGCATAGATAGACATAGGATGTGTATATCTCAAATGTGTATGTCTTCTATTCTGTACAATTAAATGTAATATCTATTGTAAATTGAAGGGGTGTTGGGGTTTGATAAACCCAGGAATTTACTTCTAGATATAAAGTATACAGAGAGGCTTGATTTCTAGGTAAAAGGTGAAATATTCTGCAGTCACCCAATTAGCAGCCATTGTTGTAGGAATGATGTGTCAATGTATGACTCATAACAACAGGTGCTTAGAGTTTGGTTGGGTGTGGTGAATAACGAGAGTGACCTATAATGTGATTGGTCAGGTTCACTATATATGCAGAGACATTCTCATTTCCCATTATTCCCATTTTACCTCGTGAATGCTGTATCGTTGATGGTGTATCATTTGTTACTTGTGGAAGTGATCTGTAAATACGTATGTATATAAAGTAAATAGGATATTTGATATAACTTCTGTTTGGAGTCTATTTACTGCATAGTACGTGGATCACTGGTGCCTAGGAGAGAGGCAGGCCGCTCTATCCGTGCTCCCTCTGACAGAAGGGAGCGTAGAAGGGGCATTGAGCATAGGAGAACTAACCCACATAGTTCAGCTGAAAATGGCGTGGCTGAACGTAGGAATTTGGCATTGCAGACAGTGAAGGATTCACTCATTGCTGACTCAGGGTTATCAAGAGGATACTGGGGAGAGGCAATATTAACTGCTAATTATTTAATTAACAGGTTATGGAGTGTGTCTGTAAACCAAACTCCATATTATATGTTATATGGCAAGAAGCCACCATTAGCTCATTTGAAGGTGTTTGGGTGCACTGCCTATGTTCACGTGCATAAGGAGGTACGTAGGAAGGGACAGGCAAAAGCACAGAAGCTGACGTTTGTGGGGTATGAGCCAGGGACCAAGGGATATAGGTTCACTGATGGCAGGAAAGTTGTTATTTCTAGATCAGCTAACTAAAATTATCAAACCCCAACACCTCATTTCATGTGAGTCTGTTTACTCCTATCAGGACTGGAAGAACGTATTGCTCTAAGGCTTCTTGGATATTGGGCCGCCCCAGTACCGCTGACTCTGACAGACCATTTTATATACTACTGTGGGCAAGAATCCCTTAGAAGAAATGGAGTAGCCCTCATAGTCAATAAAAGAGTGGGAAAGGCAGTACTGGGGTACAACCTCAAAAACGACAGAATGATCTCAGTTCAAATCCAAGGCAAACCATTCAGCATCACAGTAATCCAAGTCTATGCCCCAACCACTGATGCTGAAGAAGCTGAAGTCGACCGGTTCTATGAAGACCTGCAACACCTCCTAGAACTAACATCAAAAAAAGATGTCCTTTTCATCATAGGGGACTGGAATGCTAAAGTAGGAAGTCAAAAAATAACCGGAATAACAGGCAAATTTGGCCTTGGAGTACAAAATGAAGCAGGACAAAGGCTAATAGAGTTTTGTCAAGAGAACACACTGGTCATAGCAAACACTCTTTTCCAACAACACAAGTGGCGACTCTACACATGGACATCACCAGATGGTCAATACCGAAATCAGATTGATTATATACTTTGCAGCCAAAGATGGAGAAGCTCTATACAATCAGCAAAAACAAGACCTGGAGCTGACTGTGGCTCAGATCATGAGCTTCTTTTTGCAAAATTTAGGCTTAAATTGAAGAACGTAGGGAAAACCACTAGACCACTCAGGTATGACCTAAATCATATCCCTTATGAATATACAGTGGAGGTGAGGAATAGATTTAAAGGATTAGATCTGGTAGACAGATTGCCTGTAGAACTATGGATGGAGGTTCGTAACATTGTACAGGAGGCAGCAACTAAAACCATCCCAAAGAAAAAGAAATGCAAGAAAGCAAAGTGGCTGACTGATGAGGATTTACAAATAGCTGAGGAAAGAAGGAAAGCAAAAGGCAAGGGAGAAAAGAAATGATATAACCAACTGAATGCAGATTTCCAGAGAATAGCAAGGAGAGATAAGAAGGCCTTCTTAAATGAACAATGCAAAGAAATCGAGGAAAACAATAGAATGGGGAAGACTAGTGATCTCTTCAAGAAAATCGGAGATGGGCATGATAAAGGACAAAAAAGGCAGGGACCTAACAGAAGCAGAAGAGATTAAGAAGAGGTGGCAAGAATACACAGAAGAACTATACAAGAAAGATCTTAATGTCCCTGATAAATATGATGGTGTGGTCGCTGAACTTGAGCCAGACATCCTAGAGAGTGAAGTCAAGTGGGCCTTAGGAAGCATTACTAACAACAAAACTAGCGGAGAAGACAGTATCCCAGCTGAGCTATTTAAAATCCTAAAAGATGATGCTCTTGAAATGCTTCACTCAATATGCCAACAAATTTGGAAAACTCAACAGTGGCCACAGGATTGGAAAAGGTCAGTTTACGTTCCAATTCCAAAGAAAGGCAATGCCAAAGAAAGTTCAAACTACCGTACAATTGCGCTCATTTCACAAGCTAGCAAGGTTATGCCCAAAATCCTACAAGCTAGGCTTCAGCAGTATGTGAACCGAGAATTACCAGAAGTGCAAGCTGGGTTTTGAAGAGGCAGAGGAACTAGAGATCAGATTGCCAACATTCGCTGGATCATGGAAAAAGCAAGAGAGTTCCAGAAAAACATCTACTTCTGCTTCATTGACTACGCTAAAGCCTTTGATTGTGTGGATCACAACAAAGTGTGGCAAATTCTGAAGAGAAGAGAGGACTCACTGGAAAAGACCCTGATGCTGGGAAAGAAGTTCTGTTTTACTTAGGGGTTGAGGAGGGAATATACCTAGGAAATATGAAAGGGAAGTTTAAGACCTTGGGAAAATTTAATTTAACCGGAAGATCTTTAGATTATGAATAAACAGAGAAAAAGCAAGTACAAATTTTGTTCTAGCCAAAAGAGCTGGAGACTCCACTGGTTTGAGGATATTCCTCTTCATTTGGAGGAGACAATGCAAGAAAAAAAGAGATTTAGCTACAATTAGTGAAACAAAGAATTTAAAAAGGAGGGGGGAAAGTGGTTAAAAAGCAATTTAAAAAGAATGGAGTTAACTTCTCTGTTCTTTTCAGCCCCTTTCTTTATTCTCCAGTTTGACCAGGAATCATCAGTGAGCAGCATTTGAAAAAACAGCTTAAACCAGCATGAGCCTCTGAAATCCTGAAGTATGCCCCCCACCCAAATCCTTCCAAAAATTTTCTTGTGTTAAAATGTTTTAATGCCACTAAAGAGAAAGACAATTTAATACATGCCTGGAAAGTAACCACGCCATTGATATTTAATTTTATTGAAATCAAATGTAGACATTTTCCTAGTCCTGTTCACACCATAGAAAGGCAAAATATGATCCTAAATGTGTCTCTTCACATCCCAGAGGCAGTTCCCCTTCTCATTTCTGTCTGTTTGGTCAGGAGGAACTGAAATAGTTTTCTCAAGTAGTTCTTAATTTCACATTATTTTATTTTGGTCCCGATTTCCACAGGTCTCCCTTCTTGCTTCATTGTGTGCAATGTCAGCAGAATGGAGTCACTTTCATTCTCATTCTCCTCAGTATCCCCAACTTGGGACAGAAGGAAGGAAGGAAGGAAGGAAGGAAGGAAGGAAGGAAGGAAGGAAGGAAGGAAGGAAAATTCATGAGAAAATTAAAGCACAAATCCTCTTTGTTATCACTTTCAATTCAATGTCACAATTATTCAATGATTCAAATCAATATCACACTCTATCTCTCTCTGTATACTTTGATGGAACTTGAATTCCCTTTGGATTATAATATTGTTTCAGACCCCAGAATCTCTCTGTGGCGCCATTTCCAAATTTTGGGAGGACAGAGAAGTGTAGGGTCCTCTGAGAAACTGTGAGTGTATTAAGGAATGGGAAAGGGAGGGGGAAACAATTGTAAGGGGACTGGGCAAAAGAAGGAAATTTAAACTATGGGAAGTGACTGTGAATCAGTAGAATTTCTATCTGCAGGTCTGTTAGAGTGGAAGAAACACCCACAAAGCTTTGCCTTGAAGATGCAGCAGGGAGATGCAGCTCCTTCTACTGCCTGGGGAAGCAGCACCTGTTAAATGTCTGCCTCTTCACATCCCTCCCAGAACCAGGATGAACTGGACATTGGGATAAACGTAAACCTAAGAAACAAAGATTTTCTCTTATTGATGTGCAATACAGTTGGCCACCTTCAAATGACAGTACCTTCAAAAATCCGCTGTTCACAATTAAAAATGACCTGCCCATTGTTTTTGTTTTCATTGGTAAATTAATCTCTCTGGGGCTGCCAGTTGTGAGGGTCAAACTCAGAAAAACCTTCCTTTCCTACTTCAGTATACATAAACAGGAGATGCATAGATTTAATCAACTAAATCTAAAATTTACATGGATTCTCACCTAAATGGATCCGTGTGTGGCAAATAAGGTCATTGCTCCTCCTGAAGCCCTTTCCACATTCCAAACATTTATATGGTTTCTCCCCTGTGTGGATCCTGTTATGGGAAGTAAGATCACTGCTAGTAGTAAAGCTCTTTCCACACTCCACACATTTATATGGCTTCTCCTCTGTGTGGATCCTTTTATGAGAAGTAAGATGACTGCTTCTTCTGAAACTCTTTCCACACTCCATGCATTTATATGGCTTCTCCCCTGTGTGGATCCTTTTATGAGAAGTAAGGGAACAGCTCTCACTGAAGCTCTTTCCACACTCCATGCATTTATATGGCTTCTCCCCTGTGTGGATCCTTTTATGGGAAGTAAGCTTACCCCTCTGAGTAAAGCTCTTTCCACACTCCACACATTTATATGGCTTCTCCCCTGTGTGGATCCTTTTATGGGAAGTAAGCTGACCGCTCTGAGTAAAGGTCTTTCCACACTCCATGCATTTATACGGCTTCTCCCCTGTGTGGATCCTGTTATGGGAAGTAAGCTGACCCCTCCGAGTAAAGCTCTTTCCACACTCCATGCATTTATATGGCTTCTCCCCTGTGTGGATCCTTTTATGAGAAGTAAGATGACTGCTTCTTCTGAAACTCTTTCCACACTCCATGCATTTATATGGCTTCTCCCCTGTGTGGATCCTTTTATGAGAAGTAAGATGACTGCTTCTTCTGAAACTCTTTCCACACTCCATGCATTTATATGACTTCTCCCCGGTGTGGATCCTTTTATGAGAAGTAAGCTGACTGCTCTTAATAAAGGTCTTTCCACACACCATGCATTTATAAGGCTTCTCCCCTGTGTGGATCCTTTTATGGGAACTAAGATAACTTTTAAAAGTAAAGCCTTTTCCACACTCCATGCATTTATATGGCTTCTCCTCTGTGTGGATCCTTTTATGGGAAGTAAGCTGACTGCCCTGAGTAAAGGACTTTCCACACTCCATGCATTTATATGGCTTCTCCCCTGTGTGGATCCTGTTATGGGAAGTAAGCTGACTGCTCTGAGTAAAGGTCTTTCCACACTCCATGCATTTATAAGGCTTCTCCCCTGTGTGGATCCTTTTATGGGAACTAAGATAACTTTTAAAAGTAAAGCCTTTTCCACACTCCATGCATTTATATGGCTTCTCCCCTGTGTGGATGCTTTTATGAGAAGTAAGGGAACAACTGTCACTGAAGCTCTTTCCACACTCCATGCATTTATATGGTTTCTCCCCTGTGTGGATCCTTTTATGGGAAGTAAGCTGACCGCTCTGAGTGAAGGACTTTCCACACTCCATGCATTTATACGGCTTCTCCCCTGTGTGGATCCTGTTATGGGAAGCAAGCTGACCGCTCCAAGTAAAGCTCTTTCCACACTCCATACATTTATATGGCTTCTCCCCTGTGTGGATCCTATTATGAGAAGTAAGATCACTGCTCTGAGTAAAGCTCTTTCCACACTCCATGCATTTATACGGCTTCTCCCCTGTGTGGATCCTGTTATGGGAAGTAAGATCACTGCTCTGAGTAAAGGTCTTTCCACACTCCATGCATTTATACGGCTTCTCCCCTGTGTGGATCCTGTTATGGGAAATAAGCTGACTGCTTCTTCTGAAACTCTTTCCACACTCCATGCATTTATATGGCTTCTCCCCTGTGTGGAACCTTTTATGAGAAGTAAGTTGCCTGCTTATTCTGAAACTCTTTCCACACTTCATGCATTTATATGGCTTCTCCTCTGTGTGGATCCTTTTATGATAAGTAAGGGAACAGCTCTCACTGAAGCTCTTTCCACACTCCATGCATTTATATGGCTTCTCCCCTGTGTGGATCCTTTCATAAGAGGTAAGGGAGCCATTTTCACGAGAAAGAGTGAAAGTCCCATTGTAATTTTTTTCATTTTCTCTGCATATATCATCTTCTCCTTTGGTTTGGTTTGGATAGTGTTCATGTACATCGAACTTGTCTTTTAATAGTTTTACACTTTGCCCGATATATTTTTTCTTTATTTTTCCTTCTCGGGCAAGAAAGTCTTGAATCTGAGCATCAATGGAAGAGGAGGTTTCCTGATTCCGATTCTTTGACTGGTTTCTATCATGCCTTTCTAGTTCCATTTGAATTGCAGGCTTCTCCGTTCCATCTCCATGCCTGACCATTTGGAATGATTCCCAGGAATCTTTCTTCTCCCGCCCATTATTTCCTTGAAAGGAAAAGAGAAATGAAAATGATAGCAAGGTTAGGGAAAAGATAGGTAGGAAGTGATATGAATTTCCTTCTGAAATTTTGCCAAATTCCAGTATCTTGAAGTTTTGCATGCTTACAATGGAATAGTATAGAAATGGTTATTTCTTTATTCATTTATTCTTTTCCTTCTCCCTCCCAGGAAATGACATCTGGTTGGAGATTCTTTAAAAAGGAAACAGCTGATGGGATCTAACTAGAGGCGGTAGTGCCTCCTGGGTTTGGCTGGCCCCGTAGTAATATGATCTATGCTACAGTTCCCTATCCATCTTGGATTTTATTTATTTTATATTGAATGTATTTTTTAGATATTTCTATTTGTATAGTTTTTAAATTTTTAATTATTGTAACCCACCCAGAGTCCCTTGCATGGGAGATGGGCGGGGAATAAATTGAAATAATAAAAATAAATAAATAAAAATAAATAAACTACAAAATGTCTTCCCGAACTCTCTGATTGGAGAGTAGCAAACCCTTACCCAGAGACGCCACATTCCTATAATTCTCCAGCATGACTTCCCAATGCAGCGCTTTTTGGTGAGGATCCAGCTGAGACCACTCCTCCTCGGAGAAATACACAGCCACCTCCTCGAAGGACACAAGACCCTCCTGAACAAGGAAAACAAGAACAGAACAGGCCCAGGAGGATTTACAAGATCTGCCCTATTGTTCACAAATTCTCAGAGCAAAGATATGCACTAACTTAAATGGCGATGCTTGGTAGGATTCCAAGGTTTAAGTGAGAAAATGGACAGAGCCAAAAGTCTTTGATGGGAGAAATATTTCAGGCAGCTTTTATCAACTTGATTGATTCTGCAGGACTTTCAGTGCCATTCAGCGAAACGATCCCCAGTCTATCATATAGCTAGCTATCCATCCATCCATCCATCGATCCATCATCAAAAGACTCTCAGCATCTGAAGAGAATCAACTGGCAGATGGGCCTTGGAAAATCCACCTATCAGTGACTCCAATCCATCCTGTGTTTGAAGAAGGGTTTGGGGTGTGTGTGTATTTCTAGCATTTCAGAAAATGGCTTATGGTGTCCCTAGAAGGAGCAATCCTGTCCATGCTCAACACCTTCATGAAGGAGACACACAACCCAGTTTCTGCTCCTCAGCTTGCAAGGAAGCTGCTAGTAGTTTGAGCCATTGGCTGAATGGGAGACAAGAGAGTGGAGAAAAAGGACATTTCTCAGCCTTTGCAGAGCTGGATTGTTTGGTCTCCAAATCCAGGCACAAACCAGAGGATTAGAAATCACTTTGCAAGCCAAAAGTGCCTTCATTATGCGCTCTTTCACAGAAATTTTTACTTATACATTTTTCTATCTGGCCACCTTCATTGGATTTTAATAGCCTGCCTTATCTTTTAATCTGATATGCTTATTTTTGTTATCACTATTTGTCAACAAGGCTTTTTAAAAATGGTAATGTGCCAGTGTCTTTAGTTATTGCCCAATTCCAAGTCAATGAATTAAAAAAAAATAGGTCTCTGTTTAGCAGTTCAGCGTGCCGTGCGTATCATGCGGCCACATGACCGTGGAAGCGTCTTCGGACAACGCTGGCTCTTCGGCAAATAAACGGAGATGAGCACCGGCCCCTAGAGTCAGACACGACTGCACAACGTGCGGGGGGAACCTTTACCTTTTACCTTACTCCTGTGAAAACATTATTCCTATCTCTTGAAGGACTTTTAAAAAAAATAGTTATTGTAAACTAATAGTAAGAAGAGGAGCTAGCAGAAGAGTTAAGTACTGGTCTTTAACAAAAAAAAATCCTAATAAGAATCTCAGTATAGAAACTACAAAGCATTGTATCCCAAGAACAGACTTCAGAGGAGGCTAAGCTGACTGAGAGCAACTTGAATCTTCTATTCATATTCCATGTTGCTCAGGAACATGAAAATACCGGAGCCCAAACAGGAGGGAACAATGGAAGGAGAGAGTGCTATGCACACCAGCTTGACTTCCTGAAGGAAAGAGAGAATACAAATCTAATAAATTTCCATCCCTTACTTGAGTTGGAGGTTCAACCACTGTTTCAGCTCCACCATAAAGAACAGACAACTTTCTTTGAGTCTTCCCTGTGAGGGAGAGAGAATTTCAATATGCATAATTAATAAAGTAGGAAGAAATGCTAGAGAAGAAAAGACATAGAGAAGATGAGACAGCTGGGATCTCTCTGGGGAATGGGAGGACCTTTGATGTCAGAGAATGTAAAAAGAAATATATTTTATTCTTTAGATTTTACAGGTCTGGAATGTGCAAAGTAGATAGCAGCGAGCGCTGGGTGAGATCATCGTCCTTGTGTATAGGAATGACTCTGCAATATTGAATGTATATATATCCTATCTTGGAGAAGTTAAGTGTTCGGTAGTTTGTATGGAGTTGGTTGGAGTTCGTGTCTGTATATATTTTTCTGTGCTGTGTTTAGTAAAGTGTCTGTATATACTTAAAGCAACAGACTCTGTAATTTATTACAGCAGCATAGAAGCAGCTTTTCTTTCACAGGAGCAGTGGACGGTGCCAATCTTCTGAAACGCACTCTGACATTTGATTACCTCCTGAGGTGTCCTGACCTGGATCGTCTTGAGAGATCCCCCTGAAAAACAGCTCCTGAAGGGGACTGGATGGATTCCTCCTTCCCACAGGATCTCTGATCTCCACAGCAAAGGACTTGAAATAGTAGGCAGGAGAAAAGAAGAAGAATTAATGGGCATCACAAAACATGAAGTGGATTCTTGTTCTCTGAACACAACTTCAAAGCCCCCAATGTCCATCAGTGAGGCTGGAAACTGAGAAAGGGACCAAGGCTTTACCAAATCGATCTTCTAGAATGGAGAACAATGTCCTACAAGAATTAATGAAACATCTCCACATAGTATGATTGCCAGAAGCCTCTGGTAGGGAGGGCTTAAGGATTTAAACACATTGTATTGTTGAAGGCTTTCACGACCAGAGTTCGATGGCTGTTGTGGGTCTTCCGGGCTGTGTGGCCGTGTTCTGGAAGTTGTGGTTCTTAACGTTTCGCCAGCATCTGTGGCCAGCATCTTCAGAGGGCAGGAGCACAGATAGAAGCAACATTGCTTCTATCTGTGCTCCTGCCCTCTGAAGATGCTGGCCACAGATGCTGGCGAAACGTTAAGAACCACAACTTCCAGAACATGGCCACACAGCCCGGAAGACCCACAACAGCCATTTAAACACATTGTTTATTCCATTCAAAGCCCTTCTGGGCTCCCAAGATGAAGGTCTCTCACCTGCAACCCGACCTGCTCCTTCTGCTCCTCCGCCTGGCTCAGGAGGAAGCCTTCCACCAGGGCCACCGCCTGGCAGCTGGTCTCTGCTCCACACTCCCGCACCCAGCTCTCCATCTGCAGGGGCAGAAGGGCCAGGAACTGCTCCAGAACTACCAGGTCCAGCATCTGCGCTTTGGTGTGCTTTTCTGCTCTCAACCATCGACTGCAAAAGTAGTGGAGTCGGCTGCAAAGTCCTCGGGGACCCTCAGCCTCCTGGTATTGGACCCTCCTGAAGTTCCAGGGCTGAGCTTCTGAACAGATGGTTTCCTCCTCCAGGATCTTCTTCCCAGTTCTTGTCCAGATCTCCCCACAGCTCCCAGGCTGAACAACAGAAGGGCCTTTTCCAGTTCTCTCACTGCCTAACAGTTGTCTCTCCATTCTTTCTCTGTCCTGTAACGCAGCTCCAAATGGGTCTGAGGAATCCTGGGGATCTCCAAAAGCCTTTTCATTCATTCCTGCCTGTAGCGGCAGGAATGACCACAGCAAGCCATTCAGCCCTCTGTGCGCAAGAGATAATTTTGTCTGTAAGCAAGGACGTACAAATGGCTTCCAGTTTCTGTATCTGAGATGGAAAAGAAGATAAATTCCAAGAATTAGGAGGTGGTGGATTTAATAATTGAACATCACTCATCCACATGGAATGCATGTTTCTATTGTTAGAAAAAAATCTTACCAAATTCGTTCCTGAGCCGGGAGTAAAGAAACTGACCAATTGCATGAAGTTAGGAGTGTTATTCACCCAAGAGCAAAGACAAAGCAGCAGGCTGTTAGGTGGGCGATCGCGCAGGACCCCCTTCCTACAGCACATTATATACCCTAGATTACTCACAGACCCACGTTGGGATGGCACCTCCTTTCTACCCAATCAGGTCAATTACCTTGATCAAGACGCCCACTCTCATCTTCTCATCCGGGCAGGAAGAGAAGTATTGGGTCAGGTCATATACATTCCTTATGCAAGGACAAGACAACTTATCACCTTCTACAAGGGTCATTGAGGCAGGAAGGGCAGTGTGTAGTATGCAAGGACAAGACAACTTATCACCTTCTACAAGGGTCATTGAGGCAGGAAGGGCAGTGTGTAGTATGCAAGGACAAGACAACTTATCACCTTCTACAAGGGTCATTGAGGCAGGAAGGGCAGTGTGTAGTATGCAAGGACAATTCACACATTCACACATTCTTGTTGAGTCCCAGCCTCCTCAAGAATGTTGGCTTTGAGATATTTAAACTATACAAAGGAGATCTGATGTGAGGACCTTGATTTCCTGGCATGACTAGATATTCATTTCAAGATATAAAATATGTTTACAATCCAACAATCCCCCCTCTATGCATGGGAAAGCATATTCCCATAGCACATTTATGAGTGATTTTATATAAATGAGCTGACTATTGGTGTTCCATCCCTTCATGGATCACTGCCTTGTCGTGGCGAAGGGGCTTGTGTAACCCAATGAAGTCAGGTCAAGAAGAACAGGTCATGATGGAGAGTTCTGACAAAATGTGGTCCACTGGAGGAGGGAATGGCAAACCACTGGGGAAGAGCAGAGGGCAATTCCGAGTAGCTCCAGAAAGAGTGAAGCGGCTGGGCCAAAGCCGAAAGGACGCTCAGCTGTGGATGTGTCTGGAAGTGGAAGGAAAGTCCGATGCTGTAAAGAACAATATTGCATAGGAACCTGGAATGTAAGATCTATGAATCAAGGTAAGCTGGATGTGGTCAAACATGAGATGACAAGATTGAACATCGACATCTTGGGAATCAGTGAACTAAAATGGACAGGAATGGAAGCTGAAGTTGACCAGTTCTATGAAGACCTACAACACCTTCTAGAACTAACACCAAAAAAAGATGTCCTTTTCATCATAGGGGACTGGAATGCTCAAGTAGCAAGTCAAAAAATAACCGGAATAACAGGCAAGTTCGGCCTCGGAGTACAAAATGAAGCAGGGCAAAGGCTAATAGAGTTTTGTCAAGAGAACACGCTGGTCATAGCAAACACTCTTTTCCAACAACACAAGAGACGACTCTACACATGGACATCACCAGATGGTCAATACCGAAATCAGATTGATTATATACTTTGCAGCCAAAGATGGAGAAGCTCTATACAATCAGCAAAAACAAGACCTGGAGCTGACAGTGGCTCAGATCATGAGCTTCTTATCGCACAATTTAGGCTTAAATTGAAGAACGTAGAGAAAACCACTAGACCACTCAGGTATGACCTAAATCATATCCCTTATGAATATACAGTGGAGGTGAGGAATAGATTTAAAGGATTAGATCTGGTAGACAGAGTGACTGAAGAACTATGGATGGAGGTTCGTAATATTGTACAGGAGGCAGCAACTAAAACCATCCCAAAGAAAAAGAAATGCAAGAAAGCAAAGTGGCTGACTGATGAGGCTTCAAAAATTGCTAAGGAAAGAAGGGAAGCAAAAGGCAAGGGAGAAAGGGAAAGATATAACCAATTGAATGCAGATTTCCAGAGAATAGCAAGGAGAGATAAGAAGGCCTTCTTAAATGAACAAAGCAAAGAAATCGAGGAAAACAATAGAATGGGGAAGACTAGAGATCTCTTCAAGAAAATCAGAGATATCAAGGGAACGTTTTGTGCAAAGATGGGCATGATAAAGGACAAAAAAGGCAGGGACCTAACAGAAGCAGAAGAGATTAAGAAGAGGTGGCAAGAATACACAGAAGAACTATACAAGAAAGATCTTAATATCCCTGATAAATACGATGGTGTGGTCACTGACCTTGAGCCGGACATCCTAGAGAGTGAAGTCAAGTGGGCCTTAGGAAGCATTACTAACAACAAAACTAGCGGAGAAGACAGTATCCCAGCTGAGCTTTTTAAAATCCTAAAAGATGATGCTGTTAAAGTGCTGCACTCAATATGCCAACAAATTTGGAAAACTCAACAGTGGCCACAGGATTGGAAAAGGTCAGTTTACGTTCCAATTCCAAAGAAAGGCAATGCCAAAGAATGTTCAAACTACCGTACAATTGTGCTCATTTCACATGCCAGCAAGGTTATGCTCAAAATCCTACAAGCTAGGCTTCAGCAGCATGTGGACCGAGAACTACCAGAAGTGCAAGCTGGGTTTCGAAGAGGCAGAGGAACTAGAGATCAGATTGCCAACATTCGCTGGATCATGGAAAAAGCAAGAGAGTTCCAGAAAAACATCTACTTCTGCTTCATTGACTACGCTAAAGCCTTTGATTGTGTGGATCACAACAAACTGTGGCAAAGTCTTAAAGAGATGGGAGTACCAGACCACCATACCTGTCTCCTGAGAAACCTGTATGTGGGTCAAGAAGCAACAGTTAGAACCGGACATGGAACAACCGACTGGTTCAAAATTGGGAAAGGAGTACGACAAGGCTGTATATTATCACCCTGCTTATTTAACTTATATGCAGAGTACATCATGAGAAATGCCGGGCTGGATGAATCACAAGCCGGAGTTAAGATTGCCGGGAGAAATATCAACAACCTCAGATATGCAGACGATACCACCCTAATGGCAGAAAGTGAAGAGGAACTAAAGAGCCTCTTGATGAGGGTGAAAGAGGAGAGTGCAAAAGCTGGCTTGAAACTCAACATTAAAAAAACCCAGATCATGGCATCTGGTCCCATCACTTCCTGGCAAATAGAAGGGGAAGAAATGGAAGCAGTGACAGATTTTATTTTCTTGGGCTCCAAGATCACCGCAGACGGTGACTGCAGCCATGAAATTAAAAGATGCTTGCTCCTTGGACGGAAAGCTATGGCAAACCTAGACAGCATATTAAAAAGCAGAGACATCACCATGCCGACAAAGGTCCGTATAGTTAAAGCTATGGTTTTTCCAGTAGCAATGTATGGCTGTGAGAGTTGGATTATAAGGAAGGCTGAGCGCCGAAGAATTGATGCTTTCGAACTGTGGTGCTGGAGAAGACTCTTGAGAGTCCCTTGGACTGCAAGGAGGTCAAACCAGTCAATCCTAAAGGAAATCAACCCTGACTGCTCATTGGAAGGACAGATGCTGAAGCTCAAATACTTTGGCCACCTAATGCGAAGAGAGGACTCACTGGAAAAGACCCTGATGCTGGGAAAGACTGAGGGCAAAAGGAGAAGGGGACGGCAGAGGATGAGATGGTTAGATAGCATCACCGATGCAATGAACATGAATTTGAGTAAACTCCGAGAGACAGTGGAGGACAGGAAGGCCTGGCGTGCTATGGTCCATGAGGTCACGAAGAGTCGGACACGACTAAACGACTGAACAACAACAACTGGCATGATGAGCAATTTGTTGAAGCAGGTCTGGAGTTGAGAGATCTCTCCTCTTCGGGAGAGGCTTAGAAGAGGTGGTTTTCCAGTCCACATTTTTGGCTAAAAAGAATGATTGAAAGATTAAATCCATGCCTCAAAGTCCCACTGAAGTGATGCTTTGGATGATTCCAGCAACCAGCACGATCTCCCATAGACATCAAAGAGTTCAGTCCATGGCTTCTTGCAGTTTTGGGGTCTTGTAGGCGCAGGGTGGATCTCTTTTGGCTCTCAGGTGCAAAGGTACAGCATTCTGTCCTGGTTACTGTACAAACATCACCTTTGGCTGCAAGAATCTAGTCTTAGAACTAACCTGCTCTGGAAACTATTTGCTAGCAATTCTTTGTGTAGGGGCCAATTGCTTTGGTGTTGTATTACATACTATCTGTTCTAAAATACTGGACACATAGTTATGATGGCAATACTGTAGGCCAAGCTCCTCATACAAATTCCGTGCCATTCTATGGGAGGCCATCTGACTTGGAGCCCTGGCCCAGCAGTCAGATGCATTTATTGTCTGCAGGAGGGTGTTACCACATGCCTGTGTTATGGCACCAGGTGGGGCAAAAAGGGGAACCCACACACTTCCTTTCCTCCCAGCTTCCAGTGTATGTTCCTTCTTGGGCTCGTGTGCTAACCCAGTGAATGAGCAGCAAGCACTTGCCCAGTCTAACAACCTGGCTGGGGAAACAGGAATATTAACATTGAGACTCCTTGGTTTGTGTTGCAATTGTTTAACAGGCAGCTTGAAAACCTGGGACACTGATTTCAGAGGAAAATGGGAGCTCTTGCCTTCTATGGGAGAGGAAGGAAACCAAATGTAGCAAAGAGAGAGAGAGAGAGACAAACAGCCAATCCTAATCTTACTTATAATTCAGCCTGTAATGCTTCTTTCTTTGATTCTTACCAGCCTTTGGGTGGGAGTGTGCAGCAAAGAGACATCAGTTTTTCCCTAAGCACCTGAAGCCTTTTGGTAGAGTTTTGCAGAGCTCTTTCTCACTTTGACTCTTAGACTGGAGGTAGCTGCAAGGCTGGTCTGGTGTCAAGTCAGTTCATGGAGTGCTTCTTTTGGTCTGCCCATCAGGATCTTGGGGTATCTGGCCATTTAGATTGCTTGTCCTGGAAAATATAAATTTCCTTCCCCCCCTCGTTTGCTCCTTATAGCCACGTTTGAGGGTAAAGGGGCAAACTGTAGATCAGAGGGATGGCAAGAGAGGGAAAGGAGTAAAGCTGCTGTCTAGGAGGCTTCTGCTAGAGGCTTTCTTAGCAGATGACCCTGAAGAGATGCAAAAAGTCAGAGCCCATAGACTTGCAAGAGAAGAGAAAATTAAGGGGCCTAAAAAACAATGAGTGACTCAGAAATGAGAAGATAAAGAAACCTTTGAATAGCTTAATGTGCTAGCGGACATTGGCATGTAGGAAAGAAAGGAGAGTTCACTTAACAAAAGGTTTAGAGGCAGAAAAGTGATACAAGAACTGAGATGCTGTTATTTCCATCAACATTGGGTTTAAGTACATCCTCACTTGTAATTTTAAATGTAATAACTATGGTCCAGCAGCTGCAGTAGAGGATAGTTGTTTTAGGAAACATTGGTTAAAGTTTATTCAGATTTATTGCCTGTTGCTATACTTGGTGGTGCCCTTTCCTTTTCTCTAGCTTAGTTCAATTTATTGTTCAAGCATGCATTCCTACTGCTTGGCCGGCATCTTTTATAAGTTTTACAGGGAAGTTTAAAAGAAAAAAAACAAAGTCTAACACATTAATAGCTCAACTGTATATCACATATAAGCATTAACAGGTAGGATCAAACCAAGAGCAAAGATGGGGTGGCTGAAGGCCACACATGCACACACATATACATGTGGGCGGGACAGAAATTAGCAAGAGGCACACTCCAGGCAGGAGGCAGAAATAAATACAAAGGAAATGCAAAGTACTCTTGAGGCAGGACAGAGTGGGGGGGAAAAAAGTATTGCTTTAGGGCTGAGGCTTCTCCCCTGACATTTCTTGTACTTTTTGACCCAATTTTTTTTTTTTACTCCTGGCAAATGCCTGGATGAGTCCTGGCAGTCTTTTGGCAATGATTTCAGAAGTAGCTTGCCAGTGCCTCCTTCCTAGGGCTGAGAGAAAAATGACTGGCCCAAAATCACCCAGCTGGCTTCCTTGCAACAAAGGTAGGACTAGAACTCAGTGTTCCCAGTTTCTACCCTGGTGCCTTTACCACTACACCAAGCTGGCTCTCTTTAAAAAAAATTGGTTTTCCTTCCTTTCTTTGGCTTCAAGGAAAGAGAAGAAAAATTGGTACATACAGTTAGCAATGACTTGTCACCTCCTTCACAGTGGCAAGGAGTTCCCAAGGCAATGCTTCATTAGATTTTGAACTTAAACAAAAGCGTGTTAAACTTCATTCCTGTTTTTTTTTCTTTTTCTTTTTCCCTCTAAAATGCCTTCACATGCATTACCAAAGATAAATTCAGATCCAAGTGCAACAATCAATCAGATCCAGACACGCAACTCTGTCTTACAAACAAGGCAGTTATAGATATCAAGCACCGTTGCAAGCATGGCAGCTGTCCTTACATGTGCTCCCCTCATTTCCTGAAATAGTTCTTTCTCTCCTATAAATAAAGGGGTTCTAGCAGTAACCTTAATATTTCTTAATGCTTACAGCAGAAGTAACATGCAAAGAGGCAAACAATAGATCTGCAAACAAATTCTTTCCCAACACCCTCCCAAAGTCTCGGGTCTTTAAATTGAAAAAACAAAAATAAGTTGAATCAGCATTTTGGTGTTTTGGCAGAGCTGTGAAACAGTCAGTGGGAGGGGGAACCCCAAGGAGAGTAGGCACACAGGAGAAAGGCTGAAGCCAGATGTCAGGAACAGAAGGCTGTCCTTGCAGGGTCTCCTCCCTTTCTAAACACTTTTCTGGAGAGACAGCAGCCAGCCAACCACTCACAAGGGACATACCTCAAGTTAGCAGAAGGGATTTCCAAGCTGAGTGAAAGGGAGCTTACAACACCATACCACACAATCAGGGCACACACAAGCCTTTCCCATGACATTCATCAGTTTAATTCATGCTTCACTCATGTAAAAGGAAAGGAGAAGTTAGGATCCTATGTCAGACACACACTCCTTCTCCCAAGGCCCATCAAGCACAGCCTACCAGGGCACATACAGTCTTCAGTTCCTTACTTGCAACTAGGAAATCAGACAAACAGCCCTGGTCAGCAAACAGGAGATTTATGCAAACTTACACACACATAAGTGTAGCCCAGTTGGGGTAAAAAAAAAACATAATGAAAACCAAACCAGGGGAGATAGAAAACACACACAGATAGAAAGAGCTTCTCGTGTATACACACACCACCTTTCACAGGAAATCAATCTTCCTCCCCCTTTCCCTTTCCAAAGGTGGCAAAAATCCCATGTCCAACCATTTACAGTAAATAACAGAAAGGGTTGCATAGCCAAAAAGTTGGAAGAGCCACAGCCTGGCCAGAGCTTGTTGTTGTTGTTCAGTCGTTCAGTCGTGTCCGACTCTTCGTGACCTCATGGACCATAGCACGCCAGGCCTTCCTGTCCTCCACTGTCTCTCGGAGTTTACTCAAATTCATGTTCATTACATCGGTGATGCTATCTAACCATCTCATCCTCTGCCGTCCCCTTCTCCTTTTGCCCTCAGTCTTTCCCAGCATCAGGGTCTTTTCCAGTGAGTCCTCTCTTCGCATTAGGTGGCCAAAGTATTTGAGCTTCAGCTTCAGCATCTGTCCTTCCAATGAGCAGTCAGGGTTGATTTCCTTTAGGATTGACTGGTTTGACCTCCTTGCAGTCCAAGGGACTCTCAAGAGTCTTCTCCAGCACCACAGCTCGAAAGCATCAATTCTTCGGCGCTCAGCCTTCCTTATGGTCCAACTCTCACAGCCATACATTGCTACTGGAAAAACCATAGCTTTAACTATACGGACCTTTGTCGGCAAGGTGATGTCTCTGCTTTTTAATATGCTGTCTAGGTTTGCCATAGCTTTCCTTCCAAGGAGCAAGCGTCTTTTAATTTCATGGCTGCAGTCACCGTCTGCGGTGATCTTGGAGCCCAAGAAAATAAAATCTGTCACTGCTTCCATTTCTTCCCCTTCTATTTGCCAGGAAGTGATGGGACCAGATGCCATGATCTGGGTTTTTTTAATGTTGAGTTTCAAGCCAGCTTTTGCACTCTCCTCTTTCACCCTCATCAAGAGGCTCTTTAGTTCCTCTTCACTTTCTGCCATTAGGGTGGTATCGTCTGCATATCTGAGGTTGTTGATATTTTTCCCGGCAATCTTAACTCCGGCTTGTGATTCATCCAGCCCGGCATTTCTCATGATGTACTCTGCATATAAGTTAAATAAGCAGGGTGATAATATACAGCCTTGTCGTACTCCTTTCCCAATTTTGAACCAGTCGGTTGTTCCATGTCCGGTTCTAACTGTTGCTTCTTGACCCACATACAGGTTTCTCAGGAGACAGGTAAGGTGGTCTGGTACTCCCATCTCTTTAAGAATTTGCCACAGTTTGTTGTGATCCACACAATCAAAGGCTTTAGCGTAGTCAATGAAGCAGAAGTAGATGTTTTTCTGGAACTCTCTTGCTTTTTCCATGATCCAGCGAATGTTGGCAATCTGATCTCTAGTTCCTCTGCCTCTTTGAAACCCAGCTTGCACTTCTGGTAGTTCTCGGTTCACATGCTGCTGAAGCCTAGCTTGTAGGATTTTGAGCATAACCTTGCTGGCATGTGAAATGAGTGCAATTGTACGGTAGTTTGAACATTCTTTGGCATTGCCTTTCTTTGGAATTGGAACGTAAACTGACCTTTTCCAATCCTGTGGCCACTGTTGAGTTTTCCAAATTTGTTGGCATATTGAGTGCAGCACTTTAACAGCATCATCTTTTAGGATTTTAAATAGCTCAGCTGGGATACTGTCTTCTCCGCTAGCTTTGTTGTTAGTAATGCTTCCTAAGGCCCACTTGACTTCACTCTCTAGGATGTCCGGCTCAAGGTCAGTGACCACACCATCGTATTTATCAGGGATATTAAGATCTTTCTTGTATAGTTCTTCTGTGTATTCTTGCCACCTCTTCTTAATCTCTTCTGCTTCTGTTAGGTCCCTGCCTTTTTTGTCCTTTATCATGCCCATCTTTGCACAAAACGTTCCCTTGATATCTCCGATTTTCTTGAAGAGATCTCTAGTCTTCCCCATTCTATTGTTTTCCTCGATTTCTTTGCATTGTTCATTTAAGAAGGCCTTCTTATCTCTCCTTGCTATTCTCTGGAATTCTGCATTCAGTTGTTTATATCTTTCCCTTTCTCCCTTGCCTTTTGCTTCCCTTCTTTCCTCAGCTATTTGTAAAGCCTCATCAGTCAGCCACTTTGCTTTCTTGCATTTCTTTTTCTTTGGGATGGTTTTAGTTGCTGCCTCCTGTACAATGTTACGAACCTCCATCCATAGTTCTTCAGGCACTCTGTCTACCAGATCTAATCCTTTAAATCTATTCCTCACTTCCACTGTATATTCATAAGGGATATGATTTAGGTCATACCTGATTGGTCTAGTGGTTTTTTCTACATTCTTCAATTTAAGCCTAAATTTTGCAATAAGAAGCTCATGATCTGAGCCACAGTCAGCTCCAGGTCTTGTTTTTGCTGATTGTATAGAGCTTCTCCATCTTTGGCTGCAAAGTATATAATCAATCTGATTTCGGTATTGACCATCTGGTGATGTCCATGTGTAGAGTCGTCTCTTGTGTTGTTGGAAAAGAGTGTTTGCTATGACCAGCGTGTTCTCTTGACAAAACTCTATTAGCCTTTGCCCTGCTTCATTTTGTACTCCGAGGCCGAACTTGCCTGTTATTCCGGTTATTTTTTGACTTCCTACCTTAGCATTCCAGTCCCCTATGATGAAAAGGACATCTTTTTTTGGTGTTAGTTCTAGAAGGTGTTGTAGGTCTTCATAGAACCGGTCAACTTCAGCTTCTTTGGCATCAGTGGTTGGGGCATAGACTTGGATCACTGTGATGTTGAATGGTTTGCCTTGGATTCGAACTGAAAGCATTCTGTCGTTTTTGAGGTTGTACCCCAGTACTGCCTTTCCTACTCTTTTATTGACTATGAGAGCTACTCCATTTCTTCTAAGGGATTCTTGCCCACAGTAGTATATATAATGGTCTCCTGAATTAAATTCGCCCATTCCTGTCCATTTTAGTTCGCTGATTCCCAATATGTCGATGTTCAATCTTGTCATCTCATGTTTGACCACATCCAGCTTACCTTGATTCATAGTTCTTACATTCCAGGTTCCTATGCAATATTGTTCTTTACAGCATCGGACTTTCCTTCCACTTCCAGACACATCCACAACTGAGCGTCCTTTCGGCTTTGGCCCAGCCGTTTCACACTTTCTGGAGCTACTCGGAATTGCCCTCCGCTCTTCCCCAGTAGCATTTTGGACACCTTCCGACCTGAGGGGCTCATCTTCCGGCGTCATATCTTTTAGCCTTTTGATACTGTCCATGGGTTTTCTTGGCAAGGATACTGGAGTGGTTTGCCATTTCCTCCTCCAGTGGACCACGTTTTGTCAGAACTCTCCATCATGACCTGTTCTTCTTGACCTGACTTCATTGAGTTACGCAAGCCCCTTCGCCACGACAAGGCAGTGATCCATGAAGGGGTGGCCAGAGCTATGGATCTCCAAAAATTCGAAGCATTCCCTTACTGTGGGTAAAGGGACAGACTCACATTTAACTCCTAAAGGGACAAACTGACACACACACACACACACACACACACACACATACACACACACACACATATACATATATACATACACACACACACATACACACACACAAACACATACATACATAGACCTACACAAACACACAACCTGCACCATTTCCCTCAACAAATATACATAGAAATGTACAGACTAATACTTAACAAACAGAAAACATTTTGGTTACAGATACTTACACAAATATTTGAGCTTAACTGGCATGATCATGTTGTAAGTGTTTTAAAAGTTTTAAGTTTCTCATAGTGGAAAGTACCCAAGCTTGACCAGGGTTCACCTGACCACCTGGAGACTTCCTAAGGAAGGTTGGGGATCAGGAGCACTGGCAATTGAGGGTGGGTCTGCAAGCTCATTCCAGCAATGCCAATAGGATAATTGATCAGGGTTATTTCTTTTCAGCTGAAGTTTAAGAAGCTTCAATTTCTCACAGTGAAATGTACCCATAAGAGGCCAGATTGCATTACCGCTTGTGTCTAAATATTGAGTCCATTCTATACATAGCTCACGTGCACGTCTTTTCTTCATTCCTGGCTGGGTGGGCAAAATCCTCTTATCCCAAGCCTTCAACAACATCCCTAAGGGGGAAGATGGGGGTACCGTTGACTTAGTATGCCCCATAACCACTCAGACTGAAGAAGCTCCTTGGATAAGGAGTGAAACGTTTCTACTGAGAAAATAGAAATCCAGTTGACATGATTCAAGCCACAGACTGTTCCACCTGGATGAATGAGAACCTTCATCGACATATTCCCATAACCACTCGTGTCCCTAAGCGTGGCACCGGTTCCCGTAGGATTTGGGGTGTGTCTAAACACCCAGAGACTCCCTATTAGAGTACCGACCCTCTGCGTGCTTCCAAGTCTTCAATTACTTATTCACTTTCTTTTCTACTTTTAGCTCACTACTTTTAGCTCACAAGCGGTAATTGCCCAGTTATAGTTCATTCATGCATTCAATCGCAACCTGTCCGGGCACGCGTATCGCCCTGGTCCCACTGGCTATCCGAGTTACTCTGGTCAATGCCCAAAAGAGCTAGCAGAGGCCCGGGGGCGTCTTGAACCAGTTTGACACACAGCCCTGGTCGACAGTCGGGTTTTATGAAAGGAAGCAAGCACACACATTCACTGGGCTTATAAAAGAGTAAAATTTTTAGGTACTCACCCACTGTGGAGTTGTCCTAGGTTCATGCAATCGGCTGGCATAAAAAAACCCAAAGTTCCCTTTACTACCCTCTGGGCGGTCCCACAGGAAAACCACAACCCTCTGGGCAAATGGCCCGGTGCCGGCAGGGTGTGTTATCCCCCCTGGGACCCACTCCATTGGGTTAGCTCAGTAAAACATCTGGGGTGCCAAAATGTTAGGAAGAAAATCTTACCAAGTTCGTTGCTGAGCCGGGAGTAAAGAAACTGACCAATTGCATGAAGTTAGGAGTTTTATTCACCCAAGAGCAAAGACAAAGCAGCAGGCTGTTAGGTGGGCGATCGCGCAGGACCCCCTTCCTACAGCACATTATATACCCTAGATTACTCACAGACCCACGTCTCATCCGGGCAGGAAGAGAAGTATTGGGTCAGGTCATATACATTCCTTATGCAAGGACAAGACAACTTATCACCTTCTACAAGGGTCATTGAGGCAGGAAGGGCAAGTGTGTAGTATGCAAGGACAAGACAACTTATCACCTTCTACAAGGGTCATTGAGGCAGGAAGGGCAAGTGTGTAGTATGCAAGGACAAGACAACTTATCACCTTCTACAAGGGTCATTGAGGCAGGAAGGGCAAGTGTGTAGTATGCAAGGACAATTCACACATTCACACATTCTTGGTGAGTCCCAGCCTCCTCAAGAATGTTGGCTTTGAGATATTTAAACTATACAAAGGAGATCTGATGTGAGGACCTTGATTTCCTGGCATGACTAGATATTCATTTCAAGATATAAAATATGTTTACAATCCAACACTATGGTGGTATAGGATTGCAGTGGCATTGAGCAGATAGATCCTTTGTGAGTGTGTGTGTGTGAGTGTGTGTGTTTGTGTGTTGCAAAATATGGGATTGACTTCCATCAGGACTTGGAAGAATGAATAAATGAATTTTGGAGCATTTTCTATTTCTTTTTTTTTCACAAGGGGCTTGCTTTTAAAAACCCAAGATTTACATTCACGTAGAAGCAGGGTTCACAGAACATACCAAACCCCAAACAGATTAACTATGAAAGTTCAGTTTGCATAAAATGAAAAGCCAATGAAATCCTGCCTTAGGATGTTCCATTTCCGGGGTTTCCATTTCCACTTCAGGGTTTGCCTTTTAAGAGCCAAGTCACACTATTACACGCAGGCGGGTTCACACAACAGGCCCTGAGCCCAAACAGGTCCACCAACCGCAGGGGCCGAGTTCCCATAAATCACAGGGCTTGAGAGAACGAAGCTTGAGATGATGCCCTGCTTCACTCGCCCTCCTAAGACACCCTGAACTGCGGAGGATCCATCCCTGTTTTGGCCTCATCCAGCACGTGGCGAGAATGCAGGCGCAGAGTCTGTGGCATCGCCTTCCGTGCAAAGCTTTTCCTATTTCCTGCTTGGCATCTGCACTGCAAACTCTCCCTCTCCCCCCACTCAGGGGCTCTTCCCAGGAAATGGGGCGTGGAGGGCTCCCCCGGATCCCCTCCTCCTTCCTGGGGTCCTGGATTTGTCCCTGGGGGCAACTCGGCTGGTCTGGAGCTCTGCTTTCCCCCCTGCCTCTTACGTGCATGGAAAGGGGCGGCAGGGGAACATGGGATCCGGGCTCTCCCACTCCCAGGACTCAGAAGATTGAACGTGGATGAAGACTTGGCAAGTGTCTCTCCCTTCTCCGCCTCCCTCTGCACGGGAAGAGGCCCCCCACTCACCCACAGCCGGAACGCTTCCTACAACCTTTTTGCTACCTGCGAAGCTCAAAGGGTTAAAGAGAGAGAGAGTGCGGCGTCCTAGAGAGGCAAGCCTTAGTGAGGTCACTCCCTTCCCTCCCTCCCCTGGAAAACCGCCGGTCGCATTCGCCCTCCAGTGGCCCAGTGCTGAAGTTCAGGGTGCTCCCTTCTCTTTCCATGGGGAGCCCCCTGGTGAATTCTGTGTGCAATGCAGGTACTCATGCAAAGAGGGGCTAAAGGGTGCATTTTCCAGGGGGGGCCAAGAAGGAGGTCCTCGTGTCCCCTTGATCAGGAAGCCTTCTCGATCCAGCTGCTTTTGACAACTTTAGAATGTCTCCAACCTTCCATTTTTAAGAAAGTTTCTGGAGAAAGTCCAGTCTGTGTGTAGAGAGAGGAGAGGGAGCAAAGGAACAGATGGGAAATGGAATTCAGCATTCTTCTTATTCAAGACACTCAATCCTGCCTTGATTCTGTATCCCATAAAAAAGGTCAGTGGGAAACTCTGACAGGCTTTCAAGATTCTGTCTTTATACCCCACAACAATATCACAGAGCTCCAATAGGCTTTGCAGTGTCCGATTCCTGACCTGGCTTGCCTGAAACGGCTGACGCTCTGCAACTGCAGAGAGCCTTAGAGGGGCCGTGGGTCAGATCTCTCCTCCCCTATCATCACTGATTGGGAGCGGCCCTGGAGGAAGGAGTACCCAATGCAGCTTGCGTAACAACGGTGTCACATGGGCCGATCTTCTGGCCCCAATAATTGTCCGCGCAGCCGCATTCTGGACCAGTTGAAGCTTCCGGATACTCCTCAAGGGTAGCCCCATGTAGAGCGCATTACAATAGTCTATATGGGAGATGACAAGGGCATGAGTGACTGTTTGGAGGGCATCTTGGTCCAGGAAAGGGCGTAACTGGTGCACAATCCGAAGTTGTGCAAAGGCCCTCCTGCCCACGACTGCCACCTGCTCTTCCAGCAGGAGTCGTGAGTCCAGGAGAACCCCCAGATTCCGCACTGGCTCCGAATGGGGTAGTGCAACCCCCTCTAGAGCCAAAGATGACAACTTCCTAGGACCCGAGCGGCCATCAATCCACAGCCACTCCGTCTTACTAGGGTTCAGTCGAAGCCTGTTGTTCCCTATCCAGGCCCCCACAGCCTCCAGACACTGAGATAGGGTGGCAACTGCATCACTTACTTCACCCGGGATGGAAATATACAGCTGTGTATCATCAGCATATAGATGGTATTTCATCCCGTGGTGACGGATGATCTCACCCAGCGGCTTCATATAGATGTTAAACAGGAGAGGGGAGAGCACCGAACCCTGTGGCACCCCACACAGGAGGGGCCGTGGGTCAGATCTCTCCTCCCCTATCATCACTGATTGGGAGCGGCCCTGGAGGAAGGAGACGAACCACTGCAGAACCACACCGCCCACCCCCAACTCCCTGAGCCGTCCCAAAAGGTACCATGGTCGATGGTATCAAAAGCCGCTGAGAGATCTAAAAGGATAAGGATGGATGCACTACCACCATCCCGTCCTTGCCAGAGATCATCCATAAGCGTGACCAATGCAGTCTCCATCCCATATCCTGGCCTGAAACCTGACTGAAAGGGGTCTAGATAATCCGTTTCATCCAGAATCCTCTGGAGTTGTGACGCCACCACTTTCTCCACCACCTTCCCTAAAAAGGGGAGGTGGGAGACTGGACGAAAATTGTCCAGAACAGTAGGGTCCAGGGATGACTTCTTGAGGAGGGGGTGCACCAGGGCCTCCTTAAAGGCCACTGGAAACACTCCCTCCCCCAGAGATGCATTAATCATCGCCTGGACCCAACCACAAGTCACCTCCCAGGCCGATTTTACTAGCCAGGAGGGACATGGATCTAAACAACAAGTGGTGGCCTTCACAATTCGGAGGACTCTGTCCACTTCCTCAGGTCCAACAGGATCGAACTGTTCCCAGATAACAGAGTAAGTACGTGCCTCCGTCATCTCCCCAGACCGTGTATCACGTGTAGAGTCCAACTTAGAATGGATCTGAGCGATTTTCTCCTGCAGATGCTCGGAAAACTCCGATCGACCCTGTAAATAGGTCATTGGTTTAGATTGACCTAACAGAGATCTCGTAATCTTAAACAGGGTCGTCGGTTGGCATTCTGCAGAGGCAATAAGAGCGGAGAAATATTCACGTTTCTCCGCTCTTACCACCACAAGGTAGGCCTTAACAGCAGCTCTAGCTTGTGTCCGATCAGGTTCAGTCTTTGTCTTCCTCCAGCAGTGCTCCAGACGTCTCTTAACCCTCTTCAAAACCCTCAGCTCCTCCGTAAACCACAGGGAGTGACGGGCCGAATGAGGGAGGAGAGGTCGCACAGGCACGATCCTATCCAGGGCCCCGGTGGCCTCTCTATTCCAGGCTGCTGCCAGGGCCTCTGCCGGACCGTGCAACAGATCCTCGGGTATACTCCCCAGCTCCCTCTGAAACCTCATAGGGTCCATCAGTTGCCGGGGGCGGACCAATCGAATGGGTCCAGCCTCCCTGTGGAGTGGGGCAGTGCACAAGAGTTTCAAAGTCACCAGGGTGTGGTCTGACCATGACAACGGGGACAGGTCTAACTCTCCCCTCAGATCACTTTGCCATTGCTCAGACAAGAAAACCAAGTTCGGGGTGAGGCCACTGTCTCTAGTCGGGTCCCTAATTATTTGGGACAGGCCCATGGCTGCCATGGTAGCCATGAACTCCCGGGCCGCTTCCGAGGTCCATCCCAGGGACAGCAGATTGAAGTCCCCCAAAACCATAAGTCTGGGGAACTCCACTGCCAACCCCGAGACAGCCTCCAGCAGCTCAGGCAGGGAGGTTGCTATGCAGCAGGGAGGCTGGTACAGCAGCAACACTCCCAACTGTTCTCGGGAGCCCAACGTAAAAACAGGGTCTCACAACCAGCCACTTGTGGATCAGAGCCCCAGAAGGCCTCTAGAGACTCCCGGATGAAAACAGCCACCCCTCCTCCCCTGCCCCGGTGTCTCGGCTGGTGCCACACCTGAAACCCGACTGGGCACATTTCTGAGAGGGCAACCCCTCCCTCAGGGCCCAGCCAGGTCTCGGTGATACAAGCCAGGTCTGCCCCCTCCTCTGCGATCAAATCGCATATGAGAGTGGCGTTGTTTACCGACCTGGCATTGAGGAGCAGCAGCCTGAGACCAGGGCCCTCAAGGATCTGTCGTCCAGGGCCTGGGAATGAACTTGGAGGGCCGGAACACGCCACTGGTAACAAACACCGGGGGCGTCTTCCCCGATGATGGCCTGCCCTCCAGTTCCCGTTATAACATCCCCGACCCGTCACCACTTTTATCAGTTGGCCCGCCCTGCAGCCCCCAGAGCTTCCTAGAGGGGTAGCCTCCACTCCAGAACCCCCGGAAATCCTGGGTCTCAACATAGGTCCCTTGCCCCACGCACTCATCCTCTCAATCACATTCAATCCTAGGCAGTGGGGGGACCCCCCAGTGCACCAGCACATGCTCTCGGCACTGTTGGGATCCCAACCACTCCCTTACATACACTGCTAACACTTATACTATGCACCCCCCTCAACTCCTCTCAGTAGTGGAGGAGGGGCATCTCAATCATTCCTACCCCACTGAGAAACACTCAGGGAGCACCTAAACACGCAAACAAACACTCCTAGTCCCCACCCAGTATCTCTCACCTACTGTGGGGCCAACACTCACACCAAGGGACCCAACCCACTGCCACTTGCCTGGGAAGGAACAAATGGATCACTCCAAGGTGTTATGTTCTAACAAACAGTCCTCTATGATGTTAGTCCTTCTGGCAAAAGATATTAAAGCCAGCCCAACGTCCTTTTAATTTCATGGCTGCAGTCACCGTCTGCAGTGATCTTGGAGCCCAAGAAAATAAAATCTGTCACTGCTTCCATTTCTTCCCCTTCTATTTGCCAGGAAGTGATGGGGCCAGATGCCATGATCTGAGTTTTTTAATGTTGAGTTTCAAGCCAGCTTTTGCACTCTCCTCTTTCACCCTCATAAAGAGGCTCTTTAGTTCCTCTTCGCTTTCTGCCTTTAGGGTGGTATCGTCTGCATATCTGAGGTTGTTGATATTTCTCCCGGCAATCTTAACTCCAGCTTGTGATTCATCCAGCCCAGATTCATCCAATCCAGTAGAGCAGGATTGGGGGAGTGCAATCGTCCTTGATCTCTCAGTGGCTTTCAGTAGCACTGACCCTGGCCTTCTTCTGCAACATCTCTGAGGGAATGCTCTGTTTTGCAGTGGTTCTCCTCCTCCCTGAGGCAGTGATGGTGGAAGAGATCTGTCCAGAAACACCTATTCTGTGCGTGCTCCAGAGATCTCTCCACTTATCCCTCCTTTTTAAGTTCTACCTGGAACCTCTGGGTGATGTCATCTGTTGGCATAGTGTCTAGTATCCTCAATATTCATTCATTCATTCATTCATTCATTCATTCATTCATTCATTCATTCAATCAATTTATATAGCCGCCCATCTCAAACCAGTAACTCTGGGCAGCTAACAGTCATAAAAACAGTCAAACAATCAAAACAGTACAAAAGAAATTAAATAAAATAGCAGCCAAGAGATATTAAAATCTGTCGGTGTCAGCACAACCAAGAAACGGGGCCCTTCATGCACTCAGGACCCCAGGCCTGGGCACATAGCCAGGTCTTCAAGAAGCTCCACTATCAGCCACTGGTTGGGAAGGAACAGACTGAATCATCCACCATTTGGGGTTTCTGCTAGACTCAGTGGGAGGCCCTGCTCATGGTGACTCATTGCCTAATCACAACAACACAGTTCTCAATACAAGACAGGTTGCAGGAAGGAGGAGGAGGAAATCCATCTGAAGTGACTCCTCTGCCTTTGGAGATGTGGGCTGAAGAAAACTGGAGATGAAACCACACAGCAGGACAAAAACCCATTTGGAAGGCAAGCAAAACTCTTCCAAGGACTATCCTGTGATCTCCTTGATTCTCTCCACCCAGTTTCTCTCTTGCCTTCCCCTTCATCTCCGCCCTTCATCCATGCTGGTCATAATCCTTTTTTTCAAGTTGATTCATTCATTCATTCATTCATTCATTCATTCATTCATTCATTCAATTCATTCATTCAATTTATCCCTGCCCATCTCCCTGAACAGGGGACTCTGGGCGAGTTACAACACATAAAAATTTAAAATTTCTTCCCCTTACTTTCTGCAGACCGACCATTGCTTCAGAACTGGAGGCCCTTTGGGGCCTTTTTAGGTTTAGGATCTTTGTCCCCAGTGGGCACAACCGCCACAGAAGGCAACCACAGAATGCATTTCAGCAACAACTGCATCGGTTGATGGAGTCCAAGTCCCAAGAGAATGGCCCCTTTAGTGCACGTCTCCGTTCCAGCACAAGGTACCTTTGTTTTCCGCTCTTGCTGCCTTCTTGGCCCTTAGGGTTATTAATAATCATCATTGACTTAGTGTTAATAATGAGACTCTGCATCTTTTCCTAAGCCCACTGAGTGTGTGTGTGCACCAATGGGCTTTCTGAAAGAAGCTGTGAGGATCTGTGTCCTGATGTGGCTACTACAAAGGCGTCTTGTTGCCCTCGTTTTATGGAGGCTGTTTGTTGTCTGCCATTTCCTTTCCATTGTTTGAAGTGTGTTTGAGTGTTGTTTTCATGCTGTTGGGAACTTCACCCAGAACACTGTCTGCCCTCCATGTTGTCTTCCTCCAGAACATGTAAAGGAAGCCCCAATTGTTAAAAGGTTACAAAATAGAATGAGTTTGATAATGCCAGAGATTAAGATGGAAAAGGAAGCCCAACTGCTTAGACAAAGGATTCCCTTCTGATTCAGTTGGAAAGCTTGGAACACAAAAGGTCAGCTCATTCACAGAACTTAGCCAGCCCATTCAGGTAGACCTTCTTCCCCAGCCAAACAGATCTCCATAATTGAATAACAAAAGATTCCTTCCAAGGTGCACATTCCAAGTAGTAGACAAAGCCACAGCCGGCAGGGAACACAGACAGGAAACACAAACAGCAGGGGGCCCAACCACAGAGCGCCTCCTCTCTGAAATCCGGCAAATTACACTTCTCTCAAGTTCCTAGGGGGCGGGAACACCTTTGCATAGCAACGACCAATTTTAAATGAATTTTGCTAAAACCTATGGTTGCAAATAAACTATTGATGATGACGATGAAGATAAAAACTACAAAACTCGCTGGATCGTCACCTTGTTGTGGTGAGTGGGCTTGTGTGTTCCCAATGAACCCTGTGAGCGAAGCCGTCGGGAGTCATGTACTCCTGGCAGGGTCACCCATGGCAGTAAGGTCCAGGGGGAGGAACCAGACAAAGAACGATCCAAGAAAGTCCTCAACGGCAGAACAGGCGGAAGATAACAAGGTGTATTGTTACAACGGCTGCGAAGGCGGATGAAGGCTGCAGCAGACAAAAGGTCACCAATCGTCATGGTATCCATGCCATTGGATTAGAGCCTTTTTCTGTGAAGGTTGTGTGCTGATCGTTGTGCACCGATCTCCACACATAAAACAAATTCACGCACAGGCGTCTTCCAACCACACCAAACCCAAAACAACCAAAAGTCCCATGGCGACTGACAAATGGCAACGGGGGCAGGACTGTGAAATCCGGAAGCTCCTAGTCATGGACCAGCACATGGGCGGTGGATACGGATTCAGTCGCCCTGACTCAAGGATCGAGGCAGTTGAGTAGTTCGGCAGCTGTATCCACGACTGAGCAGCCCTATTTAGGATCCACTCTGCTCACCCCATATGGGGAGGGGGCTAGAAAAGGTGCCCTAAACAGTCTGCCTCATTTTCTCCCTGACTGGATTACCGCGACCAGTGGGGTCACCATCTAGCGGTCGTAAAAAACACATGAATTTTGGAACATGGAATATACGAACACTGCAAGACAATATGGATAGTGAACGACCTGAACGTAGGACTGCCATTATTGCAAGGGAGCTGAGACGTTTTAATATCGATATAGCAGCACTCCAAGAAACTCGAAGAGCAGGAGAAGGACAGCTGAAGGAAGAAAAAGGAGGTTATACCTTCTTTTGGAAAGGACTGCCTGAACAAGAACGACAAATACATGTGGTAGGCTTTGCTATCAAAAACGACCTTGTGAAGCTCTTGTCAGAAGTTCCCACTGGGATTAACGAACAACTCTCAACTCTGCGAATAAAACTCGCCAAAAACCAACAGGCAACTATCCTAAGTGCTTACGCACCAACACTAGATGCAGATGAGGATATCAAGGAAAAATTTTATACCCAGCTGGACACCATCTTATCAGAGATACCAAAGGAGGATAAAATTATCCTCCTGGGCGATTTCAATGCAAGAGTTCGGCGTGATTTTGATTTGTGGCCAGGGATCATTGGGAAAGAAGGAGTTGACAACAGCAACACGAATGGAATCTTACTTCTGACTAAATGTGCAGAGCATAACCTTGTCATTACTAACACACTCTTTCGCCAGAAAAATAAAATTAAAACATCATGGAAGCACCCACAGTCGAAGCACTGGCATCTTTTAGATTATGTAATTGTCCGTGCTAGAGATCGCCGTGATGTACTTCTCACCAGAGCCATGACGAGCGCCGATGACTGCTGGACAGACCATCGATTAATTCGATCTACGATGGCCATAAAGATTGTCCCTCATCGTAGGCTCCAAGGAAGAAAACCAAGGCGTAAAATGAATACACTGGCCCTTCAAGATCCTATTAAACGAGCTTGCTTTCAATCAACTCTCAAGGAACATCTGCCTATGGAACTTCCTGAAAATGTTGAGGAACACTGGATTAAATTGAAGACTTCTATTATTTCAGCCTGTGAACAAACTATCGGATACCAGACTAAGAGACATCAGGACTGGTTTGATGAGAACGATAGTGAGATTGAACATATTATTGACAAGAAAAGGAAAGCCTTCCAGATATGGCAAAAAGATATTAACTGTGCCGTTAAGAAAAAAATCTACACCAGTGCAAAGGCAGAAGTCCAAAGAAGAACTAGAGAACTTAAGAACATATGGCGGATTAAAAAAGCCCAAGAAACCCAACATTTTGCAGATGCTCATGATGCACGGGGCTTTTTTAATGCCATAAAGGCCATCTATGGACCAACAAACCATGGTACAAATCCCTTACGCTCAGTAGATGGTGCTAAATTTCTAAAGGACAAAGAGTCTATTGCACTGCGCTGGAAAGAGCATTACTACAATCTCCTTAATCGTCACTCTACTGTGGCTGATGAAGTCTTCTTGCAAATCCCGCAAAATTTTGTTTTGTAAACCGCCCAGAGTTCCCTTGCGGGGAGATGGAGCGGTATATAAATTGAAACATAAATAAATAAATAAATAAAAAATAAATAAAAACAAATAAGAAATGAGCTTGCAGTACCCCCTAGTTTGGAGGAAGTCAGTAAAGCCACTAAACAAATGAAAAATAACAAAGCTAGTGGACCTGATGGGATTCCTGCTGAAGTCTTTAAAGAAGGCGGGCCTGAACTTACACAACAACCTCATAAGCTCATCGAAAAAATCTGGATGAGGGAGGAGATTCCAGCAGACTTTAGGGATGCCATAATTATCACTCTCTTTAAAAAGGGTGATAGAACAGACTGTGGAAACTATCGAGGCATCTCCCTTCTAGCCACAGCAGGCAAAATCCTGGCAAAGATCATCGCAAACCGTCTCCTATCTGTATCAGAAGACATCCTCCCTGAAACGCAAAATGGCTTCCGCCCTTCCAGGGGAACAGTGGATATGATCTTCACTGCACGACAGCTTCAAGAAAAATGCAAGGAGCAAAACCGCCCTCTGTACATGGCGTTTATTGATCTGACTAAAGCTTTTGATACTGTAAATCGTACTGCTCTCTGGACCATCCTTCTGAAAATCGGATGCCCTGATAAATTTGTGAACATCTTGCGGTTACTCCATGACGACATGATGGCAACAATCCTGAATAACAATGGCTCTCAAAGCGATCCATTTAAAGTGGAATCCGGCGTTAAACAGGGATGTGTTATTGCTCCAACCTTATTCACTATCTTCATCGCTATGATTATGCACCTTGTTGAAGAGAAACTTCCTACTGGTGTAGAAATTATATATCGAACAGATGGAAAGCTTTTTAATCTTAGTAGGCTGAAAGCAAAAAATAAGGTAATTGCAACTTCTGTTATAGAACTTCAATATGCTGATGATAATGTAGTCTGTGCACACTCCGAGGAAGATCTTCAAACTATCCTAAACATCTTTGCAGAAGCATATGAAAAGCTCGGCCTCTCGATTAACATTAAAAAAACCAAAGTGCTTTACCAGCAAGTTCGAACCAATCCCTCTGCAGCGCCATCAATCCAGCTTAAAGGTGTGTCACTAGAAAATGTCGATCACTTTTCTTATCTCGGCAGCCATCTATCTACAAAAGCCGACATCGACGCTGAAATTCAGCATCGCCTGAGCTCTGCAAGTGTAGCTTTCTCCCGAATGAAGCGTAGAGTGTTTGAGGATCGGGACATTCGCAGGGAGACCAAAATGCTTGTTTACAAAGCCATTGTACTACCAACCCTTCTGTACGCCTGTGAAACATGGACCCTCTACAAACGCCACCTCCAACTTCTTGAAAGATTCCATCAATGCTGCCTCCGAAAAAATCTGCAAATTACTTGGGAAGATAGGCGGACTAATGTTAGCGTATTAGAAGAAGCGAAAACCACCAGCATTGAAACAATGATCATCCAACATCAACTTCGCTGGACCGGTCATGTTGTTCGAATGCCTGACCATCGTCTTCCAAAGCAGCTACTTTACTCCCAACTTAAGAATGGAAAATGGAATATTGGTGGACAGCAAAAGAGATTCAAAGATACTCTCAAAGCTAATTTAAAAAATGTAATATCAGCATTGAGAACTGGGAAGCCCTAACTCATGAGCGTTTCAATTGGAGGTCATCCTTTATTAATGGCGCTATGGACTTTGAAGAAGCACGAGTACAGGGCGAAAAGGAGAAAAGAGCTAAAAGGAAGGCACGTCAGGAAAACCCTCATCATGATCGTCTCCCACCCTATGCCCTCATTGTGGGAGGTTGTGCGGATCCAGAATTGGCCTTTATAGCCACTTACGGATTCACCGTTAAAATCTTACCTTTGGAAGACAATCTTACTCGGCTACGAGTGATCGCCAATGATGAATGAATGACAATTGCTCCTTCCCCTTATAAAAAAAGAAAAAAATATATACTTCTCTAGCTCAGCTTCCCTCCCCCAAAAGACATTTATTTAATTATTTTCTTTCTACCACTATTCTATATACTTCTGTCCACTATAATAAAAATCAAATTAAAAAAACATATAAATTGTCTACTTTTATAATTAATACTACAACAGTTTTAACCCTATTAAACCTAAAACCAAGCAATCATTATTATATCTTTTAAATCTTTGAAATCAAACAAACTTTAAAAGCTATCTAGAAAATCTTAATCCAAATCATCAAAGAAAAATGAAATCATACAAGCCTTAATAAACATTCTTAATTCTCTCCCCCACCTCAAAATAAACCAAAGCATTTACATATCTCCATATTACACACAAGGCATTTTTCATACAGAAATCAAACAGCCCAACTGCCCCCCTTGGAAATTCAGACTTCTCAGAAAAAACCTCCCACAGAACAGAGCCTCTTCTTTCCCATAACATTCCATCAAAAAAACAACAACAACTGCATTTGTAATCTGCAACTCAGACTGTCCCTTTAACCCCTTCACCACGAAAATGTATTCGTTGTCTGGCATTTCAACAAAAGCTTCAATCTCACTGTCAGTCTGTATCTTTGTTAAAATCTTCATCTCCTTCCACAACGTCCTCAGCCAGATGGCACATTTTAAAGCTGATATTTTCTGCAGTGTCCCAAACATCTTGCAGAATAGCTTGACAGGTATCATAACAGATCTGCTCACAACGGAACTTTGAGAAAATCTCCTTGAAATCCTCCATGTTTCAGGCAGTAGATTATGGCGCCCCCTAGATACTTGACTAGCGAACGTAGGAGTTAATGAGTTAGTGGAAGATCTCCAAAAGTTGTTGACACAAGAGGAAGTATGCTAACAAGCAGCTCCCAAAGAAAGTGAACAGAGAACTGAAGATTCGAAACAGCAGATTCAATGTGTAGGAAAATATTAAATCTTTCAAATTCAATACAAAAATAGTAGCAGGGAGGCAATTATTTATTCTCAGTCCTCTTCAATATCCAAATGGGGAAACAAGCCAAAGCTTAAAAAGATTTTTAAAAATTAATCCCAGAAATAACAAGCACCGAGAGATCGCTTCTCCTTGCTGTAGAAAGTCTCTCTTAGGGTGCATAACTTTAAAAAAATATAATTTGGGTGATTTAGAAATGGGTGGCTCGACCTAGTGTCCCTTAAGGCTACAGCGTGGCTTGGAAATGATGACTTCCCGTCCTCCCGGCAGCTCTTACCTGATTGGCGCAAACGCTGTTTGCAATTCTCAGGCTACGAGTTGCCATTCCAGAGGGCAGATGGGATGATTCCGAGCATTTTCTTTGTCCATGAAATCGCTCTTGGGCTTCGGGAAAACTGCCCGAGCCCCCCCCCAAAAAAACTGCCACTGTCAGTTCTGTCCACGGAGCTTGCGGACACAGTCGGCCATGTCCCCACCGGAAGTCCCCTAATACAACTTTGTCTCTGCAGGGAGATGCAGCTCCTTCTGCCTGGAGAAGCAGCAGCTGTTAATTGTCTCTCCTGTGTAGATCCTTTTATGGGAAGTAAGTTGACTGCTATTACTGAAGGTCTTTCAACACTCCACACATTTATATGGCTTCTATCCTGTATGGATCCTTTTATGAGATGTAAGGGAATGGCTCTCACTGAACCTTTTTGCACAATCCATGCATTTATATGGTTTCTCCCGTGTGGATCCATTTATGGGAAGTAAAGTTAATGTATTGGCCGAAGCTCTTTCCACACTCCGTGCATTTATATGGCTTCTCCCCTGTGTGGATCCTTTCATGATTCATAAGGAATGCCTTTTGAGAGAAGCCCTTTCCACACTCCATGCATTTATATGGCTTCTCCCCTGTGTGGATCCTTTTATGGGAAGTAAGATGAGTCTTATTAATAAAGGTCTTCCCACACTCCGTGCATTTATATGGCTTCTCCCCTGTGTGGATCCTTTCAGGTTTCATAAGGGATGCATTTTCACAGAAGCCCTTTCCAGACTCTCTGCATTTATATAGCTTCTCCCCTGTGTGGATCCTTTTATGGGAAGTAAGATGACTATGTTGGCTGAAGCCCTTTCCACATTTATCTGGCTTCTCCCCTGTGTGGATCCTTTCATGTTTAATACGAATGCCTTTTCAGAGAAGCCCTTTCCACATTTATATGACTTCCCCTAGAGTCCCCCTTTTCAGGGGAGATGGGCAGTGATAGAAATCGGAATTAAATTAAATTAATTCTCCCCTGTGTGGATCCTTTTATGGGAAGCAATCTGACTACTCTGAATAAATGTCTTTCCACACTCCATGCATTGATATGGCTTCTCCCCAGTGTGGATCCTTTTATGGGAAATAAGGTTAATGTACTGGCTGAAGCTCTTTCAACACAATACATGCATTTATATGGCTTATCCCCTGTGTGGATCCTTTTATGAGATGTAAAGTTACTGCTATTAGTAAAGTCCTTTCCACACACTCTGCATTTATATGACTTCTCCCCTGTGTGGATCCTTTTTTGGGAAGTAAGATGACTCTGTTGGCTGTGAAGCCCGTTTAGCAGTCTGTTAGAACTACTGAAATGGAGCAGAGCTGCTAAACTCGTGCACAGAAAAAGAATATTGTTTAGAAGCAGAGCCCATGAGCATATTAGGGAGTTCCAGGTTAGTCTTACACCTTTAGCCCACCTTAGCATAAAGAAACATACACTTAAGACATGGCAGGTATGAAAAGTAAGTACAAAAGAATCCTTACGTTTATTCATTGCAGGTACAGCATTTTCGGTAGATAAATAATGTTCCATTTCTTCTTTCTGTTCCCTAAACTTAATTAACTCTTGCCCCTCATTGCTGGCAAGAGATGCATGTAGAAATGGGGGGGGGGGAATCTCCTAGGCCCATTCATGGCCTAAGATGGAGCAGCACACAGCCGTGTGCTTTGCTCCCAATTCGAAGAAGGAGAGAGAGAGAGAGAAAGTGGGAGTGGCCACAAACAGCTTCCTCAAAAGCATGGAGAGTTTGTACCCTAGAGCAACCATCCATATGCTGATGAGGCATGATGGATTTACCAGGATCTCCAACAGGCTGAAGCTCTTTCAACACTCTGTGTATTTAAACGGCTTCTCCCGTGTGGATCCTTTCATGAATCATAAGGAATGCCTTTTCAGAGAAGCTCTTTCCACACTCCATTCATTTATATGGCTTCTCCCCTGTGTGGATCCTTTTATGGGAAGTAAGATTACTCTGTTGGCTGAAGCCCTTTCCACACTCCGTGCATTTATATGGCTTCTCCCCTGTGTGGATCCTTTTATGGGAAGTAAGATGACTCTGTTGGCTGAAGCCCTTTCCACACTCTGTACATTTATATGGCTTCTCCCCTGTGTGGATCCTTTCATGTTTCATAAGGGATGCAGTTTCACAGAAGCCCTTTCCACACGCTCTGCATTTATATGGCTTCTCTCCTGTGTGGATCCTTTTATGGGAAGTAAGATTACTCTGTTGGCTGAAGCTCTTTCCACACTCCGTGCATTTATATGGCTTCTCCCCTGTGTGGATCCTTTCATGATTCATAAGGAATGCCTTTTGAGAGAAGCCCTTTCCACACTCCATGCATTTATATGGCTTCTCCCCTGTGTGGATCCTTTTATGGGAAGTAAGCTGACTACTCTGAATAAAGGTCTTTCCACACTCTATGCATTGATATGGCTTCTCCCCTGTGTGGGTCCTTTTATGGGAAATAAGATAACTGATCTGAGTAAAGGTCTTTCCACACTCTCTGCATTTATATGGCTTCTCTCCTGTATGGATCCTATTATGTTTCCTAAGGGATGCATTTTCACAGAAGCTCTTTCCACACTCCATGCATTTATATGGTTTCTCCCCTGTGTGGATCCTTTTATGAGATGTAAGGTTACTCCTATTAGTAAAGTCCTTTCCACACTCTCTGCATTTATATAGCTTCTCCCCTGTGTGGATCCTTTTATGGGAAGTAAGATGACTCTGTTGGCTGAAGTTCTTTCCACACTCCATGCATTCATATGGCTTCTCCCCTGTGTGGATCACTTTATGTCTCATAAGGGATGTATTTTCACAGAAGCTCTTTCCACATTCCATGCATTTATATGGCTTCTCTCCTGTGTGGATCCTTTTATGGGAAGTAAGCTGACTACTCTGAATAAAGGTCTTTCCACACTCCATGCATTGATATGGCTTCTCCCCTGTGTGGATCCTTTTATGGGAAATAAGATAACTGATCTGAGTAAAGGTCTTTCCACAATCTCTGCATTTATATGGCTTCTCTCCTGTATGGATCCTATTATGTTTCCTAAGGGATGCATTTTCACAGAAGCTCTTTCCACACACCATGCATTTATATGGCTTCTCACCTGTGTGGATCCTTTTATGGAAAGTAAGCTGACTACTCTGAGCAAAGGTCTTTCCACACTCCATGCATTTATATGGTTTCTCCCCTGTGTGGATCCTTTTATGGGGAATAAGTTGACTGCTATGAGTAAAGGTCTTTCCACACTCCATGCATTTATATGGTTTCTCTCCTGTGTGGATCCATTTATGGGAAATAAGTTGACTGCTTCTTTTGAAGCTCTTTCCACATTCCAAACATTTATATCGCTTTTCTTCTGTGTGGATCCTTTTCTGAGATGTAAGGGACCCATTTTCACGAGAAAGAATGAAAGTCCAATTGTAATTCTTTCCACTGTCTCTGCATATATAATCTTCTCCTTTGGATTGGGTTGGATAGTGTTCATTTACATCTAATTTGTCCTCGAATATTCTTACACTTTTCCCAATGTATTTTTTCTTTATTTTTCCTTGTTGGGCAATAACGTCTTGCATCTGAGCATCAATGGAAGATGAGCTTTCCTGATTCCAATTCTTTGACTGGTTTCTCTCATGCCTTTCTAGTTCCATTTGAATTGCAGACTTCTCCATTAAGTCTCCATGCCTGATCATTTGGAATGGTTCCCTTGAATCTTTATTCTCCTGCCCATTATTTCCTTGAAAGGAAAAGAGAAATGAAAATTATAGCAAGGTTAGGGAAAAAGATCAATGTCAGGGTGTCATTATGCCATCCTGCCAAAGCGCCAGGGAAGCCATCCCATCGACTCATAGAAGCGCCTGTCAACCCCCCCCACCAACGAACCCCAGCTGGGGCAACAAATTGGGTGCAGGAAGCCGGCGGGCCCATCGGAGTAAGAGACTTGAAAGTGAAGTTTGGCGGGGATCTGAAAGCCCTGGCCTGCTTCTTGACACATGTCAGAAATTTTATGAGGGAGTATGGGGGGTCCTTCCGATCTGAGGAGTCCAAGGTGAGCTACATATCAACTTGCCCTGAAGGAGAGGCATCGGACTGGTTAGTAGAGATGCATGATGCGGGGTCCCGAGAGTTAGGAAATTTCAATGGGTTTATGAGTGCCCTGAGAGATAGGTTTGAGGACCCACTCACTAAGCTGCAAACCAAGACGAGCTTGCAGAGCATCCGGCAAGGGCACCGGACAGTCTCGGAGTATGCTATTGAGTTTAAGAGGCTGGCTGGAAAACTAACAGATTGGCCCGAGTCCCTGAAAATCAATCGAAGAGAAAATCAATTATTTCCGGGGGGGGGGGGGCTGAACCGAGAAATCCTCGAGTGGGCTCTAATGAGGGGTGATCCCCAAACCTTAAGAGACTGGATTTGCCTAGCCGGTGAAGTGGAGAATATGTGAATGCAGAAGCAACAGCGAACTCAAGCGACAGAAACGACCAGCACCACCAGCCCCCCCACCCGAAAAACAGGAGTCTCGTAAATCATGGGGAGAAGAAAGAGAATGGCGGGTAAAGAGGGGGCTATGTTTTAAATGTGCAAAAGAGGGACATCGCATAGCCAGCTGCCCGCAATCCACAACCCCGGCGAGGAGCAAGAGGGGGAGAGCAGCACAAAACACCTGCGAGAGATCGTCAGATGAGGACGATTCGACTGAAGACGAATTCCCATTGACGGTAAACGCCGGGAACCTGTTCTGAGCAGCGCTGAAGGACAGGTTGAACTCGATGGGCGTGGAGATTTAATGGTGAGTGGCCCATGTCCCTCAATGCTTGTGAAAATAAAACTAGAGACCCTGAGAGGTGGGGGCAATGCAAACATAGCTGCCCTATTGGACTTGGGGTATACCAGAAGCCTCATGCACCCCACTTTAGTGATGGGGCTGGGACTGAAAGTGAAAAGACTAAAAGAGCCCATCAATTTTATTCAACTCGATGGAACAGAGATGAAGGGGGGGCAGTAGAATATTGCACCGAAATGATTCGGATGCGAGTAGGGAAGCACGAGGAAACTTTAAGATTCATCTTAGCCCCTACCGCCGATCAGCCCGTGGTACTTGGCTTGGCTGCGATTGAAGTGAATTGGGTGACCAGAAATCTAACTTTTAAGGATGGAACTTACAAAGGTCTACCTCCTAAAGAGCAGAAGGTGGAACACGAGATGACAGGTGCAGCATCAGAGATATGGGGGGGAGTGACAGAAGAGGGGGACAACCTCGTTCACATACAATACCGAGATTTAAGACAGGTGTTCGGAGAAGTGGAATCCAACCAGCTCCCCCCCCCCACAGGAAAACGGACTGTGCTATAGAGTTGGTGCTGGGCGCCAAACTGCCCAAAGCGAAACTATACTCCATGACCCCTAGGGAACTGGAAGCGCTGCAGGGGTTCATCAACAAGAACTTAGAATGAGGTTTTATCTGCCCCACCTTGTCACCGATGGCCACACCCGTCCTCTTCAGAAACAAGAAAGACGGGTCATTGAGATTGTGCACGGATTATCGGGGACTGAATGCCATCTGCACATCCAATAAGTACCCTTTACCGCTGATGAAAGACATGTTAGACCATTTATCAAAGGGGAAGATTTTTACTAAACTGGACTTGAGGGAGGCGTATTTCTGAGTGCGAATTCGGGAGGGGGATGAGTGGAAAACAGCCTTCAACTGCCAGTTGGGGGCATTTGAGTATGTCATGATGCCATTCAGATTGGACAGGGCCCCAGGGGTCTTCATGCATTTGATAAATTAAGTTTTGGGACTTCCTGTGAGATGGCGATGCACAAGTCTGCACATATGTGAGCACCACCAGATAAATTTAAAAATTATATTATAAACAGTGGGTAGGAGCTTAACTGAAGTATACAGCACCAATATCTCTTGTGGTTTCACTGAGATAAGCCAAGTTATTATAGAAGTGTTGTATGCCAATAACAAAGAATGTAAACTAAAAGTGGAATTTAAAGTGCCTCATCCCGGGAGCTTCCTGTGGAAAAGGAGCTTCCTGTGGAAAATGGCCAACTGAACAACTTTGCCTGTGAGCTGCACGGGCAGAGCTGGCAATGTGGATTTTTTTTCTGGGCACAGACTGGTCTTTCTGTAGTCCCAAGTGTTTTTCCGGATTAAGGAAAACACTAAGAATCGACCCATTTGTCCTCCAGACGGTGAGTTGCAGCCAGGAGACCGTAAACAGTGTTTGCGATCGAGCGGTAAGACTACACTCGGAGGCTGACATGGCCTCGGGAGAGGACATGTTGCCACCAGAAATTTTTAAGTCTTTCCTTGATTGGTGGGCCCCTATGCTTGCCACTGTTTACTTATATTAACAATACCGGGCGATTACCTGTAGGTTGGAAAAATAGTGTAGTAATCCCAATATATAAAAAAGGAGACACTACAAACCAAGCTAACTTTTGACCTATAAGTCTTATCGACATAGGATGCAAGCTATATACAAGGCATCTTTTAAACAGACTGATGGATTGGGCAGATTTCAGGCAGATTATAGCAGAAGAACAGGCAGGCTTCAGAAAGGGACATAGTACTATAGATCAATGCTTCATTTTACAACATTTGATCCATAAATCAATAAACAGACCTTCAAAACGCCTGTATGCAACATTCATTGTTATATGGCTGTTGTGGGTCTTCCGGGCTGTGTGGCCGTGTTCTGGAAGTTGTGGTTCCTAACGTTTCGCCAGCATCTGTGGCCAGCATCTTCAGAGGGCAGGAGCACAGATAGAAGCAAAATCTCTGTCGAAATCTCAGAGATTTTGCTTCTATCTGTGCTCCTGCCCTCTGAAGATGCTGGCCACAGATGCTGGCGAAACGTTAGGAACCACAACTTCCAGAACACGGCCACACAGCCCGGAAGACCCACAACAGCCATTGAACTCCAGCCGTGGAAGCCTTCGACAATACATTCATTGTTATCATTATCATCTGCCTTTGATACAATAAATAGAGGGAAACTATGGGAGAAGTTTTTAGCCACAGATATAGACAGAAGATTACTTTATTTAATATATATATTATATGAAGACACCTATATACAAGTAAGGATAAATCAGAGCAGCTTCTTAACAAAGCAGATTAAAACCTCAAAAGGTGTCCGCCAGGGCTGTCTACTGGCCCCTTTCCTTTTTAATTTTTATATAAATAATATTGGAGTAATTTTAAATAACCCCTTTTTTCATGCACCATCAATTGGAAGTAGAAAAGTACCCATATTATTGTATGCAGACAACGTGGTAGTTATGTCAACAATATTAGTTGGAATGAGAAGAATCCTGACAGAATTTGGCATATATTGTAAGAAAGATCACCTACAGATAAATTACTCTAAAACCAAGGTAGTAGTATTCGCCAAAAGACCAAAAAGACATAGATGGACTCTAGACGGTAAGGAGATAGAACAAGTGAGGTCATTCAAGTATCTAGGTATCCAGTTCTCCGAAACACTGTCCTGAAATCCACATATAGCATCAAGAAGAATAACAGCCATGAGATCTATGAGGGCTATTTGTTCCTTCTTTTATTCAAAAGGAGGACGCTTAGTTCAACCTGCACTTAAGATCTACCAAGGGAAAACAATATCACAGTTGATATATGGAGCCCCAATTTGGGGTTTTAGTAAATTAGATGAATTAGAAGTGGTTCAAAATAAATTTGTGAGATCAACCTTAGCCTTACCCTCATGTGTACCAGCGGCAATGCTGAGATTAGAAGTCGGCCTCCCATCGATTAATATAAGAGTAAAGAAGGCAATCATTTTATATTATAGGAAGTTCTCATGCCAAATAACTGGCAAAAAAATGCTTTACGAACAAGTTAATAATAACAGATGGGCGATCCTGTGCCAAAAACTATTCTCTAAATTAGCTCTAGATCAGGAACTGTTTAATGACACAAATTATCATATACTATTGAGGGACTATTTATTTTTTAAAGATTTTAGTCTGGAGAGAGATCAGGTATGCAAGCTTAGGTTGGCCAGTGGTACTGTCTTTTTAAAAATTGACAAGGAATGTCATATTACAGTCTTCCATATCCCAGTCCCTGAGACAAGCTTTCACAGAGCTTCGTTTTCAAACAATGCCAACAGCATATTTAGATGGAAGATATAAAGGGCTACCAATTACACCTCATTTATGCATTTGTAATTCCCTACAGGTGGAAGACCTGACCTGTGATAAACCTCAATGTCAGAATTCCCAGTCAAGAAATCCCTCGGGCAGTTACCCTAAAAGATTCATTTATTCAGGATCAGTACACTTCAGGTGAGGAGAAGCCTCGTATAAAGATTTTCATGCGTAAAGCTGCATTATCAAAACGTCCCTCTGACATCAGCCACAGTTAAGACATAACAATTAAGTTCCCACTCCAGGCAACTCTCCTCCTGACAGAATGCGAGTTGAAAGAGCAGGTGCTTATCAGAGTTCCTGGCTGGAATGCCGAGAGGGAGGCTAGCATCTTAAAGTTATGAAATGCACGGCCAGCAATCTACACGTGTACAGCATTCAGAGAAGCATGGCAGACAAACATGTGAGGCTGATATGACCCATTATCTATTATATTGCAGATTATACCAAGAACCAAGAGCTAGATTTATCACACCTTTGCTAAATCAATTGAATCAGACAAATTTGGAAAAAAAATCTGTTTTTTGTTGTCTGATAAAAATGAATATGTAACAAATTGAGTTGCATTGTTCGCAATGGCTCCAAGAAAGATACGGAAGCAAATGTTGATAAATAATACTGTAAATACTAGGGGGGCAGGACTGATTTGATATGGATTACTGTAATTTTAAATGAATTTTGCTAAAACCTATGGTTGCAAATAAACTATTGATGATGATGAATGAAGTATTGCATGATTTCCTATACAGGGGTCTATTTGGATTATATCCTAATCTACACTGAGACAATGGAAGAACACGTGGCTTTGGAAAGAGAGGTACTGAAACGGTTGCTGCAAAATCAATTGTATGCAAAATGGTCAAAGTGTGAATTCCATAGAGAGCAACTAGATTATTTGGGGTACCACATATCCAACAAGGGGATTGAGATGGATCCAGGGAAGGTACAAGATGTAGTGGCTTGGCAACCACCCTGAACTAGAAGGCAGTTACAAAGTTTCTTGGGGTTCGCAAATTTCTACCACCAGTTTATCCACCACTTTGTGCAGGTCGCTCTACCTCTCACCGATTTGTTGAAAACCAGAGGAAAGGGGGATCCAAAAGTAGCAAGACGGCCCGGGGCAACCATACAGTGGACGGTGGAATGCCAAATGGCGTTCGAACAGTTGAAAGCATTGTTCACGTCCGAACCTGTGTTAAGGCACCCAGACCCTGAGAAGCCCCTAGTCATACAGGTTGACACATCAGATACGGCTGTAGGGGACATTCAGTTGCAGAAGGATGAGGAAGGGAAACTGAGACCTTGCGCCTATCTTTCCCGCAAATTCTCCGACATGGAACGCAACTGGCATGTGTGGGAGAAAGAAGCCTTTGCGGTGTGTTGGGCTCTGATAAATTGGAGGCATTTGTTAGAAGGGATGTACTTCACCCTTTTGAAGTATGGACAGACCATAAAAATTTAGAAGCCCTACGTGCTCCGAGAAAATTAAACCCTAAGTAGGTTAGATGGGTACAATTCTTTAGCCGATTCAATTTCACGCTGAAGTATTTTCCTGGGGGAAAATATTTTCTAGCCAATGTGCTGTCCCGATTACCGCAACACGATAGCCAAAGGGAAGAAGTGGTAGATGCGATAATTCCCATCCAACAACCAGGGATGGCAGCGGTCACTAGGAGCCAGAAACACTGTGTGAGTGTAGAGGGGGACATACAAAACGAGCTGCGCTCAGCATTAAGTGTCAACACGTGGCTGCAAGCTAACAAAGACAAGTTAACAGAGAGACAAGAGCTGTGGTGCAGTGGGGACAGATTATATATTCCGGAGCTACTAAGGAAAAGAATACTTGAGAGATGCCATGATGCGAAATCAGCCGGGCATTTCAGGTTCCTAAAAACCCTATGCCTTTTAAAGCAGCAATTCTGGTGGCCAACCCTTTGTAAAGACGTAGAGGAGTATGTCGCTGGTTGCCCAACCTGTGCCATGGCTTACGGAGTGGGGGGGGGGAGCCCAGAGGGCTGTTACAAAACGTAGCAAACCCCACACAGCCTTGGAAACAAATATCTATGAATTTCGTAGTAGAGTTGCCTGAGAGCCACAAGAAAATGGTGATCTGGGTAGTAATGGATCTATTTTCAAAACAACCTCACTTTGTCCCCTACACGAGCATACCAATGGCAGGGCAACTAGCCAAACTGTTTGTGCAACACGTGTATAGATTACACGGAACTCCCGAGCGGATTGTGAGCGACCGAGGCATACAATTCACCTCAAAGTTTTGGATGGCATTCCTCCAGATGTCTGTAGCTTGAATCATGTCAACTGGATTTCTATTTTCTCAGTGGAAACGTTTCGCTCCTTATCCAAGGAGCTTCTTCAGTCTGAGCAAAGTTGGTAAGGGAATCCTAAATATGTTTCTAGGTAGCTGTGTGACCTTACACCTGGGGCTAGGTCATGGTTATATTGAGATGTTATTTTAAGTCCTTTTATCATCTAAAGGAGGATCGTTAAGATCACCATGCTGCTGTTGAGCTTGTGAAATGGTCTTAATCCTCCCAGGCACAGAAGACAAAGCAGGGAAGAAGATGGGGGAAAAATTGTGCCTGAGGCCCCCACCTCTATTCAAGGAAGGATTTTCCAAGTTGGCATAAATGGATTCCTTGACCCCTCTCTCAAAGGGGGTCATCCATAAGTGCAACCAATGCTGTTTCCATCCCATATCCAGGCCTGAAACCTGACTGGAAGGGATCAAGATAATCCGTTTCATCCAGAATCCTCTGGAGTTGCAACGCCACCACTTTATCAACCACCTTCCCTAAGAAGGGGAGGTGGAAGACCAGACAAAAATTATCCAGCACGGTAGGGTCCAGCGACAGTTTCTTGAGGAGGGGGTGCACCAGTGCCTCCTTAAAGGTGCTACATTTATTAGTGAATGGAAACCCCTGATGGACTTCGTGATCTATGGATTTGAAGATTAGAAAGGATAAATTATGGAAAGAAAGAAACAATGATATAAGCTTAGAGAGGCTAAATTATAATTGTATTTATAACTCCTCTTAAGAAGTTCGGAAGCCACTTTATTATTTTGTCTTTTTATTATTCCTTTTCTCTTTACTTCTTTCTTTATACTTTTTTCTTATTCATTTATTATTTTACTCCACCTTCTTTATTTCCTCTTCAAAACTTGTATTGTTTTTACTCTTATAAAATTTCATAATAATAATAATAATAATAATAATAATAAATAATAATAATAATAATAAAATAGCTGATGGCATCTAACTACAAAATGTCTTCCCGAACGCTCTGATTGGAGAGTAGCAAACCCTTACCCATAGAGGCCACGTTCCTACAATTCTCCAGCATGACTTCCCAATGCAGCGCTTTTTGGCGAGGGTCCAGCTGAGACCACTCCTCCTCGGAGAAATACACAGCCACCTCCTCGAAGGACACAGGACCCTCCTGAACAAGGAAAACAAGAACAGAACAAGCCCAGGAGGATTTACAAGATCTGCCCTATTGTTCACAAATTCCCAGAGAAAAGATATGCACTAAGTTAAATGGCGATGCTTGGTAGGATTCCAAGGTTTAGGTGAGAAAATGGAAAGAGCCAAAAGCCTTTGACTGAAGAAATAATGCAGGCAGGTTAAATCAACTTGATTGATTCTGCAGGACTTTCAGTGCCATTCAGTGAAAGCAACTCCAGTCTATCATATAGCTATCTATCCATCCATCCATCATCAAAAGACTCTCAGTGTCTGAAGAGAATCAACTGGCAGATGGGCCTTGGAAACCCCACCTATCAGTGACTCCAATCCATCCGGTGTTTGAAGAAGGAAATGGGGGGGTTTCTTTCTAGCATTTCGGAAAATGGCTTATGGTGTCCCTAGACGAACCAACCCTGTCCGTGCTCAACACCTTCATGAAGGAGACACCCAACCCAGTTTCTGCTCCTCCTCAGATTGCAAGGGAGTTGTTAGTAGTGCGAGCCATTAGCTGAATCCTCCTGAACAAGGAAAAAAAGAACAGAACAGGCCCAGGAGGATTTACAAGATCTGCCCTATTGTTCACAAATTCCCAGAGCAAAGATATGCACTAACTTAAATGACGATGCTTGGCTAGATTCCAAAGTTTACGTGAGAAAACGGACAGAGCCAAAAGCCTTTGACTGAAGAAATATTTCAGGCAGCTTTTATCAACTTGATTGACTCTGCAGGACTGTCAGAGCCATTCAGTGAAAGCAACCCCATTTTCTTTCTGAATACATTGATCGATCCATACATCCATTGATCCATCATCAAAAGACTCTCAGGTCCGAAGAGAATCAACTGGAAAATGTCCCTTCGAAGCCCCACCTATCAGTGACTCCAATGCATCCTGTGTTAGCAGAAGGAAATGGGGGAACTTTCTAGCACTTCAGCAAATGACTTATGGCGCTCCCAGAAGGACCAATCCTGCCCATGCTTAATACCTTCATGAAAGTTCTGGGAAAGCACAGCCAGGGATTTGGGGAAGGGGGTGCCATCAATATCAAGAGACACACAACCCAGTGACTGTTGGAATCATCAGGGGTCAACTCAGCATTGTCTCATAAGCATAAGGGGGGTCTTTTCTAGTAAAACACATCTCTATTGTGCTTGTGGGATGTCACATGGGTCACCTGATTTCCACTTCCTTCTTATTCTTGAGTTTGGAGGATTAACATTCTCCATTACTCCTTGGGCACACCTGCAAGCAGGAGGGCTGCACAATGCAGCTCTCGTCCATTACATCTTGCTTGCACACAGATCTACCATGAATCTACTTGTATCCAGATCTACTGAATAAATGTAAGCTATCTCTATTTTATTTCATCCAACTAATGTGTGAAGACTAAATTTATTTCTGAACATAATTAAGCTTAAAGTGCAATTTCCCTGCTGGTTCACGCTTCTACTCTGCAAGACTGTTATTAGCTGCTTGCAGTTCATTTATTAACCTTCAAGACTCTATTAGTGACAACATTATTCCTATTTTGAAGAACTTCTTAAAAAATTAGTTATTTTAAATTAATCGTAGGAAGAGTAACTAGAAGGAGAGTTAAGTACTAGTCTTTAAAGAATCTTACGGTAGAAATTACAAACCACGGTATGTATGTATGTATGTATTTATGTAATTTATATAACTGCCCATCTCCCCCGACGGGGAACTCTGGGCGGTTTACAACAAACTCTGGGCGGTTTACAACAACTGTATCCCAACAACAGACTTCAGAGAAGGCTAAGAGGATTGAGACCAACTTGAATCTTTTATTCCCCATTACATGTTGCTCAGAAACATTACAATACCCAAACCCAAACAAAACGGAAAAATTGAAGGAGGGCTACGTACACCACCTTGACTTCCTGAAGGAAAGGGAGAATACAAATTGAATCAATAAATTTCCTCCTCTTACTTGACTTGGAGGTTCAACCATTGTTTCAGCTCCACCATAAAGAACAGACAACTTTGTTCGAGTCTTCCCTGTGAGGGAGACAGAATTTTTGAAATGCATAATTAATAAAATAGGAGGAGGTATTCTACAGCAGAGGTCCTCAACCTGTCGGCCGCAGCCTGTTAGGAAGTGGGCCGCACAGCAGGTGAGCGGTGTTGGTCTACGGGATTGGCTCCAAGCCTGCAAACACTGCCCACCGTCTGCAGGATTGGCTCCAAGCCTGCAAACCCCACCCCTGGTCTGCGCGATTGGCTCCTGCCTGCAAACCCCGCCCCCGGTCTGTGCGATTCGCTCCCGCCTGCAAACCCCACCCCCGTCCGCGCGATTCGCTCCCGCCTGCAAACCCCGCCCCTCGTCCGCGCGATTAGCTCCCGCCTGAAAACCCAGCCCCCCCACATTCCATGGAAAAATTGTCTTCCACGACCGGTCCCTGGTGCCAAAAAGGTTGGGTACCCCTGTTCTACAGAAGAGAAGACATAGAGAAGATGAGATAGTTGGATCTTTAACAGGAATTGGAGAACTTTCTATTACCTGCTGAGGTGTCCTGACTTGGATCTTCCTGAGAGATCCTCCTGAAAAACAGCTCCTCAGGGGGATTGGATGGATTCCTCCTTCCCGCAGGATCTCTGATCTCCACAGCGAAGGACTTGAAATAGTAGCAGCAGAAAAGAGGAAGAATTAAGAAACATTACACAACATGAACACACAAAAGCCCCCAATGTCCATCAGTCAGGCTGGAAAGTAAGAAAGGGACCAAGGCTGTCCCAATCTATGTTCTGGAATGGAGAAAGGAACAATGTGCTACAAGAATTAGGGAAACATCTCCACATATTATGAATGCCAGAGAACTCTGGTAGGGAGGGCTTAAGGATTCAAACACACTGCTTATTCCACTCAAACCATTTCTGGGCTCCCAAGATGAAGGTCTCTCACCTGCAACCCGACCTGCTCCTTCTGCTCCTCCGCCTGGCTCAGGAGGAAGCCTTCCACCAGGGCCACCGCCTGGCAACTGGTCTCTGCTCCACACTCCCGCACCCAGCTCTCCATCTGAAGGGGCAGAAGGGCCAGGAACTGCTCCAGAACTACCAGGTCCAGCATCTGCGCTTTGGTGTGCTTTTCTGCTCTCAACCATCGACTGCAAAAGTAGTGGAGTCGGCTGCAAAGTCCTCGGGGACCCTCAGCCTCCTGGTATTGGACCCTCCTGAAGTTCCAGGGCTGAAAGTCTGAACGGATGGTTTCCTCCTCCAGCATCTTCTGCCCAGTTCTTGTCCGGATTTCCGCACAGCTCCCAGGCTGAATAGCAGAAGGGCCTTTTCCAGTTCCCTCACTTGCTAAAGGCTGTCTCTCCATTCTTTCTCTGTCCTGAAACGCAGCTCCAAATGGGTCTGAGGAATCCTGGGGATCTCCAAAAGCCTTTTCATTCATAGGACTGTTCCTGTAGCTGCAGGAATGACCACAGCAGGCTATTCAGCCCCCTTTGCTAAAGAGATAATTTTGTTTATATGTGAGGACATAGAAACGGCTTCCAGTTTGTGTATCTGAGATGGAAAAGAAAATAAATTCCAAGAATTAGAAGTTGGTGGATTTAACCATTGAACAATATCCATCACGGAAGTATTTTTCTCAGCTGGTATAGATTGAGGGTCATGGTGGCTCAGCGAGTAAGACGCCAGTAAGATCCGGTGGTTCGAATCCCTAGTCCCGCGTGACGGAGTGAGCTCCCGCCCCAGCTCTTGCCAACCTAGCAATTTGAAAGCATGCAAATGCAAGTAGATTAATAGGTACCACTTCGGTGGGAAGGTAACAGCGTTCTGCATGCGTCATGCCGGCCACATGACCGTGGAAGCGTCTTCGGATAACGCTGGCTCTTCGGCTAACAATCGGAGATGAGCACCGGCCGCTAGAGTCGGACACAACTGCACAAATGTGTGGGGAAACCTTTACCATTTTATAGATTGCAGTGACATTGAGGAGATAAGTCCTGTGTGTGTGTGTTGCAAAATATGGGACTGACTTCCATCGAGGACTTGGAATACCCAATAAATGCATTTTGGAGCATTTTCTATTTCTTTTTTCTCATAAGTAAGGGCTTGCTTTTTAAAAACTTAGATCTACATTCACCTACAAGCAGGGTTCACAAACATGCCAAATCCCAGAAAGGTTAACACACCAGGAAAGTTCTGTTCCCATAAAATGAAAAGCCAATGAAAAGACCCTGCCTTAGGACTTTCCATCTCCCTTTCTTCAGGGTTTGCCTTTTAAGAGCCAAGTCACACTATTACACACTGACAGGTTCACACAACATGCCCTAAGCCCAAACAGGTCCACCAACCGCAGGGGCTGAGTTCCCATAAATCACAGGGCTTGAGAGAACGAAGCTTAAGATGATGCCCTGGTTCACTCGCCCTCCTAAGACACACGGAAATGCAGAGGATCCATCCCTGTTTTGGCCTCATCCAGCACGTGGCGAGAATGCAGGCAGAGTCTGTGGCATCGCCTTCCGTGCAGAGCTTTTCCTATTTCCTGCTTGGGATGTGCACTGCACTCTCTCCCTCTCCCCCCCTCAGGGGCTCTTCCCAGGAAATGGGGCGTGAAGGGCTCCCCCGGATCCCCTCCTCCTTCCTGGGGTCCTGGATTTGTCCCTGGGGGCAACTCGGCTGGTCTGGAGCTCTGCTTTCCCCCCTGCCTGTTACGTGCATGGAAAGGGGCGGCAGGGGAACATGGGATCCGGGCTCCCCCACTCCCAGGACTCAGAAGACTGAACTGGATGAGGACTTGGCGTGCGTCTCTTCCTTCTCCGCCTCCCTCTGCACGGGAAGAGGGCCCCCACTCACCCGGGGCCACAGCCGGATCTCTTCCCTGCAAGACTTCCCCGCAGCTTTGTTGCTGCCTGTAATCAAAGGGTTAAAGAGAGAGTGCAGCGTCCTAGACAGGCAAGACTTGGTGATGTCACTTCCTTCCCACCCTCCTCTGGAAAGCCGCCGGTCGCATTCGCCCTCCAGTGGCCCAATGCTGATGCGCATGGGTTCCCTTCTCTTGCAGAGGAGCCCCCTGGTGGATTCTGTGTGCAATGCAGGTACTCATGCGAAGAGGGCAGAAAGGGTGCATTTTCCAGGGGGGCCAGGAGGAAGGAGGCTCTCGTGTCCCTTTGATCAGGAAGCCTTCTCGATCCAGCTGCTTTCGACAACTTTAGAATGTCTCCAACCTTCCATTTTTAAGAAAGGTTCTGGAGAAAATGGTCCCTGCGTAGAGGGAGCAGAGGAGCAGACAGGAAATGGAATTCAGCCTTCTTACTCCAGAGACTCAAAAGAACCCTGCCTTGATTCTGCCTCCCATAAAAGAGGTCAGCGGGAAACTCTGACAGGCTTTCAAGATTCTGTCATTATACCCCACAACAATATCGGAGAGCTCCAGTAGGCTTTGCGGTGTCCGATTCCTGACCTGGCTTGTCTGAAAGGGCTGATGCTCTGCAACTGCGTAGTTAGTGACGCTCTGCAACTTAGATGATTTGGCTCCTTGGCAATCAGTTTCCGGCCGGGATACAGCATGGAAATTGTACTGGTTGCACTTACGGAGGACTTATGGGGAGAGTAGGATTGGGGGAGTGCAATCGTCCTTGATCTCTCAGTGGCTTTCAGTACCACAGACCCTGGCCTCCTTCTTCCACAACTCTGAGGGAATGCTCTGTTGTGCAGTGGTTCTCCTCCTCCCTGAGGTGGTGATGGTGGGATGAAAGATCTGTTTTGTTGGAGTTGGGACTGTTTTTTATGATTCCTGTGGGAAAGTGCCTGCTGTTGTTGCTTTTTCAAGCTGGGATTGAATATTTTTTATAAATATTGATAATGGAAGACTTTCGCTTTTACCACGTGATTTCGTAATTGGCCCTCTCCCCCCTCCTTTCCCTTTTTTCCCCTTTCAGTTTGTATTATAATTAATACTTTTTGACGCTAAAGGGAGCTAAAGAGCTAAAAACCATGGCTTTGAGGAGAATCCAAGGTAGACTCCAGCAATTCATGGAGTGAGAATTGCCAGATGTACAAGCTGGGTTTAGAAAAGGCAGAGGAACTAGAGACCAAATTGCCAATATCCGCTGAATAATGGAGAAAGCCAGGGAGTTTCAGAAAAACATCTATTTTTGTTTTATTGACTATTCTAAAGCCTTTGACTGTGTGGATCATAACAAATTGTGGCAAGTTCTTGGTGGTATGGGGATACCAAATCATCTTGTCTGCCTCCTGAGGAATCTGTATAATGACCAAGTAGCAACGGTAAGAACAGAGCACGGAACAACGGACTGGTTTAAGATTGGGAAAGGAGAACGGCAGGGCTGTATACTCTCACCCTACCTATTCAACCTGTACGCAGAACACATCATGCGACGGGCTGGGCTTGAGGAATCCAAGGCTGGAGTTAAAATCGCTGGAAGAAACATTAACAATCTCAGATATGCAGATGATACCACTTTGATGGCTGAAAGCGAGGAGGAGTTGAGGAGCCTTATGACGAAGGTGAAAGAAGAAAGTGCAAAAGCTGGGTTGCAGTTAAACCTCAAAAAAACCAAGATTATGGCAACGAGCTTGATTGATGACTGGCAAATAGAGGGAGAAAAAGTGGAGGCAGTGACAGACTTTGTATTTCTAGGCGCAAAGATTACTGCAGACACTGACTGCAGCCAGGAAATCAGAAGACGTCTACTTCTTGGGAGGAGAGCAATGGCAAATCTTGATAAAATAGTTAAGAGCAGAGACATCACACTGACAACAAAGGTTCGCATAGTTAAAGCAATGTAGTAGTAGTAACCCTGTAGTAACCTATGGCTGTGAGAGCTGGACCATAAGGAAGGCTGAGCGAAGGAAGATAGATGCTTTTGAACTGTGGTGTTGGAGGAAAATTCTAAGAGTGCCTTGGACTGCAAGAAGATCAAACCAGTCCATACTCCAGGAAATAAAGGCAGACTGCTCACTTGAGGGAATGATATTAAAGGCAAAACTGAAGTACTTTGGCCACATAATGAGAAGACAGGATACCCTGGAGAAGAAGCTGATGCTAGGGAAAGTGGAAGGCAAAAGGAAGAGGGGCCGACCAAGGGCAAGATGGATGGATGATATTCTGGAGGTGACGGACTCAACCATGGGGGAGCTGGGGATGGTGACGGCCGACAGGAAGCTCTGGCGTGGGCTGGTCCATGAAGTCACGAAGAGTCGGAAGCGACTGAATGAATAAACAACAAAGGTAGAGGGCCAGGAGACTTCTAGATCCTCAGGATGGTGCTAGAAGATTTTACTACTAAATTTACTCAGTCTTTTGAAAAAAAGATGGAAACTAAATTTTCAGACTTCGATGGATAATACTCAGTTGTAGAGGGAATAGGAGCTTGATAAAATTGCCTTGCTTGAATTGACAAAAGAATTTTGTTTGAGACTGAGGGGAATTCTTGAAGTTAAAGATGAAAATTTTAGAGAAAAAATAGCACAAGCACTGGCAATGTTACTAGATTGGGAAGAAGACAGAATGGCTGAGGAAATAAAGTTTTTCGTATTAACTCAAGGTATGCAACAATAAATAACAAGCCAAGAGATGTTTCGGTTCAATTTGCCAGGAGAAGGACAAGAGATCAGGTTGTACAAATTCATTTTGATTCCAGATTAAACATTGACAAGGTGGATATAACTGTACCGAAAGAAATTCCTGTCAGAATATTATGAAGGAGAAAAGAATATGCTTTCTTGACAGATGTCCTGAAAAAGAATAAGATCATTTTTCGTTTGGGAAAATTAGAAGGTGTAAGTTTTACTTACCAACAACAAAGATTTAGCTTAACCTCAATCCCTAAGGCCAAGGACTTCCTTGCCAGACATGGAACCAAGTTGGAGCAAGATGCAGAAGAAAGAGCTGGAATCTACCCTACAGGATGTAGAGAAGGGTGCTACATCTAAGGACCTTGATGGATTGTTTGCTTAATAATGACTTGTAATTACCTTACTTAGAATATAAATGGAGTCAATGCCCCCCAGAAAAGAAAAAAGATTTTTCATTATTTGAGAAAATTAAATTATGATGTGATATGTCTACAAGAAACCCATATAAGAAAAAAAAGACGTTAAATATGTGGGGAGATGGGCGGTCATATACATTAAACAAATAAATAAATAAATAAATAAAAATTTGATAAATAAAAATTTGGGAGAGGAATTTATTTCAGCAGGTTTGATTGTATTATATGTTAAACCACAATTGAAATCACGCTTATTGCTTTCTGATGAACATGGCAGATAAGTAGTAGTTGAAGTAGAACTCCATGCACTTAAGTCTATTATTGTGGCAGTATACTGTATGTTCTCTTCGATTGATACTGTATGTCTGTTAGTGAGCATTCAAGTTGGAATATCTGTGTCAAAAGCATAACCAACAGACTGAATGTAGTTCTGGACAAATTAATACCAAGATAGTGAAGCTGTGAAAATGAAAGAAAAATAAGCAAAGAGAATTGTTAAAATGGTCATATAACTGGAGGATATTAAATCCATTTAAATAATTACATAAAAATGCACTTCCTGAAGCAGTATGGTTGTTTAATAACTTGTTACATGTTCTTAATAGACAGCTCCAGACCTAAGTATGTTGGTTATGCTTTTGACTACTGATGAAGGCTAATAAGGTGAAACGTGCATAGTCAGCATTATATCTGTTAGTGAGCATTCCAGCTGGAATATTTGTGTCTGTTTATTGGTTTATACATGTTGGCTGTTTTGGGCCTTTTCATTGTTTTTGGTGTATTTTTAATATATGCTTTTATAATTCCATATAAAATATTAGTAAATAGTACTGTATATTTTAACTTGTGGCCCACCATATCAATATTTACTTGACCTTGTTATTTTGCTGATCTTTTTTTGTTGTTGTTTATTCGTTCAGTCGCTTCGTGACTTCATGGACCTTAAACTTCTGCATCAGCAATTATCTACGTTGACTGTGAGAGAAATTGAAACAAAATTGAATTATGTTAAACAGAGACATTTTGAATTTCCCAACAAGCCAGGAAGATGTTTATTTATTTATTTATTTAATTTTTATCCCGCCTTTATTATTTTTATAAATAACTCATGAGTTAGCCTATAAAGTAAGCCAGGGCTTTCCAAACTTTTCCCGTTGGTGTCAGAGTTCTGTAGACCTCTGCCATTAAGTCAGACGGCTATGTGGATTAAGGGGAGTTAGAAACTGACGTGGAAGAGACAGCAGCACGGGGAGATTGCCTGTTGACACCAACTTGTGAAACTGAACTCCACATCTCCCTGACCAACTGTCTAGCACCCTGAAGCTGGGAAACAACACGTGTCAGCAACTATGAACAATAGGGGGGGAAATGCTTAAATGTACTGTAACATGCTATGCCTGCTCATTCAAGTCTTTGTTCGTGTTAGCCTTCATGCACCGGAATAAACCCTTTACTTCTTAGAAACCTCGTGTCCATGGTTTACTCAAGAGAAACGGGTTCTAGGGCATCGGGAAGGAGCACCTTACATAAAGACTTGAATCAAAAATTTTCCACGCATCCCAAAGAGTATCCTGAGAAATCAGTGAGTTCTACGGTCGAGGGTGGTTACGACTTACGGAACGGAATGGAACAGACGGCAACAGCAGAGGTGGACATACCCAGCACGTCTTCAGTCCAGGGGATGGAGAGGGCAGCACAGCGAGCAGCGGAAAACCCCATCGACCCGACGGACAACAGGAAGGCGAGGAAATCCAGAGGAAAGGAGGTGACTAAACCCACCCCCACCCCAAAGCTAGCAAGACCCAGTTGGCGGACTGGTTGCTTGGGGTCGGAGAAGGGCTAGAAGAGAAAGGGGGGAAGCGAACAAAAAAGCATGTCACCCCAACTCAGTGCATCGGGGCAATCGAAGAGAAGCTGTCTCGTGTAGACACTGACATGGAGACAATGAGCAAAAAGTTGGACTCACTGGGATTAGTGATGGACAAAATATTGCGAACCCTGGAAGGCCAAATGGGGAAAAGGGAAACTGCAAGCCCACCTACCTCCGAAGGGGAGGATGAAGTCATGGAAACAAGTGAGGAAGACGAAGAGGAGGAAGAGGAACCTTGCCTTTATAGTCGGCCGCAACCTACACCACTATATGGGCAGCGATGAACTTTGTCCCTGTCAAACGCACCAGCAGGAGTGAGCGAACTGAAAATGAAATTTGATGGGGACCCAAAAAAACTCGCGTGTTTTTTGACGCACGTGAGGGGGTTCCTGGTGGAATTTGAGAACAACTTCCAAACGGAGGAGGCGAAAGTCAGGTATGTCTCCAGTTTCTTGGAAGGGGAGGCGGCTGACTGGCTAGTAGTCATGTACGATGCCAGGGCAAGTGAGTTACAAGATTTTAGAAAATTTATGTACGCTCTCCGCAAACGGTTTGAGGACACTCTGTCTAAAATGTCGGCGAGAGTACGGTTGCAAAACTTGAGACAGGGCAATAGAACTGTAGCGGAATACGCCATAGAGTTTAAGAAAATTTTGAGCAAACTGCCTGATTGGCCTGAAGCTTTCCAAATTGAATACTTTCAGTATGGGCTGCGACAGGACTTGATTGAATTAGCGATGGGGAGGGGTGATCCCGATACCCTAGAGGGCTGGATTCAACTGGCAGGGAAAGTGGAACACAATCAAATGCAATTACAAACCATCAGAAATTTCCACACCCTGCGGAAGAAACAAGGAACTTACACACACAACCCCCGCAAAGACTTCAAGCAAAGAAATTGGGAATTGGAGAGAGAATGTAGAACGAGAGATGGACTATGCTTCCGTTGCGGGAAAGAAGGACACAGAATAAGCAATTGCTCTCAGGACAAGGCACCCATCAGAGTCAAGGCACCCACTAGGAAACCAGTGGACAGAAAAGTCGAAAAGGAGGCAGCCATTAAGTGCAAAGGAGCGGCGGCAGCAATGGAAGACAGGAGTGCTTACCAGCAACTGGAAGATGACAGCGACGCATCTGACATCGAATTCCAGCCGGCAGGAAATGCCAACGGTCTGTTCTAAAGAGCGCCACAGGACAGGCCTTTGGAAAGGGGCGCAACGGAATGGGATGTTACAGCAAATGCCCTACAATGCACCTCAAGGTAAAGTTACAAACCTTGGATGGGAGGGAGCGACTTTGTGGGGTGGCAATGTTGGACTCTGGTTGCTCTAGGTGCCTAATGCACCCGTCCGTAGCGAGCAAAATGGGACTTAAATTGCTGAAGTTAAACATGCCCATCACATTTTGCCAATTAGATGGTTCAGAAATGAAAGGGGGGCCAGTTGAACATTTTACAGAGGAATTACAAATGACTCTTGGGACCCACGTAGAGACATTACGGTTTATTGTGGCCCCCGTTGCAACGCAACCAATTGTGTTAGGACTGAAATTGAGGACGAGGAACCCCCTCGTTGATTGGGCTTCAGAGGAAATTGAATTCATTGACGGGACCTACCTAGGGGCAGACAATGACAGAATAACTGACTGCTTGGACGTGGGGGCGGCTGGGACTGAGTTATGGGAAGAGGACCAGAGACAGGGGGAAAGCACCATACCAGAGAACTACCTGCCTGTGGTGGAGGTATTCAGTGAGCAGGAATGCGAGCAATTGCCCCCCCACAGGAAGTCGGACACTGCATTCGAACTCATCCCAGGGGCACCTTTCCCCAAGCCCAAAATGTATGCTATGACCCAGAAGGAATTGCAGGAGTTGCGCAAGTTCATTGACATCAATTAGCGCAAAACACACACACGCTCCGAAATTAGTCAGGACTTTTCATAGGGAATTCCCTGACAAACCCCATTGAAACAACGTGTTTAACCATTTTGATTTTGTCGTTACAGGTCACGGAAACACCAGGGGAAATGTTTAATTAAAAATGTTGTAGCGATTAGTTAATTAAGCGTGCACATGGGGGTGGGTAGGAAATCTTGGGCCAGTAGCATGTCAGAGTTCTGCAGACCTCTGCCATTAAGTCAGACGTCTATGTGGATTAAGGGGAGTTAGAAACTGACGTGGAAGAGACAGCAGCGCGGAGAGATTGCCTGTTGACACCAACTTGCGAAACTGAACTCCACATCTCCCTGACCAACTGTCTAGCACCCTGAAGCTGGGAAACAACACGTGTCAGCAACTATGAACAATAGGGGGGGAAATGCTTAAATGTACTGTACCATGCTATGCCTGCTCATTCAAGTCTTTGTTCGTGTTAGCCTTCATGCACCGGAATAAACCCTTTACTTCTTAGAAACCTTGTGTCCGTGGTTTACTCAAGAGAAACGGGTTCTAGGGCATCGGGAAGGAGCACCTTACAGTTGGTGACAGACCAACGGCGGCGCACGAGAAAACCCGGAAGCACCGCCGCTGCAGTGGCGCATAAAAACCTGGAAGCGCTGCGGTGGTGCACAAAAACCCAGAAGCGCTGCCACCGCCGTGGCGCTTTTGGGTTTTCGCGTGCCGCGGCAGTGGCGGTGGCACTTCTGGGTTTTTGTGCGCCACTGCGGCGCTTTCGGAATTTCCTGGTGTGCCATGCAAAAACCCGGAAGCGCCATCAGCGCTTCCTGGTTTTGACAGAACACACCGGGGCCCCGCAGGTGACACAGTATTGTGTTGTGACACACAGTTTGGAAAGCTATGAATTAAGCAAAGAAAGAGAAAAGAAAATGATATTAAAGATTCAAGATGAAAATATTGAGTTAATGGAGAATGAAAGAATTAAGAAATCATTTCACAGTTTTTCTTTTAATTTGTATAAAAGGCAAGAAGTTCCTTTGGAAAAGGTAGATGAATATTTGGAAAAACAAAAATTACCAAAACTTTTGCTGTCAGAGAAATCAATAATGAATAATCCTATAATTACTTTTGAAATAGTAGAAGCTATCAAAAGGACTAAACTGGGGAAAGCTCTCAGTTGGAGAGTCCCTTGCAAGGGAGATGGGCGGGGAATAAATTGAAATAATAAATAAATAAATAATAAAAAGCACCAGGTCCAGATGGTCTGCCAGCGTGTCGGGGGAAGCAGAGAGGAGGGCGGAGCACTGGATAAGAAGCGAGCACGCAGCTCAGAGAGCCTAGCCTATTTCCCCAAACGTCAGAAGAAAGCTCCACCCTAGGTTGAGCTGATATACTTGGGAATCTTCGGGCACTGTTAGTTTAGCAGGATTTCTGCTTGTAGGTATGCAATAAACACTAGAGACTAGATTCCAGGCCTCGGCGTGTTATTTCTGCATCTACACACGACATCAATCCTGCTAAACCTAAACTCCCATCGAAAGAGGGAGGAACACATAAACCAGGAGAATGGCTTCTCAGACACAGGAATTGCAGCAGGCCATAATCCAATTAGCAGCGGCCTTGACACAACACCAGCAGCAGGTCGACAACCAGATTAATAACTTACAGGCGGCGATGCTTCAGCAGATCCAACAACCAGCCCCGGTCGTCCAGCAGCCGGCACCAGTGGCTGCACCCCCACCAGTCGTTCTGTGATCCCCAGGGTGTTTACCAGAGAAATTTGGGGGAGAGACGGCACAGCTCAGGACCTTCGTCGCCCAGTGCACCATGTTTTTCGACAGCAGACCAGCCGAGTTCCCGACAGAGAGGTCCAGAGTCACGTTCATTTTAAGTTTGCTGAAAGGCTCAGCCGCAAGATGGTCCATCCCCATGGTGGAAGCTAACGACCCAATTCTGGACAACTACCAGAACTTTATGGCCCGTTTCAGAGCCCATTTTGATGATCCAATCAGAGAGGTCACTGCCAGCAGAGAGATCCGGCTGCTCCGACAGGGGAACAGGAGAGTAGGAGCGTACATCGCAGATTTCAAACTGCTGGCAGGAGATTTGGGCTGGAATGAGGTGGCATTGAAGGATCAGTTTAAACAAGGACTGGACGAAGAGATTAAGACGGAGTTAGTGCGGCAGGGCACTCCAGCGACATTGGAAGACCTGTACCAGTTAACAGTCGTCATAGATGCTCGATTGGAGGAGTTAAAGCAGCTTTGGCCAGGGAGAAACAGGGCAGGAACCCGACCGGCTTTTCCAGGTTTTGCTACCCCCTCTAACACGTTTGTTCCCCTGAGCGCGGAAGAACCCATGCAGATAGGGGCCATAAGAAGGGGGCTCTCTGAAGCCGAGAGGCAAAGGAGAAGGGACAGTGCACTTTGTTTTTATTGCGGGGGGCCAGGGCACATTGCAAGGGTGTGCCCGACCAGACGCCAGGCAGCCCCGGTAAGATTTACAACCCAAGGCACGGAGCAGGCCCACATTCCAGCCGCTTCTTCTCAGCAGTTAAACTCCAACGGCCCCCCTCATCAGAGCCCCGCAGGGCGGCCATCCAGCAATTAAGAAGGGCTCAGGCGGCAGATCACAGCCAAGATTTTTATATTGTTCCAGCCACGCTGACTACAGATTCCAAGCAACTATTACCGGTAAATGTTATGATTGATTCCGGGGCGACAACCAATTTTATAGATGGGAAAGCGGTGGAAAAGTTTCATATTTCAACTATTGCGCTACCAAGCCCCATGCAGGTTGAAACCATCGACGGGCAACCTCTCAAGGCCGGCGCGATCGAACGTTGCACCCTGCCGATTCAGCTAAACATCGCAGATCACTCGGAGTGGATCCAACTGTACGTTACTGCCTCCTTGCAAGTCCCAGTCATTCTCGGGGCACCTTGGTTGAGACTTCACAACCCCAATTTGGACTGGATGACTGGAGCAGTTTCCTTTCCCTCTCAAGACTGTCGGCACCACAAATTGCAGGGCATTACCCAAGCCCTGCCGGCAGCTGCAAGCCGGGAAGCAGGGAAGGCTCCACTACCAACAAAGTATGGAGATTTTGCAGACATCTTCGGAGAGCAAGAGGCCACAGTGTTGCCCCCCAATAGATCTTTTGACTGTACCATAGATTTGAAGCCTGGGGCCAAGATCCCAGCGGCACGGCATTACACAATGTCCCCAAAGGAGCTAGCTATACTGAAGGAATATTTGGATACCAACCTAAAAAAGGGTTTCATTCGGCCATCGACATCACCGGCATCTGCCCCTACCTTCTTCGTGCCTAAAAAGCCCGATCCTTTCGCCACGGCGGCACAGGCTGGCGATAAGGGACCCCCCATGCGCACGGTGCATGACTACAGCGCGCTCAACGCAGTCACCGTTAGAGACCACTACCCTCTTCCAGTGATATCGGAGTTGCTAGATCGCCTGCAAAAGGCTCGCATTTTTACCAAGCTAGACCTCAGGAATGCCTACAATTTGATCAGAATAAAGCCAGGCCATGAATACTTAACGGCTTTTAACACCAGATATGGTAAGTTTGAGTATTTAGTCATGCCTTTTGGACTAAGTAATTGTGGGGTAGTATTTTCCAGGTTCATGAACCACATTTTCTCAGACTTGTTAGATAAATATGTCATTGTGTATCTGGATGACATTCTGATTTATTCTGAGGACCCCACCTCCCACATTACCCATGTGCGTAATGTTCTGCAGAGATTAAGAGAGAACAAGCTGTTTGCGAAATTAGAAAAGTGCGCTTTTGACTTAACGCAATTAGACTATCTGGGATACAGGATTTCCACAGAAGGCGTAGCCGTGGATCCTGCAAAGGTCCAAGCAATTATGTCATGGAAGCCTCCCCGTAACGTCAAGGAGCTCAAACAATTTCTGGGGTATGCAAATTTTCTTCACAAGTTTATTGCCTCATATGCGGAGAAAGCGCGTCCCCTTACTCAGCTGTTAAAGAAAAACAGACGTTTTTGCTGGGGGGAACAGCAGCAAGCGGCCTTTCAAGAATTTAAACAGCTGTTTACCTCCCCACCACTCCTGAGGCACCCGAACCCTTCAAAACAGTTCCACGTCCAGTGCGACGCCTCTAACTTTGCCGTCGCCGCCATTTTACTCCAAGCGGCGGACGAAAGGGGGGAAGATTTATTACCCTGTGCCTATTTCTCTCGCACGCTGTCACCAGCAGAGAGGAATTACGATGTTTTTAACAAGGAACTGCTTGCCATAAAATCAGCCTTTCAAGAATGGAGGCATTGGTTAGAGGGAGCAGCTTTGCCAATCAAGGTTTACACAGACCATAAAAACTTAGCACTGTTGCAGAGCTCGGGATCCCTCAACCCCCGTCAGGTCAGATGGAGTCAATTTTTTTCACGCTTCGATTTCGTCATCTCGTATTTGCCAGGCAAACAAAACAAGCTGGCTGACGCGTTGTCTAGGCAGCCGCAGGACATTGCAGAACCTGACCAAGCCACCCAAGCCACGATCTTGCACCCTCAAAATTTTGAGAAGCCTCCCGAAGGGGTCCAAGTAGAGAACTTGGCAGCAGTCAGACTAGTAGACGATCTCCTTGTAAGAATCAAGGCGCAGCAGCAACAAGACCCCTACGCACGGGCTAGGCTGGATGACCTCCAGGGGGCCCAGCAGGGTACACCGCCCCTTTCACAGCGGAGGCAGGGACACTTTGGCATAGTGGGCGGCTTTATGTTCCCAAGACCCTGAGGGAAGAAGTATTACAGCTCTGTCATGATAGTCCTACGGCAGGACACGGGGGGGTGTCCAAAACGCTGCACAGAACACTCAGAGACTACTGGTGGCCCAAGATGGCAGCACACATCAAGACTTACGTGGCCTCTTGCCACGTGTGTAGACGCGCTAAAACGGTTGCAGGGAGACCAGCAGGCCTTTTGCAGCCCCTGCCCACACACCCCCAACCTTGGGACACTGTCTCCATGGATTTTATCACTGACTTGCCACAGGCACAGGGTTTCACTTCCATCCTGGTGGTGGTAGACTGCTTTACGAAAATGGCGCACTTCATTCCCTGCAAGGGCCTACCAACAGCACAAGTTACAGCACAGCTCTTTTTGGACAATGTCTTCCGATATAGAGGTATGGTTAACCACTTGATCTCAGATCGCGGTTCGCAATTTACTTCCAGGTTCTGGGGGGCGCTTTTCCAGATGTTGGGGGTCAAAATACACTTGTCCTCTGCGAATCATCCGTGCTCTAATGGTGAAGCAGAGAAAACTAACCAGTTATTGCAACAATATCTCAGATGTTACATTAACTACCGGCAGGACAATTGGCCAGAACTTCTCCCCATGGCAGAGTTCGCTTACAACAATGCAGTACATTCCTCAACCAAGATGTCCCCTTTCCAGGCTCTCTATGGCACAAACCCGAGAGTGTTGCCCCTTTCCTCACAACAAACAGCTGTGCCTGCAGCCACAGATTTCCTGGCAGAAAGACAAGCAGCCCATCACCTGTTAGCAGAGCAGCTAGAGCTGGCAAAGGCAGCCTATAAACGGAACGCAGATGAACGCAGACAGGAAGGACCCCCCATTTCACCAGGAGACAAGGTCTGGCTCTCTACAAAGTTTCTGCCCACTAACAGACCTTGCAAGAAGCTGGACTCTAAGTGTATTGGCCCCTTTCAGGTGATACAGCAAATAAATCCTGTGGCTTATCGTTTGCAGCTTCCACATTCCATGAGGATTCACCCGGTGTTTCACAAGTCCTTGTTAGTCAAGGATTCCCCTCCAAGTGCCTTGCGGTCGCATACCACCCCCCCACCTCCGGTACTTGTCCAAGGGGAACCGGAGTACGAAGTGCAAGAGATTTTGGATTCCAGAAGGAGGGGCAGGGGGATTCAGTATTTAATACACTGGAAGGGGTATTCTCAGACAGAGCGCTCCTGGGAAAATGCCAAAGATGTTCACGCACCCTGCCTAGTGCATAGGTTTCATCAGATTTTCCCTCACAAGCCACGGCCAGCGCGACTCCCAGAGCTACAGCCCCCAGCTGAAGATGAGGAAGCCGACCAGCCTGAGGATTTCGTGAGTTACCAGCAGCCATTCCTGCTCCCCCTGTCAGAACCAGCGAGGGGGGAGGAGGAGGATTTGCATCCCTCCACCTCTGGTTGCCAGCTCCCAGGAGGGGGGAGGGAGAACCTTTCTAACGATTTAGCTGTTTTTCAGGAGAGGCCAGCTGCACCCGGACTATCAGATCAAACAGAGAGACGCGAGCCTTCCCCCGACATTCCTTTCCTGGATGACCTCCCTTCACTGCCCAGCTCCCAGGAAGAAGAGCAGATAGACACTTTTTCACACGGGATCCTGCCCGACACCAAGGACGAACAGGGGGAGGGAGTTGCTATGGAGTTTTTGGATGGGGAGGGGGGTGGTGTCAGGGGAAGCAGAGAGGAGGGCGGAGCACTGGATAAGAAGCGAGCACGCAGCTCAGAGAGCCTAGCCTATTTCCCCAAACGTCAGAAGAAAGCTCCACCCTAGGTTGAGCTGATATACTTGGGAATCTTCGGGCACTGTTAGTTTAGCAGGATTTCTGCTTGTAGGTATGCAATAAACACTAGAGACTAGATTCCAGGCCTCGGCGTGTTATTTCTGCATCTACACACGACACAGCGTTATATTATAGATGTTTTGAAGATCAACTTCTTCAACCCTTTCAAAGATTGATGAACTCTATCTTGCAGGACTTTGCAATGCCAGATTCTTGGAAAGAAGCCAATACTGCATAAACAAAAAACAAAGATGTATTGTCGAAGGCTTTCACGGCCGGAGTTTGATGGCTGTTGTGGGTCTTCTGGGCTGTGTGGCCGTGTTCTGGAAGTTGTGGTTCCTAACGTTTTGCCAGCATCTGTGGCCAGCATCTTCAGAGGGCAGGAGCACAACAACCATCTAACTGTAGGTCAGTCAGTCAGTCAGTCAGTCAGATTTCAGATATCAGAGATTTCGCTTCTATCTGTGCTCCTGCCCTCTGAAGATGCTGGCCACAGATGCTGGCGAAACGTTAGGAACCACAACTTCCAGAACACGGCCACACAGCCCAGAAGACCCACAACAGCCAACAAAAAACAAAGATGTTGGTCAAAAATATGCCTATGTATAACCAATAATTGTTGATGGTTAAGACTGGTTTTAAAATTGAAAAGAAGGTCAGATATCTGGGGGTGATGTAATCAAATATGAATTGTATGTTGTTTCAGAATAATTATGTTAAAATTTGGAATGATGTTAAAAAAGACTTGTTAAGATGGGAAAAGTTACAACTGTCACTTATGGGGCGGATATCTGTGATTAAGATGAATATTTTGCCTAGGATCGTCACCTTGTTGTGGTGAGTGGGCTTGTGTGTTCCCAATGAACCCTGTGAGCGAAGCCGTCGGGAGTCATGTACTCCTGGTAGGGTCACCCATGGCGGTAAGGTCCAGGGGGAGGAACCAGACAAAGAACGATCCAAGAAAGTCCTCAACGGCAGAACAGGCGGAAGATAACAAGGTGTATTGTTACAATGGCTGCGAAGGCGGATGAAGGCTGCAGCAGACAAAAGGTCACCAATCGTCATGGTATCCATGCCATTGGATTAGAGCCTTTTTCTGTGAAGGTTGTGTGCTGATCGTTGTGCACCGATCTCCACACATAAAACAAATTCACGCACAGGCGTCTTCCAACCACACCAAACCCAAAACAACCAAAAGTCCCATGGCGATTGACGAATGGCAACGGGGGCAGGACTGTGAAATCCGGAAGCTCCTAGTCATGGACCAGCACATGGGCGGTGGATACGGATTCAGTCGCCCTGACTCAAGGATCGAGGCAGTTGAGTAGTTCGGCAGCTGTATCCATGACTGAGCAGCCCTATTTAGGATCCACTCTGCTCACTATGATCTCACATATGCACCCACAGCTAGACCAGAGTCTTTACGTATGGTACTTTCTCTGGCTGCACAGCGTGAACTTGTTGTCCATCATTTTGATGTTGACACAGCATATATGAATGCAGAGCTCCCTGAAACAGTGTACATGAAGCAGGCTCCTGGCTATGCTTGTGGCAATTCCCAGAAGGTGTACAGGCTGCGCAAGGCGCTTTATGGATTAAAGCAGGCTGGTCGCTGTTGGCATCAGTGCTTAGATAAGGCTTTGATGGAGCTAAAATTTAAAAAGTCAGTTGCTGATCCTTGTGTGTACATAAGAGGTTCTGGAAGTAGCTACACGGTGTTGCTAACGTATGTTGATGATTTTTGCCTAGCAACTGGTTCTTTGCACCTTGTACAAGAGTTTGCAACACAATTAAGACAGTACTTTCAATTAAAAGACCTAGGTGAACTGAAATACTATCTAGGTGTTGAAGTCACTAGAGCTCAGAATGGTGAATTCTATCTGAATCAGAAGAGAAAAATTGATCAATTGTTGAGTCAACTTGAGATGTCAAATGCAAAACCTACCAGAACACCAATGACTCTTGATTTCCTAAAGGGTGACACATGTGAGGAACCTTGTCATCAACCTGAATTGTATCACTCTGCTGTAGGAAGCTTGCTACACTTAACACAATGGACACGTCCTGACTTAGCTTACTCAGTTGGAGTACTCAGTCGTAAGGTTGCCAAACCGTCTATGCGAGATTGGCAAGGGTTAAAAAGGGTCCTACGTTACCTTAAAGGCACAGCTGATTTTTGTCTTAAAGTATCAGCTACTAAAGCCGAAATGCCTGTGATGTATGTTGACAGCTCTTTTGCAGAAAAGGGAGAGAGGAAATCTATGAGTGGTTTTATTTGCTTGTTTGCCAATACAGCCATCGCCTGGCGGGCGAGAAAGCAAAATTCAATTGCCGTTTCAACCTGTGAGGCAGAGTACAGCGCCCTCAGTGAGGCAATAAATGAGCTACACTGGTGTAAACAACTATTTGGAGATCTTTCCGTAGATATAGCCTCACCAGTCACAGTGTATGAAGATTCACAGTCATGCATTGTGCTTGCTCTCTCTGAAAATGTAAGAGGCCGGACAAAATATATCGATATAAAATTCAAAAATGTAAGGCATGCAATTCAGGAAGGATTTATCCAGTTAGAATATTGTCCTTCTGAACTGAATGTGGCAGACATCTTCACGAAAGCTCTACCTCTTGAAAAACATACTACCATGGTTACCAAGTTGGGACTAGAGCAAATGTGTTTGAAATAAAATCATTTGTGTCTCTGTGTGCTTGTAAAATGACAGTTTTCACTCCCCAAAGCATTTCGAAATCCATCCGGAAGGGGTGTTAAAGTTATTCTATGTAGGATTCAAGCAAATGGATTCCTTCACTATGAAATCATAGCCTGTAAAATGGAATTGTACAGGTTCCTATGCTGTAAGCGGTTCCCATAACAAAAAGCATGAAAAACACCAGATGTGCTTTTCTCTAGTCAAAACAATGGTGATAACAGTCCTTTCCCATGAGAACAGCGTCCCGAAGGGAAAGCCAATATGCAACACCGCCATCTCATGGCGGTTTATAGTAAGTACAACTGCTACTACAATGTTAAGCTGAGAAATGGCCTAGCCCACATTAGCTAATCAGAATGTTGAACCATGGGTATAATTCAACTATGAACTATGGGTACTCATCTCACTCACTCAATTCTATGCTTCTGTTTGACTGCTATCTACCTGTACTTTGTATCTGAACTGTAACTACGCCTGGTCTTTGCATAGACCATGATTTTTCTTTCCTCACATCTGTTGATGGAACTCTGCGTATGCTTTGTTTTTTCCTTTTTGCAATGATGCACTATACATCCATTATTGCCTTATGCTATCAATAAAGATATTGTTAGCCTTAAAACACGTTGTTTGGATTACTCTGCGCCTGGAACCCCAAAAGCCAGCAACACCCCACAGTGTAGAACAGTCACGTGCTGTTTTCTGTGTGTACATAAGAAAGTGTAGAAGTTTGTGTAGGACTTCGTACTTATGTGAGTTGTTTTCTGCTTAGAAACTGAATCTTACCACCTTGTATAAGAATTTGTCAGTCAGCTGAGGTAGTAATTCCAGCTGAAGAAGTAAGGCACAAATTCGAACATTTATCTTGGTGTTGATGTTGGTTTTTTAGAGCCCAGAACAGAGATGGTTCTTGGTTTCCTACAGAGTGTCATGTGTGAGGAACCTTGTCCTTAATCTGTTGTAAAGGAAGGCTTATCCTTAATTTGTTGTACAGTATATCATTCTGCAGTAACGCAGTGGACATGCCCTGAATTAGTTTTGCCCAGGTAGGGTACCAAGCTTGCAAAATGGTTTAGCCCTCGATGTGAGCTTGCAAAGGGTTGAAACAGCCCTGCGATTTTCTTAAAATCAAAACGAGCCTTTGCTTCAAACAGAAAGCAGCTAGCAAGGTCGGTTTATCTATGCTGACTGCAGTTTTTGCAAAGGAGGGGGCAATGAGGGCAATGTTTTTCTGTTTCTCTTTGACTGTGTTTTATATTACTGCATAAGTTGTATTTGATGTATTTGTATGTATCTGAATAAAACATTGCATGAAATGTATATTGTGCATTATACATATGTGTAACAAGTGTTTTTAAACCATTTTCTAGTGTTGATGACTATTGGTTATAAAAACTGAAAAACTGAAGCTTGTAAATGAATACATGTACTAACCGTGTTTTTCTTGTTTCTGTAAAAATGTATTTTATAACTTTGTTACTCCCATTGTACAGGAATATTCGGGAGGGGTGTTAGAGTTCTTGTGTTGACTTGGCGAATTATTCCTGTACAAAGCAAAGCGTTCTCATGGTGACGTGAATGCCAGGTGGCTGGATAACAGAGAGCCTTGGCTTTGTTTATGACATGACATAGGGAGCGAGAAGGTACCATGTTATGGCTAGCAATGGAAATCTTCCCATGAGAGCGAATCCTCCTGATTTCCTTCTGTGGGAAGCCTTGCCCAGGCCCCTTGAGCAAGGAGGGGGGGAACTCAGTGCTTAGATGCAGCACTGCCACCCAATAGCAGGTCATGCTATGTGCTTTAGGCCTAATGCTTTGGGCCTAGTGTGTGTTACAGCTAACATCCAGCCAATCAGAAAGCTAGAAGAACTGAATATACAACCATGCAAAATGGTGTTCTATGCTTCTTGATTTCTAGTGTTTTTTAGCCATGTAGTTCTTCACGTGTTCATTTCCCGTGGACTGGGCAGAGTGAGCTATGCCTGGCTTTGGGTATAGGCCATGGCAGGAACTCTGGCCCTGGGATCAATACACGGAACTCTGCTTATAAGTTTGTTTTGCTTTTCCTTTTACAATGATGTATCTTGTATATTCAACTAACATTTTTGCGATAATGTACTGTATCTGCATTATTGCCTTATGCTACCAGTAAACACTGTTAGCCCTAACAAGCTGCATTCTTGTCTGTTTATTCTCAAGCCTCGGTTTTTCCCCTTTAAGCCAGCGTATATCCCATCAATATCAAACTAAGATCACATTATTTCTATAAATCCTTCCATTAGCACATATACAAATCATTAATACAATTGCTCCTTCCTCTTCTATAAAAAAGAAAAAAATATAAAAATCTCTAGCTCAACTTCCCTCCCCCAAAATTATAAAAGTAGACAATTTATATGTTTTTATAATTTGATTTTTATTATAGTAGACAGAAGTATATAGAATAGTGGTAAGAAGAAAATAATTTATTTAATTATTTTCTTCCTATCACTATTCTATATACTTCTGTCCACTATAATAAAAATCAGATTATAAAAACATATAAATTGTCTACTTTTATAATTAATAATACTACAACAGTCTTAACCCTATTAAACCTAAAACCAAGCAATTATTATTATATCTTTTAAATCTTCGAAATCAAGCAAACCTTAAAAGCAATCTAGAAAATCTTAATTCAAATTATTAAAGAAAAATGAAATCAAGCCCAACTGCCCCCCTTGGGAACTCAGACTTCTCAGCAAAAAACCTCCCACAAAACAGAGCCTCTTCTTTCCCATAACATTCCATCAAAAAAACAACTGCATTTGTAATCTGCAACTCAGACTGTCCCTTTAACCCCTTCACCACGAAAATGTATTCGTTGTCTGGCATTTCAACAAAAGCTTCAATCTCACTGTCAGTCTGTATCTTTGTTAAAATCTTCATCTCCTTCCACAACATCCTCAGCCAGATGGCACATTTTAAAGTTGATATTTTCTGCAATGTCCGAAATATTTTGCAGAATAGCTTGACTGGTATCATAACAGATCTGCTCACAACGGAACTCTGAGAAAATCTTTTTTTTTTTAAGATCTTCCCATCCTCTGGATTCTTATCTATTTTTTATTATATTGTATTTTTAAGTGTGTAGGTTTTAATATTCATTTTAATGTTGTAAACCGCCCAGAGTCCACTGTCCTGGAGATGGGCGGTCATAAATTCGAATAATAAATAAATAAAATCTCCTTGAAATCCTCCATGTTTAAGGCAGTAGATTATGGCGCCCCCTAGATACTTGACTAGCAAACGTAGGCGTTAGTGGAAGATCTCCAAAAGTTGTTGACACAAGAGGAAGTATGCCAACAAGCAGCTCCCAAAGAAAGTGAACAGAGAACTGAAGATTCGAAACAGCAGATTCAACGTGTAAGAAAATATTAAATCTTTCAAATTCAATACAAAAATAGTAGCAGGGGGGCAATTATTTATTCTCAGTCCTCAATATCCAAATGGGAAAACAACCCAAAGCTTAAAAAGATTTTAAAAAATTAATCCCAGAAATAACGACAAGCACCAAGAGAGATCACTTCTCCTTGCTGTAGAAAGTCTCTCTTAGGGTACATAACTTAAAAAATATATAAATTGGGTGATTTAGAAATGGGGTGGCTCGACTTAGTGTCTCCTTAAGGCTACAGCGCGGCTTGGAAATGATGACTTCCCGTCCTCCCGGCAGCTCTTACCTGATAGGTGCAAACACTGTTTGCGATTCTCAGACTATGAGTCGCCGTTCCAGAGGGCAGATGGGATGATTCCAAGCATTTTCTTTGTCCATGAAATCGCTCTTGGGCTTTGGGAAAAAAGACTGCTCGAGCCCCCCCAAAAAAACCACCAGTCAGTTCTGTCCACAGAGCTCGCGGACACAGCTGTTCAGTCGGCCATGTCCCCACCAGAAGTCCCCTAATACAACTTTGTCTTGAAGAGATGCATCAGGGAGATGCAGCTCCTTCTACTGCCTGGGGAAGCAGCAGCTGTTAAATGTCTGCCTGAAAAAGCTCTTTCCATACTCCATGCATTTATATGGTTTTTCCCGTGTGAATTCTTTTATGACAAGCAAGGGAATTACTATACCTGAAGCTCTTTCCACACTCTTTGCATTCATGTGGTTTCTCCCCTGTGTGGATCCTTTTCTGGGGAATTAGTTGACTGCCATGAGTAAAGGCCTTTCCACACTCCATGCATTTATATGGCTTCTCTCCTGTGTGGATCTTTTTATGGGAAATAAGGTTAATGTATTGACTGAAGCTCTTTCCACACTCCATGCATTTATATGGCTTCTCCCCTGTGTGGATCCTTTCATGTTTCATAAGGGATGCATTTTTACAAAAACCCTTTCCACACTTTCTGCATTTATATGGCTTCTCCCCTCTGTGGATCCTTTTATGGGAAGTAAGAGAGCTACTTTATAGGAAGAGAGTACAGCTGGGTTGCATACTCTCACCCTACCTATTCAACCTGTACGCAGAACACATCATGCTTGGGCTTGATGAATCCAAGGCTGGAGTTAAAATCGCTGGAAGAAACATTAATAATCTGTGATATGCAGATAATACCGCTTTGATGGCTGAAAGCGAGGAGGAGCTGAGGAGCCTTATGACGAAGGTGAAAGAAGAAAGTGAAAAAGCTGGGTTGCAGTTAAACTTCAAAAAAACGAAGATTATGGCAACCAGCTTGATTGATAACTGGCAACTAGAGGGAGAAAAAGTGGAGGCAGTGACAGACTTCGTATTTCTAAGCGCAAAGATTACTGCAGACGCTGACTGCAGCCAGGAAATCAGAAGACGTCTACTTCTTGGGAGGAGAGCAATGACAAATCTCAATAAAATAGTTAGGAGCAGAGACATCACACTGACAACAAAGGGCCGCATAGTCAAAGCAATGGTATTCCCTGTAGTAACCTATGGCTGTGAGAGCTGGACCATAAGGAAGGCTGAGCGAAGGAAGATAGATGCTTTTGAACTGTGGTGTTGGAGGAGAATTCTGAGAGTGCCTTGGACTGCAAGAAGATCAAACCAGTCCATACTCCAGGAAATAAAGCCAGACTGCTCACTTGAGGGAATGATATTAAAAGCAAAACTTAAGTACTTTGGCCACATAATGCGAAGACAGGATACCCTGGAGAAGAAGCTGATGCTAGGGAAAGTGGAAGGCAAAAAGAGGGGCCGACCAAGGGCAAGATGGATGGATGCTATTCTGTAGGTGACGGACTCGACCTTGGGGGAGCTGGGGATGGTGACGGCTGACAGGAAGCTCTGGCGTGGGCTGGTCCATGAAGTCATGAAGATTCGGAAGCGACTGAACGAATAAACAACAATGAATGTCTCGATGAAGACATTTCATTTGTCTTTTTTCACTTATCAAGGGTGGGTGGTTTTTTTTGGGGGGGGGCTCTGTAAATTGGCTTCTGTGGGACACCCTAAAGATTGGAAAGTTTCGGCTAGAATCAGCCACTCCCAAGGTGTGCAGGAATCTTTGATGGTTTAAAACGGAGGATTACTAATTTCTTCATTTACAACATGGCTGGCTGGGGAATTCTGGAGTTGAAGTCCACACATCTTAAATATGTCTATCAAGGTTCTCAGTCATCCAGGTGGAACAGTCTGTGGCTTGAATCATGTCAACTGGATTTCTATTTTCTCAGTAGAAACGTTTCACTCCTTATCCAAGGAGCTTCTTCAGTCTGAGTAAAGTTAGTAAGGGAATCCTTAAATACGTTTCTAGGGTGGCTGTGTGACCTTGCACCTGGGGCTAGGTCATGGTTATTTTGAGATGTTTATTTCTAAGTCCCATTATCATCTAAAGGAGGATCGTTAAGATTACCCTGCTGCTGTTGAGCTTGGGAAATGGTCTTAATCTTCCTAGGCACAGAAGACAAAGCAGGAAGGAAGATAGGGGAAAGGTTGTGCCTGAGGCCCCCACCTCTATTCAAGGAAGGATTTTCCAAGTTGGCATAAATGGATTCCTTGACCCCTCTCTCAAACCACCTATCTTCTCTGTCTAAAATGTGAACATTAATGTCCTCAAATGAGTGTCCTTTTTCCTTTAGATGAAGATAAACTGCTGACTCTGGTCCTGTGGTGTTACTTCTCCTGTGTTGGGCCATCCTCCTGTACAAAGGTTGTTTGGTTTCTCCAATGTAGAGTTCAGAGCACTCCTCACTGCACTGGATTGCATACACTACATTGCTTTCCTTGTGTTTTGGAGTTTGATCTTTGGGGTGTACAAGCCTCTGTCTCAGTGTGTTGGTGGGTTTGAAATATACAGGTATGTGGTGTTTGCCAAATATCCACTTTATCTTTTCAGACACGCCAGCCATGTAAGGAATGACCAGGTTCTTCCGTTTACTCTGAGTCTCAGCCCTATCTGTCGCTGTTTTAGGTCTGGTAGACTTAGATTTAGTGAAGGCCCAATTTGGATATCCACAGGCCTTCACAGCTGTTCTCAGGTGCTGCTTTTCATTCTTTTTGGAATCCATGGAGGTGGGGATGGTTTCTGCTCTGTGTGATAATGTCCTGATGACTCCTAGTTTGTGCTGCAGTGGATGGTGGGAGTCAAACATCAGGTATTGATCTGTGTGTGTGGGTTTCCTGTAGATCCCTATTTCTAGCTTGCCACCGGTCCCAATGAGGACTTCACAGTCTAGGAATGCCAGTCTGTTGTCCTTGGTGTCTTCTCTGGTGAACCTAATGTTGGCATCTATAGTGTTTATATGGTCCGTGAAGGCCTGTACTTCCTGGGCCTTGATTTTGACCCATGTGTCATCCACATACCTAAACCAGTGGGTGGGCACCGTTCCCTGGAAAGTGTTGAGTGCTTTCTTCTCCACTTCTTCCATGTATAAATTGGCCACAATGGGTGACACAGGAGAACCCATGGCACAGCCGTGTTTTTGTCTGTAAAAGTCACCTCTGTATGAGAAATAAGTGGTGTTAAGACACAGGTCCAGAAGATGGCAGATCTGGTTTGGGTTGAGATGGTTTCTCCTTTCAAGGGTGCTGTCCTCTTCTAGTCTCTTCCTGACAATGAATGTCTTCCTGACAATGAATGGAAAACACTTGTGTGGTGCTTAGGAAAGAGTGTTTGGGGAAAAAGGTGTGAACTCATTGGTTGCAAGTTTGAAAAGTGTGGCGAGTCCTGTGCTCTGTTAAGATGCATGGCTCATAAGTGGCTAGGGATTCTATCTCCTCCTCTTCCTCCCTTTGTTAATTAATACATGAGGAAAACAATGGGTAAAGCCTGTTGCTGTTGAATTGATGGAAACTAATGAATGTCATGGAAAAAACCTGTGTGGTGCTTAGGAAAGTGTTTGGGAAAAAGGTGTTGGTTGCAAGTTTGAAAAGTGTGGGGAGTCCTGTGCTCTGTTAAGATGCGGGGCTCGTAAGTGGCTAGGTGCCTGCTGTCTCTCCTGAACAGCTTCAGGGCTCAGAAACAGGAGAGATTTTTTGGTGGTGTTAGAATGTGAAATCTTCCCATTCCTTTCCAAAGCCGGGAAAAAACTGAAACGTCTAATTGGCTGAGTCAGAAATAAGTTTATTAGTATACAAAGCAATTCAGAATAACCCTGTATACGGTGTGCGTGCAATACAGAGATCATTTAGTATTTATACATCTAATGACACATGAATACATTAATTTCATTTGCCAATCTGCTTTAATCTAATTATCATCCTACTATTTTATGTAGTAACTTCAGGGTGGGTTTAGTTTGAACTAAAATACAGTCACTTATCACTAGGATAGAATGCATTATTCATTAGTTCTAGCCTACTTGTCTGAAGCGAACCTTGACTGTATTACTTCAATGGAACAGCACATTCCTTTTCTCAAACGCTTATCTAGTCTCTAACGTGAGAGAAAGGCTTGTTCTGAAAAGTTTCTAATGCCTCTTGTTTCTGACAGCTAAAAATTCTTAGTGGCATCTGGCCTCGTGCTCCATGTTTTCTTTCCCCAACTCCAAGCTGAGGCTCTTTGCCCATCCGAGGTCTCCGCTTCAGCCCTTTCCTGTCGTTTCTCCCAGTTGCCTCAGCCTCTCCCCATGCCTGCCTCTGGCCTGCAAGTTCCATGGCTGGAGGGCAGGACCAGTGGGGGAGAAGAAGAAGAATGCCAGAGGGGGAAGGCAAGGCCTCCGTGTGTGAGCTGAGCCCCCTCCCGCCTTCAGGACATTTGCACAACTTTGACAAACTGTGCTTTATAACTTCCTTGCATTGGTAAATTCATCTCTCTGGGGCTGCCAGTTGTGAGAAAAAGACTCAAAAAAACCTTCCTTTCCTAGTTCACTATAAGCAAACAGGAAATGCAGAGATTTAACCAACTAAATCTAGAATTTATATGGATTCTCACCCAAATGAATCTGTGTATGGGAAATTAGGTCGTTGCTCCTCCTGAAGCTCTTTCCATAAGGTTTCTCCCCTGTGTGGATCCTTCTATGGGAAGTAAGATGACTCTTCTTATTAAAGCCCTTTCCACACTCCATACATTTATATGGTTTCTCCCGTGTGGATTCTTTTATGATAAGTAAGGGAATTACTACAACTGAAGCTCTTTCCACAATGTTGGCATTGAAATGGTGTCAGAGTACACAACGCTGGGGCTGCCAATGTTCCTTCTAGACCTCAGAGCAATAAGTTCTATTGAGTAAGCAGACACTCACAAGAGATTAGATAAAATAATCTATTTACTCTATATACAGTACAATAACGTCCAACACAGATACAGATGAGAAGATAGTACCGAGAAGAATGAACACCAGAACTTCTCTACTTTTATACAAATATCAACCAATCACGTTATAGGTCAAACAAATTACCTGCCACACCCAGCTTAAACTATATCAGCTGCAGTATGTGTCACCACTTACTTCAACAATGGCTGCTAATTGAATGACTTGCAGAAAGTATTACCTCTCACCTATTTACCTCTCCTGTCTAATTAATCTATCTGTAAATTCTGGGTATTTATTCAAACCCCAACAAATGGTTTGTCCCGTGTGGATCCCTTTATGGGAAGTAAGAGTACTGTGGTGACTGAAGCCATTTCCACACTCCATGCACTTATATGGCTTCTCCCCTCTGTGGATCCACTTATGGGAAATAAGTTGACTGGTATGAGTAAAGGTCTTTCCACACTCTCTGCATTTCTATGGTTTTTCACCTGTGTGGATCCTTTCATGGGAAGTAAGATGACTGCTATTAGTAAAGTCTTTTCCACACTCCAGGCATTTATATGGTTTCTCCCCTGTGTGGATCCTTTTATGTCTCGTAAGGGATGTATTTTCACGGAAGCTCTTTCCACACTCCATGCATTTATATGGCTTCTCCCCTGTGTGGATCCTTTTATGGGAAGTAAGCTGACTGCTCTGAGTAAAGGTCTTTCCACACTCCAGGCATTTATATGGTTTCTCCCCTGTGTGGATCCTTTTATGTCTCATAAGGGATGTATTTTCACAGAAGCTCTTTCCACACTCCAGGCATTTATATGGCTTCTCCCCTGTGTGGATCCAGTTATGGGAAGTAAGATGACTCTTCTTATTAAAGCTCTTTCCACACTCCAGGCATTTATATGGTTTCCCCCCTGTGTGGATTCTTCTATGATAAGTAAGGGAATTACTACAACTGAAGCTCTTTCCACAATGTTGGCATTGAAATGGTTTGTCCCCTGTGTGGATCCTTTCATGGGAAGTAAGATGACTGCTATTAGTAAAGCCTTTTCCACACTCCACACATTTATATGGATTGTCCCCTGTGTGGATCCTGTTATGGTAAGTAAGAGACCTATTTATTCTGAAGCTCTTTCCACATTCCACACATTTATATGGCTTCTCTCCTGTGTGGATCTTTTTATGGAAAGTAAGAGTACTGCTCTGAGCAAAGGTCTTTCCACACTCCAAGCATTTATAAGGTTTCTCCCCTGTGTGGATCCTTTTATGGGAAATAAGATGACTGTTATGTATAAATGTCTTTCCACACTCTCTGCACTTATACGGCTTCTCCCCTGTGTGGATCCACTTATGGGAAATAAGTTGACTGGTATTAGTAAAGGTTTTTCCACACTCTTTGCATTTATATGGTTTTTCCCCTGTGTGGATCCTTTTATGGGAAGTAAGATGACTGCTATTAGTAAAGGCCTTTCCACACTCCACACATTTATATGGATAGTCCCCTGTGTGGATCCTGTTATGGTAAGTAAGAGAGCTATTTATTCTAAAGCTCTTTCCACATTCCACACATTTATATGGCTTCTCTCCTGTGTGGATCCTTTTATGGGAAGTAAGAGCGCTACTAATTCTAAAGCTCTTTCCACATTCCACACATTTATGTGGCTTCTCTCCTGTGTGGATCTTTTTATGTAAAGTAAGAGTACTGCTCTGAGCAAAGGTCTTTCCACACTCCATGCATTGATATGGCTTCTCCCCTGTGTGGATCCTTTTATGGGAAGTAAGATGACTGCTATGTGTAAATGTCTTTCCACATTCTCTGCATTTATATGGCTTCTCTCCTGTGTGGATCCTTTTATGGGAAGTAAGCTGACTATTCTGAATAAAGGTCTTTCCACACTCCATACATTTATATGGCTTCTCCTCTGCATGGATCCTTTCATGTGTCATACGAGATGCATTTTCACAGAAGCCTTTTCCACACTCTCTGCATTTATATGGCTTCTCCCCTGTGTGGTTTCTTTTATGGGAAATAAGATTACTGTGTTCGCTGAAACCCTTTCCACACTCCACACATTTATATGGCTTCTCCCCTGTATGAATCTTTTTATGTCTCATACAGGATGCATTGTCATAGAAGCCTTTCCCACACTCTAGGCACTTATATGGCTTCTCCCCTGTGTGGATCCTTTTATGAGAAATAAGACGGCTGTTCTGAATAAAGGCCTTTCCACATTCCATGCATTTATATGGTTTCTCTCCTGTGTGGATCCTTTTATGTCTCATAAGGGATGCATTTCCACAGAAGCCCTTTCCACATTCCATGCATTTATCTGGCTTCTCCCCTGTGTGGATCCTTTCATGTTTCATACGAGATGCATTTTCACAGAAGCCCTTTCCACACTCCATGCATTTATATGGCTTCTCTCCTGTGTGGATCCTGTTATGGGAAGTAAGTTGACTACTTCTTCTGAAGCTCTTTCCACATTCCAAACATTTATATGGCTTCTCTTCTGTGTGGATCCCTTTCTGAGATGTAAGGGACCCATTTTCACGAGAAAGAATGAAAGTCCAATTGTAATTTTTTCCACTGTCTCTGCGTATATAATCTTCTCCTTTGGGTTGGGTTGGATAGTGTTCATTTACATCGAATTTGTCCTTGAATATTCTTACACTTTTCCCAATATATTTTTTCTTTATTTTTCCTTGTTGGGCAATAACGTCTTGCATCTGAGCATCAATGGAAGAGGAGCTTTCCCGATTCCAGTTATTTGACTGGTTTCTCTCATGCCTTTCTAGTTCCATTTGAATTGCAGGCTTCTCCATTCCGTCTCCATGCCTGATCATTTGGAATGTTTCACTGGAATCTTTCTTCTCCCACCCATGATTTCCTTGAAAGGAAAAGAGAAATGAAAATGATAGCAAGGTTAGGGAAAAGATCAAACTGTAGGAAGTGATATGTATTTCCTTCTGAAATTTTGCCAAATTCCAATATATTGCACGTTTCATTGTTTACAATGGGATGGTCAGCTTTGAGTCAGCTCTGAGTTAAGGAAGAATCAGGGGAAACATCGAAGGAGGTTTTCGGAGAAAACCTAACATTTATTGGAGGGGGGCCAATTACAGCACAGACCTGAGAGAACTAAATTCATTTTGAAACTCATCCTTTTCTTCCTACCCAAAGTGCTATTCATTTTTCTCTTGCCATAATCACATTCTTGCAGAGGAACAAACCTAGAGTTCTTCTATTAACCCTAAACACCATGTCTGCAATGGAGAAAAAGCACCATTTTGCCCCTAATCCCAAGGCTCAGGATAGAAATGAAAAGGAAGAAAAGCCATTGGCCCAAGAGCCTGAAGAAATGACAATCCTTCCTAGGACAGACAGGGAAGTATCTGAGCCCCAAAACCTGAAATCAGTGTGATGGAGTTGAGCATCTCCTCAAGCCAAGGAGTGAGTTTGCCTCTGCTCTTTTTAAATAGAAATGGAAAAATTCACCAGATGAGAAATGGCACGTGATGCATCTAAGTAGAGAGACATTGACCTATTTTCTGCCTTAGAGGAGGAGAAGGCCAAACCTTTTACTTCTCCTTCCCAGGAGATGTTATCTGGTTGGAGATTTATTAATAAGAAATAGCTCATGGCATCTAACTACAAAATGTCTTCCCGAACTCTCTGATTGGAGAGTAGCAAACCCTTACCCAGAGAGGCCACGTTCCTATAATTCTCCAGCATGACTTCCCTATGCAGCGCTTTTTGGTGAGGATCCAGCTGAGACCACTCCTCCTCGGAGAAAGACACAGCCACCTCCTCGAAGGACACAAGACCCTCCTGAACAAGGAAAAAAAGAACAGAACAGGCCCAGGAGGATTTACAAGATCTGCCCAATTGTTCACAAATAGTTAAATGGCTAGGCTTGGTAGGAATCCAAGATTTAGGCGAGAAAATGGACAGAGCCAAAAGCCTTTGACTGAAGATATATTTCAGGCAGGTTTTATCAACTTGATTGATTCTGCAGGACTTTCAGTGCCATTCAGTGAAAGCAACTCCAGTCTATCATATATCCATCCATCCATCCATCCATCCATCCATCCATCCATCCATCCATCCATCCATCCAAAGACTCAACTTGTGAAGAGAATCAACTGGCAGATGGGTCTTGGAAAACCCAGCTATCAGTGACTCCAATCCATCCTGTGTTTGAAGAAGGAAATGGGGGGGGGGTTTCTTTCTAGCAATTCAGAAAATGGCTTATGGTGTCCCCAGAAGAACCAATCCTGTCCATGCTCAAAACCTTCATGAAGGAGACACTCAATCCAGTTTCTACTCCTCCTCAGATTGCAAGGAAGCTGCTTGTAGTGCGAGCCATTGGCTGAATTGGAGATCAGAGAGCGGAGAAAGTTTCCTGGGAAGGACATTTTTCAGCCTTTGCAAAGCTGGATTGTTTGGCCTCCAAATCCAGGAACTAATCAGAGGATTAGAAACTACTTGGAATATTTATCTGGATTGCTTTTAGGGTTTGGCTGATTTCATTTATTTTTAACCATTTGGATTAAGATTATTATGGTATAAAAAATAATGTGTACCAATCAAAGAGAATATTTGTAGCTCAGGGTTGAACTGTGGAGTCCTGGGTGCTCTCTGAGCATTGTTGTTTTCTTGCAGACATTTCATTGCCAGGCTAGGCAACATCTTCAGTGCGAAAAGGGAGTGGGACTTGCTCTCTGTTTATATACCATGGCTTGCCCTGCTTGTATTGATGGGGGTGATGCCATGTGGTTGTAGAAGTCCATTGGAAGTTTCTGAGATGTTTCTGACGTATGGCAGTGTTCTGGGTTGCTGCAGTGCGTTTGTGCTTGTCTGAATAATGTTCTTACACAGCTCCTCTTGTGGGATGTTGGGTTATTGCTTTGGTAGTGGACATACCACTCCATCCAATTGTATCGTTACCAGGGACCCCCACATACAACATAGCTAAAGAACTATTGTAGAGCTAATACTCTATCAACTCCCCACTACAGTGCCTCCAGAAAATCAAAGACCTAAAATAGATGAAGATGAAATTATGGTTTCATTCGATGTCACTGCACTTTTTACATCCATAGCATTAGCGATTGAATCCATGGCAGCAGTTCCACGCAACACACCTGACCTAACTAGATACACCAAGTTCAAAATACCTAGAATCATGGACCTCATCAACCTCTGCCTCACCACCTACTTTCAGTTTGATGGACAAATATACCAACAAATCAAAGGAACACCTATGGGATTACCACTCTCGGGACTCATAGCAGAGATTGTAATGCAATGTCTAGAAAGGATAGCACTCCCACGCATACAACCCAAAGTATGGATCCAGTATGTAGATGACACCTTCATCATAATAAAAAAGGAACTACTGAAGGAAACACATGAAACCATCAACAACATCTTCAAAGGAATAAAATTCACAAGGGAAGAAGAAAACAACAACACACTACCCTTCTTGGACATCCTCATCAGTAGAGGAAATGATGGCATTCTAGAAACACAAGTCTACCGGAAATCTACCCACACTAACCAAGTGCTCCACTACCAAAGCAATAACCCAACCTCCCACAAGAGGAACGGTGTAAGAACACTATTCAGACGAGCACAAACGCACTACAACAACCCAGAACACCAGAAAAAGGAAACAGACCACTTATATAGCATCTTCCAGCAAAATGGATACCCACGCACCTTTATCAAAAAGTGCCTGACCACTCAACCCACCACAGCAAAACCAACAGAAGCTATGAAAAGGATTACACTGCCATACATCAGAAACATCTCAGAAACTACTAATAGACTGTTACAACCACATGGCATCACCGTAGCACATAAACCAACCAAAACCCTTCAGAACATCGTAAGTAACCCAAAAGACCCAGTAGCCCAAGAAGAAAAAACAGGAGTTATCTACAACATACAGTGTAAGGACTGTAGCAGTCACTATGTAGGACAGACAGGCAGAAGACTAGCAAAGCACATTCACAAACACCAACTAGCAGTCAGAAGACACGATGAAAACTCCTTAATCTCACAACTTATGGACAGACTCAGCCATAATTTCAGCTGGGAAACTGTGAGCATCTTAAACCAAGCCAAATCCAAAAACACTAGAGAATTCCTGGAAGCTTCGCACTCAGACAAAGCAGCCATCGACAGACACATAGAGGTAAACAACATTTACATACCATTCATAAGAGACAATAGAAAAGCCAGAAGACCAAAACACCTCCTTGCCAGCAATCAACACCCAGATATGCAAAGATTAACACCGGGATTAGCACCAGAGGAACAATCAAACAGCACAATATACCCTAATCAAGGAACTATTAACTCAGTCAATCAACCAAGCAGCAAACAACAGCCCAATCAAGGAACTACCAAGGAGAGAACAACACCTCCACCAACACAAGCCATGGTATATAAACAGAGAGCAAGTCCCACTCCCTTTTCGCACTGAAGATGTTGCCTAGCCTGGCAATGAAACATCTGCAAGAAAACAACAAGGCTCAGAGAGCACCAAGGACTCCACAAAATAATGTCTGGTTTGGCGTCTGACATGATTAAGATTATTAAAATTGCTGTATTATTTATTTATTTATTTTTCAACTTCTATCACCGCACCATCTCCCCCAAAGGGGACTCTGGGCGGTTTACAAATACAACAGTTAAAATTTATAAATATAAATAAATATAAAATAATACAATTCTGTAAACATTACGATTACTAAGAAGCTAACTATAAAATCCAATAGGCGATACGATGGTATTTTAAAAGGCCTCTATGGCACCAGCCATCCTCAAGAGGAACTATTCCCGTTCCCATCCCAAGCGAGGCGGCAAAACCAGGTCTTTAAATTCTTACGGAAGGACAGGAGCGACGGGGCCTGCCTCATCTCTGGGGGCAGAATGTTCCAATAGGCAGGTGCCACTGCCGAGAAGGCTCGCCTTCTGGACCCCGCCAAGTGAAACTCCCTTAACGACAGGGTCCGAAGCATGCCCTCTCTGCATAATCGAGTGGGACGGTTTGAAGTTATGGGGATGAGACGGTCCCTCAGGTAGCCTAGTCCCATGCCATGTAGGGCTTTAAAGGTCATAACCAACACCTTGAATTGCACCCGGAAGCGCACTGGCACCCAGTGCAGCTGGCGCAGCAGAGGTGTCACATGAGCCGATCTAGGGGCACCAATAACTGCGCGTGCAGCCGCATTTTGGACCAGTTGAAGCTTCCGGATACTCTTCAAGGGTAGCCCCATGTAAAGCGCATTGCAGTAGTCTATAAGGGAGATGACCAGGGCATGAGTGACTGTACGGAGAGACTCCTGATCCAGGAAAGGGCGTAATTGGCGCACAACACGAAGTTGTGCAAAGGGCCTTCTGGCCACGACTGCCACCTGCTCTTCAAGCAGGAGTCGTGAGTCCAGAAGGACCCCCAGGTTCCGCACTGATTCCGAATGGGGTAGTGCAACCCCATTCAGAATCAAAGATGATAATTTCCCGGATCCGGAAGAACAATAAATCCACAGCCACTCCGTCTTACCAGGGTTCAGCTGAAGCCTGTTGTTCCCCATCCAGACCCCCACAGCCTCCAGGCACTGAGAAAGGGCAGCCACTGCATCACTTACCTCATCTGGGATGGAGATGTACAATTGAGTATCATCAGCATATTGATGATATCTCATCCCATGGTGACAGATGATCTCACCCAGCGGTTTCATGTAGATATTAAATAGGAGAGGTGAGAGAACCGAACCCTGCGGCACCGCACAAAGGAGGGGGCGAGGGTCGGATCTTTCATCTCCTATTACCACCGAATGGGACCGGCCCCAGAGGGAGGAGGTGAACCAGCACAAAACTACGCCGGCCACCCCCAACTCCTTGAGCTGTCCCAAAAGGATGGTATCGAAAGCCGCTGAGAGGTCGAGGAGAGCCAGGATGGATGCACTCCCTCCATCCCGCTCTCGCCAGAGATCATCCGTAAGCGCGACCAATGCAGTTTCCACCCCATATCCCGGCCTGAAACCTGACTGGAAGGGGTCCAGATAATCCGTTTCATCCAGAATCCTCTGGAGTTGCAAGGCCACCACTTTCTCAACCACCTTCCCCAAAAAGGGGAGGTGGGAGACAGGACGAAAGTTGTCCAATATAGTAGGGTCCAGCGATGGTCTCTTGAGTAGGGGGTGTACCAGCGCTTCCTTAAAAGCAGCCGGAAACACCCCCTCCTCCAGAGATATATTAACCATCGCCTGGACCCAACCACGTGTCACCTCCCTGGTGCTTGCACCAGCCAGGAAGGGCAAGGGTCTAGATGGCATGTGGTGGCCTTTACAATCCGGAGGATCCTGTCCACTTCCTTAGGTCCAACAGGGTCAAACCGTTCCCAGATAACCGGGTAATGACGTTCCCTCGGCTTCTCCCCAGACTCTGCTTCACGCTTGGAGTCCAACTTAGAATGAATCTGAGCGATTTTATCTTGCAGATGCTCAGAAAATTCTTCCACACGGCCCTGTAGGTGGGTCACAGACTCCACCTTACCTAGAAGAGATCGTGTTATCTTAAACAGGGCCGTCGGACGGCATTCTGCGGACGCAATAAGAGCGGAGAAATATTGACGTTTCGCCACTCTTACCGCCACAAGGTAGCTCTTAACAGCGACTCTAGCTTGTGTTCGGTCAGATTCAGTCTTTGTTTTTCTCCAGTGGTGCTCTAGGCGTCTCTTAACCCTCTTCAAGACCCTTAACTCCTCTGTGAACCACGGGGAATGTCGGGTCAGATATGGCAAGAGAGGCCGCACAGGCGCGATCCTGTCCAAGGCCCCGGCTGCCTCCCTATTCCAGGCTGCGGCCAGGACCTCCGCTGGGCCGTGCAGTAGATCCTCGGGTATAACCCCCAGCTCCTTCTGGAACCTCATTGGGTCCATTAGTCACCGGGAGCGGACCAATCGAATGGGTCCTGCCTCCCTGCGGAGTGGGGCGGCATATGAAAATCTCAAGGTCATCAGGGCATGATCTAACCATGACAGTGGGGACAGATCTAACTCTCCCTTCAGATCACCTTGCCACTGCTCCGACAAGAAAACTAAGTCCAGAGTGAGGCCACTGTCTCGAGTCGGGTATCGAATAATCTGAGATAGGCCCATGGCTGCTATGGTAGCCATGAACTCCCAAGCCGCCTCTGAGGCACGTCCCAGGGAAGGCAGATTGAAGTCCCCCAGGACCATAAGCCTAGGGGACTCCACTGCCAACTCCGAGACAGCCTCCAGCCTGCCCTGCTTGGGCAGGGAGGTTGCTACGCAGCAGGGAGGCTGGTACAGCAACAACACTCCCAACTGCTCTTGAGAACTCAACTTGAAAAACAGGGTCTCACACCCGGCCACTTGTGGAGCAGCGCCCCTGAAGGCCACCAGAGACTCCCGGATGACAACCGCCACCCCTCCCCCCCCTGCCCCGGAGTCTCGACTGATGCCACACCTGAAACCCGGCTGGGCACATCTCCGAGAGTGCTACTCCCCCCTCTGCGCCCAGCCAGGTCTCAGTAATACATGCCAGGTCTGCCCCCTCCTCCGTGATTGTCACATATGAGGGGGTCTTGCTGTTAACAGACCTGGCGTTAAGTAGCAGCAGCCAAAAGCCAGGGCGCTCAAGGATCCTCTGACCAGGGCCTGGCTCTGAACCTGAGGGGCCGGAACACGCCACCGGTAACAAACACCGGGGGCATCTTCCCCGAAGATGGCCTGCCCGCCAACCCATCTGTCATGGTCTCCGATTCAAAGCTTCTGGGTTTTGTATCGGAGATAATGACATGGGAAGAGTTAACAGGGGAAAAGGCCGTGCCGGCATACGTGAGACTGCTGTCTGCCAATGGTGGTTAACGTCAGCGTTTGTCTGAAGACCCGGAAGTACCATCTCAGTGGCTGAACAGGGGGGTGGGATTTAGGGCCATATATTAGTGTCTGTTGCGCACGCTTTTGTTCAGTAGCAACTTTCTTTTTGTATTGTAGTAACTTATAGTAAAACAGTTTTCCACTAATATGGTGTGAGATTGTTAATTCTAAGACTGAGTTCTGCAACCATTACATTTAAGTTGCTACTCCCAAATTTTTTTTTCTCTACCTGGAGGCATTCCAGAGAGGGAGTGAATTTGGACGATGTCCCAGGAAGAATTGCAGGGGGCCGTGGGAGGCATCCCTGCCGACAGCAAAGAGGAAAGTTTATGTACTCTAGACTTTGTAAAGTCGCTCCGAGAGACAGAGCCTGATTCTGCTGATTCAGGAGGAATCAATCTCTCATACAGACAGAAGAGAAACGGTAGCAAGGAAAAAGAAGATTCCACGCCACAGGGAATGAGGGAGTTTGACGCATGCCTCTGGTCGATGGAGGTAATGCTCAGGGATTTATCTTTGTCGATGTCTCAGGAGAGACAAGGGGCATTCCAGCCTGATGATTCCCGGCCATCATCCAGAAGAACAACACCAGAGGCGGGAAGCAGAACTCCGTCCCCTCCCCCTGGAACTGCAGTCAGGAAGAAGAAATTTTCACGTCCTTCTGTGGGTTGGAGTCAGCAATCTGTGAGTAATTGGAATCTGGCTCAGAAAGCAGGGGGTTGGAGAGAGCTAAAGGTGAAATTTGATGGGGATCCAAATAAGCTGTCTTACTTCATCACAAACGTGGAGTTACACATGGCAGAGTTTGGGGAGATGTTCCCATCAGAGGCTTCTAAAGTAAATTTGGTTGGAAGCAGATTGAAGGGGCCAGCGTCTGATTGGCTCCTCCAACTCCATGACATTAGGGCGAATGAGTTACAAAGCTTAGAGGGATTTTTACACAAACTAAGACTGAGATTCCACGACCCTTTAGCTAAGCTAAAAGCAAAAACTGAATTGCAGCAAATTCAACAAGGGTCAAAAACTGTCTCAGAGTATGCAATGCAGTTTAAAGCTATTGCCGGGAAGATTTATGACTGGTCAGAGACAACGAAAGTGGAATACTTCAAAGGAGGTCTTAGCTCAGAAGTGCTAAATTGGGCATTGGGAAGGGGAGACCCAGACACGGTAGACGAATGGATTTCTTTGGCTGGTGAAGTTGAACACACCAGATATCAAGTGAGAAGGAGGAATGTGGCAATAAGACAGGGAAGGAATGCTGCTGCGCCAGGGCCGAGATTTACGACTTTCAGAAGCGGCCCAAGGGCAGGGTCAGAGGAGAGAGAAGAGCAGTTAAAAAAAAGACGATGTTTTAATTGTGGGGAGCCTGGGCACAGGGCTTCAGACTGCAGATTTATAACGGAGACTGTTAAGATGTCGGCAAAGCCGACCAAGGCTGTGAAAAAGAAAAAAAAGGAAGCAGTTCTATTACAGCATCACACATTAAGAGAGGAGTTGACCTCTTCGGACGACTCCGAGGCTGACGTGCTACAGCCGCCGGAAAACTAATGACGCCTGCCCTAAATGGCGCCCACAGGCAGACGGAAGGAACTGATGGCGCAGAGAAGTCAGTGATTAAACACTCAAATATGCTAATGGTGGGGATGCAGTTGTGCAATTCTAGAACTGGAGCCAAAGCAGATTTAAAGGCAATGGTAGATTCAGGTTGCACAAAGAATTTAATTCACCCAGCCATTGTTACTGGATTATCTTTAAAGATGCAAAGGCTGAAGTGCCCAATAATATTAACGCAATTGGATGGATCAGAGGCTAAGGGAGGAGCTGTGGAACATTGCACTGAACCTGTTAGCATGACAATTGGAGATCATAAAGAGACTTTGACTTTTATAACAGCTCCCATTGCTCATTATTCTATCATTTTGGGATTACAATGGTTAAGAAATGCCAACCCCATAATTGACTGGAACTCAGAGAGGTTGGTGTTTGCAGATGGCACGTATACCCCGCAGGGGACCCTGGAGCCTCCACCAGCGGAAAATGGAGTGGGGGTTATGGTGGAATGCAAAGCCCTGCCAGCAGAAGAAAAACAAGAGGGTAGCATTCCACAGAGATATCAAGGTTTTACAGATGTGTTCAGCAAACAGGACGTGGAATAGGTAGCAGAGAATCAAACCGCTGACAGCTCTATCAACATTGATCCAAACGCCCCTCTACCAAAACCGAAAATGTATCCAATGTCACAGAAGGAGAAGGAGGTGTTAAGGGAGTTTATAGATAAAAACTTGGCACGTGGATTTATTGAGCCAGTGAACTCACCAATAGCGGCTCCTGTATTGTTCCGCGCAAAGAAGGACGGCACGCTCCTCCTTTGTACCGATTACAGAGGATTGAATGCAATATCCACCACAAACAAATACCCCCTGCCTCTAATTCAAGACATGCTCTCCCACCTATCCAAAGGGAAAATATTTACCAAACTTGATTTAAGAGAAGCCTACTTGGAGGGCCCCCTCCACGCACACATTTCCCACACACAATCGTCCCTAGGTGATGATAGCCCTCCCCCAGCGCACCAGCTTCCGCTCTTGGCGCCAAGAGGGCCTAACCACCCCCCAAACAAGTGTTATCAAGTATAATGGTAGACAATTTATATCTTTGTTAGTTTGATTTTTATTATAGTAGACAGGAATGCATAGAGTAGTAGTAGGAAAGAAATAATTAAATAAATGTTATCTTTGGGGGGAAATTAATTAGGAGGTTTATACACTGCTCAAAAAAATAAAGGGAACACTGAAACAACACAATGTAAGTCCAAGTCAATCACACTTCTGTGAAATCAAACTGTCCACTTAGGTAGCAACACTGATTGACAATCAATTTCACATGCTGTTGTGCACATGGAATAGACAACAGGCGGAAAGCATAGGCAGTTAGCAAGACATCCCCAATAAAGGAGTGGATCTGCAGGTGGTGACCACAGACCACTTCTCAGTTCCTATGCTTTCTGGCTGATGGTTTGGTCACTTCTGAATGCTGGCGGTGCTTCCACTCTAGTGGTAGCATGAGACGGAGTCTACAACCCACACAAGTGGCTCAGGTAGTGCAGCTCATCCAGGATGGCACATCAATGCGAGCTGTGGCAAGAAGGTTTGCTGTGTCTGTCAGCGTAGTGTCCAGAGCATGGAGGCGCTACCAGGAGACAGGTCAGTACATCAGGAGACGTGGAGGAGGCCGTAGGAGGGCAACAACCCAGCAGCAGGACCGCTACCTCCGCCTTTGTGCAAGGAGGGACAGGAGGAGCACTGCCAGAGCCCTGCAAAATGACCTCCAGTGGGCCACAAATGTGCGTGTGGCTGCTCAAACGGTCAGAAACAGACTCCATGAGGGTGGTATGAGGGCCCGACGTCCACAGGTGGGGGTTGTGCTTACAGCCCAACACCGTGCAGGACGTTTGGCATTTGCCAGAGAACACCAAGATTGGCAACTTCGCCACTGGCCCCCTGTGCTCTTCACAGATGAAAGCAGGTTCCCACTGAGCACATGTGACAGACGTGACAGGGTCTGGAGACGCCGTGGAGAACGTTCTGCTGCCTGCAACATCCTCCAGCATGACCGGTATGGCAGTGGGTCAGTAATGGTGTGGGGTTGGCATTTCTTTAGGGGGCCGCACAGCCCTCCATGTGCTCGCCAGAGGTAGCCTGACTGCCATTAGGTACCGAGATGAGATCCTCAGACCCCTTGTGAGACCATATGCTGGTGCGGTTGGCCCTGGGTTCCTCCTAATGCAAGACAATGATAGACCTCATGTGGCTGGAGTGTGCCAGCAGTTCCTGCAAGACGAAGGCATTGATGCTATGGACTGGCCCGCCCGTTCCCCAGACCTGAATCCAATTGAGCACATCTGGGACATCATGTCTCGCTCCATCCACCAACGCCACGTTGCATCACAGACTGTCCAGGAGTTGGGGGATGCTTTAGTCCAGGTGTGGGAGGAGATCCCTCAGGAGACCATCCGCCACCTCATCAGGAGCATGCCCAGGCGTTGTAGGGAGGTCATACAGGCACGTGGAGGCCACACACACTACTGAGCCTCATTTTGACTTGTTTTAAGGACATTACATCAATGTTGGATCAGCCTGTAGTGTTCTTTTCCACTTTAATTTTTGAGTGTAACTCCACATCCAGACCTCCAGGGGTTGCTTACATTTGATTTCCATTGCTTTTTGTGTGATTTTGTTGTCAGCACATTCAACTATGTAATGAACAAAGTAATTAATACAAATATTTCATTCGTTCAGATCTAGGATGTCTTATTTCAGTGTTCCCTTTATTTTTTTGAGCAACTTATAATGTGCAGGGGAAACCTTTACCTTTTTTATATATATACATATATTCTTTTTTCTTTTAATATAAGGGGAGGGAACAACTGTACTTAGTGATTTTTATAATGTGCCAATGGTATAGAAATAATGTGATCTTGGTTTAATATTGAGTAAGGCATTGATTTTGGACTTGTTGTATACCCTTGCTATTAAAAGTCAGATGTCACCTCTTTCTGTAACTTTTTTAGAAAAAAAAATTCTCTTCTGTTTCCACACTTTCTTAGTTCCTTTTTTATTTGTAGTTTTTTGTTTTTCTGTACCTTTTATTGTCCGTTTGAAAATTAATAAAATTCTTTTTTTAAAAAAAGAAACTACTTTGAAGCCAAAAGTGCCTTGATTACATGCTCTTTCAGAAGAATGTTTACTTAGAGACTTTTCTATCTGTGCACCTTCATTTGATTTTAATAGCCTGCCTTCTCTTTTAATCTGATAGGCTTATCTTTGTTATCACTGTTTGTCAACAAGGCTTTTTAAAAATGGTGATGTGCCAGTCTGAGTATTTAGTTGTTTTTGAGCAGCCTTGCCCAATTCCAAGTCAAAGAATTACCAAAAGAATGGGTCTCTTGAAGGATTTTGTAAAATTAGTTATTGGAAACTAGGGAGAGTATCTAGCACAAGGAGAGGTAAGTACTGGTCTTAAAAAAGATTTCCTAATAAGAAACTCACTTGAATCTTTTATTTTGCTCAGGAACAAGAAAACAAGAGGGAAAAATGGAAGGAGAGAGTGCTATGTACACCAGCTTGACTTCCTGAAGGAAAGGGAGAATACAAATCGAATCAATAAATGTCCTCCTCTTACCTGAGTTGGAGGTTCAACCGCTGTTTCAGCTCCACCATAAAGAACAGACAACTTTCTTTGAGTCTTCCCTGTGAGGGAGAGAGAATTTCAATAGGCATAATTAATAAAGTAGGAGGAGGTATTTTATAGGAGAGAAGACATAGAGAAGATGAGACAGCTGGGATCTCTCTGGGGAATGGGAGGACCTTCAATTACCTGCTGAGGTGTCCTGAGCTGGACTTTCCTGGGACATCCTCCTGAAAAAAAGCTCCTGAGGGGGATTGGATGGATTCCTCCTTCCCGCAAGATCTCTGATCTCCACAGCGAAGGACTTGAAATAGTAGGCAGGAGAAAAGGAGAAGAAATAATGGGCATCACACAACATGAAAGAGATTCTTGTTCTCTGAACACAACTTCAAAGCCCCCAATCTCCATCAGTCAGGCTGGAAAGTAAGAAAGGGACCACGGCTGTCCCAATCTATGTTCTGGAATGGATAACGGAACGACGTGCTACAAGAATTAGGGAAACATCTGCACATAGTATGAATGCCAGAGAATTCTTGAAAGGAGGGGTTAAGGATTCAAGCACATTGTTTATTCCATTCAAAGCCCTTCTGGGCTCCCAAGATGAAGGTCTCTCACCTGCAACCCGACCTGCTCCTTCTGCTCCTCCGCCTGGCTCAGGAGGAAGCCTTCCGCCAGGGCCACCGCCTGGCAGCTGGTCTCTGCTCCACACTCCCGCACCCAGCTCTCCATCTGCAGGGGCAGAAGGGCCAGGAACCGCTCCAGAACTACCAGGTCCAGCATCTGCGCTTTGGTGTGCTTTTCTGCTCTCAACCATCGACTGCAAAAGTAGTGGAGTCGGCTGCAAAGTCCTCGGGGACCCTCAGCCTCCTGGTATTGGACCCTCCTGAAGTTCCAGGGCTGAAAGTCTGGTTGGTTGGTTTCCTCCTCCAGGATCTTCTGCCCAGTTCTTGCCCGGATCTCCCCACAGCTCCCAGGCTGAACAGCAGAAGGGCCGTTTCCAGTTCCCTCACTTGCTAAAGGCTGTCTCTCCATTCTTTCTCTGTCCTGTAACGCAGCTCCAAATGGGTCTGAAGAATCTTGTGGATCTCCAAACGCCTTTTCTTTCATGGGACCGTTCCTGTAGCTGCAGGAATGGCCACAGCAGGCCATTCAGCCCTTTTTGTCCAAGAGATAATTTTGTCTGTAACCAAGGTTGTACAAATGGCTTCCAGTTTGTGTATCTGAGATGGAAAAGAAAATGAATTCCAAGAATTATTTTTTTTAATTCAAACTTCATTGATTTTGAAAATATAGGTAAAAACTAAAAAGCATGAAACAAAAATCTATAGAGAAAGAAGAAAAAACTAAAAAGGTGTGAAAAAAAGAAAAGAAAAACTACATAGAGGGTGACTTCCGACTTTCTACGACAAAGATATACAGAAACCCAGTATCAATCTCTTGCTCCAAGTTAAACCATAATAAACTTTATTTCTATAAGTTGTTTCAATTTAAAAGAAAACAAACTCATCCAGAACAATTTATTCCTCCCCATTTTTAAAAAAAAGTCATACAACTCCTTCCAACCACATTTTTCGCTCCCCAAAAAGAAATGAGTAAATAATATCCCTCCTCACTTTAATTTTACCCCTTTCTGTCCTATAATAGAAAACTAATGTAAAATACAATTACAAAAACTGTCTACATTTTAATTCTAACATACATAAAAAAGAAGTAGCTTTGTTAATATCCCTTTAGCAAACCTAAGAATAATATCCAAAAAACCAGAAAGATCAATCCAAATCCTTAAAAGACCACCCAAACAAAGATACTTAGCTTTTATCCAACTTGAAAGTAAACCGGAGCATTTAGATATCTCCACATTGTACAGAGAGCTTTCCCCTTAAAAATCTCCAATTCTTCTACAGCCCCCTTCAAACAGTCCAGATTTTCTTCAAAGATCTTCCAACATTCAAAACCAATGAAACGACGCTGCCTTAGGACGTTCCACTTCCCTTTCTTCAGGGTTTGCCTTTTAAGAGCCAAGTCACACTATTACACGCAGGCAGGTTCACACAACATGCCCTGAGCCCAAACAGGTCAACCAGCCGCAGGGGCCGAGTTCCCATAAATCACAGGGCTTGAAAGAACGAAGCTTGAGATGGTGTCCTGGTTCACTCGCCCTCCTAAGACACCCTGAACTGCGGAGGATCCATCCCTGTTTTGGCCTCATCCAGCACGTGGCGAGAATGCAGGCACAGAGTCTTATTCGTGGGGGCAACTCGGCTGGTCTGGAGCTCTGCTTTTCCCCTGCCTGTTACGTGCCTGGAAAGGGGCGGCAGGGGAACATGGGATCCGGGCTCCCCCACTCCCAGGACTCAGAAGAATGAACGTGGATGAGGACTTGGCATGTGTCTCTCCCTTCTCCGCCTCCCTCTGCACGGGAAGAGGCCCCCACTCACCCACGACCACGGCCGGACCTCTTCCCTGCAAGACTTCCCTGCAGCCTTTCCGCTGCCTGCGAAGCTCAAAGGGTTAAAGAGAGAGAGTGTGGTGTCCTAGAGAGGCAAGGCTTAGTGATGTCACTCCCCTCCCTCCTCTGCAAAGCCGCCTTTGGCATTCGCCCTCCAGTGGCTCAGTGCTGAAGCGCATGGTGCTCCCTTCCCTTTGCAGAGGAGCCCCCTGGTGGATTCTGTGTGCAATGCAGGTACTCATGCAAAGGGGCTAAAGGGTGCATTTTCCAGGGGGGGCCAAGAAGGAGGCTCTCGTGTCCCCTTGATCAGGAAGCCTTCTCGATCCAGCTGCTTTTGACAACTTTAGAATGTCTCCAACCTTCCATTTTTAAGAAAGTTTCTGGAGAAAGTCCAGTCTGTGTGTAGAGAGAGGAGAGGGAGCAAAGGAACAGATGGGAAATGGAATTCAGCATTCTTCTTATTCAAGACACTCAATCCTGCCTTGATTCTGTATCCCATAAAAAAGGTCAGCGGGAAACTCTGACAGGCTTTCAAGATTCTGTCATTATACCCCACAACAATATCACAGAGCTCCAGTAGGCTTTGCGGTGTCCGATTCCTGACCTGGCTTGCCTGAAACGGCTGTCGCTCTGCAGCTGCAGAGAGCCTAAGAGGAAGCAGATGATTTGGCTCCTTGGCAATCAGTTTCCGGCTGGGATACAGCATGCTACGTGGTTAAGAAGGAAATGATAAAGAAGGGAGTTAACTTCTCACTCTTGTGGGAAGCCCATTCTTTTCAGCCCATTTCTTTACCCATCAAGGTTCCTTCTGTTTGCTGTCTAATTTTCTGCATCTGTCTGTGAGGAAGTGAAGCTGGAATGGCTGTCTGCGCTTGGGAAGAGGCACTGCAGCCGGGCAGAAATGCTTCCCGCTCCACTTCCCCCAGGCTCAGCACAGCTCATGCCTTTTCCCAAACCTGGGAGGTGGGCTCGTGCATCCATCCATCCATGCATTCCCCCACTCACCCTTTACTCACCATCATCCATGCCAGTGTTCCAGGTGTTACCCCACCCAGGCCCTTGGGCTACAAAAGCAAAGGCTAAGAGGGAGTGTGTAAGGTGCTCCTCTCCGATGCCCTAAAACCCCTTTCTCTTGAGTAAATCACAGACACGTGATTTCTAAGAAGCAAAAGGGTTTATTTCGGTGCATGAGGGTTTGACACGAACAAAGACTTGAATGAGCAAGCATAGCAGAGTATCATACATATAAGCATTCCTTTCCCTTTTTGTCCCTGGTTGTTACACGTGTCTTGCTTAATCTCCATGGTGCTCAGACAGTCGTTCCTGGAGAGGTGCAGTCCCGTTTCACGCGTCGTTGTGAGCGCTTCTTCCTTCCACGCTACTGTCTGTTTGGCGTCTGTTTCTAATTGCCCTCAATCCACATCCCTGCCTATTTGAATGGCAGAGGTCTGCTGAACTCTGACATGCTACCCGCCCAAGACTTCCTACCTTCCACCACTTACACTCTAAGAGTAATTAAACAAGTGAATTAACTAAACATTCTCTTGGGTTCACCACAACCTGTAACGACAAGAAATATTAGATAATTAGACAATAATTTTCAGTGAGGTTTGTCAGGGAATTCCCTATGAAAAGTCCTGACTAGGTGAGGTGCGTGTGTGTGTTTAGCGCTGACCCACTCCTTGTGTCCGACCGGCAGATGCTGCCACTTTACTAAATACTGAAGTTGTCCTTTGTGTCGTCGGGAGTCCAGGATCTTATCTACTTCAAAGTGTGGTTTCCCGTCTACCATTAATGGTGCCGGTTCTGCCGGTTTTGGGTGCCACTGCGCGGAGGGGTGATTGTTGTTGTTCAGTCATTTAGTCGTGTCCGACTCTTCGTGACCTCATGGACCATAGCACGCCGTTACGGGGTTAATTACTGCCACAATGGGGAACGGTCCTATGTATTTCGGTGCCAATTTCCGCGATGGTTGAGTGGCCCTTAAATTCTTTGTGGAAAGGTACACTTTGTCCCCTATTTTCAACTCCCATTCTGGTTCCCTCTTACGATCCGCATATTTTTTATATTTGGTTTTGGCTTCCTGCAGCGTCTTTACCATGATCGGCCAATTACTTGTAACTTTCTCAATCCACTCGTCTGCTTTCAATGGGGCATCTATTTCCCCGTGTTGGGTCATTGCTAGTTCAGGAATGGTAACAAAGTCCTGACTCGTGGCTACTTTGAATGGCAAAAATCCCGTGCTTTGGTGAAGAGCATTGTTGTATGCTACTTCAGCGAAAGGTAAAAGTTCTGCCCAGTCGTTTTGCTGGTAACTGGTGTAGCACCGCAGGTACTGCTCCAGTACTGCGTTAAGATGTTCCGTCGATCAATCTGTGCACGGATGAAACGCACTACTGAGTCCCTGTTCTGACCCAATCAATTTCAAAAAGGATTTCCAGAACTTACAAGTGAAAGTACTCCCGTGATCGCTTATTATGCGTTTGGGCGTACCGTGAGCTCGGTAGATATGCTGAATAAACATTCTAGCTAGCCTAGGAGCATTTGGGATCCCATTGCAAGCAATGAAATGCACCTGTTTCAAGAATAAGTCAGTAACCACCCAAATCGCCATTTTCTTATTACTCACAGGTAAATCTACAATAAAGTCCATGGCGATTTGCTTCCATGGTTGCATTGGGTTAGCTACTGGCTGTAGGAGTCCTGTGGGTTTCCCCATTTTCCACTTAGCTGTGGCACATCCTGGGCACGTTCTTACATAGGCTTTGACATCCGTGCGCAGTGTTGGCCACCAGAATCTTCGCCTGACTAAGTGGATGGTTTTTACGAACCCAAAATGCCCCGCTGTTTTGTGGTCATGATTCTTCTCCAAAACTCTCTTTCGCAGACATTCAGGGACGTATACTTTATTGTCTTTCCACCACAGTCCATTGCTCTCTTGTAGGGTGTGTTTGTTTTCCCCCCACCATGTGTCCTTTAACGTTTCCAGTCTCAATTCGTTCCCAAACGGGTCCCCCTCAGCCATGCTTTTGGCCCGACTGCAAGTGACTGCCATATTTCCCCCTTGTCTTTCTGGCTGAGGCATTTGCCCCGCGGGCTCCTCGCCCTGCGATGGTATGAGGGTCTCAACCACATCCTCAGTCTTACTTTCGTGTTGTGGAAGGTGCGATAAAGCATCCACTAGGTAATTTCCCCCCCCCCCAGAAAATATTTCAATGTGAAATTGAACCTGCTGAAAAATTCAGCCCAGCGAAGTTGTTTTGGGTTCAATTTCCTAGGGGATTTTAATGCCTCCAAGTTTTTATGGTCCGTCCATACCTGGAACGGCACGGATGCCGCTTCCAAAAGATGACGCCATGTGCCTAGTGCGTGTCTGACTGCAAACGCTTCCTTCTCCCACACATGCCATCTTTTCTCCATCTCATTGAACTTTTTTGATATGTATGCACACGGACGTAGAATGTTGTTGTCGTCCACCTGCAGCAATATAGACCCCACCGCACTGTGTGACGCGTCCGTGTGAATCACGAACGGTTTATCTACCTCTGGGTGTTTGAGGATGGGTTCCTCCATGAACAATGCTTTCAGTTTATCAAATGCTTCTTGGCCTTCCAGGGTCCACACAAGTTTGGAGCTGGGCAATTTTGACTTTGCACCCACGCCTTTGTCTTTAGTTTTTAACAAGTCTGTGAGGGGCAACGCAATTTGCGCGAAATTCTGAATGAATTGCCTGTAGAACCCCGCGAACCCGAGAAACGCCTGCAGTTGTCTACGTGTTCGGGGGGGTTGCCACCCCAAAACTGCTTTTACTTTCTCTGGGTCCATTTCGATCCCCTTATGCGATATGCGATACCCCAAAAAGTCTAGATTCTCCTTATGAAATTCACACTTATCAAGCTTAACATACAATTTTGCCTCAAGTAGTTTTTCCAATACTTTCTTGACCAATTCCTCATGCTCCTCTAAGTTCTCCAAGAAAATCTAGATGTCGTCTAAATATACGATCACCCCTTTGTACAAGAACTCGTACAGCACTTCATTGATTAGTCTCATGAAGATTCCCGGGCCTCCCGCAATCCCGAACGGGAGCACTCGGTATTGGAATGACCCAAGCGGGCAATTGAATGCTGTTTTCCACTCGTCCCCCTCCCGAACACGTACACAATAGTATGCCTCACATCTAATTTTGTGAAGATTTTCCCTTTGGACAGTTGGGCTAACATGTCCTTCAACAACGGGAGGGGGTACTGATTGGTAACCGAAATAGCATTGAGCCCCCTATAGTCCGTGCAAAGTTGGAGGGACCCATCTTTTTTCTTTCTGAATAAGACGGGGGCTGCTAGGGAGGAATTTGCTGGTTCGATGAAGCCCCGTGCCAATTTTTTATCAATGAATTTGCGCAGTTCCTGTAGTTCTTTTTGTGTCATGGCATACATTTTGGGCTTGGGAAAGGGTGCCCCTGGGATGAGTTCAAAAGCTGCATCTGACTGTCTGTGGGGGGGTAATTGCTCACATTCCTGTTTGCCGAACACCTCTACCACGGGGATTTATTTCTCCGGAATTGCGCCACCCCCTTGTGTCTGGTCCTCTTCCCAAAGTTCAGTCCCAGCTGCCCCCACTTCTAAGCAGCCCGGAGTTCTATCATTGTCCATCCCTAAGTAAGTCCCGTCAATAAATTCAATTTCCCCAGAAGCCCAATCTATCATGGGATTTCTTGTTCTCAGCCATTTCAGTCGTGTTGCAATGGGAGCCACAATGAACCTCAACGTCTCTACATGGGTCCCCAGAGTCATTTGAATTTCTTCTGTGAAATGCTTCACTGGCCCCCCTTTCATTTCTGAACCGTCCAATTGGCAAAATGTAATGGGCATATTTAATTCCAGTAATTTGAGTCCCATCTTGTGTGCTATGGACGGATGCATTAGGCACCTTGAACACCCAGAGTCCAACATCGCTACCCCCAAAAACTTCTCCCTCCCATCCAAGGTTTGTAACTGTACCTTTAGATGCATTGTCGGGCTTTGACTGTAACTCTCTCTGCCGTTGTGCCCCTTCCCAAAGGCCTGTCCTGCGGCGCTCTTTAGAACAGACCTTTGTCGTTTCCCACCGGCTGGAATTCGATGTCCGATTCTTCGCTGTTATCTTCCAGGTGTTGGGGGTTTCTCCAATCCTCCATGGCTGCCGCCGCCCCTTTTCGCTTGCTGCCAACCTCCTTGTCCCCCTTCCTATCTGCCGGGTTCTTTGGGTGAGCTTTGACTCTGGTGCTAGTTCCCGTCTGAGGGCAATTACTAATAAGGTGTCCAACCTGCCCACATTGAAAGCATAAGCCTGCTCTCATCCTCCGATTTCTCTCCTCCTCCCAATTTTTCTGCCTAGTGTCCGAGCGGGGGCAGGGGGCAACTCAATCCCTGGCTTCTTCCTCAGGTGTTTTAACTTTTTTTATAGTCAGCAATTGTGTTTGACTCTGTTCAATTTTCCCTGCCATTTGAATCCATCCTTCCAGGGTTTTCGGTTCCCTCCTCCCCACCATTAGCTCGAGTAAATCCTGTCTCAAGCCATACTGAAAGTATTCAATTTGGAATTCTTCCGGCCATTCAGGCAAGTCACTAAGTATTCTTTTAAACTCCAAGGCATATTCAGCTACGGTGCTTTTGCCCTGGTCCAAATTTCAAAGGCATTCTCTAGCCAACACTTTCGCCAAGGTGTCTTCAAAGCATTTGCGTAAGGCGCGCATAAATTTATTAAAGTCCTGTAACGTGCTTGCCTTAGCATTGTGCAATTTTATGGGTGAATTACTCTCTACGCTTTCGCCGTGAAGATGGGAGAGACTGCAATCTCCAATAGAGGAAGCCCATACAACCTGGTTAATTGAACCAGAAAAGCCAACCGTATTGAGCAGGGAATTCAGACTATCACCACGAGAATCGGGTGAGATAACGGACTTACAGTATTTGGCAGCTGGGTATCTAGCCAAGCGTGAATGTTATCAGACGGGTGCACGACCCAAAAACCAGATCGGGGAGGAGGCTTGGAAAGAGCAGCCTGCTGTCAAGAAACAACGAGACAGCTGGTCTATGGCTGTAGGGCGAATCCAGCAACCAGAGATACCACCTATGGTGACTATAAAGCGGGGGTCTCGGCCCCATAGAAAACAACTTCCAGACCCTAATGTGGTCGAACTTCAAGGGCAAGTTAAGGAATTGCACACAGTTATAGCCGAGATGAGGCAGCAATTTGCACAAATGCAACCAACCGCCCCAGCTATGAAACAGCCTAGACCCGCTTCACCGCAACGGACAACGACCAGACCCCAGTTGCAGAGACCGAGTCCGGCTCCTGAAGCATTTCCACCGCCACTAGCAGCACTGCCATGTCAGCCTGCTCTCCCGCCACCCGGACAAGCACCCTACATGGGTGCTTGGGTGTTCAGTTTATGAGAGCTACAGGTAAAGTTTTCAGGTGATCCCAAGAAGTTAGCTTGGTTTTTGAGCTAAATGTGAATCTTTATGGACACTTGGGAGGGATGGTTTCCTGATGAGGAATCCAAAATTCAGTATATAACTGCACATGTGGAGGATATAGCAGCTGATTAGGCGGTGGGCTTATATGATACTGATGCAGAGGAATTAGGGGACTTTCATTTGTTTATGATTGCCCTCCATCACCGCTTCAAAGACCCATTAGCAGAAATGAGGGTGTGCACTAAATTGCAAGCCTGTAGACAAAGTAACCGCTCAGTGTCAGAATATGCTGCTGAATTACAAAATTTAGCCTGCCAGATGACAAATTGGACATAAGAGCTGAAGATTGAATGTTTTACCATGGGTTTAAACTCTGACATCCCACGGTTGTCTTTGGCTTGGGACAAACTACCTACTTTACGTGGATGGATCTGCCTGGCTGGAGAAATTGAAGAAGCCAATCAACAGGTTAAATGGCAAACACGCTATCAACTAGCAGATCGCTGGGTTCCCATAAGACCTGCACCCATGGAATGCAGAGAACCATGCGGAGACCAACACCCAAAATGGAGACCACCCCGCTAGCAGAAGCCAAGAGACACCGCTTGCTTCCGCTGTGGCAGAGAAGGACGTCGCGCTTCAGCTTGCCCTCGCGCTCAACCAGCCCCAGAACCCAGAAGCAAGATTCCCACTACCAAACCCAAGCTGACTCCTAAAAAGGCTACCAGTGGTGCATCTATCGGCACGGAGCTGGTACCATCTGACAACAATATTCATCTTGCCCCAGGGGGTTCAACAACTCCAGTAGATGATTCTGCAGACGAAGATTTCCAGTTATCGTAAAACTGGAACTGCCTGTCCTAAATGATGGCGCCCGAGGGCAAGCAACAACATCTCCACAATATGGGCATCTGGAATCAATGGTGAGTGGCCCGTGCCCCAGTTTATTGGTGGGTACAAAAATAACTTCTTTATGTACTGGCAGAAGTGCAGATTTGGTAGCTTTAGTAGATAGCGGCTGCACACGCTGCCTTATCCACCCTGCAGTAGTAAAAGGCTTGAGACTTCAGGTTGGGCATTTGAAAACTCCAGTCACTTTCACAGAACTCAATGGCTCTGAACTAGATCCTGTCCAGTTTTATACTGAGACAGTAGAAATGGATATTGGAACACATAAAGAGACTTTAAAATTTTTAATAGCTCCCATAGCCCAATACTCCATGATTTTGGGTCTAGCGTGGCTAAAAGCAAGACAGCCAGCAATTGACTGGCTCACTGGCAGTTTCAATTTCACTGATGGCAATTACAGCGGCTGGCCGGAACTAGAGCCCCCGCCAGACCTTGAACCTGTTCTCCCTTTAACTGATTTAACTGCCAATTTCACTCCTGAGCCGCAAAACCTAACCATAGCGGTAGCAAATGCTTCAGAGCCGCTTCCCAATGAATGCATAGATGAAGTATTATCTCAATACTATTCCACACGTACACAAGCATTTGATGAGGTAGAGCCAGATCAACTCCCTGCCCATCGCAAGACTGACTGTGCTATTGAACTTGATCCTGCAGCTCCACTTCCTAAGCCAGAATTGTATCCAATGTCGGCACAAGAAAAGGAAGTGCTTAGAGAGTTCATTGACAAAAAACTCCAATGAGGGTTTATTTGACCGGCTAACTTCCCCTTAGGGGCCCCAGTCCTGTTCCGCCCGAAAAAGGACAGCTCACTATGTTTGTGTACAGAATATAGAGGTCTAAATGCTATTACAACTGCCAACAAGTATCCTCTCCCTTTGGTGCAAGACATGCTAACTCACTTGTCTTCAGGGAAATTTTTTACCTAACTGGAATTAAGAGAAGCATATTTCCGTATCCGCATACGGGAAGAAGATGAATGGAAGACTGCTTTTAATTGTCATTTATGAGCGTTTTCTAAACACAAGAAAAGCAATGTAGTGTATGCAATCCAGTGCAGTGAGGAGTGCTCTGCGCTCTACATTGGAGAAACCAAACAACCTTTGTACAGGAGGATGGCCGAACACAGGAGGAGCAACACCACAGGATAAGAGTCAGCAGTTTACCTTCATCTAAAGGAAAAAGGACACTCATTTGAGGACATTAATGTTCACATTTTAGACAGGGAAGATAAGTGGTTTGAAAGAGGGGTCAAGGAATCTATTTATGCCAAGTTGGAAAATCCTTCTTTGAATAGAGGTGGGGGCCTCAGGCACAATCTTTCCCCTATTTTCCTTCCTGCTTTGTCTTCTGTGCCTAGGAAGATTAAGACCATTTCACAAGCTCAACAGCAGCATGGTAATCTTAACGATCCTCCTCTGGATGATAAAGGGACTTAGAAATAAACATCTCAAAAATAACCATGGCCTAGCCCCAGGTGCAAGGTCACACAGCCACCCTAGAAACATATTTAAGGATTCCCTTACAAACTTTGCTCAGACTGAAGAAGCTTCTTGGATAAGGAGCGAAACGTTTCCACTGAGAAAATAGAAATCCAGTTGACATGATTCAAGCTACAGACAATTCCACCTGGATGACTGAGAACCTTCATCGACTATCTGCCTAGATGACATTTTGATTTACACAGAAAGTCTTGACCAGCACATTGCTCTTGTCAATCAGGTATTACAAAGACTCATAGACAATCAACTGTATGCCAAGTTGTCAAAGTGTGAATTTCATAAACAAGAAATAGACTACTTAGGCTACCGTATTTCTCAGAATGGCATCCAGATGGAGCCAGCAAAGGTCCATGATGTCCTCAATTGGGAGCCTCCTCAAACCCACTGCCAACTTCAGTTGTTCTTAGGGTTTGCTAATTTCTATTGCAATTTCATTCGCAATTTTGCTCAGGTCACTTTACCTCTCACTGATTTGTTAAAAACCAAAAGTAAAGTCAACCCAAAGAAAGCAAAACGGCCCGGCGCTCCCTTACTGTGGACGCCTGAATGCCAGGAGGCATTTGATCAGTTAAAGACACTGTTCACGGCTGAACCAATTTTAAAACACCCTGATCCATCTCAGCTGTTCCTGGTCCAATGTGATGCCTCTGATGTGGCTATTGGCTGTATACTCCTCCAAAAAGGCACTATGGGACTTTGGCAACCTTGCGCTTACATTTCCCATAAATTCACTGATACGTCCGTGGCACGTTTGGGAAAAACAAGCTTTTGCTGTTCGCCATGCATTGGTCACTTGGCGCCACCTATTAGAGGGCTCATCCCAGCCCTTTGAGGCCTGGACAGATCACAAAAATCTGCAAGCCCTGCAATCGCCCCGTAAACTACATCCCAAACACGTTCAGTGGGCACAATTTTTTACCTGCTTTAATTTCACTCTGAAATACATTCAAGGAGGGAAAAACTTCCTAGCCGATGCACTTTCCTGCCAACCGCAGCACAACAGCCAGAGGGAGGAGGTAGTTAGTTCTATCATTCCCCCTTCCCTGCCATTGGTTCAGAACTGTCCAGAAGATAATAGTCCTCATCTTTCTGATCCTGCCTCTCCCAAGGTGGTGTCAAACATGTCATTACTCCGTCCCGCAGATGCTTGCGTTGCTGCTACTCGACACACAACGTCAGCTTCACCAATTACTCCACCTCTTGAAATGCAACCTGATCTTCTAGCCTTTCAGCAACAATATCCCTGGCTTAAACAAGGTAAAGCCTCACTGACTGAACACAATGGCATTTGGTATTGAGGTTCACAAATTTATATTCCACAACCTCTATGTTCAGCAGTTTTACAACGTTCTCACGATGCTAAATCAGCTGGCCACTTTGTATTCGTAAAGACTTTGCATTTAAAACTCATTGGGGTGGAACAAGCGCTAAGCTCCTCCTTTCATCCCCAGACAGATGGAGCTTCTGAACAACTAAACGCCACCCTCAAGCAATATCTATGCTGCTACATCTCTTATCAACAAGATGATTTGGTTGATCTTCTCCCATTTGCTGAACTTGCTTACAATAACTCTGTGCACCACAGCAATGGCTTTTCACCTTTCCACAACGTTTATTGGCAGGAATTCCTACCATTTCCTGAATTATCACAACCTCCTGATTCACCTCTCTCAACTGATGCTTGGATTACAAATATTAGAAAAAATTGGCCACTTATTTTACAGACATTGCAGGCGGCTCAAGCTGCCTATAAACACATTGCTGACTGCAATTGCTCCCCTGAATGGAACTTTGCTGTTGGACAGCAAGTATACCTTTCCACTAAGCACCTTAAATCTACCCAACCACCAAAGGCTCCTAAATTTATTGGACCCTTTCCAATCATCAAAGTCATTAATCCCGTTACTGTCAAACTTTAACTACCAAAGAATTTACAACGCATCCACCCTGTGTTTCATTGCTTAAACCCTATATGGCTTCCTCCACCTGGCATCTGTCACCCCCCCTCCACCTCTCATTATTGATGGTAATCAACACTTCGAAGTACATTCTATACTTGACTCCCTAAATTTCGTGGAGGACTCCAATACCTGGTACAATGGAAGCACTTCCCTAAATCTGATGCTGAATGGGTTTCCAGCAAACATTTTCATGACTTCACCTTCTGCATCACTTGGAGAGAACTGATAACCACCAGCATAAATAAACGAACATGCTAATCACGCTCATCAGCCACTCGTTAACATTTCAACACAACAAAAAACCCCACCTAATCTCTTATAACTTAGCTCTATAAATAGAAAACAAACAAAACATTGCCACTCTACCTGGGCACAGAGATTTCGCTTCTGTCTGTGCTCCTGCCCTCTGAAGATGCTGGCCACAGATGCTGGCGAAACGTTAGGAACCACAACTTCCAGAACACAGCCACACAGCCCGGAAGACCCACAACAGCCAACGGTCCTTCAATGGTTTCCACTCTTTAAAAAGTAGTAATATATATTTTAATCTTCAAAACCCCATAAAGACTTTACCTCCCTATATGTTGCAGATAGTCCACAATAATTTCCATTCCTTAATAAAATAATAATTTGAATTTTCTTCTAGTAAACATATCAATTTATCATTTTCTGCCAATCCATCAATTTTAACATTCAATCTTATATCATTGGTAAAATCTAATTTACCCCAATTTTTAAGAAGTCCTTATAAGTCATTTATCTCTATTTCTTACTTCTATCTATGAAATGCTTCTTGTGTTCTCCTGGTGCATCCCTCATATCTGTCTTGTATTTCTCTAAAAATGTTTTTACTTTTAAAGTAAAGGCTATCCTTAACTTTTGACCTTTGAGTACTTTCTTTTCTCTAGCATACCATGAATTAGCTCTAAAAGTTTTATCTATTTCCAAATCCAAATCTTGTTCTCTCATTTCTAAAAATTTAACTAATTCAAAAACAATCCTTTCTCTTGCTTTTTCATTTGATTGTTCTAGAGATGCACTCAATATCCAAATATGTTCTTTTTCTATCATTTCTGCTAAGGCAATAATATCTAAATCAGAGCTTTCCAAACTGTGTGTCGCGACACAAAAGTGTGTCACCACACACAGCGTGGTGTGTCGCCACACCACCCGGCGTGGCAGCGCGCGCGTGCACGGCGGCAGCAGCAGCGGCGCGGGATAAGTGCTTCTGCGTTTTAGCGGAGGCTGTCACTGCCGCCGTGCACGCGTGTGCCGCCGCACGCCCCCCCGTGTCGCCGCCGTGCGCACGTGCGCCGCCGGCGCCGGTGTGTCGCCGGCGGCAGAACTTTGGAAAGCCCTGATCTAAATTATATTCAACTTCTTTAATGAAACTTTCTGAGTTAATCTTTAATTTCTGCATCTGGCCTTGCATCTCTTTAAATTCCCCTGACAAAGTATTAATCACTTCCTTAACTATCTGTACTTCTTTTTTAAATTCTTGTTTTAGTTCCTGGGTTGGTTCTTCTTTCGTCTCTTCCCTCTTCTTAACTACTTGTTGTCCCAATAAGTCCATCTTTTTGTCCATCTTTTTTTCTAAAGTAAATAAATTTTCCATCTGTTTGTTGATTTGTTGACCCAAGTTTATAAATGAATTTTCCATTTTTTTATTTAATAAAGTAATTGCATCCAGAATTGCATCCAGAATTTTTTTTTCTTCTGCTGGTGAAACTTCCATAGATGCACTTCCAGTTTCTTTTTCTTTCTCTTTGTCTCCCTTCATCCTCAAAGCCATATTTGTCATAGTGTAGATAATATTCCTGTAAAAGGAATATTAAGAGGAAGTAACATGCAACACGCAACACGACGATCCAAGATGGCGATCGGGAGCAGTCGTTAGTTACTGCTCCGGGACGAGAGGGATCCTGGTCTCCTAGAACCCCGGTTTTCTATCTTTCTCCCGCCCCACTGTGTTGATTGGGGGCTTATGGTGAGAATTTTGTGGGTTCTTCGGCTTTTTGAGAGCTAGTAGTCAAGTAAGGAGACGGTTGGATTCCCTCTGGAGGGAACGGCAGAGCGAGCAGCTGAGTAGCGGAGCACAGCTGATCGGCGGAGCACAGCGGAGTGCGGGAATACAGAGACGGTGGCGTGAATGGTGATCCCAAACGGACCCCTGCTATTGCCTACTATCACCTATTATTACCTGGGACTTGGCTGGCCTCTTTGGAGAGACGAGAGAGTGTGGGCAGCGGCAGAGTGTCGTGAAGCAAGGGCGGAGCCCAGCGGCAGTACTCTATGTAGCAGATGGTAGTAACAGTCAGCAGAAAACTCTATGTTTTGTGGGGTCTTTTGCTGTGGACCTGGGTGGATCCCCTGCAGACAGAGGTGGCTTCCTGGTGAATTTACTGCTTCTTTGGAGTTGCTGGACCCCCCTGGAAGAGTGGCGGTGGGGGGTGGCTGACAGCACAACATTGCAACATCGTAATATCAGCTTTGGAAATTTCGGAGTTTAGAGGACCCGAATAATAACAGTGTATTCCGCGTGTTTACTCCTTTTGACTATGCTGTGGACCTGTAAGATCTTAGCAGATGCTAGTTGACCCCTTATAGTTCTGGTGGAGTCCTCCAAGACTTTTATCATCTTAAATAATCCCAAGACTTTTATCATCTTTAAATAATCCCGGAGTCAACAAGAGAATTATGAAGAAGGGGCTTTGGTTTGGACAATGTTTCCTATTCTCCCCCATTTGTTAGAGGTGGCAGAGACCTGGGGTCCCCCTGGTGTGAGAGTGGTATCCCTCCTGGGTGTGAGAGACCCTGGAGGAGGCCAGAGTTGTATGATTGTATATTAGAGTGCCCGCCCCTGAGTGAGAGACAGGTGGTGGGCAGGAGTGAATGGTGCCCCTTCGACCAGTGAGAGAAGCTGAAGGGGCGCGTAGTGAGTGTGGAGTGAGTGGTAGGGGGTGGTCAGGTTCTACTGGCGCCGAAAGCATATGCTGGTACGCTGGTGACCCTACTGCCCTCTGAGGTTGACTGAGTTAGGAAGATGTGTGCATGGGAGAGGGGCCCCTTGTTTCAATCTAGGGTCTTCGGAGGTCCAGTGGTGGAGGCAACTGGGCCTCGGAACTCTAGGGGCTCTGGGGCGGATTGTCCTATTGAAGTGGTGACAGGTCGGGGATGTTATGGTGGGAACCGGAGGGCAGGCCATCGTTGGGGAAGATGCCCCCGGTGTTTATTACCGGTGGTGTGTTCCGGCCCTCCGGGTTCAAACCTAGGCCCTGGTCAGCGGATCCTCGAGTGCCCTGATCTCCGGCTGTTGATGCTTATTGCCAGGTCGGTTAATAACAAGGGCCCCCTCATATGTGATTTGATCGCGGAGGAGGGGGCCGACCTGGCATGTATTACCGAGACGTGGCTGGACCCTGGAGGAGGGGTTGCCCTCTCGGAGATCTGCCCGGCCGGGTTTCAGGTATAGCACCAGCCGAGACATCGGGGCAGGGGAGGCGGGGTGGCAGTTATCATTCGAGAGTCTATAGTGGCCTTCAGGGGCACGGCTCCACAGCTGGCCGGATGTGAGACTCTGCTTTTCAAGTTGGGTTCCCGAGAGCAGTTGGGAGTGTTGCTGCTGTACCAGCCTCCCTGCTGCGTAGCAACCTCCCTGCCCGAGCTGCTGGAGGCTGTTTCGGGGTTGGCGGTGGAATTCCCCAGACTTATGGTTCTGGGGGATTTCAATCTGCCGTCCCTGAGACATGCCTCGGAGGCAGCTCGGGAGTTCATGGCTACCATGGCAGCAATGGGCCTGGTCCAGATTATTCGGGACCCGACTCAAGACAGTGGCCTCACTCCGGACTTGGGTTTCCTGTTGGAGCAATGGCAAGATGATCTGGGGGGAGAGTTGCATCTTTCCCCGTTGTCATGGTCAGATCATGCCCTGGTGACCCTGAGATTCTCATATGCTGCCCCACTCCGCAGGGAGGCTTGACCCATTCGTTTGGTCCGCCCCCGGTGACTAATGGACCTGATAGGGTTTCAGAGGGAGCTGGGGGTTATATCCGAGGATCTAATGCATGGTCCAGCGGAGGTCCTGGCCACAGTCTGGAATAAGAGAGCGCCCGGGGCCTTGGACAGGATCGCGCCTATGCAACCTCTCTTGTCCCATCCGACCCGATATTCCCCGTGGTATACGGAGGGATTGAGGGTACTGAAGAGGGTTAAGAGATGCCTAGAGCGCCGCTGGAGAAAGACAAAGACCGAATCAGACCGAACACAAGCTAGAGCCGCAGTTAAAGCCTACCTTGTGGCGGTAAGAGTGGCGAAACGTCAATATTTCTCCGCTCTTATTGCGTCCGCAGAATGCCGCCCAACAGCCCTGTTTAGGATTACTCGATCCCTCCTAGGTAAGGTGGGCCTGGTGACCCACCTGCAGGGCCATGCGGAGGAATTTGCAGAGCATCTGATGGATAAAATCGCTCGGATTCGTTCTAAGTTAGACTCCAAGCGTGACGCATGGTCTGGGGAGATGCCGAGGGAGCGTCTGTGCCCGGTTATCTGGGAACAGTTTGATCCTGTTGGGCCTGAGGAAGTGGACAGGATCCTCCGGACTGTAAGGACCACTACTTGTCATCTTGACCCATGCCCCTCCTGGCTGGTGAAAGCAGCCAGTGAGGTGACATGTGGCTGGGTCCATGCGATGGTTCTTACATCCTTGGGAGAGAGAGTGTTTCCGGCGGCTTTTAAGGAGGCGCTGGTGCACCCCCTCCTCAAGAAGCCAGCACTGGACCCTACAGTGTTGGATAACTTTCGTCCTGTCTCCCACCTCCCCTTTTTGGGGAAGGTGGTTGAGAAAGTGGTGGCATTACAGCTCCAGAGGATTCTGGATGATACGGATTATCTAGACCCCTTTCAGTCAGGATTCAGGCCAGGATATGGGGTAGAAACTGTATTGGTCGCACTTACTGATGATCTCTGGCGGGCGCGGGATGGAGGCAGTGCATCCATCCTGGCTCTTCTTGACCTCTCAGCGGCTTTCACTACCATCGACCATGGTATCCTTTTGGGACAGCTTAGGGGGTTGGGGGTGGGCGGCGTGGTTTTACACTGGTTCACCTCCTTCCTCCAGGGCCGATCCCAATAGGTGGTAATGGGAGATGAGAGGTCCGACCCTCGGCCCCTACTTTGTGGGGTGCCGCAGGGTTCGGTTCTCTCCCCTCTCCTATTTAATATCTACATGAAACCGCTGGGTGAGATCATCCACCAACACGGGATGAGGTATCATCAACATGCTGATGATACTCAACTATATATCTCCATCCCGGGTGAGTTAAGTGATGCAGTGGCTGCCTTTTCTCAGTGTCTGAAGGCTGTGGGGGCCTGGATGGGGAACAACAGGCTTCAGCTGAACCCTGGTAAGACGGAGTGGCTGTGGATTGATGGTGCCTCGAGATCCAGGGAGTTGTCATCTTTAGATCCGGACAGGGTGGCACTACCCCGTTCAGACAAAGTGCGGAACCTGGGTGACCTTCTGGACTCACGACTCCTGGTTGAAGAGCAGGTGGCAGCCGTGGCCAGAAGGGCATTTGTACAACTTCGAGTGGTGCGCCAGCTATGCCCTTTCCTGGACCGAGACGCCCCCCTGGTCATCTCCCATATAGACTATTGCAATGCACTCTACATGGGGCTACCCTTGAAGAGTATCCGGAAGCTTCAACTGGTCCAGAATGCGGCTGTGCGCGCAGTTATGGGTGCCCCAAGGTCGGCACATGTGACACCTCTGCTGTGCGAGCTGCATTGGTTACCGGTTTGCTTCCGGGTCCAATTCAAGGTGTTGGTTGTCACCTTTAAAGCCGTACATGGCATGGGACCAGGTTACCTAAAGGACTGCCTCATCCCCAGAGCATCAACCCGCTCCACCCGGTTATGCAGAGAGGGCTTGCTTCGGACCCCATCTATAAGAGAATTCCATCTGACGGGGTCCAGGAGGCGGGCCTTCTCGGCAGTGGCACCTGCCCTCTGGAATATTCTGCCCCTGGAGGTGAGGCAAGCCCCCACACTTATGACCTTCCAGAAACAACTGAAGACCTGGCTCTGCCACCGCGCTTGGGATGGGGGGAGTAATAGCTCCTCTTGGGGTTGGCTTGCTCCGTAGAGTTCTTTTAAAACCTAACGTCAGAGCCTCTTGGGTCTTATATATTTAATTAATTTATGTATTGTATTTTATAAATTTTTATGTTTTAATTGCTGGCTTTGTGTAAACCGCCCAGAGTCCCCTCCGGAAATGGGGGGAGAGGGGCGGTGATATAAGTTAGAAATATAAATAAATAAATAAATAAATAAATAAATAAATAAATAAACGTTTAATACCTTTCCAATGCCTCTGGGTAGGTTGCACAACATACCTACTCAGTACATTTACCGCATTCCCGATATCGGGACGCAACCATTTTGCTAAATACAATAAACTTCAAATTATTGACTGATAGTGTTCTTGATTACATGATGTTTGGTCATCGTCTCCAGCCTCTGTCTTAACAAAATCCGTTGTCATCGGGGTAGGAACCTCCTTGCAATGTTCCATATCGTTTTCTCTTAGCAGTTGTTCAATTTTCCTCCGCTGCTCTAGAACGTATCCCCCATCAACCTACTGAATACCTACGCCTAGGTAATGTTTAATCTCTCCCAGATCTTTAACATCAAATTGTTGCTTCAGTTTTATACAAAACATTCAGTTATACAAACCCCAACATATAGTTTTTTGCTTCAGTTGTTACAGCCAGGAAATCAGCAAAGTCTCCATTGTAGGCTCGGTTTTGACACCCTGTCACTATATGTTGGATAGTTTGTTTTTCAGCCCCACAGTCACAATTCGATGATGTTGCTTTGCCCCATTTATAAAGGGCATCTGCACATCTACCATGACCCGTGCAAATTCGGTTCAAGGTTGTCCATATTGCACGGGGCTGGTCAAATCCAGGTGGTTTTTCCAAGATGCAGGGGAAGCTTCGGCATTGTGGAGAGCAATTTCCTAGCCAATGTTGTTTCCACATGTTGTGGATGTTGAAATCATCTTCTAGAAGAGCTTTAGCAGTAGAAATGGCTGGATGTCTCGATCTCAAGCCTGTTTTGCTCCAAATATAAATATAAAATGGAATCAAGATGGCAGTTAAAAATTCTAATTCAATTCATAAATACATGGGGACCACTTTAAGGCGCCAGACACCCCCAGGATTGACTACCCCCCTTCCCACCCCAAGCGAGATGGCAGAGCCAGGTCTTTAGCTTTTTCCAGTAGGCCAGGAGAGAGGGTGCTTGCCTCACCTCTGGGGAAAGTGTGTTCCAAAGGGTGGGAGCCACGGCGGAGAAGGCCCGCTTCCAGGGCCCTCCCAAACAGCATTCTCTTGTGGATGGGGTCCGTAACATGCCCTCTCTGCATGACCGGGTGGGACAGGTCAATGTAATGGGGATGAGACGGTCCCTCAGGTAATATTAAAAGTCAGAAGTCAGTATCGGGCAGATGCCTTCTTTAGCTTCTGGCGAAAGACGATATTGCGACACTGAGGGAGGAGGCAGTCGGGGTTTTACCTGAATCTTGACTGGGTCTGCAGTAAGCAAAAGTCCAACATCTACCTCCTCTCTTCCCCATAGCAAATTCAGGAGAAACTGGAGCGCCGGTGGAACATCGCTGCTTGTGGGTGAGTCTAGGGAAAGAAGGGGCCCATGGCAAACCACACACATTGGTGAATCCAGCCCACCCCACCAGGAAAGCAGGTCAAGGTTGCCTCAAGCGAGCAGAACAAGTCCCGTCCCGTGGGGCAATTTGGAGTATTTTGACAGAAATTTGTGTGAAAACAACTTTCCTTCCAATTCAACCTTTAGTGGTGTCAGAAGGATGAAATGCCTTCATCTTCTTTTTTTTTCTTTCCCAAGCTGGGAATTTAATCGAAATAACCAGACGATAAGTGGAGAGTCAAAATGTTTATTCACCCAAAGTTGTCAAATTTCTCCGAGTGGACGGCCGTGCCAGGGATTAATTTTCTCCATCCTTTTATAGGTCTTTCAGCCAAATTTTAGCCAATCAGATGTGTCAGCCCATTACAATAACCTTTGCTCTATCGGCATGAACATCTGCCCTTTCCATACCCTACTCCTCCTCTCATGGACATCTGTTTTTCACATCCTGTTCAGAAGTTCTCTTATCTCAAAATTATGGCAGATTTCCTTATTTATGGTTAAGCAGAAATATCTATAGTAAAAACACCAATGGGTACTTTACCTTTCCTATACATGCGTTTTCCTACAAGATATATGTATTCCATTTTTACATAATACACTCATTTGTCTTATCAGGAGCCAGCTACCAGCATTATATCACAAGATGGAAAATAATGAATGTCATGGAAAACACTTGTGTGGTGCTTAGGAAAGAGTATTTGAGAAAAAGGTGTGAACTCATTGGTTGCAAGTTCGAAAAGTGTGGGGACTCCTGTGCTCTGTTAAGATGCGTGGCTCGGGAGTTAGTGGCTAGGTGCCTGCTGTCTCTCCAGCCTCAGGGCTCAGAAAGAGGAGAGATTTGTTGGTGGAGATCATTTAGTATTTATATATCTAATGACAAATGAATACATTAATTTCATTTACCAATCTGCTTTAATCTAATTATCATCCTAATATTTTATGTAGTGGGTTTAGTTTGAAATAAAATACAGTTACTTATCACTAGAATAGAATGCATTATTCATTAGTTCTAGCCTACTTGTCTGAAGCTAAGCTTGAATGTATTACTTCAGTGGAACAGCACATTCCTTTTCTCAAACGCTTATCTAGTCTCTACCGTGAGAGAAAGGCTTGTTCTGAAGAGTTTCGAATGCCTCTTGTTTCTAACAGCTAAAAATTCTTAGAAGCATCTGGCTTCGTGCTCCATGTTTCTTTCCCCAACTCCAAGCTGAGGCTCTTTGCCCATCCGAGGTCTCTCCCTCAGCCCTTTCCTGTCGTTTCTCCCAGTTGCCTCAGCCTCTCCCCATGCCTGCCTCTGGCCTGCAAGTTCCATGGCTGGAGGGCAGGACCAGTGGGGGAGAAGAAGAAGAATGCCAGAGGGGGAAGGCAAGGCCTCCGTGTGTGAGCTGAGCCCCCTCCCGCCTTCAGGACATTTGCACTACTTTTACAAACTGTGCTTTATAACTTCCTTGCATTGGTAAATTCATCTCTCTGGGGCTGCCAGTTGTGAGAAAAAGACTCAAAAAAACCTTCCTTTCCTAGTTCACTATAAGCAAACAGGAAATGCAGAGATTTAACCAACTAAATCTAGAATTTATATGGATTCTCACCCAAATGAATCTGTGTATGGGAAATTAGGTCGTTGCTCCTCCTGAAGCTCTTTCCACATTCCAAACATTTATAAGGTTTCTCCCCTGTGTGGATCCTTCTATGGGAAGTAAGATGACTCTTATTATTAAAGCTCTTTCCACACTCCATGCATTTATATGGTTTCCCCCGTGTGGATTCTTTTATGATAAGTAAGGGAATTACTACAACTGAAGCTCTTTCCACAATGTTGGCATTGAAATGGTTTGTCCCCTGTGTGGATCCTTTTATGGGAAGTAAGAGTACTGTGGTGACTGAAGCCATTTCCACACTCCATGCACTTATATGGCTTCTCCCCAGTGTGGATCCACTTATGGGAAATAAGTTGACTGGTATGAGTAAAGGTCTTTCCACACTCTCTGCATTTATATGGTTTTTCCCCTGTGTGGATCCTTTTATGGGAAGTAAGATGACTGCTATTAGTAAAGCCCTTTCCACACTCCGCACATTTATATGGATTCTCCCCTGTGTGGATTCTGATATGGTAAGTAAGAGAGCTATTTATTCTAAAGCTCTTTCCACACTCCATGCATTTATACGGCTTCTCCCCTGTGTGGATCCTTTTATGGGAAGTAAGAGCGCTACTAATTCTAAAGCTCTTTCCACATTCCGCACATTTATGTGGCTTCTCTCCTGTGTGGATCTTTTTATGTAAAGTAAGAGTACTGCTCTGAGCAAAGGTCTTTCCACACTCCATGCATTGATATGGCTTCTCCCCTGTGTGGATCCTTTTATGGGAAGTAAGATGACTGGTATGTGTAAACGTCTTTCCACACTCTCTGCATTTATATGGCTTCTCCCCTGTGTGGATCCTTTTATGGGAAGTAAGCTGACTATTCTGAATAAAGGTCTTTCCACACTCCATACATTTATATGGCTTCTCCTCTGCATGGATCCTTTCATGTTTCATACGAGATGCATTTTCACAGAAGCCTTTTCCACACTCTCTGCATTTATATGGCTTCTCCCCTGTGTGGATTCTTTTATGTGAAATAAGATTGCTGTGTTCGCTGAAACCCTTTCCACACTCCACACATTTATATGGCTTCTCCCCTGTATGAATCCTTTTATGTCTCATACGGGATGCATTGTCATAGAAGCCTTTCCCACACTCTAGGCACTTATATGGCTTCTCCCCTGTGTGGATCCTTTTATGAGAAATAAGATGGCTGCTCTGAGTAAAGGCCTTTCCACACTCCATGCATTTATATGGCTTCTCCCGTGTGTGGATCCTTTTATGTCTCATAAGGGATGCATTTTCACAGAAGCCCTTTCCACACTCTATGCATTTATATGGCTTCTCTCCTGTGTGGATCCAGTTATGAGAAGTAAGTTGACTGCTTCTTCTGAAGCTCTTTCCACATTCCAAACATTTATATGGCTTCTCTTCTGTGTGGATCCTTTTCTGAGATGTAAGAGACCCATTTTCACGAGAAAGAATGAAAGTCCAATTGTAATTTTTTCCACTGTCTCTGCATATATAATCTTCTCCCTTGGTTTGGGCAATAAAGTCTTGCATCTGAGCATCAATGGAAGAGGAGGTTTCCTGATTCCAGTTATTTGACTGGTTTCTCTCACGCCTTTCTAGTTCCATTTGAATTGCAGGCTTCTCCGTTCCATCTCCATGCCTGACCATTTGGAATGGTTCCCTGGAATCTTTCTTCTCACGCCCATGATTTCCTTGAAAGGAAAAGAGAAATGAAAATGATAGCAAGGTTAGGGAAAAGATCAAACTGTAGGAAGTGATATGTATTTCCTTCTGAAATTTTGCCAAATTCCAATATATTGCACGTTTTATTGTTTACAATGGGACGATCAGCTTTGAGTCAGCTCTGAGTTAATGAAGAATCAGGGGAAACATCAAAGGAGGTTTTAGGAGAAAACCTAACATTTATTGGAGGGGGGCCAATTACAGCACAGACCTGAGAGAACTAAATTCATTTTGAAACTCATCCTTTTCTTCCTACCCAAACTGCTATTCATTTTTCTCTTGCCATAATCACATTCTTGCAGAGGAACAAACCTAGAGTTCTTCTATTAACCCTAAACACCATGTCTGCAATGGAGAAAAAGCACCATTTTGCCCCTAATCCCAAGGCTCAGGATAGAAATGAAAAGGAAGAAAAGCCATTGGCCCAAGAGCCTGAAGAAATGACAATCCTTCCTAGGACAGACAGGGAAGCATCTGAGCCCCAAAACCTGAAATCAGTGAGATGGAGTTGAGCATCTCCTCAAGCCAAGGAGTGAGTTTGTCTCTGTTATTTTTAAATAGAAATGGAAAAATTCACCAGATGAGAAATGGCACGTGATACATCTAAGTAGAGAGCCAGTGACCTATTTTCTGCCTTGGAGGAGGAGACGGCCACACCTTTTCCTTCTCCCTCCCAGGAAATGACATCTGGTTGGAGATTTATTAATAAGAAATAGCTCATGGCATCTAAGTACAAAATGTCTTCCCGAACTCTCTGATTGGAGAGTAGCAAACCCTTACCCAGAGACGCCACATTCCTATAATTCTCCAGCATGACTTCCCAATGCAGCGTTTTTTGGTGAGGATCCAGCTGAGACCACTCCTCCTCGGAGAAAGACACAGCCACCTCCTCGAAGGACACAGGACCCTCCTGAACAAGGAAAAAAAGAACAGAACAGGCCCAGGAGGATTTACAAGATCTGCCCTATTGTTCACAAATAGTTAAATGGCTAGGCTTGGTAGGAATCCAAGATTTAGGCGAGAAAATGGACAGAGCCAAAAGCCTTTGACTGAAGAAATATTTCAGGCAGGTTTTATCAACTTGATTGATTCTGCAAGACTTTCAGTGCCATTCAGTGAAAGCAACCCCAGTCTATCATATAGCTATCTATCCATCCATCCATCGATCCATCATCAAAAGACTCTCAGTGTCTGAAGAGAATCAACTGGCAGATGGGCCTTGGAAACCCCACCTATCAGTGACTCCAATCCATCTTGTGTTTGAAGAAGGAGATGGGGGGTTTTCTTTCTAGCATTTTACACTGGTTCGCCTCCTTCCTCCGGGAATGCTCCCAATCGGTGGTAATAGGAGAAGAGAGATCTGACCCTCGGCCCCTCTTGTGTGGGGTGCCGCAGGGTTCGGTTCTCTCTCCTCTCCTATTTAACATCTACATGCAGCTGCTGGGTAAGATCATCCGTCATCACGGGATGAGGTATCATCAGTACGCTGATGATACCCAGTTGTACATCTCCGTCCCGGGTGAAGTAAGTGTTGCAGTCGACACCCTTCCTCAGTGTCTGGAGGCTGTAGGGGCCTGGATGGGGCACAATAGGCTTCAGCTGAACCCTGGTAAGACGGAGTGGCTGTGGATTGATGGCCTCTTGATTTCCAGGAAGTTGTCATCTTTAACTCTGGATGGGGTGGCACTGCCCCATTCAGATTCAGTGCGAAACTTGGGGGTCCTCCTGGACTCACGACTCCTGCTCAAGGAGCAGGTGGCAGTTGTGGCCAGGAGGGCCTTTGCACAGCTTCGGGTTGTGTGCCAGTTGCGCCCCTTCCTAGATCAGGAGGCCCTCCGAACAGTCACTCATGCCCTTGTCATCTCCCATATAGATTACTGCAACACGCTCTACATGGGGCTACCCTTGAAGAGTATCTGGAAACTTCAGCTGGTCCAGAATGCAGCTGCACGGGTAGTTCTGGGTGCTATAAGATCAGCACATGTAACACTGCTACTCCGTGAGCTGCATTGGGTCCCAGTTTGCTTCTGGATCCAATTCAAGGTGTTGGTTACCTTTAAAGCCCTACATGGCATGGGACCAGGGTATCTGAGGGACCGTCTCATCCCGATTATATCTACCCACCCCACCCGATCATGCAGGGAGGGCATGCTCCGGACCCCATCACTAAAAGAATTCCATCTAGCGGGATCCAGGAGGCATGCCTTCTCTGCGATAGCACCTGCCCTATGGAATATCTTGCCCCCTGAGGTGAGACGGGCACCCTCGCTCCTGGCCTTCAGGAAGTCGTTAAAGACCTGGTTCTGCTGCCTTGCCTGGAACGAAAGACATAATAGTTCCTCCTGGGGGTGGTTAGCGTAATAATATCCTCCTTTTAAGAACATACCATCTTTTGGATTTTTATTTTTTATTTTTGTGGTAGTTTTAAATGTATAAGCTTTTAATTTTTATATTGTGATTGTAAACCGCCCAGAGTCTACCATGGTAGATATGGGCGGGGATAAATCCAAATAATAAATAAATAAATAAATTTCAGAAAATGGCTTATGGTGTCCCCAGAAGAACCAATCCTGTCCATGCTCAACACCTTCATGAAGGAGACACCCAACCCAGTTTCTGCTGCTCCTCAGATTGCAAGGAAGCTGCTTGTAGTGCGAGCCATTGGCTGAATAGGAGACAAGAGAGCAGAGAAAGTTTCCTGGGAAGGACATTTTTCAGCCTTTGCAAAGCTGGATTGTTTGGCCTCCAAATCCAGGAACTAATCAGAGGATTAGAAACTACTTGGAAGCGGCGACTTCTGGTGGGGACATGGCGGGACTGAGCAGCTGTGCTCGCGGGCTCCGTGGGCAGAACTGACAATGTGGCAGTTGTTTTGGGCTCAGGCAGGTTTTTCCTGAAGCCCAGGAGCATTTTACCGGGAAAGGAAAATGCTCGGGATCACCCCATTTGTCCTCCAGGATGGCGGCTTGTAGCCAGAAGATCATAAACAGCGTTTGCACTCGACTGGTAAGAGCTGCCGGGAGGCTGGGATGTCACCATTTTCTAAGCTGCGCTGTAGCCTTAAGGGACATTAAGACTGGCCACCCCATTTCTAAATCATCCAACCATCCTGAAGAGAAGTCGGAGTTTTTGAGGGGGGCAGTTGGGCTGTTTGATTTCTTTAACAAAAAAGCTTTGTGTGTATTGTGGGGATATGTACATGTTTTGGTTTATTTTGAAGTGGGCTAAGGGTTTAAGAATATTTATCTGGATTGAATCCATGGCAGCAGTTCCACGCAACACACCTGACCTAACTAGATACACCAAGTTCAAAATACCTAGAATCATGGACCTCATCAACCTCTGCCTCACCACCTTCTTTCAGTTTGATGGACAAATATATCAACAAATCAAAGGAACACCTATGGGATCACCACTCTCGGGTCTCATAGTGTCAGAACCCTGGCATGCCCAAGGGTCCTGCCATCCCCTATACCACACCCAGCATTAGCAACTGCCAGCTACGCCTCATGGATGATGAACTTTTAACCTTGACACCAGGAGAACCAGAGGGAAGACTGAAAGCGGACCAGATGGAAGCCCGCAGCTGGGAGGAGCCAGTGCTCTGGCAGAAGGGTATATAAACCCGAGCAGGGAACCAGGGGACCATTCGTGCCTTTACTGTGCTTACTCATGTTAATCAATAAACCGTTTACTTACTGAAAGAGCTGAGGTAAAGTCATTTCTGTGGAGAAACGTCTGCAACTGAGAAGCGCCTGACAAAAAGGCACGAATCAATCTCAGCTGATTTTCCCGGGAGCGAACCCAGAAATCATCGGGTAAGCTCTGAGGTAGAGTCGGCTCACATCGAGAAGAAGGCAGAAGAGGAGCGGAGACCGGGGATTGCCAGGCCAAGCGCAGCGGCGGCAGCCAGCAGGCCGAAGCGAAAAAAAAAAAAAAGAGCGGGAAAGAGCTGAAGGAATCATGGTGCAGGGAATATGGAGAGAAACGAGGAACTCCAAATCACCAAGGAACCGCTGGCAGCATCGGAACCACGAACGACAAAAGGCAATCCTCCCCTCCCCCGCACCCCCACTCTGCGCACATACAATGCGACGGCAGACTGGTCGATTGGAGTGGGCAGGGGTATGGTCCCAGTCCCACGAAAGCCTGCAGCGAAGCCGCGGATCACGCAGTCACAACGGATCGTGGCGCTGGAGGACAGGGCAGCCAGGATGGAGCTGGGGCTTGAAGGCATGGATGCCAAACTGACGGCAATCCAAGCCGCAGTGGAAAGCTTATTGAGAGGGCCCCAAAGCCGTGAGAGCGACCACAGCACACAGTATGCACGCAACCAACCTGAGGAAGCAGGTGCAGCAGAAAGCACCGGGGGAAGCGAGGACGAGGATGAGGCGTATGAGGAGGAAGGCGATGAACCGCCAGCACAGCCTAGCTATGGGAGTCACCTCGCAACTAGTCGCTGGCACAAACCTACCATCGCGACAAAATTAAAGAACACATTTGATGGGGACCCGGAGAAGCTTGCATGCTTCCTGAACCACGTGTGGGGGTTCATGGAAGAATCTGAAAAACTGTTTTTGAATGAAGAGGCGAAGGTGCGGTATGTTTCAAACTTCTTGATTGGAGAAGCTGCTAAATGGCTGGCGGTACTTCACGACACCGGGGCACCAGAACTTCATGACTTTGGCTGCTTCATGAAGGCTCTACGTAAGCGATTCGAAGACACCCAGGATGTCAGCAAAAACGGAGATCCAAAGACTGCGACAAGGACACTGGACAGTGGCAGAATACGCCCTTGAATTCAAGAAGTTGGTCAGCCGCCTCCCAAACTGGCCTGAATCGTTTAAGGTTGAGTATTTTCAGATGGGACTAAGACCTGAGATACTGGAAATGGCACCTGGGAGAGGGGACCCAGAGACACTGGATGAATGGGTCCAGTTAGCTGGAAAAGTAGAGACCACGAGGATGTGAATACGCTCCTACCGGCAAATTCAATACCCGGGAAGGCCACGGCAAACCAACCAGGTCTATCATAAGAAGGAACATGACAGAAAACCCTGGGCAGAGGAAAAGGAATGGCGGGCCCGGAATAACTTATGTTTTAAGTGCGGGAGAGAGGGGCACAGAAGCAACGACTGCACCCACCCACCTGAAAGGCCCAGACTCGGAGAAAAGCCACACAAGACCCCCCCCCCTCCAAACAGTCAACAGCCAAGGCAGCATCAGAGTGGCGAAAATATGTTGAACTGAGGTCATCATCAGGCGACTCTACGGATGAGGAATTCCGGCCGGCGGAAAACACCAACGGCCTGTCCTAAAGTGCGCCGTGGGACAGGCCTGCAGTAACGGGCGTAGCGACGCGTTGACATCTGAGGACTGCCCCACAATGCAAATCAAGGTACAGTTAGAGACCTTGGATGGGGGGAAGCAGGTTGTTGGCGTAGCAATGCTGGACTCAGGGTGCACTAGATGCTTAATGCACCCGTCAGTGGCTAGGAACATGGGACTAAAACTCTCTAAGTTAAAGTCACCGATCACGTTCTGCCAGCTCGACGGGACAGAAATGAAGGGGGGCCCCGCAAGGCATTTCACAGAGGCAGTTAGGATGTCGATTGGCTCACATCAAGAAACACTGCGGTTTGTTGTGGCGCCCATCTCCACGCAGCCCATCATCCTGGGTCTCAAATGGCTTAGGGAACGGAACCCCCACGTTGATTGGGTGTCAGGGGAGATGGAATTCATTGACGGGAAATACGATGCTGACACTAGGAACATCGGGGAGAATGGGGTAGAATCAGGGGCTGCAGGCATGGTGAGGGGAGAGGGATCACAAACTGAGGCACAGATAACATTCCCACGAGCTTACGTGCCTGTCAGAGAGGTCTTCAGTCAGCAAGAGTGTGACCTCTTACCGCCTCATAGGAAAACGGACTGCGCCATCGAGCTAATCCCTGGGGCCACATTTCCAAAACCAAAAATGTATGCTATGACCCAGCGGGAGCTCCAAGAACTGCGGAAATTTGTGGATAAAAACTTGGCGAGGGGCTTCATTGAACCAGCGAATTCCCCCTTGGCGGCCCCCGTCTTGTTCCGTAAGAAAAAGGATGGCACGCTCCGGCTATGCACAGATTATAGAGGACTGAATGCCATCTCAGTCACTAATCAATACCCCCTCCCACTTTTAAAGGACATGCTGGCACAACTGGCTAAGGGCAAAATTTTCACCAAATTAGACCTGAGAGAAGCCTACTACAGGGTCCGGATACGGGAAGGGGACGAGTGGAAGACGGCATTCAACTGTCCACTCAGCTCGTTTCAATACAGGGTCCTCCCATTTGGGATTGCGGGGGGACCAGGGATCTTTATGAAACTAATAAACGAAGTATTGTACGAGTTCCTGTACCGGGGGGTGATAGTCTATTTAGATGACATCTTGATCTTCTCCCAGGACCTAGCAGAACATACACAGCTGGTGAAAGCGGTCCTCAAAAAATTATTGGATGCCAAACTCTTTGTCAAATTGGATAAACGTGAATTCCATCAAGAGAGGCTGGACTTCCTGGGGTTCAGGATTTCAAGCAAAGGCATAGAAATGGACCCTGCCAAGGTGCAAGCAGTAGTGGGGTGGGAACCTCCTCGGACCAGGTGCCAACTGCAGGCATTCATCGGCTTCGCAAATTTCTATAGGGATTTCATCAGGAATTTCGCGCAGATAGCGCTGCCGCTAACAGACTTGTTAAAAACGAAAAGCGGCGGTGGCACACAAGCTAAACGGCCAGGCACCAAAATTAAATGGTCCCCAGAATGCCAGGAGGCCTTTGAAGAGCTCAAAGCTCTGTTCACAGCTGAGCCTATCCTGAAGCACCCGGAAATAGATAAACCGTTCATTATCCACGCAGACGCATCGAACAACGCGATAGGATCAATACTGCTGCAGGCGGATGAGAACGGCAAACTACGACCGTGTGCGTATATATCTAAAAAATTCTCAGACACAGAAAAGCGATTGCATGTCTGGGAGAAGGAAGCATTCGCAGTCCGACACGCGTTGGCTACATGGCGGCACCTGCTAGAAGGGGCATCAGTCCCGTTCGAAGTTTGGACCGACCATAAAAACTTGGAAGCACTGAAATCGCCCAGGAAATTAAACCCGAAACAACTTAGATGGGCCGAATTCTTCAGTCGCTTCAACTTCACCCTGAGGTACTTTCCGGGGGGGAAGAACTACCTGGCAGATGCATTATCGCGGCTGCCTCAACACGATGGGAAAGCGGAAAACATAACAGAAACCCTATTCCCACACAAGCCCTCAAGTACCAGTCAGGTGGGACACGTGGCAGTGGCTCGAGAGGACAATACGGTGTCTACAGCGCTCAATCCATTGGAGAGTGAGATACAGGCGGCGACAACACAAGACACCTGGTGGGGGGAAAACAAACACCTCCTGCAGGAGAAGGATGGAAGGTGGTGGAATAACGATAAGTTGTACGTACCTGACACCATGCGGAAATGTGTCCTAGCGATCACTCACGACCACAAGGCAGCAGGACACTTTGGGTTCGTGAAAACCTTGCACCTGGTCAGGCGCACGTTTTGGTGGCCCACACTACATAAGGACGTAAAAGACTATGTAGGTACCTGCCCTGTGTGTGCTACGGCAAAAAGGGCCACAGGTAAGCCCAAAGGACTTCTGCAACCCGTGGCTGACCCGTCGCAACCATGGCGACAGATAGCCATGGACTTTGTAGTCGACCTCCCCGAGAGCAAACAAAAAACGGCAGTGTGGGTGATCACGGACCTGTTCTCAAAACAGGCTCATTTCATCGCCTGCAAAGGGATACCGACAGCACCCAAGCTGGCCAGGCTCTTCACGCAAAACGTATACCGTTTACATGGGGCACCTGAACGGATAATTAGCGATCGAGGGAGCACGTTTACCTCGAAATTCTGGAGGGCGTTTCTTCGGCTAATTGGGTCTGAACAGGGCTTGAGCAGCACTTTCCACCCGTGCACGGACGGGGCGTCAGAACGACTGGTAGCCATCTTAGAACAGTATTTAAGGTGTTACATAAGCTACCAGCAGGATGACTGGGTGGACTTGCTACCTTTTGCGGAAGTGTCGTACAAAAACTCAGTGCACCACAGCACGGGGTTCACTCCGTTCAAAATAGCCACAGGCCAGGACTTTTCGGCTCTCCCGGAGGTGGGCATGATTCAGAGGACGGACGGCCATGCCCCACTACAGGCAGACGAATGGATAGCCAAGATAACTAGCAACTGGCCTGTCATGCTTCAAACGCTTAAGGAAGCGAAAGACGACTACAAAAAATATGCGGACAAAAAACGTGCAGTGGAATGGGAACTTCGCGAAGGGGATAAAGTATATTTATCCACCAAGAACTTGCGGTCTATGCAACCGTCTCGCAAGTTGGCCCCAAAGTTTATCGGGCCATTTCCTATAGTCAGAGTCATCAACCCGGTAACTGCACGCCTGCAACTTTCAAAATCGTTGAGGAAAGTCCACTCGGTGTTCCATATCAGCCTCCTAAAACGATACTTCCCGTCAGATCAGTGGCATCTTACAACAAGGGACCCAGCACCTACCTTAGTGAACGGGGAGCCACACTTCAAGATTGAGAACATTTGCGATTCACGTATACACAGGGGGAAGTTGCAATACCTGGTAAAGTGGTTGCACTTGCCAGTAGGGTTCAGGGAATGGGTAGCAGTGGAACACATGCAGGCCCCGGACTTGATTAGAAAATTTCACCGCAAATTCCCCGACAAACCCCAGTGACTCCCGGCCTAATGAGATATTATTCTGTTACAAGCGCCAACTACATGCAACAGGAGCCAGGACGGAGCATGAGGGGAGAGGGGAGGTCTTGGGGGGGCGGCATGTCAGAACCCTGGCATGCCCAAGGGTCCTGCCATCCCCTATACCACACCCAGCATTAGCAACTGCCAGCTACGCCTCATGGATGATGAACTTTTAACCTTGACACCAGGAGAACCAGAGGGAAGACTGAAAGCGGACCAGATGGAAGCCCGCAGCTGGGAGGGGCCAGTGCTCTGGCAGAAGGGTATATAAACCCGAGCAGGGAACCAGGGGACCATTCGTGCCTTTACTGTGCTTACTCATGTTAATCAATAAACCGTTTACTTACTGAAAGAGCTGAGGTAAAGTCATTTCTGTGGAGAAACGTCTGCAACTGAGAAGCGCCTGACACATAGCAGAGATTGTAATGCAATGTCTAGAAAGGATAGCACTCCCACGCATACAACCCAAAGTATGGATCCAGTATTTAGATGACACCTTTGTCATAATAAAAAAGGAACAACTGGAGGAAACACATGAAACCATCAACAACATCTTCAAAGGAATAAAATTCACAAGGGAAGAAGAAAACAACACACTACCCTTCTTGGACATCCTCATCAGTAGAGGAAATGATGGCATTCTAGAAACACAAGTCTACCGGAAATCTACCCACACTAACCAAGTGCTCCACTACCAAAGCAATAACCCAACCTCCCACAAGAGGAACGGTGTAAGAACACTATTCAGACGAGCACAAACACACTACAACAACCCAGAACACCAGAAAAAGGAAACAGACCACTTATATAGCATCTTCCAGCAAAATGGATACCCACGCACCTTTATCAAAAAGTGCCTGACCACTCAACCCACCACAGCAAAACCAACAGAAGCTATGAAAAGGATTACACTGCCATACATCAGAAACATCTCAGAAACTACTAATAGACTGTTACAACCACACGGCATCAGTGTAGCACACAAACCAACCAAAACCCTTCAGAACATTGTAAGTAACCCAAAAGACCCAGTAGCCCAAGAAGAAAAAACAGGAGTTATCTGCAACATACAGTGTAAGGACTGTAGCAGTCACTATGTAGGACAGACAGGCAGAAGACTAGCAGAGCACATTCACAAACACCAACTAGCAGTCAGAAGACATGATGAAAACTCCTTAATCTCACAATTTATGGACAGACTCAGCCATAATTTCAACTGGGAAACTGTGAGCATCTTAAACCAAGCCAAATCCAAAAATGCTAGAGAATTCCTGGAAGCTTGGCCCTCAGACAAAGCAGCCATCAACAGACACATAGAGGTAAACAACATTTACATACCATTCATAAGAGACAATAGAAAAGCCAAAAGACCAGAACACCTCCTTGCCAGCAATGAACACCCAGATATGCAAAGGTTAACACCAGGATTAGCACCAGAGGAACAATCAAACAGCACAATATACCCTAATCAAGGAACTATTAACTCAGTCAATCAACCAAGCAGCAAACAACAGCCCAATCAAGGAACTACCAAGGAGAGAACAACACCCCCACCAACACAAGCAGGACAAGCCATGGTATATAAACAGAGAGCAAGTCCCACTCCCTTTTTGCACTGAAGATGTTGCCTAGCCTGGCAATGAAACGTCTGCAAGAAAACAACAAGGCTCAGAGAGCACCAAGGACTCCACAAAATAATGTCTGGTTTTAGGTCTGACATGATTAAGATTATTAAAATTGCTGTATTATCAAGTATAATGGTAGACAATTTATATGTTTTTTAGTTTGATTTTTATTATAGTAAACAGGAATGCATAGAGTAGTAGTAGGAAGGAAATAATTAAATAAATGTTAACTTTGGGGGGAAGTTAATTAGGTGGTTTATAAGCTGCTCAAAAAAATAAAGGGAACACTGAAATAAGACATCCTAGATCTGAATGACTGAAATATTCGTATTAATTACTTTGTTCATTACATAGTTGAATGTGCCGACAACAAAATCACACAAAAAGCAATGGAAATCAAATGTAAGCAACCCCTGGAGGTCTGGATGTGGAGTTACACTCAAAAATTAAAGTGGAAAAGAACACTACAGGCTGATCCAACATTGATGTAATGTCCTTAAAACAAGTCAAAATGAGGCTCAGTAGTGTGTGTGGCCTCCACGTGCCTGTATGACCTCCCTACAATGCCTGGGCATGCTCCTGATGAGGTGGCGGATGGTCTCCTGAGGGATCTCCTCCCACACCTGGACTAAAGCATCCCCCAACTCCTGGACAGTCCGTGGTGCAACGTGGCGTTGGTGGATGGAGCGAGACATGATGTCCCAGATGTGCTCAATTGGATTCAGGTCTGGGGAACGGGCGGGCCAGTCCATAGCATCAATGCCTTCGTCTTGCAGGAACTGCTGGCACACTCCAGCCACATGAGGTCTATCATTGTCTTGCATTAGGAGGAACCCAGGGCCAACCGCACCAGCATATGGTCTCACAAGGGGTCTGAGGATCTCATCTCGGTACCTAATGGCAGTCAGGCTACCTCTGGCGAGCACATGGAGGGCTGTACGGCCCCCTAAAGACATGCCACCCCACACCATTACTGACCCACTGCCAAACCGGTCATGCTGGAGGATGTTGCAGGCAGCAGAACGTTCTCCACGGTGTCTCCAGACCCTGTCACGTCTGTCACATGTGCTCAGTGTGAACCTGCTTTCATCTGTGAAGAGCACAGGGCGCCAGTGGCGAAGTTGCCAATCTTGTGTTCTCTGGCAAATGCCAAACGTCCTGCACGGTGTTGGGCTGTAAGCACAACCCCCACCTGTGGACGTCGGGCCCTCATAGCACCCTCATGGAGTCTGTTTCTGACCGTTTGAGCAGCCACACGCACATTTGTGGCCCACTGGAGGTCATTTTGCAGGGCTCTGGCAGTGCTCCTCCTGTCCCTCCTTGCACAAAGGCGGAGGTAGTGGTCCTGCTGCTGGGTTGTTGCCCTCCTACGGCCTCCTCCACGTCTCCTGATGTACTGACCTGTCTCCTGGTAGCGTCTCCATGCTCTGGACACTACGCTGACAGACACAGCAAACCTTCTTGCCACAGCTCGCATTGATGTGCCATCCTGGATGAGCTGCACTACCTGAGCCACTTGTGTGGGTTGTAGACTCCGTCTCATGCTACCACTAGAGTGGAAGCACCGCCAGCATTCAGAAGTGACCAAACCATCAGCCAGAAAGCATAGGAACTGAGAAGTGGTCTGTGGTCACCACCTGCAGATCCACTCCTTTATTGGGGATGTCTTGCTAACTGCCTATGCTTTCCGCCTGTTGTCTATTCCATGTGCACAACAGCATGTGAAATTGATTGTCAATCAGTGTTGCTACCTAAGTGGACAGTTTGATTTCACAGAAGTGTGATTGACTTGGACTTACATTGTGTTGTTTCAGTGTTCCCTTTATTTTTTTGAGCAGTGTATATATATATATTCTTTTTTCTTTTAATATAAGGGGAGGGAGCAACTGTACTTAGTGATTTTTATAATGTGCCAATGGTATGATTTATAGAAATAATGTGATCTTGGTTTAATACTAAGGGATTGATTATGGACTTGTTGTATACCCTTGCTATAAAGTCAGAAGTCACCTCTTTCTGTAACTTTTTTTTTAAAAAAATTCTCTTCTGTTTCCACTTTCTTAGTTCTTTTTTTTCTTTGTAGTTTTTTGTTTTTCTGTACCTTTTATTGTCTGTTTGAAACTTAATAAACTTCTTATAAAAAAAAGAAACTACTGTGAAGCCAAAAGTGCTTTGATTACATGTTCTTTCAAAACAATTTTCACTTAGAGACTTTTCCATCTGGCCACCTTCATTTCACCTGCCTTCTCTTTTAATCTGATATCCTTATTTTTGTTATCACTGTTTGTCAACAAGGCTTTTTAAAAATGGTGATGTGCCAGTCTGAGTATTAAGTTGTTTTTGAGCAGCCTTGCCCAATTCCAAGTCAAAGAATTACCAAAAGAATGGGTCTCTTGAAGGATTTTGTAAAATTAGTTAGTTATTGGAAACTAGGGAGAGTATCTAGCACAAGGAGAGGTAAGTACTGGTCTTAAGAAAGATTTCCTATTAAGAAACTCACTTGAATCTTTTATTTTGCTCAGGAACAAGAAAACAAGAGGGAAAAATGGAAGGAGAGAGTGCTATGTACACCAGCTTGACTTCCTGAAGGAAAGGGAGAATACAAATCGAATCAATAAATGTCCTCCTCTTACCTGAGTTGGAGGTTCAACCGCTGTTTCAGCTCCACCATAAAGAACAGACAACTTTCTTTGAGTCTTCCCTGTGAGGGAGAGAGAATTTCAATATGCATAATTAATAAGGGAGGAGGAGGTATTTTATAGGAGAGAAGACATAGAGAAGATGAGACAGCTGGGATCTCTCTGGGGAATGGGAGGACCTTCAATTACCTGCTGAGGTGTTCTGACCTGGATCTTCCTGAGAGATCCTCCTGAGAAGCAGCTCCTGAGGGGGATTGGTTGGATTCCTCCTTCCCGCAGGATCTCTGATCTCCACAGAGAAGGACTTGAAATAGTAGTTAGGAGAAAAGGAGAAGAATTAATGGGCATCACATAACATGAAGCGGATTCTTGTTCTCTGAACACAAATTCAAAGCCCCCAATGTCCATCAGTGAGGCTGGAAAGTAAGAAAGGGACCAAGGCTGTCCCAATCTATGTTCTGGAATGGAGAAAGGAACAATGTGCTACAAGAATTAGGGAAACATCTCCACATATTATGAATGCCAGAGAACTCTTCAAAGGAGGGGTTAAGGATTCAAGCACATTGTTTATTCCACTCAAACCATTTCTGGGCTCCCAAGATGAAGGTCTCTCACCTGCAACCCGACCTGCTCCTTCTGCTCCTCCGCCTGGCTCAGGAGGAAGCCTTCCGCCAGGGCCACCGCCTGGCAGCTGGTCTCTGCTCTACACTCCCGCACCCAGCTCTCCATCTGCAGGGGCAGAAGGGCCAGGAACTGCTCCAGAACTACCAGGTCCAGCATCTGCGCTTTGGTGTGCTTTTCTGCTCTCAACCATCGACTGCAAAAGTAGTGGAGTCGGCTGCAAAGTCCTCGGGGACCCTCAGCCTCCTGGTATTGGACCCTCCTGAAGTTCCAGGGCTGAAAGTCTGGTTGGTTGGTTTCCTCCTCCAGGATCTTCTGCCCAGTTCTTGCCCGGATCTCCCCACAGCTCCCAGGCTGAACAGCAGAAGGGCCGTTTCCAGTTCCCTCACTTGCTAAAGGCTGTCTCTCCATTCTTTCTCTGTCCTGTAACGCAGCTCCAAATGGGTCTGAAGAATCTTGTGGATCTCCAAACGCCTTTTCTTTCATGGGACCGTTCCTGTAGCTGCAGGAATGGCCACAGCAGGCCATTCAGCCCTTTTTGTCCAAGAGATAATTTTGTCTGTAACCAAGGTTGTACAAATGGCTTCCAGTTTGTGTATCTGAGATGGAAAAGAAAATAAATTCCAAGAATTATTTTTTTTAATTCAAACTTCATTAATTTTCAAAATATAGGTAAAAACTAAAAAGCATGAAACAAAAATCTATAGAGAAAGAAGAAAAAACTAAAAAGGTGTGAAAAAAAGAAAAGAAGAACTACATAGAGGGTGACTTCCGACTTTCTACGACAAAGATATACAGAAACCCGGTATCAATCTCTTGCTCCAAGTTAAACCATAATAAACTTTATTTCTATAAGTGGTTTCAATTTAAAAGAAAACAAACTCATCCAGAACAATTTTTTCCTCCCCGTTTTTTAAAACAAGTCATACAACAACTCCTTCCAACCTCATTTTTCGCTCCCCAAAAAGAAATGAGTAAATAATATCCCTCCTCACTTTAATTTTACCCCTTTCTGTCCTATAATAGAAAACTAATGTAAAATACAATTACAAAAACTGTCTACATTTTATCTGTAGCTTGAATCATGTCAACTGGATTTCTATTTTCTTAGTGGAAACGTTTCGCTCCTTATCCAAGGAGCTTCTTCAGTCTGAGCAAAGTTGGTAAGGGAATCCTAAATATGTTCCTAGGTAGCTGTGTGACCTTACACCTGGGGCTAGGTCATGGTTATATTGAGATGTAATTTTTAAGTCCTTTTATCATCTAATGGAGGGTCGTTAAAATCACCATGCTGCTGTTGAGCTTCTGAAATGGTCTTAATCTTCCTAGGCACAGAAGACAACACGGGGAGGAAGATGGGGGAGAGTTTGTGCCTGAGGCCCCCACCTCTATTCAAGGAAGGATTTTCCAAGTTGGCATAAATGGATTCCTTGACCCCTCTCTCAAACCACCTATCTTCTCTGTCTAAAATGTGAACATTAATGTCCTCAAATGAGTGTCCTTTTTCTTTTAGATGAAGATAAACTGCTGACTCTGGTGTTTTGGAGTTTGATCTTTGGGGTCACCACCAGCATTGAAACAATGATCATCCAACATCAACTTCGCTACCTAGGAACATATTTAGGATTCCCTTACCAACTTTGCTCAGACTGAAGAAGCTCCTTGGATAAGGAGCGAAACGTTTCCACTAAGAAAATAGAAATCCAGTTGACATGATTCAAGCTACAGACAATTCCACCTGGATGACTGAGAACCTTCATAGACATGTCTACATTTTAATTCTAACATACATAAAAAAGAAGTAGCTTTGTTAATATCCCTTTAGCAAACCTAAGAATAATATCCAAAAAACCAGAAAGATCAATCCAAATCCTTAAAAGACCACCCAAACAAAGATACTTAGCCTTTATCCCACTTGAAAGTAAACCGGAGCATTTAGATATCTCCACACTGTACAGAGAGCTTTCCCCTTAAAAATCTCCAATTCTTCTACAGCCCCCTTCAAACAGTCCAGATTTTCTTCAAAGATCTTCCAACATTCAAAACCAATGAAACGACGCTGCCTTAGGACGTTCCACTTCCCTTTCTTCAGGGTTTGCCTTTTAAGAGCCAAGTCACACTACTACACGCAGGCGGGTTCACACAACATGCCCTGAGCCCAAACAGGTCAGCCAACCGCAGGGGCCGAGTTCCCAGAAATCACAGGGCTTGAGAGAACGAAGCTTGAGATGATGCCCTGGTTCACTCGCCCTCCTAAGACACCCTGAACTGCGGAGGATCCATCCCTGTTTTGGCCTCATCCAGCACGTGGCGAGAATGCAGGCAGAGTCTGTGGCATCGCCTCCCGTGCAGAGCTTTTCCTATTTCCTGCTTGGGATCTGCACTGCAAACTCTCCCTCTCCCCCCCTCAGGGGCTCTTCCCAGGAAATTGAACTTGGATGAGGACTTGGCACGTGTCTCTCCCTTCTCCGCCTCCCTCTGCACGGGAAGAGACCCCCACTCACCCAGGGCCACGGCCGGACCTCTTCCCTGCAAGACTTCCCTGCAGCCTTTCCGCTGCCTGCGAAGCTCAAAGGGTTAAAGAGAGAGAGTGTGGTGTCCTAGAGAGGCAAGGCTTAGTGATGTCACTCCCTTCCCTCCCTCCTCTGCAAAGCCGCCTGTGGCATTCGCCCTCCAGTGGCCCAGTGCTGAAGCGCATGGTGCTCCCTTCCCTTTGCAGAGGAGCCCCCTGGTGGATTCTGTGTGCAATGCAGGTACTCATGCAAAGGGGCTAAAGGGTGCATTTTCCAGGGGGGGCCAAGAAGGAGGCTCTCGTGTCCCCTTGATCAGGAAGCCTTCTCGATCCAGCTGCTTTTGACAACTTTAGAATGTCTCCAACCTTCCATTTTTAAGAAAGGTTCTGGAGAAAGTGGTCCCTGCATAGAGGGAGCAGAGGAGCAGACAGGAAATGGAATTCAGCCTTCTTCTTACTCCAGAGACTCAAAAGAACCCTGCCTTGATTCTGCCTCCCAGAAAAGAGGTCAGCGGGAAACTCTGACAGGCTTTCAAGATTGTGTCTTTATACCCCACAACAACATCGCAGAGCTCCAGTCGGCTTTGCAGTGTCCGATTCCTGACCTGGCTTGCCTGAAACGGCTGATGCTCTGCAATTGCAGAGAGCCTTAGAGGAAGTAGATGATTTGGCTCCTTGCAATCAGTTTCCGGCTGGGATACAGCATGCTACGTGGTTAAGAAGGAAATGATAAAGAAGGGAGTTAACTTCTCACTCTTGTGGGAAGCCCATTCTTTTCAGCCCATTTCTTTACCCATCAAGGTTCCTTCTGTTTGCTGTCTAATTTTCTGCATCTGTCTGTGAGGAAGTGAAGCTGGGATGGCTGTCTGTGCTTGGGAAGAGGCACTGCAGCCGGGCAGAAATGCTTCCCGCCCCACTTCCCCCAGGCTCAGCACAGCTCATGCCTTTTCCCAAACCTGGGAGGTGGGCTCGTGCATCCATCCATCCATGCATTCCCCCACTCACCCTTTACTCACCAGCATCCATGCCAGTGTTCCAGGTGTCACCCCACCCAGGCCCTTGGGCTAGAAAAGCAAAGGCTAAGAGGGAGTGTGGGCCGGTGTGTAGGAGAAAAGGAGGTAAGAAGACGGCAAACAGACGGGGGAGCCACATTTGGAGAGTGACAACTGTTACAGGCGGGCAAGAGGGCTATCAGTCAACTGCCAGGACCACAAGCTAGGGGAAGCAGCATAGCCTGGTGGATTCCTGCCTGGAGCTTGGCTTGGCAGCTCAGCTGGAGTGCTCAAAAGCAACCCTACTTAAGAGCAGAGACTGGAGCTTGGCCTGCAGCTCGGCAGCAACCAGAAGAGGAGCAACCCCCTGAGGCAGCCCCTCATCCCTGTTGGAGATTCTGGCAAATCCAGCATGCCTCATTAGCATATGGATGGTTGCTCTAGGATGCAAACTCTCCATGCTTTTGAGGAAGCGGTTTGTGGCCACTCCCACTTCCTCTCTCTCTCTCTCTCCCCTCCTTCGACTGGGAGCAAAGCACACGGCTCCATCTTAGGTCATGGATGGGCCTAGGAGATTTTCCCCCCTTTCTACACGCATCTCTTGCCAGCAATGAGGGGCAAGAGTTAATTAAGTTTAGGGAACAGAAAGAAGAAATTGAACATCATCTATCTACCGAAAATGCTGTGCCTGCAATGAATAAACATAAGAGAGAATCTTCTAGCTGTGCTCCTGTCCTCTGAAGATGCCAGCCACAGCTACTGGCGATACATTAGGAGCCAAAACTGCCAGAACACGGCCACACAGCCCGGAAAATCCACAACAACCATCAATAAACGTAAGGACTCTTTTGTACTTACTTTTCATATCTGCCATGTCTAAGCGTTTTAAACTAAGGTTTTAGTCCAGAGCCTTAGAAGAGTCGGTTCCCTTACCCCCTCCCCTTACGTGCGGGCACTGTATATGGTGAATTGTATAATGGAATTGGAAAATGTATATGTATGTAAGCCGCCGAGAGTCCTCCATTAGGGAGGGGACAGGCGGGGTATAAATATCACAATAAAAATTTAAACAATTTTTAAAAAAGCGTGTGTTTCTTTATGCTAAGGTGGCTAAAGGTGTAAGACTAACCTCAATCTCTCTAATATGCTCACGAGCTCTGTTTTTAAACAATATTCTTTTTCTGTGCACAAGCTTAGCAGCTCTGCTCCATTTCAGTAGTTCTAACAGACTGCTAAATGGACTTCAATCCCAACCAGTGCGAGGAGTTTTGGAAGGAGGCAAAGCCTGCATGCCACTTCACAGCCTTTGAGACTTTTGTCTGGACTGAGTATTAAAGACATATTTACGTGGCAACATCAACCTGCAAGTCCCAGAAGGGTGGAGTTAACCCAGAGCAATGGCCTGTTGTTGGGGATGGTGTGTACCTCAATAAAGCACTGTCTACAGATCTGTGTGATGACCCCAACAGCAATGCCCTAATAAACACTTCTCAATGCAGTTCATTAGAATGCAGATTAAGCTTTATTCAGGATACATGTTAATTGAAGCACTCCTAAAGATCTGAATGCGGATTCCCGCCAAACTGTACCATCTTAACTTCCCCCCTTGCGTGCCAAATTACCAACCGATGATCTCATTGTGCAAACGTTCCCAGCTCCACACTCCCGCAGGTGGGTGACCTTGACGAAGCCGTTTCCAGCCTCCATTCACAGACATAACACTCAACGGCTAGTCCCCCTCCCAACAGTTCCCAAAACATCTCTAGCATTAATCCCAATAACAGGATTCATAGACATGAACCCTGACATGCCGACCCTCCAAAAATAAGAGCAAAATACAGAGTACAATAAAGGATAATGCATACAAATAAACATAAAGACAAAGCGAGCAGTTCCAGAATTGTTCAGGCAGCAGAGATAGATCAGGCGGTGTAATCTGGAAAACAAAATCAATACAAAAGCACAAAATTAACCAGGTTTAGCAGGAAAATGAGCATGGAACTTCCTCAACAAGCGAGGAGCAGAAATGTGAACTTTATCAACCCATTCCTTAAATCCAATAGGGAGATGTTTCCATTCAACTAGATATTGAACCTTACCCCTATGCAATCTAGAGTCCAAAATGTCCTGAACTTCAAAATGTTCGTTATCTCCCACCATGGTGGGTGGGGGAGTTACTGGTTCCGGATGCCACTGAGGAGCAAGTTTGACTGGCTTGAGGTGCCTGAGTTTTTCGCACCCGTAGCAAGCTGTGCTACGAGAAGGCTGGTAGCCTTCCCTTCTGCGTCTTGGGCAGCTTCCTCTGGTATTTCTCCAGGAGAGGCTGTGTGCGCTCCCCCCGCCTTGCACGACGTCATTTGCCAATGGTGCCGTCACTTTGCGGTCTGCGTCCTTCGCCCTTTTCTATCTTCTTTCCCCACACAAAGACGGCAATCTCTAGAACAGAGCTTTCCAAACTGTGTGTCGGGACACGTTAGTGTGTCGGCTGCAGTGTCTGGGTGTGTTGCGGCTGCTGCTGCCTCCCAGCCCTGCCAGGATTCTGTGCAGGTCCTAGTGCCTGCAGTGTGCCTTGCTGTCTCCAAACCGGCTGTGATTCCGCGCAGGTCCTAGTGCCTCCCTTGTGCCTTGCTGCCTCCAAACCTGCCCTGCCATGATTCAGTGCAGCTCCTAGTGCCTGCCATGTGCCTTGCTGCCTGCAAACCTGCCCTGCCAGGTTTCTGCGCAGGTCCTAGTGCCTGCCTTGTGCCTTGCTGTCTCCAAACCGGCTGTGATTCCGCGCAGGTCCTAGTGCCTGCCTTGTGCCCTGCTGTAAGAGTGTGTCGCGAAATGATGCCCTGCTGTAAGAGTTTCTCGCGAAATGATGCATGTCTAAAAAGTGTGTCACCAACATGAAAAGATTGGAAAGCTCTGCTCTAGAATCTTTTCAGGTTTTTCAGAACCCCACCCCAGGCAAAATTCTTCAAAATAGGATCGGATAGGGTTTGGGACTGCTGAACAAAAGCGGAGGTTAGCGTGGGCCAATCAGCTTCCCTCTCAGCTTCCAGCCTCATAAACTGATGGGCTGCTTCGAGAAGGGACCAGAATCTCTGTGGAGATTCATCAAGGTCCTGCTTGCAAGCCTGAAACTTTCCCCTCTGCAGGGTGTGTGTGTGTGTGTGTTTCTAGACAGGGCTTCCAAGTGTGTGAGAAGTTGCTCTCTCTAGGTAGCTGCATTTTGTGTGCCTCTTTTTCCCAATCTGTTCCCCAGCTCCTTCCTGTCTTTCTCTCCAAGTCTGTCCACCCTGCCACTGTCTAGTCCATTCTTCCTCTACTCTCCAAAGCCTTCCCTTCTCTTCTCCCATCAGCATGCGTTCCAAAAGGTCTTCTGTATCTTTGTATGTGGGGTTGTAACGTCTGTAGAGTGTCAGTAACTGGTTTTGATTTTCCAGAAAAACATCCTACCGTGCTTCCCCACTGTTTTAGATCCCTTTCGGTGTCTAAATAAGGTTGTTGCATGATTCTGAGGGAACATTTCAGCTGCCCCTGTGGTGGTGTCGGCGGCTTTCAGTTGTGCTAGCTTTTCATGTTGTTTTTGTGATTCCATTGACTGCAGTCTAGCTGGTTTTTTCAGAAAGCGGGGAGCACCAAGTGGCAAATTTATGGGTTACATCACACTCCCTTTCCAGTCAAGTTCGCTACTTTCTTAACACTTGCAAGTGTATTCAAGGACTCCAGAATATGCTTCCTGTTGTTTAGGTGCTGGAAAGGCTAGTTTTCTCATATCAAAGGAAATGCCCTTGGCTCAGAGGAAAAACATGGTTTCCAAAAGTTAGAAAAAGAGGCCTAGACTGCCATGCTAAAATGCTAATATCACCTTTTTAAAATGCTAATCATGAAGGCTAAAATTCCAGGTAACAGATCCTTTTATGGGAAGTAAGATAACTGCTCTGAATAAAGGTCTTCCCACAGTTCACACATTTATATGGCTTCTCCCCTGTGTGGGTCCTTTTATGGGAAATAAGGTCACTGCTATTAGGAAAGCTCTTTCCACACTCCACACATTTAGATGGCTTCTCCCCTGTGTGGATCCTTTTATGAGAAATAAGATGGCTGCTCTGAGTAAAGGCCTTTCCACACTCCAGGCATTTATATGGTTTCTCCCCTGTGTGGATCCTTTTATGTCTCATAAGGGATGCATTTTCACAGAAGCCCTTTCCACACTCCATGCATTTATATGGCTTCTCTCCTGTGTGGGTCCTTTTATGGGAAATAAGGTCACTGCTATTAGGAAATCTTTTTCCACACTCCACACATTTATATGGCTTCTCCCCTGTGTGGATCCTTTTATGAGAAATAAGATGGCTGCTCTGAGTAAAGGCCTTTCCACACTCCATGCATTTATATGGCTTCTCTCCTGTGTGGGTCCTTTTATGGGAAATAAGGTCACTGCTATTAGGAAAGCTCTTTCCACACTCCACACATTTATATGGCTTCTCCCCTGTGTGGATCCTTTTATGGGAAGTAAGCTGACTGCTCTGAGTAAAGGTCTTTCCACACTCCAGGCATTTATATGGTTTCTCCCCTGTGTGGATCCTTTCATGTTTCAAACGAGATGCATTTTCACAGAAGCCCTTTCCACACTCCATGCATTTATATGGCTTCTCTCCTGTGTGGATCCAGTTATGAGAAGTAAGTTGACTGCTTCTTCTGAAGCTCTTTCCACATTCCAAACATTTATATGGCTTCTCTTCTGTGTGGATCCTTTTCTGAGATGTAAGGGACCCATTTTCACGAGAAAGAATGAAAGTCCAATTGTAATTTTTTCCACTGTCTCTGCATATATAATCTTCTCCTTTGGGTTGGGTTAGATAGTGTTCATTTACATCGAATTTGTCCTCGAATATTCTTACACTTTTCCCAATATATTTTTTCTTTATTTTTCCTTGTTGGGCAAAAAGGTCTTGCATCTGAGCATCAATGGAAGAGCAGGTTTCCTGATTCCAATTCTTTGACTGGTTTCTCTCCTGCCTTTCTAGTTCCATTTGAATTGCAGGCTTCTCCGTTCCATCTCCATGCCTGACCATTTGGAATGGTTCCATGGAATCTTTCTTCTCCCGCCCATGATTTCCTTGAAAGGAAAAGAGAAATGAAAATGATAGCAAGGTTAGGGAAAAGATCAAACTGGAGGAAGTGATATGTATTTCCTTCTGAAATTTTGCCAAGTTCCAATATATTGCACGTTTCATTGTTTACAATGGGATGGTCAGCTTTGAGTCAGCTCTGAGTTAAGGAAGAATCAGGGGAAACATCGAAGGAGGTTTTAGGAGAAAACCTAACATTTATTGGAGGGGGGCCAATTACAGCACAGACCTGAGAGAACTAAATTCATTTTGAAACTCATCCTTTTCTTCCTACCCAAAGTGCTATTCATTTTTCTCTTGCCATAATCACATTCTTGCAGAGGAACAAACCTAGAGTTCTTCTATTAACCCTAAACACCATGTCTGCAATGGAGAAAAAGCACCATTTCCCCCCAATCCCAAGGCTCAGGATAGAAATGAAAAGGAAGAAAAGCCATTGGCCCAAGAGCCTGAAGAAATGACAATCCTTCCTAGGACAGACAGGGAAGCATCTGAGCCCCAAAACCTGAAATAAGCCAAGGAGTGAGTTTGCCTCTGCTATCTTTAAACAGAAATGGAAAAATTCAGCACATGAGAAATGGCACAGGGTGCATCTAAGCAGAGAGACATTGACCTATTTTCTGCCTCGGAGGAGGAGACGGCCAAACCTTTTACTTCTCCTTCCCAGGAGATGATATCTGGTTGGAGATTTATTAATAAGAAATAGCTCATGGCATCTAACTACAGAATGTCTTCCCGAACTCTAATAGGAGAGTAGCAAACCCTTACCCAGAGACGCCACATTCCTATAATTCTCCAGGATGACTTCCCAATGCAGCGCTTTTTGGGGAGGATCCAGCTGAGACCACTCCTCCTCGGAGAAATACACAGCCACCTCCTCGAAGGACACAAGACCCTCCTGAACAAGGAAAAAAAGAACAGAACAGGCCCAGGAGGATTTACAAGATCTGTCCTATTGTTCACAAATAGTTAAATGGCTAGGCTTGGTAGGAATCCAAGATTTAGGCGAGAAAATGGACAGAGCCAAAAGCCTTTGACTGAAGAAATATTTCAGGCAGGTTTTATCAACTTGATTGATTCTGCAGGACTTTCAGTGCCATTCAGTGAAAGCAACCCCAGTCTATCATATAGCTATCTATCCATCCATCCATCGATCCATCATCAAAAGACTCTCAGCATCTGAAGAGGATCAACTGGCAGATGGGCCTTGGAAACCCCACCTATCAGTGACTCCAATCCATCCTGTGTTTGAAGAAGTAAATGGGGGGGGTTTCTTTATAGCATTTCAGAAAATGGGTTATGGTGTCCCTAGAAGAACCAACCCTGTCCATGCTCAACACCTTCATGAAGGAGACACCCAACCCAGTTTCTGCTCCTCCTCAGATTGCAAGGAAGCTGCTAGTAGTGCGAGCCATTGGCTGAATAGGAGACAAGAGAGCAGAGAAAGTTTCATGGGAAGGACATTTTTCAGCCTTTGCAAAGCTGGATTGTTTGGCTTCCAAATCCAGGAACTAATCAGAGGATTAGAAACTACTTGGAAGTGGGGACTTCCGGTGGGGACATGGCAGACTGAGCAGCTGTGCTCACAGGTTCCGCAGGCAGAACTGACAATGTGGCAGTTCTTTTGGGCTCAGGCAGGTTCTTCCTGAAGCCCAGGAGTGTTTTACTGGGAAAGGAAAATGCTCGGAATCACCCCATTTGTCATCCAGGATGGCGGCTTGTAGCCAGAAGATCATAAACAGTGTTTGCACTCGACTGGTAAGAGCTGCCGGGAGGCTGGGAAGTCACCATTTTCTAAGCTGCGCTGTAGCCTTGATGGGACATCAAAAGCAGCCACCCCATTTCTAAATCACCCAATTTATATTTTTCTGTTAAGTATATGTACCCTAAGAGAGGCTTTCTACAGCAAGGAGAAGCTGGATCTCTTGGTGCTTACCGTTATTTTTGGGATTACTTTTATTAAAAATTATTTTTAAGTTTTGGCTTGTTTTCCATCCAGATATTAAGAAGGATTGTGAGTAAATATTTGTCTTCCTGTTATTATTTTTGTACTAAATTTGAAGATGATAGCATTTTCCTACACGTTGGATGGGGTAGTTTGAACTTTAACTTTTCTGCTTCTACTTTCCCTGGGGAATTGTCTGCAATCTCACTCTCGCTTAAGAAAACACATTCCTTTCGCTGGTTAAACTCTTAGGGCAGGGCTTTCCAAAGTTTTTCCCGTGGCGACACACCAACCAGCGTTGGTGAGTCACCGCGGGAAAACCCGGAAGCGCTGATGATGATCAGCGCTTCCGGGTTGTGTGGCGACACACTTTTGTGTGGCGACACACAGTTTGGAAAGCTCTGTCTTAGGGGGTGCCATAATCTACTGCATGAGACATGGAGGACCTCAAACAGACTTTCTCTGATTTCCAACGAGACTTCAAGCAGATTTTTTCTGATTCTTACTAAGTTTTTATGCAAGGCATTCAGGACATTGTGGAAAATATGAGCTTTAAAATGTCTCATCTGATTGGGGATGTCATGGATGAAATTGAGGAATTTAACAGCGACAGGAATGTCTCGTCGACTTCTGCTGAGATGCTGGAGGAAGATTGGATAGTCGAGTTGAAGAAATTAAAGGGAGAGATCGAGTTACAAGCCATAAGTGAAATTGACTTTCTGATGGAATGCCTTGGAAAAGAAGGGGTTACTATGTATGGGAGGTTTCCTGAAGAGAAGTCGGAGTTTTTGAGGGGGCAGTTGGGCTGTTTGATTACTTTAAGAAAAAGGCTTTGTGTGTATTGTGGGGATATGTACAGTAAATGCTTTGGTTTATTTTGAAGTGGGATAAGGGTTTAAGAATATTTATCTGGATTGCTTTTAGGGTTTGGCTGATTTCATTTATTTTTAACCATTTGGATTAAGATTATTAAGGTATAAAAAAATAATGTGTACCAATCAAAGAGAATATTTGTAGCTGAGGGTTGAACTGTGGAGTCCTTGATGATCTCTGAGCATTGTTGTTTTCTTGCAGACATTTCATTGCCAGGCTAGGCAACATCTTCAGTGCGAAAAGGGAGTGGGACTTGCTCTCTGTTTATATACCTTGGCTTGACCTGCTTGTATTGGTGGGGGTGTTGCCATGTGGTTGTAGAAGTCCATTGGAAGTTTCTGAGATGTTTCTGATGTATGGCAGTATTCTGGTGTTCTGGGTTGCTGCAGTGCGTTTGTGCTTGTCTGAATAGTGTTCTTACACAGCTCCTCTTGTGGGAAGTTGGGTTATTGCTTTGGTAGTGGACATACCACTCCATCCAATTGTATCGTTACCAGGGACCCCCACATACAACATAGCTAAAGAACTTACAAGAAAACTTGGGCAGCTCACAGAGGAGAGCCAATACTCTATCAACTCCCCACTACAGTGCCTCCAGAAAATCAAAGACCTAAAAATAGATGAAGATGAAATTATGGTTTCATTTGATGTCACTGCACTCTTTACATCCATGGACCAAGCATTAGCGATTGAATCCATGGCAGCAGTTCCACGCAGCACACCTGACCTAACTAGATACGCCAAGATCAAAATACCCAGAATCATGGACCTCATCAACCTCTGCCTCACCACCTACTTTCAGTTTGATGGACAAATATACCAACAAATCAAAGGAACACCTATGGGATTACACTCAGAGATTGTAATGCAATGTCTAGAAAGGATAGCACTCCCACGCATACAACCCAAAGTATGGATCCAGTATGTAGATGAAACCTTCGTCATCAGAGCTTTCCAAACTGTGTGTCGCGACACAAAAGTGTGTCGCCACACACAGCGTGGTGTGTCGCCACACCATCCGGAAGCGGCGGCGCGCGCGTGCTTGGCGGCAGCAGCTGCCGCTGCTGCCGCCGCCATGCACGCGCGCACCACCGCACGGCCCCCGTGCCGCCGCCGTGCCCGCGCTGCCGCTGCGCCACCGCCGCACCGCCGCTCGTGTGTCACCACCGGCGACACTTTGGAAAGCCCTGTTCGTCATAATAAAAAAGGAACAACTGGAGGAAACCATCAACAACATCTTCAAAGGAATAAAATTCACAAGGGAAGAAAACAACAACACACTACCCTTCTTGGACATCCTCATCAGTAGAGGAAATGATGGCATTCTAGAAACACAAGTCTACCGGAAATCTACCCACACTAACCAAGTGCTCCATTACCAAAGCAATAACCCAACCTCCCACAAGAGGAACGGTGTAAGAACACTATTCAGATGAGCACAAACGCACTACAACAACCCAGAACACCAGAAAAAGGAAACAGACCACTTATATAGCATCTTCCAGCAAAATGGATACCCACACAACTTTATCAAAAAGTGCCTGACCACTCAACCCACCACAGCAAAACCAACAGAAGCTATGAAAAGGATTACACTCCCATACATTAGAAACATCTCAGAAACTACTAATAGACTGTTACAACCACATGACATCATCGTAGTACATAAACCAACCAAAACCCTTCAGAACATCATAAGTAACCCAAAAGACCCAGTAGCCCAAGAAGAAAAAACAGGAATTATCTACAACATACAGTGTAAGGACTGTAGCAGCCACTATGTAGGACAGACGGGCAGAAGACTAACAGAGCACATTCACAAACACCAACTAGCAGTCGGAAGACACGATGAAAACTCCTTAATCTCACAACATATGGACAGACACAACCATACTTTCAACTGGGAAACTGTGAGCATCTTAAACCAAGCCAAATCCAAAAACACTAGAGAATTCCTGGAAGCTTTGCACTCAGACAAAGCAGCCATCGACAGACACATAGAGGTAAACAACATTTACATACCATTCATAAGAGACAATAGAAAAGCCAGAAGACCAAAACACCTCCTTGCCAGCAATCAACACCCAGATATGCAAAGATTAACACCGGGATTAGCACCAGAGGAACAATCAAACAGCACAATATACCCTAATCAAGGAACTATTAACTCAGTCAATCAACCAAGCAGCAAACAACAGCCCAATCAAGGAACTACCAAGGAGAGAACAACACCTCCACCAACACAAGCCATGGTATATAAACAGAGAGCAAGTCCCACTCCCTTTTCGCACTGAAGATGTTGCCTAGCCTGGCAATGAAACATCTGCAAGAAAACAACAAGGCTCAGAGAGCACCAAGGACTCCACAAAATAATGTCTGGTTTGGCGTCTGACATGATTAAGATTATTAAAATTGCTGTATTATTTATTTATTTATTTTTCAACTTCTATCACCGCACCATCTCCCCCAAAGGGGACTCTGGGCGGTTTACAAATACAACAGTTAAAATTTATAAATATAAATAAATATAAAATAATACAATTCTGTAAACATTACGATTACTAATAAGCTAACTATAAAATCCAATAGGCGATACGATGGTATTTTAAAAGGCCTCTATGGCACCAGCCATCCTCAAGAGGAACTATTCCCGTTCCCATCCCAAGCGAGGCGGCAAAACCAGGTCTTTAAATTCTTACGGAAGAACAGGAGCGACGGGGCCTGCCTCATCTCTGGGGGCAGAATGTTCCAATAGGCAGGTGCCACTGCCGAGAAGGCTCGCCTTCTGGACCCCGCCAAGTGAAACTCCCTTAACGACAGGGTCCGAAGCATGCCCTCTCTGCATTATCGAGTGGGACGGTTTGAAGTTATGGGGATGAGACGGTCCCTCAGGTAGCCTAGTCCCATGCCATGTAGGGCTTTAAAGGTCATAACCAACACCTTGAATTGCACCCGGAAGCGCACTGGCACCCAGTGCAGCTGGCGCAGCAGAGGTGTCACATGAGCCGATCTAGGGGCACCAATAACTGCGCGTGCAGCCGCATTTTGGACCAGTTGAAGCTTCCGGATACTCTTCAAGGGTAGCCCCATGTAAAGCGCATTGCAGTAGTCTATATGGGAGATGACCAGGGCATGAGTGACTGTACGGAGAGACTCCTGATCCAGGAAAGGGCGTAATTGGCGCACAACACGAAGTTGCGCAAAGGCCCTTCTGGCCACGACTGCCACCTGCTCTTCAAGCAGGAGTCGTGAGTCCAGAAGGACCCCCAGGTTCCGCACTGATTCCGAATGGGGTAGTGCAACCCCATTCAGAATCAAAGATGATAATTTCCCGGATCCGGAAGAACAATAAATCCACAGCCACTCCGTCTTACCAGGGTTCAGCTGAAGCCTGTTGTTCCCCATCCAGGCCCCCACAGCCTCCAGGCACTGAGAAAGGGCAGCCACTGCATCACTTACCTCATCTGGGATGGAGATGTACAATTGAGTATCATCAGCATATTGATGATATCTCATCCCATGGTGACAGATGATCTCACCCAGCGGTTTCATGTAGATATTAAATAGGAGAGGTGAGAGAACCGAACCCTGCGGCACCGCACAAAGGAGGGGGCGAGGGTCGGATCTTTCATCTCCTATTACCACCGAATGGGACCGGCCCCAGAGGGAGGAGGTGAACCAGCGCAAAACTACGCCGGCCACCCCCAACTCCTTGAGCTGTCCCAAAAGGATGGTATCGAAAGCCGCTGAGAGGTCGAGGAGAGCCAGGATGGATGCACTCCCTCCATCCCGCTCTCGCCAGAGATCATCCGTAAGCGCGACCAATGCAGTTTCCACCCCATATCCCGGCCTGAAACCTGACTGGAAGGGGTCCAGATAATCCGTTTCATCCAGAATCCTCTGGAGTTGCAAGGCCACCACTTTCTCAACCACCTTCCCCAAAAAGGGGAGGTGGGAGACAGGACGAAAGTTGTCCAATATAGTAGGGTCCAGCGATGGTCTCTTGAGTAGGGGGTGTACCAGCGCTTCCTTAAAAGCAGCCGGAAACACCCCCTCCTCCAGAGATATATTAACCATCGCCTGGACCCAACCACGTGTCACCTCCCTGGTGCTTGCACCAGCCAGGAAGGGCAAGGGTCTAGATGGCATGTGGTGGCCTTTACAATCCGGAGGATCCTGTCCACTTCCTTAGGTCCAACAGGGTCAAACCGTTCCCAGATAACCGGGTAATGACGTTCCCTCGGCTTCTCCCCAGACTCTGCTTCACGCTTGGAGTCCAACTTAGAATGAATCTGAGCGATTTTATCTTGCAGATGCTCAGAAAATTCTTCCACACGGCCCTGTAGGTGGGTCACAGACTCCACCTTACCTAGAAGAGATCGTGTTATCTTAAACAGGGCCGTCGGACGGCATTCTGCGGACGCAATAAGAGCGGAGAAATATTGACGTTTCGCCACTCTTACCGCCACAAGGTAGCTCTTAACAGCGACTCTAGCTTGTGTTCGGTCAGATTCAGTCTTTGTTTTTCTCCAGTGGTGCTCTAGGCGTCTCTTAACCCTCTTCAAGACCCTTAACTCCTCCGTGAACCACGGGGAATGTCGGGTCAGATATGGCAAGAGAGGCCGCACAGGCGCGATCCTGTCCAAGGCCCCGGCTGCCTCCCTATTCCAGGCTGCGGCCAGGACCTCCGCTGGGCCATGCAGTAGATACTCGGGTATAACCCCCAGCTCCTTCTGGAACCTCATTGGGTCCATTAGTCACCGGGAGCGGACCAATCAAATGGGTCCTGCCTCCCTGCGGAGTGGGGCGGCATATGAAAATCTCAAGGTCATCAGGGCATGATCTAACCATGACAGTGGGGACAGATCTAACTCTCCCTTCAGATCACCTTGCCACTGCTCCGACAAGAAAACTAAGTCCAGAGTGAGGCCACTGTCTCGAGTCGGGTATCGAATAATCTGAGATAGGCCCATGGCTGCTATGGTAGCCATGAACTCCCAAGCCGCCTCTGAGGCACGTCCCAGGGAAGGCAGATTGAAGTCCCCCAGGACCATAAGCCTAGGGGACTCCACTGCCAACTCCGAGACAGCCTCCAGCCTGCCCTGCTTGGGCAGGGAGGTTGCTACGCAGCAGGGAGGCTGGTACAGCAACAACACTCCCAACTGCTCTTGAGAACTCAACTTGAAAAACAGGGTCTCACACCCGGCCACTTGTGGAGCAGCGCCCCTGAAGGCCACCAGAGACTCCCGGATGACAACCGCCTCCCCTCCTCCCCTGCCCCGGAGTCTCGACTGATGCCACACCTGAAACCCGGCTGGGCACATCTCCGAGAGTGCTACTCCCCCCTCTGCGCCCAGCCAGGTCTCAGTAATACATGCCAGGTCTGCCCCCTCCTCCGTGATTGTCACATATGAGGGGGTCTTGTTGTTAACAGACCTGGCGTTAAGTAGCAGCAGCCAAAAGCCAGGGCGCTCAAGGATCCTCTGACCAGGGCCTGGCTCTGAACCTGAGGGGCCGGAACACGCCACCGGTAACAAACACCGGGGGCATCTTCCCCGAAGATGGCCTGCCCGCCAACCCATCTGTCATGGTCTCCGATTCAAAGCTTCTGGGTTTTGTATCGGAGATAATGACATGGGAAGAGTTAACAGGGGAAAAGGCCGTGCCGGCATACGTGAGACTGCTGTCTGCCAATGGTGGTTAACGTCAGCGTTTGTCTGAAGACCCGGAAGTACCATCTCAGTGGCTGAACAGGGGGGTGGGATTTAGGGCCATATATTAGTGTCTGTTGCGCACGCTTTTGTTCAGTAGCAACTTTCTTTTTGTATTGTAGTAACTTATAGTAAAACAGTTTTCCACTAATATGGTGTGAGATTGTTAATTCTAAGACTGAGTTCTGCAACCATTACATTTAAGTTGCTACTCCCAAATTTTTTTTTCTCTACCTGGAGGCATTCCAGAGAGGGAGTGAATTTGGACGATGTCCCAGGAAGAATTGCAGGGGGCCGTGGAAGGCATCCCTGCCGACAGCAAAGAGGAAAGTTTATGTACTCTAGACTTTGTAAAGTCGCTCCGAGAGACAGAGCCTGATTCTGCTGATTCAGGAGGAATCAATCAATGATTTATCTTTGTCGATGTCTCAGGAGAGACAAGGGGCATTCCAGCCTGATGATTCCCAGCCATCATCCAGAAGAACAACACCAGAGGCGGGAAGCAGAACTCCGTCCCCTCCCCCTGGAACTGCAGTCAGGAAGAAGAAATTTTCACGCCCTTCTGTGGGTTGGAGTCAGCAATCTGTGAGTTATTGGAATCTGGCTCAGAAAGCAGGGGGTTGGAGAGAGCTAAAGGTGAAATTTGATGGGGATCCAAATAAGCTGTCTTACTTCATCACAAACGTGGAGTTACACATGGCAGAGTTTGGGGAGATGTTCCCATCAGAGGCTTCTAAAGTAAATTTGGTTGGAAGCAGATTGAAGGGGCCAGCGTCTGATTGGCTCCTCCAACTCCATGACATTAGGGCGAATGAGTTACAAAGCTTAGAGGGATTTTTACACAAACTAAGACTGAGATTCCACGACCCTTTAGCTAAGCTAAAAGCAAAAACTGAATTGCAGCAAATTCAACAAGGGTCAAAAACTGTCTCAGAGTATGCAATGCAGTTTAAAGCTATTGCCGGGAAGATTTATGACTGGTCAGAGACAACGAAAGTGGAATACTTCAAAGGAGGTCTTAGCTCAGAAGTGCTAAATTGGGCATTGGGAAGGGGAGACCCAGACACGGTAGACGAATGGATTTCTTTGGCTGGTGAAGTTGAACACACCAGATATCAAGTGAGAAGGAGGAATGTGGCAATAAGACAGGGAAGGAATGCTGCTGCGCCAGGGCCGAGATTTACGACTTTCAGAAGCGGCCCAAGGGCAGGGTCAGAGGAGAGAGAAGAGCAGTTAAAAAAAAGACGATGTTTTAATTGTGGGGAGCCTGGGCACAGGGCTTCAGACTGCAGATTTATAACGGAGACTGTTAAGATGTCGGCAAAGCCGACCAAGGCTGTGAAAAAGAAAAAAAAGGAAGCAGTTCTATTACAGCATCACACATTAAGAGAGGAGTTGACCTCTTCGGACGACTCCGAGGCTGACGTGCTACAGCCGCCGGAAAACTAATGACGCCTGCCCTAAATGGCGCCCACAGGCAGACGGAAGGAACTGATGGCGCAGAGAAGTCAGTGATTAAACACTCAAATATGCTAATGGTGGGGGTGCAGTTGTGCAATTCTAGAACTGGAGCCAAAGCAGATTTAAAGGCAATGGTAGATTCAGGTTGCACAAAGAATTTAATTCACCCAGCCATTGTTACTGGATTATCTTTAAAGATGCAAAGGCTGAAGTGCCCAATAATATTAACGCAATTGGATGGATCAGAGGCTAAGGGAGGAGCTGTGGAACATTGCACTGAACCTGTTAGCATGACAATTGGAGATCATAAAGAGACTTTGACTTTTATAACAGCTCCCATTGCTCATTATTCTATCATTTTGGGATTACAATGGTTAAGAAATGCCAACCCCATAATTGACTGGAACTCAGAGAGGTTGGTGTTTGCAGATGGCACGTATACCCCGCAGGGGACCCTGGAGCCTCCACCAGCAGAAAATGGAGTGGGGGTTATGGTGGAATGCAAAGCCCTGCCAGCAGAAGAAAAACAAGAGGGTAGCATTCCACAGAGATATCAAGGTTTTACAGATGTGTTCAGCAAACAGGACGTGGAACAGCTAGCAGAGAATCAAACCTCTGACTGCTCTATCAACATTGATCCAAACGCCCCTCTACCAAAACCGAAAATGTATGCAATGTCACAGAAGGAGAAGGAGGTGTTAAGGGAGTTTATAGATAAAAACTTGGCACGTGGATTTATTGAGCCAGTGAACTCACCAATAGCGGCTCCTGTATTGTTCTGCGCAAAGAAGGATGGCACGCTCCTCCTTTGTACCGATTACAGAGGATTGAATGCAATATCCACCACAAACAAATACCCCCTGCCTCTAATTCAAGACATGCTCTCCCACCTATCCAAAGGGAAAATATTTACCAAACTTGATTTAAGAGAAGCCTACTTGGAGGGCCCCCTCCACGCACACATTTCCCACACACAATCGTCCCTAGGTGATGATAGCTCTCCCCCAGCGCACCAGCTTCCGCTCTTGGCGCCAAGAGGGCCTAACCACCCCCCAAACAAGTGTTATCAAGTATAATGGTAGACAATTTTATATCTTTGTTAGTTTGATTTTTATTATAGTAGACAGGAATGCATAGAGTAGTAGTAGGAAAGAAATAATTAAATAAATGTTATCTTTGGGGGGGAAGTTAATTAGGAGGTTTATACACTGCTCAAAAAAATAAAGGGAACACTGAAACAACACAATGTAAGTCCAAGTCAATCACACTTCTGTGAAATCAAACTGTCCACTTAGGTAGCAACACTGATTGACAATCAATTTCACATGCTGTTGTGCACATGGAATAGACAACAGGCGGAAAGCATAGGCAGTTAGCAAGACATCCCCAATAAAGGAGTGGATCTGCAGGTGGTGACCACAGACCACTTCTCAGTTCCTATGCTTTCTGGCTGATGGTTTGGTCACTTCTGAATGCTGGCGGTGCTTCCACTCTAGTGGTAGCATGAGACGGAGTCTACAACCCACACAAGTGGCTCAGGTAGTGCAGCTCATCCAGGATGGCACATCAATGCGAGCTGTGGCAAGAAGGTTTGCTGTGTCTGTCAGCGTAGTGTCCAGAGCATGGAGGCGCTACCAGGAGACAGGTCAGTACATCAGGAGACGTGGAGGAGGCCGTAGGAGGGCAACAACCCAGCAGCAGGACCGCTACCTCCGCCTTTGTGCAAGGAGGGACAGGAGGAGCACTGCCAGAGCCCTGCAAAATGACCTCCAGTGGGCCACAAATGTGCGTGTGGCTGCTCAAACGGTCAGAAACAGACTCCATGAGGGTGGTATGAGGGCCCGACGTCCACAGGTGGGGGTTGTGCTTACAGCCCAACACCGTGCAGGACGTTTGGCATTTGCCAGAGAACACCAAGATTGGCAACTTCGCCACTGGCCCCCCGTGCTCTTCACAGATGAAAGCAGGTTCCCACTGAGCACATGTGACAGACGTGACAGGGTCTGGAGACGCCGTGGAGAACGTTCTGCTGCCTGCAACATCCTCCAGCATGACCGGTATGGCAGTGGGTCAGTAATGGTGTGGGGTGGCATTTCTTTAGGGGGCCGCACAGCCCTCCATGTGCTCGCCAGAGGTAGCCTGACTGCCATTAGGTACCGAGATGAGATCCTCAGACCCCTTGTGAGACCATATGCTGCTGCGGTTGGCCCTGGGTTCCTCCTAATGCAAGACAATGCTAGACCTCATGTGGCTGGAGTGTGCCAGCAGTTCCTGCAAGACGAAGGCATTGATGCTATGGACTGGCCCGCCCGTTCCCCAGACCTGAATCCAATTGAGCACATCTGGGACATCATGTCTCGCTCCATCCACCAACACCACGTTGCATCACAGACTGTCCAGGAGTTGGGGGATGCTTTAGTCCAGGTGTGGGAGGAGATCCCTCAGGAGACCATCCGCCACCTCATCAGGAGCATGCCCAGGCGTTGTAGGGAGGTCATACAGGCACGTGGAGGCCACACACACTACTGAGCCTCATTTTGACTTGTTTTAAGGACATTACATCAATGTTGGATCAGCCTGTAGTGTTCTTTTCCACTTTAATTTTTGAGTGTAACTCCACATCCAGACCTCCAGGGGTTGCTTACATTTGATTTCCATTGCTTTTTGTGTGATTTTGTTGTCAGCACATTCAACTATGTAATGAACAAAGTAATTAATACAAATATTTCATTCATTCAGATCTAGGATGTCTTATTTCAGTGTTCCCTTTATTTTTTTGAGCAGCTTATAATGTGCAGGGGAAACCTTTACCTTTTTTATATATATACATATATTCTTTTTTCTTTTAATATAAGGGGAGGGAACAACTGTACTTAGTGATTTTTATAATGTGCCAATGGTATAGAAATAATGTGATCTTGGTTTAATATTGAGTAAGGCATTGATTTTGGACTTGTTGTATACCCTTGCTATTAAAAGTCAGATGTCACCTCTTTCTGTAACTTTTTTAGAAAAAAAAATTCTCTTCTGTTTCCACACTTTCTTAGTTCCTTTTTTATTTGTAGTTTTTTGTTTTTCTGTACCTTTTATTGTCCGTTTGAAAATTAATAAAATTCTTTTTTAAAAAAAGAAACTACTTTGAAGCCAAAAGTGCCTTGATTACATGCTCTTTCAGAAGAATGTTTACTTAGAGACTTTTCTATCTGGCCACCTTCATTTGATTTTAATAGCCTGCCTTCTCTTTTAATCTGATAGGCTTATCTTTGTTATCACTGTTTGTCAACAAGGCTTTTTAAAAATGGTGATGTGCCAGTCTGAGTATTTAGTTGTTTTTGAGCAGCCTTGCCCAATTCCAAGTCAAAGAATTACCAAAAGAATGGGTCTCTTGAAGGATTTTGTAAAATTAGTTATTGGAAACTAGGGAGAGTATCTAGCACAAGGAGAGGTAAGTACTGGTCTTAAAAAAGATTTCCTAATAAGAAACTCACTTGAATCTTTTATTTTGCTCAGGAACAAGAAAACAAGAGGGAAAAATGGAAGGAGAGAGTGCTATGTACACCAGCTTGACTTCCTGAAGGAAAGGGAGAATACAAATCGAATCAATAAATGTCCTCCTCTTACCTGAGTTGGAGGTTCAACCGCTGTTTCAGCTCCACCATAAAGAACAGACAACTTTCTTTGAGTCTTCCCTGTGAGGGAGAGAGAATTTCAATAGGCATAATTAATAAAGTAGGAGGAGGTATTTTATAGGAGAGAAGACATAGAGAAGATGAGACAGCTGGGATCTCTCTGGGGAATGGGAGGACCTTCAATTACCTGCTGAGGTGTCCTGAGCTGGACTTTCCTGGGACATCCTCCTGAAAAAAAGCTCCTGAGGGGGATTGGATGGATTCCTCCTTCCCGCAAGATCTCTGATCTCCACAGCGAAGGACTTGAAATAGTAGGCAGGAGAAAAGGAGAAGAAATAATGGGCATCACACAACATGAAAGAGATTCTTGTTCTCTGAACACAACTTCAAAGCCCCCAATCTCCATCAGTCAGGCTGGAAAGTAAGAAAGGGACCACGGCTGTCCCAATCTATGTTCTGGAATGGATAACGGAACAATGTCCTACAAGAATTAGGGAAACATCTCCACATAGTATGAATGCCAGAGAACTCTTGAAAGGAGGGGTTAAGGATTCAAGCACATTGTTTATTCCACTCAAACCCCTTCTGGGCTCCCAAGCTGAAGGTCTCTCACCTGCAACCCGACCTGCTCCTTCTGCTCCTCCGCCTGGCTCAGGAGGAAGCCTTCCACCAGGGCCACCGCCTGGCAGCTGGTCTCTGCTCCACATTCCCGCACCCAGCTCTCCATCTGCAGGGGCAGAAGGGCCAGGAACCGCTCCAGAACTACCAGGTCCAGCATCTGCGCTTTGGTGTGCTTTTCTGCTCTCAACCATCGACTACAAAAGTAGTGGAGTCGGCTGCAAAGTCCTCGAGGACCCTCAGCCTCCTGGTATTGGACCTTCCTGAAGTTCCAGGGCTGAGCTTCTAAACGGATGGTTTCCTCCTCCAGCATCTTCTGCCCAGTTCTTGTCTGGATCTCCCCACAGCTCCCAGGCTGAACAGCAGAAGGGCCTTTTCCAGTTCCCTCACTTGCTAAAGGCTGTCTCTCCATTCTTTCTCTGTCCTGTAACACAGCTCCAAATGGGTCTGAGGAATCTTGTGGATCTCAAAATGCCTTTTCTTTCATAGGACCGTTCCTGTAGCTGCAGGAATGACCACAGCAGGCCATTCAGCCCATTTTGTCCAAGAGATAATGTTGACTGTAACCAAGGTTGTACAAATGGCTTCCAGTTTGTGTATCTGAGATGGAAAAGAAAATAAATTCCAAGAATTATTTTTTTTAATTCAAACTTTATTGATTTTGAAAATATAGGTAAAAACTAAAAAGCATGAAACAAAAATCTATAGAGAAAGAAGAAAAAATGTTGAGGTTTGATAAACTCAGGAATTTACTGCTAAATATAAAGTATACAGAGAGGCTTGATATTTAGGTTAAAGGGGAAATATTCTGCAACGTCACCCAATTAGCAGCCATTGTTGTAGTGATGATGTGTCAGTGTGTGACTCATACAACAGTTGCTTAGAGTTAGGTTGGGTGTGGTGAATAACGAGAGTGACCTATAATGTGATTGGTCAGTTTGACTATATAAGCAGAGATATTCTGTATTTCATTTATTCCCATTTTACCTCGTGAAAGCTGTATCGTTGATGGTGTATCATTTGTTACTTGTGGAAGTGATCTGTAAATACGTATGTATATAAAGTAAATAGGATACTTGATATAACTTCTGTTTGGAGTCTATTTACTGCATAGTACGTGGATCACTGGTGCCTAGGAGAGAAGCAGGCCGCTCCATCCGCTCGCCCTGACAAAAAACTAAAAAGGTGTGAAAAAAAGAAAAGAAGAACTACATAGAGGGTGACTTCCGACTTTCTACGACAAAGATATACAGAAACCCAGTATCAATCTCTTGCTCCAAGTTAAACCATAATAAACTTTATTTCTATAAGTGGTTTCAATTTAAAAGAAAACAAACTCATCCAGAACAATTTTTTCCTCCCCGTTTTTTAAAACAAGTCATACAACAACTCCTTCCAACCTCATTTTTCGCTCCCCAAAAAGAAATGAGTAAATAATATCCCTCCTCACTTTAATTTTACCCCTTTCTGTCCTATAATAGAAAACTAATGTAAAATACAATTACAAAAACTGTCTACATTTTAATTCTAATATACATAGAAAAGAAGTAGCTTTGTTAATATCCCTTTAGCAAACCTAAGAATAATATCCAAAAAACCAGAAAAAAGACCACCCAAACAAAGATACTTAGCCTTTATCCCACTTGAAAGTAAACCGGAGCATTTAGATATCTCCACACTGTACAGAGAGCTTTCCCCTTAAAAATCTCCAATTCTTCTACAGCCCCCTTCAAACAGTCCAGATTTTCTTCAAAGATCTTCCAACATTCAAAACCAATGAAACGACGCTGCCTTAGGACGTTCCACTTCCCTTTCTTCAGGGTTTGCCTTTTAAGAGCCAAGTCACACTACTACACGCAGGCAGGTTCACACAACAGGCCCTGAGCCCAAACAGGTCCACCAACCGCAGGGGCCGAGTTCCCATAAATCACAGGGCTTGAGAGAACGAAGCTTGAGATGATGCCCTGCTTCACTCGCCCTCCTAAGACACCCTGAACTGCGGAGGATCCATCCCTGTTTTGGCCTCATCCAGCACGTGGCGAGAATGCAGGCGCAGAGTCTGTGGCATCGCCTCCCGTGCAAAGCTTTTCCTATTTCCTGCTTGGCATCTGCACTGCAAACTCTCCCTCTCCCCCCCTCAGGGGCTCTTCCCAGGAAATGGGGCGTGGAGGGCTCCCCCGGATCCCCTCCTCCTTCCTGGGGTCCTGGATTTGTTCCTGGGGGCAACTCGGCTGGTCTGGAGCTCTGCTTTCCCCCCTGCCTGTTACGTGCATGGAAAGGGGCGGCAGGGGAACATGGGATCCGGGCTCCCCCACTCCCAGGACTCAGAAGATTGAACCTGGATGAGGACTTGGCACGTGTCTCTTCCTTCTCCGCCTCCCTCTGCACGGGAAGAGGCCCCCACTCACCCACGACCACGGCCGGACCTCTTCCCTGCAAGACTTCCCTGCAGCCTTTCCGCTGCCTGCGAAGCTCAAAGGGTTAAAGAGAGAGAGTGTGGTGTCCTAGAGAGGCAAGGCTTAGTGATGTCACTCCCTTCCCTCCCTCCTCTGGAAAGCCGCCTGTGGCATTCGCCCTCCAGTGGCCCAGTGCTGAAGCGCATGGTGCTCCCTTCCCTTCGCAGAGGAGCCCCCTGGTGGATTCTGTGTGCAATGCAGGTGCTCATGCAAAGAGGGGAGAAAGGGTGCATTTTCCAGGGGGGGCCAAGAAGGAGGCTCTCGTGTCCCCTTGATCAGGAAGCCTTCTCGATCCAGCTGCTTTCGACAACTTTAGAATGTCTCCAACCTTCCATTTTTAAGAAAGGTTCTGGAGAAAGTGGTCCCTGCATAGAGGGAGCAAAGGAACAGATGGGAAATGGAATTCAGCATTCTTCTTATTCAAGACACTCAATGCTGCCTTGATTCTGTATCCCATAAAAAAGGTCAGCGGGAAACTCTGACAGGCTTTCAAGATTCTGTCATTATACCCCACAACAGTATCGCAGAGCTCCAATAGGCTTTGCGGTGTCCGATTCCTGACCTGGCTTGCCTGAAAGGGCTGATGCTCTGCAGCTGCAGAGAGCCGTAGAGGAAGCAGATGATTTGGCTCCTTGGCAATCAGTTTCCGGCTGGGATACAGCATGCTACGTGGTTAAGAAGGAAATGATAAAGAAGGGAGTTAACTTCTCACTCTTGTGGGAAGCCCATTCTTTTCAGCCCATTTCTTTACCCATCAAGGTTCCTTCTGTTTGCTGTCTAATTTTCTGCATCTGTCTGTGAGGAAGTGAAGCTGGGATGGCTGTCTGCGCTTGGGAAGAGGCACTGCAGCCGGGCAGAAATGCTTCCCGCTCCACTTCCCCCAGGCTCAGCACGGCTCATGCCTTTTCCCAAACCTGAGAGATGGGCTCGTGCATCCATCCATCCATGCATTCCCCCACCCACCCTTTACTCACCAGCATCCATGCCAGTGTTCCAGGTGTCACCCCACCCAGGCCCTTGGGCTACAAAAGCAAAGGCTAAGAGGGAGTGTGGGCCGGTGTGTAGGAGAAAAGGAGGTAAGAAGACGGCAAACAGACGGGGGAGCCACATTTGGAGAGTGACAACTGTTACAGGCGGGCAAGAGGGCTATCAGTCAACTGCCAGGACCACAAGCTAGGGGAAGCAGCATAGCCTGGTGGATTCCTGCCTGGAGCTTGGCTTGGCAGCTCAGCTGGAGTGCTCAAAAGCAACCCTACTTAAGAGCAGAGACTGGAGCTTGGCCTGCAGCTCGGCAGCAACCAGAAGAGGAGCAACCCCCTGAGGCAGCCCCTCATCCCTGTTGGAGATTCTGGCAAATCCAGCATGCCTCAGTAGCATATGGATGGTTGCTCTAGGATGCAAACTCTCCATGCTTTTTGGGAAGCTGTTTGTGGCCACTCCCACTTCCTCTCTCTCTCCTCCTTCGACTGGGAGCAAAGCACACGGCTCCATCTTAGGTCATGGATGGGCCTAGGAGATTTCCCCCCCTTTCTACACGCATCTCTTGCCAGCAATGAGGGGCAAGAGTTAATTAAGTTTAGGGAACAGAAAGAAGAAATGGAACATCATCTATCTACCGAAAATGCTGTGCCTGCAATGAATAAACATGAGAATCTTCTAGCTGTGCTCCTGTCCTCTGAAGATGCCAGCCACAGCTACTGGCGATACATTAGGAGCCAAAACTGCCAGAACACGGCCACACAGCCCGGAAAACCCACAACAACCATCAATAAATGTAAGGACTCTTTTGTACTTACTTTTCATATCTGCCATGTCTAAGCGTTGTAAACTAAGGTTTTAGTCCAGAGCCTTAGAAGAGTCGGTTCCCTTACCCCCTCCCCTTACGCGCGGGCACTGTATATGGTGAATTGTATAATGGAATTGGAAAATGTATATGTATGTAAGCCGCCTAGAGTCCTCCATTAGGGAGGGGACAGGCGGGGTATAAATATCACAATAAAAATCTAAACAAATTTTAAAAAAGCGTGTGTTTCTTTATGCTAAGGTGGCTAAAGGTGTAAGACTAACCTCAATCTCTCTAATATGCTCACGAGCTCTGTTTTTAAACAATATTCTTTTTCTGTGCACAAGCTTAGCAGCTCTGCTCCATTTCAGTAGTTCTAACAGACTGCTAAATGGACTTCAATCCCAACCAGTGCGAGGAGTTTTGGAAGGAGGCAAAGCCTGCATGCCACTTCACAGCCTTTGAGACTTTTGTCTGGACTGAGTATTAAAGACATACTTACGTGGCAACATCAACCTGCAAGTCCCAGAAGGGTGGAGTTAACCCAGAGCAATGGCCTGTTGTTGGGGATGGTGTGTGCCTCAATAAAGCACTGTCTACAGATCTGTGTGATGACCCCAACAGCAATGCCCTAATAAACACTTCTCAATGCAGTTCATTAGAATGCAGATTAAGCTTTATTCAGGATACATGTTAATTGAAGCACTCCTAAAGATCTGAATGCGGATTCCCGCCAAACTGTACCATCTTAACTTCCCCCCTTGCGCGCCAAATTACCAACCGATGATCTCATTGTGCAAACGTTCCCAGCTCCACACTCCCACAGGTGGGTGACCTTGACGAAGCCGTTTCCAGCCTCCATTCACAGACATAACACTCAACGTCTAGTCCCCCTCCCAACAGTTCCCAAAACATCTCTAGCATTAATCCCAATAACAGGATTCATAGACATGAACCCTGACATGCCGACCCTCCAAAAATAAGAGCAAAATACAGAGTACAATAAAGGATAATGCATACAAATAAACATAAAGACAAAGCGAGCAGTTCCAGAATTGTTCAGGCAGCAGAGATAGATCAGGCGGTGTAATCTGGAAAACAAAATCAATACAAAAGCACAAAATTAACCAGGTTTAGCAGGAAAATGAGCATGGAACTTCCTCAACAAGCGAGGAGCAGAAACGTGAACTTTATCAACCCATTCCTTAAATCCAATAGGGAGATGTTTCCATTCAACTAGATATTGAACCTTACCCCTATGCAATCTAGAGTCCAAAATGTCCTGAACTTCAAAATGTTCGTTATCTCCCACCATGGTGGGTGGGGGAGTTACTGGTTCCGGATGCCACTGAGGAGTAAGTTTGACTGGCTTGAGGTGCCTGAGTTTTTCGCACCCGTAGCAAGCTGTGCTACGAGAAGGCTGGTAGCCTTCCCTTCTGCGTCTTGGGCAGCTTCCTCTGGTATTTCTCCAGGAGAGGCTGTGTGCGCTCCCCCCGCCTTGCACGACGTCATTTGCCAATGGTGCCGTCACTTTGCGGTCTGCGTCCTTCGCCCTTTTCTATCTTCTTTCCCCACACAAAGACGGCAATCTCTAGAACAGAGCTTTCCAAACTGTGTGTCGGGACACGTTAGTGCGTCGGCTGCAGTGTCTGGGTGTGTTGCGGCTGCTGCTGCCTCCCAGCCCTGCCAGGATTCTGTGCAGGTCCTACTGCCTACTGTGTGCCCTGCTGTAAGAGTGTGTCGCGAAATGATGCATGTCTAAAAAGTGTGTCATCAACATGAAAAGATTGGAAAGCTCTGCTCTAGAATCTTTTCAGGTTTTTCAGAACCCCACCCCAGGCAAAATTCTTCAAAATAGGATCGGATAGGGTTTGGGACTGCTGAACAAAAGCGGAGGTTAGCGTGGGCCAATCAGCTTCCCTCTCAGCTTCCAGGCTCATAAATTGATGGGCTGCTTCAAGAAGGGACCAGAATCTCTGTGGAGATTCATCAAGGTCCTGCTTGCAAGCCTGAAAGTCGCTCTCTCTGGGTAGCTGCATTCTGTGTGCCTCTTTTTCCCAATCTGTTCCCCAGCTGCTTCCTCTCTTTCTCTCCAAGTCTGTCCACCCTGCCACTGTCTAGTCCATTCCTAGTCCTCTACTCTCCAAAGCCTTCCCTTCTCTTCTCCCATCAGCATGCGTTCCAAAAGGTCTTCTGTATCTTCGTATGTGGGGTTGTAACTTCTGTAGTGTGTCAGTAACTGGTTTTGATTTTCCAGAAAAACATCCTACCGTGCTTCCCCACTGTTTTAGATCCCTTTCGCTGTCTAAATAAGGTTGTTGCATGATTCTGAGAGGGAACAGTCCAGCTGCCCCTGTGGTGGTGTCGGCGGCTTTCAGTTGTGCTAGCTTTTCATGTTGTTTTTGTGATTCCATTGACTGCAGTCTAGCTGGTTTTTTCAGAAAGCGGGGAGCACCAAGTGGCAAATTTATGGGTTACATCACACTCCATTTCCCAGTCAAGTTCGCTACTTTCTTAACACTTGCAAGTGTATTCAAGGACTCCAGAATATGCTTCCTGTTGTTTAGGTGCTGGAAAGGCTAGTTTTCTCATATCAAAGGAAATGCCCTTGGCTCAGAGGAAAAACATGGTTTCCTAAAGTTAGAAAAAGAGGCCTAGACTGCCATGCTAAAATGCTAATATCACCTTTTTAAAATGTTAATCATGAAGGCTAAAATTCCAGGTAACAGATCCTTTTATGGGAAGTAAGATAACTGCTCTGAATAAAGGTCTTCCCACAGTTCACACATTTATTTATTTATTAGACTTTTATCACCGCGCCATCTCCCCCACAGGGGATGGTTTACAGACATAAAAATTAAAATTCTACTAAAAATATACAATACAATATATAATTACTTATTATTATAAATTAAATAGAAAATCCAAGCGGGCGATCTCAACCAACCTAGGACCCACATGATCTTAAAAGGGCTCTAAGACACCAACCATACCCATGAAGAGCTATTCCTATTCCCGTCCCACGCGAGGCGGCACAACCAGGTCTTTAAATTCTTCCGGAAGGATAGGAGTGATGGGGCCTGCCTCACCTCCGGGGGCAGAATGTTCCAAAGGGCAGGTGCCACTGCCGAGAAGGCACGCCTTCTGGACCCCGTCAACCGAAACTCCCTTACCGACGGGGTCCGAAGCATGCCCTCTCTACATAATCGAGTGGGACGGTTTGAAGTTATGGGGATGAGGCGGTCCTTCAGGTATCCTGGTCCCATGCCATGTAGGGCTTTAAAGGTCAAAACCAACACCTTGAATTGCACCCGGAAGCATACTGGTATCCAGTGCAGCTGGCGTAGCAGAGGTGTCACATGGGCCGATCTAGGGGCACCAATAACTGCACGCACTGCCGCATTCTGAACCAGTTGGAGCTTCCGGATACTCTTCAAGGGTAGCCCCATGTAGAGCGCATTGCAGTAGTCTATATGGGAGATGACCAGGGCATGAGTGACTGTACGGAGGGACTCCTGATCCAGGAAAGGGCATAACTGGCGCACAACACGAAGTTGCGCAAAGCCCCTTCTGGCCACAGCTGCCACCTGCTCCTCGAGCAGGAGCCGTGAGTCCAGTAGGACCCCCAGGTTCCGCACTGGTTCTGAATGGGGAAGCGCAACCCCATCCAGAACCAAAGATTATAATTTCCCAGATCCAGAAGAACCATCAATCCACAGCCACTCCGTCTTACCAGGGTTCAGCTGAAGCCTGTTGTTCCCCATCCAGACCCCCACAGCCTCCAGGCACTGAGAGAGGGCGGCCACTGCATCACTTACTTCCCCTGGGATGGAGATGTACAACTGTGTATCATCAGCATATTGATATCTCATCCCATGGCGACGGATGATCTCACCCAGCGGTTTCATATAGATATTAAATAGGAGAGGTGAGAGAACCGAACCCTGCGGCACCCCACAAACGAGGGGTCGAGAGTTGGATCTCTCATCTCCTATTACTACCGATTGGGACCGACCCCCGAGGAAGGAGGCGAACCAGCGCAAAACTACGCCAGCCACCCCCAACTCCTCGAGTCGTCCCAAAAGGATACCATGGTCGATGGTATCGAAAGCCGCTGAGAGGTCGAGAGCCAGGATGGACGCACTTCCTCCATCCCGCTCCCGCCAGAGATCATCCATAAGCGCGACCAATGCAGCTTCCACCCCATATCCCGGCCTGAAACCCGACTGAAAGGGGTCTAGATAATCCATTTCATCCAGAATCCTCTGGAGTTGTAACGCCACCACCTTCTCAACCACCTTCCCCAAAAAGGGGAGGTGGGAGACAGGATGAAAATTATCCAATATCGTAGGGTCCAGTGATGGTTTCTTGAGTAGCACCAGCGCCTCCTTGAAGGCATCCGGAAACACCCCCTCCCCCAGAGATATATTAACCATCGCCTGGACCCAACCACATGTCACCTCCCTGGCTGCTTGCACCAGCCAGGAAGGGCAAGGGTCTAGATGGCATGTGGTGGCCTTTACAGTCCGGAGGATCCTGTCCACTTCCTTAGGCCCAACAGGATCAAACCGATCCCAGATAACCGGGTAATGACGTTCCCTTGGCATCTCCCCAGACTCTGCTTCACGCTTGGAGTCCAACCTAGACCGAATTTGAGCCATTTTATCCTGCAGATGCTCAGAAAATTCTTCCGCACGACCCTGCAGGTGGGTCATAGAATCCACCTTACCCAGAAGAGATCGTGTTATCTTAAACAGGGCCATCGGGCGGCATTCTGCGGATACAATAAGAGCAGAGAAATATAGATGTTTCGCCGCTCTTACCGCCACAAGGTAGGCCTTAACCGCGGCTCTAGCTTGTGTTCAGTCGGATTCAGTCTTCGTTTTTCTCCAGCGATGCTCTAGGCGTCTCTTAGCCCTCTTCAAGACCCTCAACTCCTCCGTAAACCACGGGGAGTGTCGGGTCAGATGTGGCAAGAGAGGCACATTTATATGGCTTCTCCCCTGTGTGGGTCCTTTTATGGGAAATAAGGTCACTGCTATTAGGAAAGCTCTTTCCACACTCCACACATTTAGATGGCTTCTCCCCTGTGTGGATCCTTTTATGAGAAATAAGATGGCTGCTCTGAGTAAAGGCCTTTCCACACTCCAGGCATTTATATGGTTTCTCCCCTGTGTGGATCCTTTTATGTCTCATAAGGGATGCATTTTCACAGAAGCCCTTTCCACACTCCATGCATTTATATGGCTTCTCTCCTGTGTGGGTCCTTTTATGGGAAATAAGGTCACTGCTATTAGGAAATCTTTTTCCACACTCCACACATTTATATGGCTTCTCCCCTGTGTGGATCCTTTTATGAGAAATAAGATGGCTGCTCTGAGTAAAGGCCTTTCCACACTCCATGCATTTATATGGCTTCTCTCCTGTGTGGGTCCTTTTATGGGAAATAAGGTCACTGCTATTAGGAAATCTTTTTCCACACTCCACACATTTATATGGCTTCTCCCCTGTGTGGATCCTTTTATGGGAAGTAAGCTGACTGCTCTGAGTAAAGGTCTTTCCACACTCCAGGCATTTATATGGTTTCTCCCCTGTGTGGATCCTTTTATGGGAAGTAAGCTGACTGCTCTGAGTAAAGGTCTTTCCACACTCCAGGCATTTATATGGTTTCTCCCCTGTGTGGATCCTTTTATGTCTCATAAGGGATGCATTTTCACAGAAGCTCTTTCCACACTCCATGCATTTATATGGCTTCTCCCCTGTGTGGATCCAGTTATGAGAAGTAAGTTGACTGCTTCTTCTGAAGCTCTTTCCACATTCCAAACATTTATATGGCTTCTCTTCTGTGTGGATCCTTTTATGGCATGTAAGGGACCCCTTTTCACGAGAAAGAGTGAAAGTCCAATTGTAATTTTTTCCACTGTCTCTGCATATATAATCTTCTCCTTTGGGTTGGGTTGGATAGTGTTCATTTACATCGAATTTGTCCTCGAATATTCTTACACTTTTCCCAATATATTTTTTCTTTATTTTTCCTTGTTGGGCAATAAAGTCTTGCATCTGATCATCAATGGAAGAGGAGGTTTCCCGATTCCAGTTATTTGACTGGTTTCTCTCATGCCTTTCTAGTTCCATTTGAATTGCAGGCTTCTCCGTTCCATCTCCATGCCTGACCATTTGGAATGGTTCCATGGAATCTTTCTTCTCCCGCCCATGATTTCCTTGAAAGGAAAAGAGAAATGAAAATGATAGCAAGGTTAGGGAAAAGATCAAACTGGAGGAAGTGATATGTATTTCCTTCTGAAATTTTGCCAAGTTCCAATATATTGCACGTTTCATTGTTTACAATGGGATGGTCAGCTTTGAGTCAGCTCTGAGTTAAGGAAGAATCAGGGGAAACATCGAAGGAGGTTTTAGGAGAAAACCTAACATTTATTGGAGGGGGGCCAATTACAGCACAGACCTGAGAGCACTAAATTCATTTTGAAACTCATCCTTTTCTTCCTACCCAAAGTGCTATTCATTTTTCTCTTGCCATAATCACATTCTTGCAGAGGAACAAACCTAGAGTTCTTCTATTAACCCTAAACACCATGTCTGCAATGGAGAAACAGCACCATTTCCCCCCAATCCCAAGGCTCAGGATAGAAATGAAAAGGAAGAAAAGCCATTGGCCCAAGAACCTGAAGAAATGACAATCCTTCCTAGGACAGACAGGGAAGCATCTGAGCCCCAAAACCTGAAATCAGTGTGACAGAATTGAGCATCTCCTCAAGGCAAGGAGTGAGTTTGCCTCTGCTATCTTTAAACAGAAATGGAAAAATTCACCACATGAGAAATGGTACAGGGTGCATCTAAGCAGAGAGACATTGACCTATTTTCTGCCTCGGAGAAGGCCAAACCTTTTACTTCTCCTTCCCAGGAGATGATATCTGGTTGGAGATTTATTAATAAGTAATTGCTCCTGGCATCTAAGTACAAAATGTCTTCCCGAACTCTCTGATTGGAGAGTAGCAAACCCTTACCCAGAGACGCCACATTCCTATAATTCTCCAGGATGACTTCCCAATGCAGCGCTTTTTGGCGAGGATCCAGCTGAGACCACTCCTCCTCGGAGAAATACACAGCCACCTCCTCGAAGGACACAAGACCCTCCTGAACAAGGAAAAAAAGAACAGAACAGGCCCAGGAGGATTTACAAGATCTGCCCTATTGTTCACAAATAGTTAAATGGCTAGGCTTGGTAGGAATCCAAGATTTAGGCGAGAAAATGGACAGAGCCAAAAGCCTTTGACTGAATAAATATTTCAGGCAGGTTTTATCAACTTGATTGATTCTGCAGGACTTTCAGTGCCATTCAGTGAAAGCAACCCCAGTCTATCATATAGCTATCTATCCATCCATCCATCGATCCATCATCAAAAGACTCTCAGCATCTGAAGAGAATCAACTGGCAGAGGGGCCTTGGAAACCCCAACTATCAGTGACTCCAATCCATCCTGTGTTTGAAGAAGTAAATGGGGGGGGGTTTCTTTATAGCATTTCAGAAAATGGGTTATGGTGTCCCTAGAAGAACCAACCCTGTCCATGCTCAACACCTTCATGAAGGAGACACCCAACCCAGTTTCTGCTCCTCCTCAGATTGCAAGGAAGCTGCTAGTAGTGCGAGACACTGGCTGAATAGGAGACAAGAGAGCAGAGAAAGTTTCATGGGAAGGACATTTTTCAGCCTTTGCAAAGCTGGATTGTTTGGCTTCCAAATCCAGGAACTAATCAGAGGATTAGAAACTACTTGGAAGTGGGGACTTCCGGTGGGGACATGGCAGACTGAGCAGCTGTGCTCACGGGTTCCGCAGGCAGAACTGACAATGTGGCAGTTTTTTTGGGCTCAGGCAGGTTCTTCCTGAAGCCCAGGAGTGTTTTACTGGGAAAGGAAAATGCTCGGAATCACCCCATTTGTCATCCAGGATGGCGGCTTGTAGCCAGAAGATCATAAACAGTGTTTGCACTCGACTGGTAAGAGCTGCCGGGAGGCTGGGAAGTCACCATTTTCTAAGCTGCGCTGTAGCCTTGATGGGACATTAAAACCAGCCACCCCATTTCTAAATCACCCAATTTATATTTTTCTGTTAAGTATATGTACCGTAAGAGAGGCTTTCTACAGCAAGGAGAAGCTGGATCTCTTGGTGCTTACCGTTATTTTTGGGATTACTTTTTTTAAAAATTATTTTTAAGTTTTGGCTTGTTTTCCATCCAGATATTAAGAAGGATTGTGAGTAAATATTTGTCTCCCTGTTATTATTTTTGTACTAAATTTGAAGATGATAGCATTTTCCTACACGTTGGATGGGGTGGTTTGAACTTTAACTTTTCTGCTTCTACTTTCCCTGGGGAATTGTCTGCAATCTCACTCTCGCTTAAGAAAACACATTCCTTTCGCTGGTTAAACTCTTAGGGCAGGGCTTTCCAAAGTTTTTCCCGTGGCGACACACCAACCAGCGTTGGTGAGTCACCGCGGGAAAACCCGGAAGCGCTGATGATGATCAGCGCTTCCGGGTTGAGTGGCGACACACTTTTGTGTGGCGACACACAGTTTGGAAAGCTCTGTCTTAGGGGGTGCCATAATCTACTGCATGAGACATGGAGGACCTCAAACAGACTTTCTCTGATTTCCAACGAGACTTCAAGCAGATTTTTTCTGATTCTTACTAAGTTTTTATGCAAGGCATTCAGGACATTGTGGAAAATATGAGCTTTAAAATGTCTCATCTGATTGGGGATGTCATGGATGAAATTGAGGAATTTAACAGCAACAGGAATGTCTCGTCGACTTCTGCTGAGATGCTGGAGGAAGATTGGATAGTCGAGTTGAAGAAATTAAAGGGAGAGATCGAGTTACAAGCCATAAGTGAAATTGACTTTCTGATGGAATGCCTTGGAAAAGAAGGGGTTACTATGTATGAGAGGTTTCCTGAAGAGAAGTCGGAGTTTTTGAGGGGGCAGTTGGGCTGTTTGATTACTTTAAGAAAAAGGCTTTGTGTGTATTGTGGGGATATGTACAGTAAATGCTTTGGTTTATTTTGAAGTGGGATAAGGGTTTAAGAATATTTATCTGGATTGCTTTTAGGGTTTGGCTGATTTCATTTATTTTTAACCATTTGGATTAAGATTATTAAGGTATAAAAAAATAATGTGTACCAATCAAAGATAATATTTGTAGCTCAGGGTTGAACTGTGCAGTCCTTGATGATCTCTGAGCATTGTTTTCTTGCAGACATTTCATTGCCAGGCTAGGCAACATCTTCAGTGCGAAAAGGGAGTGGGACTTGCTCTCTGTTTATATACCATGGCTTGCCCTGCTTGCATTGGTGGGGGTGTTGCCATGTGGTTGTAGAAGTCCATTGGAAGTTTCTGAGATGTTTCTGATGTATGGCAGTGTTCTGGTGTTCTGGGTTGCTGCAGTGCGTTTGTGCTTGTCTGAATAGTGTTCTTACACAGCTCCTCTTGTGGGAATTAGGGTTATTGCTTTGGTAGTGGACATACCACTCCATCCAATTGTATCGTTACCAGGGACCCCCACATACAACATAGCTAAAGAACTTACAAGAAAACTTGGGCAGCTCACAGAGGAGAGCCAATACTCTATCAACTCCCCACTACAGTGCCTCCAGAAAATCAAAGACCTAAAAATAGATGAAGATGAAATTATGGTTTCATTTGATGTCACTGCACTCTTTACATCCATGGACCAAGCATTAGCGGTTGAATCCATGGCAGCAGTTCCACGCAGCACACCTGACCTAACTAGATACGCCAAGATCAAAATACCCAGAATCATGGACCTCATCAACCTCTGCCTCACCACCTACTTTCAGTTTGATGGACAAATATACCAACAAATCAAAGGAACACCTATGGGATTACACTCAGAGATTGTAATGCAATGTCTAGAAAGGATAGCACTCCCACGCATACAACCCAAAGTATGGATCCAGTATGTAGATGACACCTTCATCATAATAAGAAAGGAACAACTGGAGGAAACACATGAAACCATCAACATCATCTTCAAAGGAATAAAATTCACAAGGGAAGAAAACAACAACACACTACCCTTCTTGGACATCCCATCAGTAGAGGAAATGATGGCATTCTAGAAACACAAGTCTACCGGAAATCTACCCACACTAACCAAGTGCTCCACTACCAAAGGAATAACCCAACCTCCCACAAGAGGAACTGTGTGAGAACACTATTCAGATGAGCACAAACGCACTACAACAACCCAGAACACCAGAAAAAGGAAACAGACCACTTATATAGCATCTTCCAGCAAAATGGATACCCACACAACTTTATCAAAAAGTGCCTGACCACTCAACCCACCACAGCAAAACCAACAGAAGCTATGAAAAGGATTACACTGCCATATATCAGAAACATCTCAGAAACTACTAATAGACTGTTAGAACCACATGACATCATCGTAGTACATAAACCAACCAAAACCCTTCAGAACATCATAAGTAACCCAAAAGACCCAGTAGCCCAAGAAGAAAAAACAGGAATTATCAACAACATACAGTGTAAGGACTGTAGCAGCCACTATGTAGGACAGACGGGCAGAAGACTAGCAAAGCACATTCACAAACACCAACTAGCAGTCAGAAGACACGATGAAAACTCCTTAATCTCACAACATATGGACAGACACAACCATACTTTCAATTGGGAAACTGTGAGCATATTAAACCAAGCCAAATCCAAAAACGCTAGAGAATTCCTGGAAGCTTCGCACTCAGACAAAGCAGCCATCAACAGACACATAGAGGTAAACAACATTTACATACCATTCATAAGAGACAATAGAAAAGCCAGAAGACCAAAACACCTCCTTGCCAGCAATCAACACCCAGATATGCAAAGATTAACACCGGGATTAGCACCAGAGGAACAATCAAACAGCACAATATACCCTAATCAAGGAACTATTAACTCAGTCAATCAACCAAGCAGCAAACAACAGCCCAATCAAGGAACTACCAAGGAGAGAACAACACTTCCACCAACACAAGCAGGGCAAGCCATGGTATATAAACAGAGAGCAAGTCCCACTCCCTTTTCGCACTGAAGATGTTGCCTAGCCTGGCAATGAAACATCTGCAAGAAAACAACAAGGCTCAGAGAGCACCAAGGACTCCACAAAATAATGTCTGGTTTGGCGTCTGACATGATTAAGATTATTAAAATTGCTGTATTATTTATCTAATTCTGGTTTATTACGGTCACTGACCAGTACAAGATTCTACAAGGTATACTCATTGAACCTTACAATATGCACCATCTGATTTTGAATAGTTTTAAAATTATAAGTTAAATTACATTGTTCCAATTAAAAATTAAAATACATTCAGACCACAATGTGGATGAGCCCCTTAATCAAATTTAAATATGCTCTTAATATTTTTTGTTGTTTATTTGTTCAGTCGCTTCCGACTCTTCGTGACTTCATGGACCAGCCCACGCCAGAGCTTCTTGTCGGCCGTCACCATCCCCAGCTCCCCCATGGTTGAGTCTGTCACCTCCAGAACATCATCCATCCATCTTGCCCTTGGTCGGCCCCTCTTCCTTTTGCCTTCCACTTTCCCTAGCATCAGCTTCTTCTCCAGGGTATCCTGTCTTCTCATTATGTGGCCAAAGTACTTCAGTTTTGCCTTTAATATCATCCCCTCAAGTGAGCAGTCTGGCTTTATTTCCTGGAGTATGGACTGGTTTGATCTTCTTGCAGTCCAAGGCACTCTCAGAATTTTCCTCCAACACCACAGTTCAAAAGCATCTATCTTCCTTCGCTCAGCCTTCCTTATGGTCCAGCTCTCACAGCCATAGGTTACTACAGGGAATACCATTGCTTTAACTATGCATTCATCATTCATCATTGGCGATCACTCGTAGCCGAGTAAGATTGTCTTCCAAAGGTAAAATTTTAACGGTGGATCCGTAAGTGGCTGTAAAGGCCAATTCTGGATCTGCACAACCTCCCACAGTGGGGGCATAGGTTTCCGGGTGGGAGACGGTCATGATGAGGGTTTGCCTGACGTGCCTTCCTTTTAGCTCTTTTCTCCCTTTCGCCCTGTACTCGTGCTTCTTCAAAGTCCATAGCACCATTAATAAAGGCTGACCTCCAATTGAAACGCTCATGAGTTAGGGCTTCCCAGTTCTCAATGCTGATATTACATTTTTTTAAATTAGCTTTGAGAGTATCTTTGAATCTCTTTTGCTGTCCACCAATATTCCGTTTTCCATTCTTAAGTTGGGAGTAAAGTAGCTGCTTTGGAAGACGATGGTCAGGCATTCGAACAACATGACCGGTCCAGCGAAGTTGATGTTGGATGATCATTGTTTCAATGCTGGTGGTTTTCGCTTCTTCTAATACGCTAACATTAGTCCGCCTATCTTCCCAAGTAATTTGCAGAATTTTTCGGAGGCAGCGTTGATGGAATCTTTCAAGAAGTTGGAGGTGGCGTTTGTAGAGGGTCCATGTTTCACAGGCGTACAGAAGGGTTGGTAGTACAATGGCTTTGTAAACAAGCATTTTGGTCTCCCTGCGAATGTCCCGATCCTCAAACACTCTACGCTTCATTCGGGAGAAAGCTACACTCGCAGAGCTCAGGCGATGCTGAATTTCAGCGTCGATGTCGGCTTTTGTAGATAGATGGCTGCCGAGATAAGAAAAGTGATCGACATTTTCTAGTGACACACCTTTAAGCTGGATTGATGGCGCTGCGGAGGGATTGGTTCGAACTTGCTGGTAAAGCACTTTGGTTTTTTTAATGTTAATCGAGAGGCCGAGTTTTTCATATGCTTCTGCAAAGATGTTTAGGATAGTTTGAAGATCTTCCTCGGAGTGTGCACAGACTACGTTATCATCAGCATATTGAAGTTCTATAACAGAAGTTGCAATTACCTTATTTTTTGCTTTCAGCCTACTAAGATTAAAAAGCTTTCCATCTGTTCGATATATAATTTCTACACCAGTAGGAAGTTTCTCTTCAACAAGGTGCATAATCATAGCGATGAAGATAGCGAATAAGGTTGGAGCAATAACACATCCCTGTTTAACGCCGGATTCCACTTTAAATGGATCGCTTTGAGAGCCATTGTTATTCAGGATTGTTGCCATCATGTCTTCATGGAGTAACCGCAAGATGTTCACAAATTTATCGGGGCATCCGATTTTCAGAAGGATGGTCCAGAGAGCAGTACGATTTACAGTATCAAAAGCTTTAGTCAGATCAATAAACGCCATGTACAGAGGGCGGTTTTGCTCCTTGCATTTTTCTTGAAGCTGTCGTGCAGTGAAGATCATATCCACTGTTCCCCTGGAAGGGCGGAAGCCATTTTGCGTTTCAGGGAGGATGTCTTCTGATACAGATAGGAGACAGTTTGCGATGATCTTTGCCAGGATTTTGCCTGCTGTGGCTAGAAGGGAGATGCCTCGATAGTTTCCACAGTCTGTTCTATCACCCTTTTTAAAGAGAGTGATAATTATGGCATCCCTAAAGTCTGCTGGAATCTCCTCCCTCATCCAGATTTTTTCAATGAGCTTATGAAGTTGTTGTGTAAGTTCAGGCCCGCCTTCTTTAAAGACTTCAGCAGGAATCCCATCAGGTCCACTAGCTTTGTTATTTTTCATTTGTTTAGTGGCTTTGCTGACTTCCTCCAAACTAGGGGGTACTGCAAGCTCATTTCTTATTTGTTTTTGTGGGATTTGCAAGAAGACTTCATCAGCCACAGTGGAGTGACGATTAAGGAGATTGTAGTAATGCTCTTTCCAGCGCAGTGCAATAGACTCTTTGTCCTTTAGAAGTTTAGCACCATCTACTGAGCGTAAGGGATTTGTACCATGGTTTGTTGGTCCATAGATGGCCTTTATGGCATTAAAAAAGCCCCGTGCATCATGAGCATCTGCGAAATGTTGGGTTTCTTGGGCTTTTTTTATCCACCATATGTTCTTAAGTTCTCTAGTTCTTCTTTGGACTTCTGCCTTTGCACTGGCGTAGATTTTTTTCTTAACGGCACAGTTAATATCTTTTTGCCATATCTGGAAGGCTTTCCTTTTCTTGTCAATAATATGTTCAATCTCACTATCGTTCTCATCAAACCAGTCCTGATGTCTCTTAGTCTGGTATCCGATAGTTTGTTCACAGGCTGAAATAATAGAAGTCTTCAATTTAGTCCAGTGTTCCTCAACATTTTCAGGAAGTTCCATAGGCAGATGTTCCTTGAGAGTTGATTGAAAGCAAGCTCGTTTGATAGGATCTTGAAGGGTCAGTGTATTCATTTTACGCCTTTGTTTTCTTCCTTGGAGCCTACGATGAGGGACAATCTTTATGGCCATCGTGGATCGAATTAATCGATGGTCTGTCCAGCAGTCATCGGCGCTCGTCATGGCTCTGGTGAGAAGTACATCACGGCGATCTCTAGCACGGACAATTACATAATCTAAAAGATGCCAGTGCTTCGACCGTGGGTGCTTCCATGATGTTTTAAATTTATTTTTCTGGCGAAAGAGTGTGTTAGTAATGACAAGGTTATGCTCTGCACATTTAGTCAGAAGTAAGATTCCATTCGTGTTGCTGTTGTCAACTCCTTCTTTCCCAATGATCCCTGGCCACAAATCAAAATCACGCCCAACTCTTGCATTGAAATCGCCCAGGAGGATAATTTTATCCTCCTTTGGTATCTCTGATAAGATGGTGTCCAGCTGGGTATAAAATTTTTCCTTGATATCCTCATCTGCATCTAGTGTTGGTGCGTAAGCACTTAGGATAGTTGCCTGTTGGTTTTTGGCAAGTTTTATTCGCAGAGTTGAGAGTCGTTCGTTAATCCCAGTGGGAACTTCTGACAAGAGCTTCACAAGGTCATTTTTGATAGCAAAGCCTACCCCATGTATTCGTCGTTCTTGTTCAGGCAGTCCTTTCCAAAAGAAGGTATAACCTCCTTTTTCTTCCTTCAACTGTCCTTCTCCTGCTCTTCGAGTTTCTTGGAGTGCTGCTATATCAATATTAAAACGTCTCAGCACCCTTGCAATAATGGCAGTCCTACGTTCAGGTCGTTCACTATCCATATTGTCTTGCAGTGTCCGTATATTCCATGTTCCAAAATTCATGTATTTTTTACGACCGCTAGATGGTGACCCCACTGGTCGCGGTAATCCAGTCAGGGAGAAAATGAGGCAGACTATGTTTAGGGCACCTTTTCTAGCCCCCTCCCCATATGGGGTGAGCAGAGTGGATCCTAAATAGGGCTGCTCAGTCGTGGATACAGCTGCCGAACTACTCAACTGCCTCGATCCTTGAGTCAGGGCGACTGAATCCGTATCCACCGCCCATGTGCTGGTCCATAACTAGGAGCTTCTGGATTTCACAGTCCTGCCCCCGTTGCCATTCGTCAGTCGCCATGGGACTTTTGGTTGTTTTGGGTTTGGTGTGGTTGGAAGACGCCTGTGTGTGAATTTGTTTTATGTGTGGAGATCGGTGCACAACGATCAGCACACAACCTTCACAGAAAAAGGCTCTAATCCAATGGCATGGATACCATGACGATTGGTGACCTTTTGTCTGCTGCAGCCTTCATCCGCCTTCACAGCCGTTGTAACAATACACCTTGTTATCTTCCGCCTGTTCTGCCGTTGAGGACTTTCTTGAATCGTTCTTTGTCTGGTTCCTCCCCCTGGACCTTACCGCCATGGGTGACCCTGCCAGGAGTACATGACTCCCGACGGCTTCGCTCACAGGGTTCATTGGGAACACACAAGCCCACTCACCACAACAAGGTGACGATCCAGCGAGTGAGTTTAACTATGCAGACCTTTGTTGTCAGTGTGAGGTCTCTGCTCTTAACTATTTTATCAAGATTTGCCATTGCTCTCCTCCCAAGAAGTAGACGTCTTCTGATTTCCTGGCTGCAGTCAGCATCTGCAGTAATCTTTGCACCTAGAAATACAAAGTCTGTCACTGCCTCCACTTTTTCTCCCTCTTTTTGCCAGTTATCAATCAAGCTGGTCGCCATAATCTTGGTTTTTTTGAGGTTTAACTGCAACCCAGCTTTTGCACTTTCTTCTTTCACCTTCGTCATAAGGTTCCTCAACTCCTCCTTGCTTTCAGCCATCAAAGTGGTATCATCTGCATATCTAAGATTGTTAATGTTTCTTCCAGCGATTTTAACTCCAGCCTTGGATTCCTCAAGCCCAGCACGTCGCATGATGTGTTCTGCATACAGGTTGAATAGGTAGGGTGAGAGTATACAGCCCTGCCGTACTCCTTTCCCAATCTTAAACCAGTCCGTTGTTCCGTGCTCTGTTCTTACCGTTGCTACTTGGTCGTTATACAGATTCCTCAGGAGGCAGACAAGATGACTTGGTATCCCCATACCACCAAGAACTTGCCACAATTTGTTATGTTCCACACAGTCAAAGGCTTTAGAATAGTTAATAAAACAAAAATAGATGTTTTTCTGAAACTCCCTGGCTTTCTCCATTATCCAGCGGATATTGGCAATTTGGTCTCTAGTTCCTCTGCCTTTTCTAAACCCAGCTTGTACATCTGGCAATTCTCGCTCCATGAATTGCTGGAGTCTACCTTGCAAGATCTTGAGCAAGTGCCACTGTTCGATAGTTTGAACATTCTTTAGTGCTTCCCTTTTTTGGTATGGGGATATAAGTTGATTTTTTCCAATCTGATGGCCATTCTTGTGTTTTCCAAATTTGCTGGCATATGGCATGCAGCACCTTGACAGCATCATCTTGCAAGATTTTAAACAGTTCAGCTGGGATACCGTCGTCTCCTGCTGCCTTGTTATTAGCAATGCTTCTTAAGGCCCATTCAACCTCACTCTTCAGGATGTCTGGCTCTAACTCACTGACCACACCGTCAAAGCTATCTCCAATATTATTATCCTTCCTATACAGATCTTCCGTATATTCTTGCCACCTTTTCTTGATCTCTTCTGCTTCTGTTAGGTCCTTGCCATCTTTGTTTTTGATCATACTCATTTTTGCCTGGAATTTACCTCCGATGTTTCTAATTTTCTGGAAGAGGTCTCTTGTCCTTCCTATTCAATTGTCTTCTTCCACTTCCACACATTGCTTGTTTAAAGAGTCCTTATCTCTTCTGGCTAACCTCTGGAATTTTGCTTTTATTGGGCATATCTCCCCCTATCTCTGTTGCCTTTTGCTTTCCTTCTTTCTTGGGCTACTTCCAGTGTTTCAGGAGACAGCCATCTTGCCTTCTTGGTTTTCTTTTTCTTTGGGACGTTTTTTGTTGCCGCCTCCTGAACAATGTTGCGAACTTCTGTCCATAGTTCTTCTGGGACCCTATCTACTAAATCTAGTCCCTTAAATCTATTCTTCACCTCCACTGCATATTCCTTAGGAATATTAGTGAGCTCATATCTAACTGATCTGTGGGTCTTCCCTATTCTCTTTAGTCTGATTCTAAATTTTGCAATAAGAAGTTCGTGATCTGAACTACAGTCAGCTCCAGGTCTTGTTTTTACCGATTGTATAGATGTCCTCCACCTTTGGCTGCAAAGGATGTAGTCAATCTGATTTCAGTGTCGACCATCTGGTGAAGTCCATGTATAAAGTCGTCTTTTAGGTTGTTGGAAGAGAGTGTTTGTTATGCACAGTGAGTTGTCTTGGCAAAATTCGATCAGCCTATGTCCTGCTTCATTTTGTTCTCCCAGACCATGCTTGCCTGTAATTCCAGGTGTCGTCTGACTACCCACCTTAGCATTCCAGTCTCCTGTAATGAAAATAACATCTCTTTTTGGTGCATTATCTAGTAGGTGCTGCAGATCCTCATAGAACTGATCTACTTCTGCTTCTTCAGCATCTGTGGTTGGGGTGTATATTTGGATCACTGTGATGTTAAATGGCTTACCCTGAATTCGAATTGAGATCATTCTATCGTTTTTTGGATTGTATCCAAGCACTGCTTTAGCCACTTTATTATTAATTATGAAGGCTACTCCATTTCTTCTGTGTCCACAGTAGTAGATCTGGTGGTCATCTGATGTGAAATGGCCCATCCCAGTCCATTTCAGTTCACTGACACCTAAAATGTCTATATTTAATCTTGACATCTCACCAATAACCACATCCAATTTGCCCTGGCTCATAGATCTTACATTCCAGGTTCCTATAGTGTGTTGATCTTTAGAACATCGGATTCGTCGTTCACCACCAGCACCGTCGGCCGCTAGCCATCCTTTCGGCTTTGAGCTAGCTGCGTCATCACATCTGGGGCTAGTTGAACGTATCCTCTGTTCCTCCCCAGTAGCATTTTGACCATCTTCCGACCTGGGAGTCCCATCTTCCGATGGTATACCGACATATCTTTGGTTGTACTGATCCATTTAGTTTTCATGGCAAGAATACTGGGGTGGGTTGCCATTACCTTCCCCAGGGATCGTATTTAGTTTGACCTCTCTGCCACAAGGTAACAATCTCCTTTGCTGGAGGCTCCTTATATTAGTCATAACTAATATTCTATCAGATGTAAATGCTTATAAAAAGTAAAATATCAATCATTACAAGGAGTACATTACTACATTTTTCCTATCATAGTCTGGCGTATCTTTATAGCAGCTGCACAGAATTTGGCTACTTGCGCCGTAACAGTTGGATCTTCATCAATAAGTAACATTTGCATATACTCTATATCTTGCCTCCTAAGATATTTCTTGGTCAAGGGTAATATTAATTTACTCCTAAGCTCTTTATAAAAAGGACAACGGAGGAGCATGTGGTCTGTAGTTTCTATCTCTCCATTATTACAACAGTACCACCTTGCAGCTTTTGGGATTTTTTTATATCTACCATCCAAGACTGCGGAAGGGAGTGTGTGGCTACGAGCTAGGGCAAAGGCTTTCCGATGGCTAGGGATTTCAAGTTGAGTAATGTAGTTAGCAGAATTAACAATATATTTATTATACTCTGATGATAAGAAATGAGGGGCCTTCTCTAAGTCCGTTTGTCTCTCTATGTCCTTTATCCTTTGCTTCAAGGCCAATTTTGCCTGTTCATAATCCATCCTGAGAATTGAATCTAGAAAATCCTAGCTTGGCGAGACTAGATTCAATATCCTTTAACCAAGAGGATTGGAAGTAATCTTGGAAAATGAGTGGTGCTAAACCTTGAGGATAATGCTTGAGTTTTAGCCAAAGATTCAGGGAAGCTAGGCGCACTCTTGCCTCAACTTTTATCATGCCCGCTTCCAATCGAAGGTAAGCATTTGGAACACATTTGGGCATTTGAAATACTGCTCTAATAAATTTTGATTGCACTCTTTCCAGGGATGTAATACTTGAACTTAGAGCACCAACACAGTACCCATAAAGGAGCTGGGCTAATGTCTTCGCCTGGAAGAGTTTAAGAGCTGCCGGTATATAATGCCCTCCTTTACTCCGGAAAAACTTTAAAATGGCATTAGCTGAATTTTGTCCGGAATCAGCTGCATAATCAAAGTGAGGTTTCCTAGATCCAGTGGCGTGCTTGACTACCCCTAGATATTTAAAGCTAGTCACTTGCTCTATTTTATGCCCATTTATATTCCAAGAACGAAATTTCGGTCTTTTGGCGAAGGTCATTATCTTTGTTTTCTGATAATTTATTTCTAGCTGATTATTAATACAATACTGGGCCACAGTTGTCAAAGCTCTGTTGAGACCTACAGGAGTCCTAGAAAGTATGACCGCATCGTCTGCATAAAGCAGCAGGGCAATACTACGGTCCCCTATTTTAGGAGGGTGAAAGTCCGGGTGATTTAGACAACTTACCATATCATTAATATAAAAATTAAAAAGTAGCGGGGCCAAAATACAGCCCTGTTTCACCCCCTTTTGTACCTTAATCAGCTTGGAAAGGGACCCAACCCTATTGCATCTGACCTTCAAGGCCGTATCAGAGTATAAGGCCTGGATTAAATAGAGAAGTCTACTATCTATTGAGGCAGCTTCCAACTTCTCCCACAGCTTAGGCCTAGATATAGAATCAAAAGCTGCCTTTAAGTCTATGTAGGCTGCATACAATGATGTTATCTTGTTGGTACGAAATTTTTCAATCAGATGTTGAAGAATCAGGCATTGTTCAATGGTTCCTCTGCCCTCTCTGAAGCCAGCCTGCTCGTCCGCTATAAGCTTTCTCTGGTCCAGCCATTCTTTGAGTTTTTCTTGCATATATCTACCGTAGAGCTTGCTAATTATATTCAGGAGACTAATAGGCCTATAATTGGCAGGATCATTTGTCATCCCTTTTTTAAAAATCGGTACTATGATAGCCAGGCCCCAATCCTCTGGAATTCTCCCTGTTTTTGTGGGGTGATGGTGGCTATTGGGGTTCCAGGCATAGAGTAATCCAAACAACGTGTTGTAAGGCTAACAATATCTTTATTGATAGCATAAGGCAATAATGGATGTATGGTGCATTATTGCAAAAAGAAAAAAAACAAAGCATACGCAGAGTTCCATCACCAGAAGTGAGGAATGAAAACATCATGGTCTGTGCAAAGACCAGGCATAGTTACAGTTCAGATACAAAGTACATGTAGATAGCAGTCAACAGAAGCATAGGAAAAGCATGAGTGAGATGAGTACCCATAGTTCATAGTTGAATTATACCGATGGTTCAATATTCTGATTGGCTAATATGGGCTAAGGCCACTTTTCAGGTTAACATTTTAGTTGTACTTACTATAAACCGCCATGGGGTGGCGGTGTTGCATATTGGCTTTCCCTCGAGACTCTATTCTCATGGGAAAAGGACTGATAACTTTCAATTGTTTTGGCTAGATGAAAGGACATCTGTTATTTACTTCTTTTGTTATGGGAAAGTGCTTACAGCAGAGGAGCTTGGAAATTTCCACCTTCCAGGCCAGGGTTTCATAGTGGTGAAATTCCATTCGTTTGATTCTACATAGAATAACTTTAACAAATACTTTAACAGTTTTATCAATATAAGTAAAAAGTGTTGCTAAAATTGGGGTCCACCATTCGACATTTATTTATTTTTCAACTTCTATCACCGCACCATCTCCCCCAAAGGGGACTCTGGGCAGTTTACAAATACAACAATTAAAATTAATAAATATAACTAAATATAAAATCATACAATTCTGTAAACATTACAATTACTAATAAGTTACATATAACATCCAATAGGCGATAAGATGGTATTTTAAAAGGGCTCTATGGCACCAGCCATCCCCAAGAGGAACTATTCCCGTTCCCATCCCAAGCAAGGCAGCAAAACCAGGTCTTTAAATTCTTCTGGAAGGACAGGAGCGACGGGGCCTGCCTCATCTCTGGGGGCAGAATGTTCCAAAGGGCAGGTGCCACTGCTGAGAAGGCTCGCCTTCTGGACCCCGCCAAGTGAAACTCCCTTAACGACAGGGTCCGAAGCATGCCCTCTCTGCATAATCGAGTGGGACGGTTTGAAGTTATGCGGATGAGACGGTCCCTCAGGTAGCCTAGTCCCATGCCATGTAGGGCTTTAAAGGTCATAACCAACACCTTGAATTGCACCCGGAAGCACACTGGCACCCAGTGCAGCTGGCGCAGCAGAGGTGTCACATGAGCCGATCTAGGGGCACCAATAACTGCGCGTGCAGCCGCATTTTGGACCAGTTGAAGCTTCCGGATACTCTTCAAGGGTAGCCCCATGTAAAGCGCATTGCAGTAGTCTATAAGGGAGATGACCAGGGCATGAGTGACTGTACGGAGAGACTCCTGATCCAGGAAAGGGCGTAATTGGCGCACAACACGAAGTTGTGCAAAGGGCCTTCTGGCCACGACTGCCACCTGCTCTTCAAGCAGGAGTCGTGAGTCCAGAAGGACCCCCAGGTTCCGCACTGATTCCGAATGGGGTAGTGCAACCCCATTCAGAATCAAAGATGATAATTTCCCGGATCCGGAAGAACAATAAATCCACAGCCACTCCGTCTTACCAGGGTTCAGCTGAAGCCTGTTGTTCCCCATCCAGACCCCCACAGCCTCCAGGCACTGAGAAAGGGCAGCCACTGCATCACTTACCTCATCTGGGATGGAGATGTACAATTGAGTATCATCAGCATATTGATGATATCTCATCCCATGGTGACAGATGATCTCACCCAGCGGTTTCATGTAGATATTAAATAGGAGAGGTGAGAGAACCGAACCCTGCGGCACCGCACAAACGAGGGGGCGAGGGTCGGATCTTTCATCTCCTATTACCACCGATTGGGACCGGCCCCAGAGGGAGGAGGTGAACCAGCGCAAAACTACGCCGGCCACCCCCAACTCCTTGAGCTGTCCCAAAAGGATGGTATCGAAAGCCGCTGAGAGGTCGAGGAGAGCCAGGATGGATGCACTCCCTCCATCCCGCTCTCGCCAGAGATCATCCGTAAGCGCGACCAATGCAGTTTCCACCCCATATCCCGGCCTGAAACCTGACTGGAAGGGGTCCAGATAATCCGTTTCATCCAGAATCCTCTGGAGTTGCAAGGCCACCACTTTCTCAACCACCTTCCCCAAAAAGGGGAGGTGGGAGACAGGACGAAAGTTGTCCAATATAGTAGGGTCCAGCGATGGTCTCTTGAGTAGGGGGTGTACCAGCGCTTCCTTAAAAGCAGCCGGAAACACCCCCTCCTCCAGAGATATATTAACCATCGCCTGGACCCAACCACGTGTCACCTCCCTGGTGCTTGCACCAGCCAGGAAGGGCAAGGGTCTAGATGGCATGTGGTGGCCTTTACAATCCGGAGGATCCTGTCCACTTCCTTAGGTCCAACAGGGTCAAACCGTTCCCAGATAACCGGGTAATGACGTTCCCTCGGCTTCTCCCCAGACTCTGCTTCACGCTTGGAGTCCAACTTAGAATGAATCTGAGCGATTTTATCTTGCAGATGCTCAGAAAATTCTTCCACATGGCCCTGTAGGTGGGTCACAGACTCCACCTTACCTAGAAGAGATCGTGTTATCTTAAACAGGGCCGTCGGACGGCATTCTGCGGACGCAATAAGAGCGGAGAAATATTGACGTTTCGCCACTCTTACCGCCACAAGGTAGCTCTTAACAGCGACTCTAGCTTGTGTTCGGTCAGATTCAGTCTTTGTTTTTCTCCAGTGGTGCTCTAGGCGTCTCTTAACCCTCTTCAAGACCCTTAACTCCTCCGTGAACCACGGGGAATGTCGGGTCAGATATGGCAAGAGAGGCCGCACAGGCGCGATCCTGTCCAAGGCCCCGGCTGCCTCCCTATTCCAGGCTGCGGCCAGGACCTCCGCTGGGCCGTGCAGTAGATCCTCGGGTATAACCCCCAGCTCCTTCTGGAACCTCATTGGGTCCATTAGTCACCGGGAGCGGACCAATCGAATGGGTCCTGCCTCCCTGCGGAGTGGGGCGGCATATGAAAATCTCAAGGTCATCAGGGCATGATCTAACCATGACAGTGGGGACAGATCTAACTCTCCCTTCAGATCACCTTGCCACTGCTCCGACAAGAAAACTAAGTCCAGAGTGAGGCCACTGTCTCGAGTCAGGTATCGAATAATCTGAGATAGGCCCATGGCTGCTATGGTAGCCATGAACTCCCAAGCCGCCTCTGAGGCACGTCCCAGGGAAGGCAGATTGAAGTCCCCCAGGACCATAAGCCTAGGGGACTCCACTGCCAACTCCGAGACAGCCTCCAGCCTGCCCTGCTTGGGCAGGGAGGTTGCTACGCAGCAGGGAGGCTGGTACAGCAACAACACTCCCAACTGCTCTTGAGAACTCAACTTGAAAAACAGGGTCTCACACCCGGCCACTTGTGGAGCAGCGCCCCTGAAGGCCACCAGAGACTCCCGGATGACAACCGCCTCCCCTCCTCCCCTGCCCCGGAGTCTCGACTGATGCCACACCTGAAACCCGGCTGGGCACATCTCCGAGAGTGCTACTCCCCCCTCTGCGCCCAGCCAGGTCTCAGTAATACATGCCAGGTCTGCCCCCTCCTCCGTGATTGTCACATATGAGGGGGTCTTGCTGTTAACAGACCTGGCGTTAAGTAGCAGCAGCCAAAAGCCAGGGCGCTCAAGGATCCTCTGACCAGGGCCTGGCTCTGAACCTGAGGGGCCGGAACACGCCACCGGTAACAAACACCGGGGGCATCTTCCCCGAAGATGGCCTGCCCGCCAACCCATCTGTCATGGTCTCCGATTCAAAGCTTCTGGGTTTTGTATCGGAGATAATGACATGGGAAGAGTTAACAGGGGAAAAGGCCGTGCCGGCATACGTGAGACTGCTGTCTGCCAATGGTGGTTAACGTCAGCGTTTGTCTGAAGACCCGGAAGTACCATCTCAGTGGCTGAACAGGGGGGTGGGATTTAGGGCCATATATTAGTGTCTGTTGCGCACGCTTTTGTTCAGTAGCAACTTTCTTTTTGTATTGTAGTAACTTATAGTAAAACAGTTTTCCACTAATATGGTGTGAGATTGTTAATTCTAAGACTGAGTTCTGCAACCATTACATTTAAGTTGCTACTCCCAAATTTTTTTTTCTCTACCTGGAGGCATTCCAGAGAGGGAGTGAATTTGGACGATGTCCCAGGAAGAATTGCAGGGGGCCGTGGGAGGCATCCCTGCCGACAGCAAAGAGGAAAGTTTATGTACTCTAGACTTTGTAAAGTCGCTCCGAGAGACAGAGCCTGATTCTGCTGATTCAGGAGGAATCAATCTCTCATACAGACAGAAGAGAAACGGTAGCAAGGAAAAAGAAGATTCCACGCCACAGGGAATGAGGGAGTTTGACGCATGCCTCTGGTCGATGGAGGTAATGCTCAGGGATTTATCTTTGTCGATGTCTCAGGAGAGACAAGGGGCATTCCAGCCTGATGATTCCCGGCCATCATCCAGAAGAACAACACCAGAGGCGGGAAGCAGAACTCCGTCCCCTCCCCCTGGAACTGCAGTCAGGAAGAAGAAATTTTCACGTCCTTCTGTGGGTTGGAGTCAGCAATCTGTGAGTAATTGGAATCTGGCTCAGAAAGCAGGGGGTTGGAGAGAGCTAAAGGTGAAATTTGATGGGGATCCAAATAAGCTGTCTTACTTCATCACAAACGTGGAGTTACACATGGCAGAGTTTGGGGAGATGTTCCCATCAGAGGCTTCTAAAGTAAATTTGGTTGGAAGCAGATTGAAGGGGCCAGCGTCTGATTGGCTCCTCCAACTCCATGACATTAGGGCGAATGAGTTACAAAGCTTAGAGGGATTTTTACACAAACTAAGACTGAGATTCCACGACCCTTTAGCTAAGCTAAAAGCAAAAACTGAATTGCAGCAAATTCAACAAGGGTCAAAAACTGTCTCAGAGTATGCAATGCAGTTTAAAGCTATTGCCGGGAAGATTTATGACTGGTCAGAGACAACGAAAGTGGAATACTTCAAAGGAGGTCTTAGCTCAGAAGTGCTAAATTGGGCATTGGGAAGGGGAGACCCAGACACGGTAGACGAATGGATTTCTTTGGCTGGTGAAGTTGAACACACCAGATATCAAGTGAGAAGGAGGAATGTGGCAATAAGACAGGGAAGGAATGCTGCTGCGCCAGGGCCGAGATTTACGACTTTCAGAAGCGGCCCAAGGGCAGGGTCAGAGGAGAGAGAAGAGCAGTTAAAAAAAAGACGATGTTTTAATTGTGGGGAGCCTGGGCACAGGGCTTCAGACTGCAGATTTATAACGGAGACTGTTAAGATGTCGGCGAAGCCGACCAAGGCTGTGAAAAAGAAAAAAAAGGAAGCAGTTCTATTACAGCATCACACATTAAGAGAGGAGTTGACCTCTTCGGACGACTCCGAGGCTGACGTGCTACAGCCGCCGGAAAACTAATGACGCCTGCCCTAAATGGCGCCCACAGGCAGACGGAAGGAACTGATGGCGCAGAGAAGTCAGTGATTAAACACTCAAATATGCTAATGGTGGGGGTGCAGTTGTGCAATTCTAGAACTGGAGCCAAAGCAGATTTAAAGGCAATGGTAGATTCAGGTTGCACAAAGAATTTAATTCACCCAGCCATTGTTACTGGATTATCTTTAAAGATGCAAAGGCTGAAGTGCCCAATAATATTAACGCAATTGGATGGATCAGAGGCTAAGGGAGGAGCTGTGGAACATTGCACTGAACCTGTTAGCATGACAATTGGAGATCATAAAAAGACTTTGACTTTTATAACAGCTCCCATTGCTCATTATTCTATCATTTTGGGATTACAATGGTTAAGAAATGCCAACCCCATAATTGACTGGAACTCAGAGAGGTTGGTGTTTGCAGATGGCACGTATACCCCGCAGGGGACCCTGGAGCCTCCACCAGCAGAAAATGGAGTGGGGGTTATGGTGGAATGCAAAGCCCTGCCAGCAGAAGAAAAACAAGAGGGTAGCATTCCACAGAGATATCAAGGTTTTACAGATGTGTTCAGCAAACAGGACGTGGAACAGCTAGCAGAGAATCAAACCTCTGACTGCTCTATCAACATTGATCCAAACGCCCCTCTACCAAAACCGAAAATGTATGCAATGTCACAGAAGGAGAAGGAGGTGTTAAGGGAGTTTATAGATAAAAACTTGGCACGTGGATTTATTGAGCCAGTGAACTCACCAATAGCGGCTCCTGTATTGTTCTGCGCAAAGAAGGATGGCACGCTCCTCCTTTGTACCGATTACAGAGGATTGAATGCAATATCCACCACAAACAAATACTCCCTGCCTCTAATTCAAGACATGCTCTCCCACCTATCCAAAGGGAAAATATTTACCAAACTTGATTTAAGAGAAGCCTACTTGGAGGGCCCCCTCCACGCACACATTTCCCACATACAATTGTCCCTAGGTGATGATAGCCCCCCCCCCGCGCACCAGCGCACCAGCTTCCGCTCTTGGCGCCAAGAGGGCCTAACCACCTCCCAAACAAGTGTTATCAAGTATAATGGCAGACAATTTATATGTTTGTTAGTTTGATTTTTATTATAGTAGACAGGAATGCATATAGTAGGAAAGAAATAATTAAATAAATGTTATCTTTGGGGGGGAAGTTAATTAGGAGGTTTATATAATGTGCAGGGGAAACCTTTACCTTTTTTATATATATACATATATTCTTTTTTCTTTTAATATAAGGGGAGGGAGCAACTGTACTTAGTGATTTTTATAATGTGCCAATGCTATAGAAATAATGTGATCTTGGTTTAATATTGTGTAAGGGATTGATTATGGACTTGTATACCCTTGCTACTGAAAGTCAGAAGTCACCTCTTTCTGTTTCCACACTTTCTTAGTTCCTTTTTTATTTGTAGTTTTTTGTTTTTCTGTACCTTTTATTGTCTGTTTGAAAATTAATAAAATTCTTTTTAAAAAAAGAAACTACTTTGAAGCCAAAAGTGCCTTGATTACATGCTCTTTCAGAACAATGTTTACTTAGAGACTTTTCTATCTGGCCACCTTCATTTGATTTTAATAGCCTGCCTTCTATTTTAATCTGATAGCCTTATCTTTGTTATCACTGTTTGTCAACAAGGCTTTTTAAAAATGGTGATGTGCCAGTCTGAGTATTAAGTTGTTTTTGAGCAGCCTTGCCCAATTCCAAGTCAAAGAATTACCAAAAGAATGGGTCTCTTGAAGGATTTTGTAAAAATAGTTATTGGAAACTAGGGAGAGTATCTAGCACAAGGAGAGGTAAGTACTGGTCTTAAGAAAGATTTCCTAATAAGAAACTCACTTGAATCTTTTATTTTGCTCAGGAACAAGAAAATACCTGAGCCCAAACAGGAGGGAAAAATGGAAGGAGAGAGTGCTATGTACACCAGCTTGACTTCCTGAAGGAAAGGGAGAATACAAATCGAATCAATAAATGTCCTCCTCTTACCTGAGTTGGAGGTTCAACCGCTGTTTCAGCTCCACCATAAAGAACAGACAACTTTCTTTGAGTCTTCCCTGTGAGGGAGAGAGAATTTCAATATGCATAATTAATAAGGGAGGAGGAGGTATTTTATAGGAGAGAAGACATAGAGAAGATGAGACAGCTGGGATCTCTCTGGGGAATGGGAGGACCTTCAATTACCTGCTGAGGTGTTCTGACCTGGATCTTCCTGAGAGATCCTCCTGAGAAGCAGCTCCTGAGGGGGATTGGTTGGATTCCTCCTTCCCGCAGGATCTCTGATCTCCACAGAGAAGGACTTGAAATAGTAGGCAGGAGAAAAGAAGAATTATTAATGGACATCACAAAACATGAAGGAGATTATTGTTCTCTGAACACAACGTCAAGGCCCCCAATGTCCATCAGTCAGGCTGGAAAGTAAGAAAGGGAACAAGGCTGTCCCAATCTATGTTCTGGAATGGAGAAAGGAACAACGTGCTACAAGAATTAGGGAAACATCTGCACATAGTATGAATGCCAGAGAACTCTTGAAAGGAGGGGTTAAGGATTCAAGCACATTGTTTATTCCACTCAAAGCCCTTCTGGGCTCCCAAGATGAAGGTCTCTCACCTGCAACCCGACCTGCTCCTTCTGCTCCTCCGCCTGGCTCAGGAGGAAGCCTTCCGCCAGGGCCACCGCCTGGCAGCTGGTCTCTGCTCCACACTCCCGCACCCAGCTCTCCATCTGCAGGGGCAGAAGGGCCAGGAACCGCTCCAGAACCACCAGGTCCAGCATCTGCGCTTTGGTGTGCTTTTCTGCTCTCAACCATCGGCTGCAAAAGTAGTGGAGTCGGCTGCAAAGTCCTCGGGGACCCTCAGCCTCCTGGTATTGGACCCTCCTGAAGTTCCAGGGATGAAAGTCTGGTTGGTTGGTTTCCTCCTCCAGGATCTTCTGCCCAGTTCTTGCCCGGATCTCCCCACAGCTCCCAGGCTGAACAGCAGAAGGGCCTTTTCCAGTTCCCTCACTTGCTAAAGGCTGTCTCTCCATTCTTTCTCTGTCCTGTAACGCAGCTCCAAATGGGTCTGAGGAATCTTGTGGATCTCCAAATGCCTTTTCGTTCATAGGACCGTTCCTGTAGCGGCAGGAATGACCCCAGCAAGCCATTCAGCCCTCTGTGCCCAAGAGATAATTTTGTCTGTAACCAAGGATGTAGAAATGGCTTCCAGTTTGTGTATCTGAGATGGAAAAGAAAATAAATTCCAAGAATTATTTTTTTTAATTCAAACTTCATTAATTTTCAAAATATAGGTAAAAACTAAAAAGCATGAAACAAAAATCTATAGAGAAAGAAGAAAAAACTAAAAAGGTGTGAAAAAAAGAAAAGAAGAACTACATAGAGGGTGACTTCCGACTTTCTACGACAAAGATATACAGAAACCCGGTATCAATCTCTTGCTCCAAGTTAAACCATAATAAACTTTATTTCTATAAGTTGTTTCAATTTAAAAGAAAACAAACTCATCCAGAACAATTTTTTCCTCCCCCGTTTTTTTAAAAAAGTCATACAACCACCCCTTCCAACCTCATTTTTCGCTCCCCAAAAAGAAATGAGCAAATAATATCCAGAGCATTTAGATATCTCCACATTGTACAGAGAGCTTTCCCCTTAAAAATCTCCAATTCTTCTACAGCCCCCTTCAAACAGTCCAGATTTTCTTCAAAGATCTTCCAACATTCAAAACCAATGAAACGACGCTGCCTTAGGACGATCCATTTCCCTTTCTTCAGGGTTTGCCTTTTAAGAGCCAAGTCACACTATTACACGCAGGCGGGTTCACACAACAGGCCCTGAGCCCAAACAGGTCAGCCAACCGCAGGGGCCGAGTTCCCATAAATCACAGGGCTTGAGAGAACGAAGCTTGAGATGATGCCCTGGTTCACTCGCCCTCCTAAGACACCCTGAACTGCGGAGGATCCATCCCTGTTTTGGCCTCATCCAGCACGTGGCGAGAATGCAGGCACAGAGTCTTATTCGTGGGGGCAACTCGGCTGGTCTGGAGCTCTGCTTTTCCCCTGCCTGTTACGTGCATGGAAAGGGGCGGCAGGGGAACATGGGATCCGGGCTCCCCCACTCCCAGGACTCAGAAGAATGAACGTGGATGAGGACTTGGCGTGCGTCTCTTCCTTCTCCGCCTCCCTCTGCACGGGAAGAGGCCCCACACTCACCCGGGGCCACAGCCGGATCTCTTCCCTCCAAGATTTCCCTGCAGCTTTTTTGCTGCCTGCAAAGCTCAAAGGGTTAAGGAGAGAGAGTGCAGCGTCCTAGACAGGCAAGACTTGGTGATGTCACTTCCTTCCCACCCTCCTCTGGAAAGTCGCCGGTGGCATTCGCCCTCCAGTGGCCCAATGCTGATGCGCATGGGTTCCCTTCTCTTGCAGAGGAGCCCCCTGGTGGATTCTGTGTGCAATGCAGGTACTCATGCGAAGAGGGCAGAAAGGGTGCATTTTCCAGTGGGGCCAGGAGGAAGGAGGCTCTCGTGTCCCTTTGATCAGGCAGCCTTCTCGATCCAGCTGCTTTCGACGACTTTAGAATGTCTCCAACCTTCCATTTTTAAGAAAGGTTCTGGAGAAAATGGTCCCTGCGTAGAGGGAGCAGAGGAGCAGACAGGAAATGGAATTCAGCCTTCTTACTTCAGAGACCCTAAAGAATCCTGCCTTGATTCTGCCTCCCATAAAAGAGGTCAGTGGGAAACTCTGACAGGCTTTCAAGATTCTGTCATTATACCCCACAACAACATCGCAGAGCTCCAGTAGGCTTTGCGGTGTCCGATTCCTGACCTGGCTTGCCTGAAACGGCTGATGCTCTGCAATTGCAGACATCTACATAACAATTGTTCAATTGTTCAATTACTATTCAACAAACAATTATCACATTGGCACTTTTCAATCAAATTCAGATTTTCTCTCCTGTTGTCATCATTTCCTCCATTTGAGTTTTGAAGATTTGAACTCAGATCCTAAAGAAAAACCTTTAACATAGCACGCTTGGGAAAAGCTGGATAAAACCATCTGGCAATGAAATGTGGCTTTTATAGCTTAGTGACTAAACACAAAAAAACAATAAACAGGGCAATAGCAGCAAAAAGAAACAAACAAAATTAGGTAACTAATTAGTTAACCAGTCAAACATTCCATTTCTGAACTGGGATGTGGGCAAGGTCACAAATGTCTTTGGTAATAGTTTCAATTGCTTCTCCATTATCATCAATGAGGATGCAGCAGTTGGAGGTGTTCCCCAGCCAATTACAATCCTTCTTCTGCAGCCAACAGATAATCCAAAACTAATGTATGTCGTAACAATAAGGTGGGCATTTGGGTAGTCTGGGTGGCTACCAAATCTAAAGCATTTGCAGTTTTATTGGTAATTATTTCCAAAACTGCCAGAAGCCTAATAATTTTGTTTGTCAAATACGGGGATGGTCGGGTGACAAAGATTGGCTCCCAGGTGGCAGGCCCAACCCATTCGATGATGTGTTCGGGCGGCACTCTTTTATAGGCCCACTCTTCGCAGACCCACCAAGGAATCTGTTCACCCTCCAAAGTAGTGACCCAACTTCCAAAACTCTGCTAGAACTAATGAAGAGAGATTAAGAACCTGTATCCTGGGTGTTCCATCCCTCTGATGCGAACAATTTAATCCCCACAGTTCCTTCCAGGCTGGCCCCAAGAGACAAGAACAGTTCTCAGGAGGAACATTGATTAGAATACCACAATTCCATCTGGCCAAATTAAAAAGCTAAGGGTGTGAGGGGAGTCCACGGTTGTCCATACTCAAACTCTCCCAAGCGTGGACCCAAACCCTGCTGGTGTAGACAAAGCACCCCCTTCACTCTATATATCCAGACTCGAGAGGTCCCATTATAGATGGTGGTGGTACCCAAAGTCTTAAAATAGTCTTAAAGTCTTAAAGTCAGGGGTTACCATGGAAGTACCATGGAAGATTGTACTTTTAACATTGTTGCAAACTGCCCAGAGTCTACTGTGGTAGAGATGGGCGGTGATAAATTTGATTAATAAATAAATAAATAAATAACCTGGTGGGGGGCGCCCTGCAGTTGCAGGGGTTATCGTATAAACAGATTGTGTCCCCTTGAAGCACTCTCCAGGGATCCTAATAAGTACTTAGGCTGACAAGGTTCTACACCACAAAGTCTCCCAGTACATGTTTCCTTTCCCCCACGCATGCACTCACCACACCAGTATTGCATAGGAACCTGGAATGTAAGATCTATGAATCAAGGTAAGCTCGATGTGGTCAAACATGAGATGACAAGATTGAACATCGACATCTTGGGAATCAGCGAACTAAAATGGACAGGAATGGGCGAATTTAATTCAGGAGACCATTATATATATACTACTGTGGGCAAGAATCCCTTAGAAGAAATGGAGTAGCTCTCATAGTCAATAAAAGAGTGGGAAAGGCAGTACTGGGGTACAACCTCAAAAACGACAGAATGCTTTCAGTTCGAATCCAAGGCAAACCATTCAACATCACAGTGATCCAAGTCTATGCCCCAACCACTGATGCCGAGGAAGCTGAAGTTGACCGGTTCTATGAAGACCTACAACACCTTCTAGAACTAACACCAAAAAAAGATGTCCTTTTCATCATAGGGGACTGGAATGCTAAAGTAGGAAGTCAAAAAATAACTGGAATAACAGGCAAGTTCGGCCTTGGAGTACAAAATGAAGCAAGGCAAAGGCTAATAGAGTTTTGTCAAGAAAACACGCTGGTCATAGCAAACACTCTTTTCCAACAACACAAGAGGCGACTCTACACATGGACATCACCAGATGGTCAATACCGAAATCAGATTGATTATATACTTTGCAGCCAAAGATGGAGAAGCTCTATACAATCAGCAAAAACAAGACCTGGAGCTGACTGTGGCTCAGATCATGAGCTTCTTATCGCAAAATTTAGGCTTAAATTGAAGAACGTAGAGAAAACCACTAGACCACTCAGGTATGACCTAAATCATATCCCTTATGAATATACAGTGGAGGTGAGGAATAGATTTAAAGGATTAGATCTGGTAGACAGAGTGCCTGAAGAACTATGGATGGAGGTTCGTAACATTGTACAGGAGGCAGCAACTAAAACCATCCCAAAGAAAAAGAAATGCAAGAAAGCAAAGTGGCTGACTGATGAGGCTTTACAAATAGCTGAGGAAAGAAGGGAAGCAAAAGGCAAGGGAGAAAGGGAAAGATATAAACAACTGAATGCAGAATTCCAGAGAATAGCAAGGAGAGATAAGAAGGCCTTCTTAAATGAACAATGCAAAGAAATCGAGGAAAACAATAGAATGGAGAAGACTAGAGATCTCTTCAAGAAAATCGGAGATATCAAGGATATCTCTCCTGATAGATGAGTCACTCCTGGACTTCAGAAAAAAACTGAAAACCTGGTTTTACCACCAAGCCTGGAATGGGAGAGGAAATAGTCATTCTTGGGGATGGCTAGCACCCTAGCATGGATGGAGAGCGGCCCTTATGCTTACAATTTGAGAACTGTAGCCATCTTGATTTTATTTCATATTATTCTATTTATATTGTTTAAGAATTTTAATGATATTTTATATTTTTTGTATATTTGTTTTAGGACCACTTTTTATTTTAATGATTGTTTGGTTGTGAACTGCCCAGAGTTCTCCTTGTGGAGAAGATGGACGGTAATATAAATCCAATCAATCAATCAATAAACAAATAAACAAACTTAAAAGAAAAATATAAGTTGGGTGATTTAGAAATGGGGTGGCCAGTCTTAATGTCCCTTAAGGCTACAGCGCAGCTGAGAAAATGGTGACGTCCCAGCCTCCCGGCAGCTCTTACCAGTCGAGCGCAAACACGTTTATGATCTTCTGGCTACAAGCCGCCATCCTGGAGGACAAATGGGGTGCCGCCCAGAGTTCCCTTGTGGGGGGAGATGGGCGGTGATATAAGTTAGAAATAATAAATAAATAAATAATAAATAAATTCCAAGTGTTTTCCTTTCCCGGTAAAATGCTCCTGGGCTTCAGGAAAAACCTGCCTGAGCCCAAAACAACTGCCACGTTGTCAGTTCTGCCTGCGGAACCCGTGAGCACAGCTGCTCAGTCCGCTATGTCCCCACCGGAACTCCCCGCTTCCAAGTAGTTTCTAATCCTCTGATTAGTTCCTGGATTTGTAGGCCAAACAATCCAGCTTTGCAAAGGCTGAAAAATATCCTTCCCACTTTCTCTGCTCTCTTGTCTCCCATTTAGCCAATGGCTCGCACTACTAGCAGCTTCCTTGCAATCTGAGGAGGAGCAGAAACTGGGTTGGGTGTCTCCTTCATGAAGGTGTTGAGCATGGACAGGATTGGTTCTTCTGGGGACACCATAAGCCATTTTCTGAAATGCTATAAAGAAAATCCCCCCCCCATTTACTTCTTCAAACACAGGATGGATTGGAGTCACTGATAGGTGGGGTTTCCAAGGCCCATCTGCCAGTTCATTCTCTTCAGATGTTGAGAGTCTTTTGATGATGGATCGATGGATGGATGGATAGATAGCTATATGATAGACTGGGGTTGCTTTCACTGAATGGCACTGAAAGTCCTGCAGAATCAATCAAGTTGATTTAACCTGCCTGAAATATTTCTTCAGTCAAAGGCTTTTGGCTCTGTCCATTTTCTCGCCTAAATCTTGGATTCCTACCAAGCCTAGCCATTTAACTATTTGTGAACAATAGGGCAGATCTTGTAAATCCTCCTGGGCCTGTTCTGTTCTTTTTTTTCCTTGTTCAGGAGGGTCCTGTGTCCTTCGAGGAGGTGGCTGTGTCTTTCTCCGAGGAGGAGTGGTCTCAGCTGGATCCTCACCAAAAAGCGCTGCATTGGGAAGTCATGCTGGAGAATTATAGGAACGTGGCCTCTCTGGGTAAGGGTTTGCTACTCTCCAATCAGAGAGTTCGGGAAGACATTTTGTACATAGATGCCATGAGCAATTTCTTATTAATAAATCTCCAACCAGATATCATCTCCTGGGAAGGAGAAGTAAAAGGTTTGGCCGTCTCCTCCTCCAAGGCAGAAAATAGGTCACTGGCTCTCTACTTAGATGTATCACGTGCCATTTCTCATCTGGTGAATTTTTCCATTTCTATTTAAAAATAACAAACTCACTCCTTGGCTTGAGGAGATGCTCAACTCCATCACACTGATTTCAGGTTTTGGGGCTCAGATGCTTCCCTGTCTGTTTTAGGAAGGATTGTCATTTCTTCAGGCTCTTGGGTCAATGGCTTTTCTTCCTTTTCATTTCTATCCTGAGCCTTGGGACTGGGTGGGAAATGGTGCTGTTTCTCCATTGCAGACATGGTGTTTAGGGTTAATAGAAGAACTCTAGAGAAAAATGAATAGCAGTTTGGGTAGGAAGAAAAGGATGAGTTTCAAAATGAATTTAGTTGTCTCAGGTCTCTTCTGTAATTGGCCCCCCTCCAATAAATGTTAGGTTTTCTCCTAAAACCTCCTTCGATGTTTCCCCTGATTCTTCTTTGACTCAAAGTTGACCATCCCATTGTAAACAATGAAACGTGCAATATATTGGAATTTGGCAAAATTTCAGACGGAAAAACATTTCACTTCCTACAGTTTGATCCTTTCCCTAACCTTGTTATCATTTTCATTTCTCTTTTCCTTTCAAGGAAATCATGGGCAGCAGAAGAAAGATTCCAGGGAACCATTCCAAATGGTCAGGCATGGAGATGGAACGGAGAAGCCTGCAATTCAAATGGAACTAGAAAGGCATGAGAGAAACCCGTCAAAGAACTGGAATCAGGAAACCTCCTCTTCCATTGATGATCAGATGCAAGACTTTATTGCCCAACAAGGAAAAATAAAAAAAAATTATATTATTTATTTATTTATTATTCAAATTTATTCCCCGCCCATCTCCCATGCAAGGGACTCTGGGCGGGTTACAATAAATAAAAATTTAAAAACTATACAAAATATCTAAAAACACAAACAAAACATAATAAAATAAAATCCAGGATGGGCTTGGACCCGCAGAATAGATAGTGGAGCTATGGGGCCAGCCAACCCCAGGAGGCACTACCACCTCCGTCGTCCCAGGCCCGGCGGCAGAGCCAGGTCTTAAGGGCCTTCCGAAAGGTCAGGAGTGAGGGAGCCAGCCTCACCTCCAGGGGCAAGATGTTCCATAAAGCGGGCGCTATCGCAGAGAAGGCACGCCTCCTGGACCCCGCTAGATGGAATTATCTTGTTGAGGGGGTCCAAAGCATGCCCTCTCTGCATGTACGGGTGGGGCGGGTCGACGTTATCGGGACGAGACGGTCCCTCAGGTACCCTGGTCCTATGCCATGTAGGGCTTTAAAGGTAATCACCAACACCTTGAATTGGACCCGGAAGCAAACTGGCACCCAATGCAGCTCGCGTAGCAGAGGTGTTACATGTGCCGATCTTCTGGCACTCATAACTGCTCGCGCCACTGCATTCTGCACCAGCTGAAGCTTCCGGATACTCTTCAAGGGTAGCCCCATGTAGAGCGCATTACAATAGTCTATATTGTATATTGGGAAAAGTGTTAAGAATATTCAAGGACAAATTCAATGTAAATGAACACTATCCAACCCAAACCAAAGGAGAAGATTATATATGCAGAGACAGTGGAAAAAATTACAATTGGACTTTCATTCTTTCTGGTGAAAATGGGTCCCTTACATCTCAGAAAAGGATCCACACAGAAGAGAAGCCATATAAATGTTTGGAATGTGGAAAGACCTTCAGAAGAAGCAACCAACTTACTTCTCATAACTCGACCCACACAGGGGAGAAACCATATAAATGCCTGGAGTGTGGAAAGAGCTTTACTCAGAGCAGTCATCTTACTTCCCATAAAAGGACCCATACAGGAGAGAAACCATATAAATGCAGAGAGTGTGGAAAGATGTTTACACATAGCAATCATCTTATTTCCCATAAAAGGGTCCACACAGGGGAGAAACCTTATAAATGCATGGAGTGTGGAAAGATGTTTATTCAGAGCAATCAGCTTACTTCCCATAAAAATATCCACACAGGGAAGAAGCCATATAAATGCATGGAGTGTGGAAAGAGCTTCTGTGAAAATGCATCCCTTATGAAACATGAAAGGATCCATACAGAGGAGAAGCCATATAAATGTATGGAGTGTGGAAAGACCTTTATTCAGAATAGTCAGCTTACTTCCCATGAAAGGATCCACACAGGAGAGAAGCCATATAAATGCATGGAGTGAGGAAAGACCTTTGCTACAAATAGTCATCTTACTTCCATGAAAGGATCCACACAGGAGAGAAGCCATATAAATGCATGGAGTGTACAAAGAGCTTCAGAATAAATAGGTCTCTTACTTACCATAACAGGATCCACACAGGGGAAAAACCATAGAAATGCAGAGAGTGTGGAAAGACATTTACTCATACCAGTCAACTTATTTCCCATAAGTGGATCCACAAAGGGGAGAAGCCATATAAGTGCATGGAGTGTGGAAATGGCTTCAGTCACCACAGTACTCTTACTTCCCATAAAGGGATCCACACAGGGGACAAACCATTCCAATGCCAACATTGTGGAAAGAGCTTCACTTGTAGTAATTCCCTTACTTATCATAAAAGGATCCACACAGGCGAGAAAGCATATAAATGCATGGAGTGTGGAAAGAGCTTTAATAAGAGTCATCTTACTTCCCATAGAAGGATCCACACAGGAGAGAAACCTTATAAATGTTTGGAATGTGGAAAGAGCTTCAGAATAAATAGGTCTCTTACTTACCATAACAGGATCCACACAGGGGAGAATCCATATAAATGTGTGGAGTGTGGAAAAGGCTTTACTAATAGCAGTCATCTTACTTCCCATGAAAGGATCCACACAGGGGAGAAACGTTATAAATGGAAAGAGCTTCAGGAGGAGCAATGACCTAATTTCCCATACTCAGATTCATTTGGGTGAGAATCCATATAAATTCTAGATTTAGTTGGTTAAATCTCTGCATTTCCTGAAGTTTCCTATAGTGAACTAGGAAATATACTATATTTCCTATAGTGAACTAGGAAAGGAAGGGTTTTTTTGAGTCTTTTTCTCACAACTGGCAGCCCCAGAGAGATGAATTTACCAATGCAAGGAAGTTATAAAGCACAGTTTGTAAAAGTAGTGCAAATGTCCTGAAGGCGGGAGGGGGCTCAGCTCACACACGGAGGCCTTGCCTTCCCCCTCTGGCATTCTTCTTCTCCCCACTGGTCCTGCCCTCCAGCCATGGAACTTGCAGGCCAGAGGCAGGCATGGGGAGAGGCTGAGGCAACTGGGAGAAACGACAGGAAAGGGCTGAAGCGGAGACCTCGGATGGGCAAAGAGCTTCAGCTTGGAGTTGGGGAAAGAAACATGGAGCACGACGCCAGATGCCACTAAGAATTTTTAGCGGTCAGAAACAAGAGGCATTAGAAACTTTTCAGAACAAGCCTTTCTCTCACGTTAGAGACTAGATAAGCATTTGAGAAAAGGTATGTGCTGTTCCATTGAAGTAATACAGTCAAGGTTCGCTTCAGACAAGTAGGCTAGAACTAATGAATAATGCATTCTATCCTAGTGATAAGTAACTGTATTTTATTTCAAACTATACCCACCCTGAAGTTACTACATAAAATATTAGGATGATAATTAGATTACAGCAGATTGGCAAATGAAATTAATGTATTCATGTGTCATTAGATGTATAAATACTAAGTGATCTCCACCAACAAATCTCTCCTCTTTCTGAGCCCTGAAGCTGGAGAGACAGCAGGCACCTAGCCACTTACTCCCGAGCCCCGCATCTTAACAGAGCACAGGACTCCCCACACTTTTCGAACTTGCAACCAATGAGTTCTCACCTTTTTCTCAAACACTTTCCTAAGCACCACACAAGTGTTTTCCATGACATTCATTATTTTCCATCTTGTGATATAATGCTGGTAGCTGGTTCCTGATAAGACAAATGAGTTTATTATGTAGAAATGGAATACATATATCTTGTAGGAAAACGCATGTATAGGAAAGGTAAAGTACCCATTGGTGTTTTTACTATAGATATTTCTGCTTAACCATAAATAAGGAAATCTGCCATAATTTTGAGATAAGAGAACTTCTGAACAGGATGTGAAAAACAGATGTCCATGAGAGGAGGAGTAGGGTATGGAAAGGGCAGATGTTCATGCCTATAGAGCAAAGGTTATTGTAATGGGTGACACATTCTGATTGGCTAAAATTTGGCTGAAAGACCTATAAAAGGATGGAGAAAATTAATCCCTGGCGTGGCCGCCCACTCAGAGAAATTTGGCATCTTTGGGTGAATAAACATTTTGACTCTCCACATCGTCTGGTTATTTCGATTAAATTCCCAGCTTGGGAACGAACAAAGAAGAGGAAGGCATTTCATCCTTCTGACACCACTAAAGGTTGAATTGGAAGGAAAGTTGTTTTCACACAAATTTCTGTCAAAATACTCCAAATTGCCCCACGGGACGGGACTTGCTCTGCTCGCTTGAGGCAACCTTGACCTGCTTTCCTGGTGGGGTGGGCTGGATTCACCAATGTTAGTGGTTTGCCATGGGCCCCTTCTTTCCCTAGACCCCTCACCCACAAGCAGCAATGTTCCACCGGCTCTCCATTTTCTCCTGAATTTGCTCTGGGGAAGAGAGGAGGGAGATGTTGGACTTTTGCTTTCTGCAGACCCAGTCAAGATTCAGGTAAAACCCTGACTGCCTCCTCCCTCAGTGTCGCAATATCCTCTTTCGCCAGAAGCTAAAGAAGACATCTACCCGATATTAACTTCTTTTATGGACAAAGGAGTGTTTGTGCCTCTGCACGCACCACTGCGACCAGTTACGAAGGCACCACAAGAGCCCGGCAGACCAGTCCGTTGGAGACTCGTTCAGGACTTGCGCATAATTAATAACTATGTTGTCCCACTTCACCCATTAAGTAGAGTTCGTCGACCTTTTGCAAGCTGTGTTTTTCAGGACTGGCAGCCAGGTTTTGCTGATCTTTAGGCTTTCTTCTTTTTTATTGAAACTGTGTTGGTGTTTATGTATTTCAATGGCTTCTCTGTATAGTCTAATAATATATATTATAATTATATAATATATAATAATAATATAATCTATTCTCTGTATAGATTCTGTGGTCTTGAGAGGCACTCCCAACAGTTTGATTACTGAAAAATGCAGTCTTCACCTCTCTTTCTCAGCGCCCGCCACATTACAAAAAACCGTTTCACTTGCTGGTACATGAAAATAAGGGAGTGGCAAGTGTGGTCTTAACACAAATGAGTGGACCAACATGCTGTCCAATAGCCTTTTATTCCATCCAAATAGATCAGGCAGCCCAGGGAACGCCAGCATGCACACGTGGTCTGGTAGCAGCATTAAACGGCAAAAGCCACAATCTTGACCCTAGGCCACCACACCATTGTCTGGGCCCCTCGTGAGCTTGCTGCCCTGCTGCAGCAGGAGAACACTCAGGTATTCTCTGCCCGTCGAGTGCAGGTGTTAGAAGCAACACTAATGGGGGATTCTGCCCTGGAATTCGGGAGGTGTGGCCCTTAAGCCCCGCAAGCTTGCTCCCAGAACGCACGGGTGAAGAGCATAACTGTGCGGAAGTGGTACAAAGAGTGATGAGAGTTAGGGAGGGACTTTTGGATGAGCCCTTGCAAAGCCCAGACAATGTCCTTTTCATGGATGGGAGGTCCTTTTGCCAAGAAGGGACCAGATATATGCGCTCTGCGGTGATGCAGAAACAGCAGTCATCAAAGCGCAGCCTCTGCCTGGGAGATAGGGAGCACAGGCCGCGGAATCGGTGGCGCTCGCTGGTTTGCCCCGGGAATGGAGACAATTGCCACAGGGTGGCACAGGCTTGTGGTATTTGCCAGCAAAACTTGCCCTCTCCCAGAAAGCCCCAGCTACCACTAGGGGGGCGACCAATGCCCACAGCCCCCACCTTTACTAAAGGTGATATCAGCATTTTAGCATGGCATCCTGTGTCTCCTTTTGAAGTTCAGGAAACCACGATTTCCCTTTAGCCCAAACCATTTCCTTTGATGTGCCAAAACTAGCCTATTCAGAAACTAAACAATAGGGCTGTATTCTGGAGTCCTTGAGTGTGGCAAGTGTTAAAGAAACAAGCCCGGGTGGGAAAGGAGAAGATGCAACATATTTTAAGGGTGTCTGTCTTTTCTCACATCTAATCAATGTCTTTTATTGTTGCTTTCTGATGCATCACATATATCAAATGTATGTATTATTTGTTTCTGTACCCTATATAAAGACTTAATAATATGCTTTTCACTTTTTTCACTTGAGGTTCGTGTTGTTCTGGAGGGGGGCTGGAGCCACTTTGCAAAGTTAGTGTCTCCCCCCCCCCCCCATTTAGGGGCTGGGTTCTTTCCAGCTCCACACCACCCAAAGGGCGCCTCAGTTTCATAGGCAACACAATGACCTGGTTTAGTACACTGATGATACCCAATTGTTCATCTCCGCCCCTGGCGAGTTAAGCAATGCTGTGGATGTCTTGTTCTGGTGCCTGGAGGCTGGGAGGGTCTGGATGGTGAACAACAGGCTTCAGCTGAACCCTGGCAAGACTGAGTGGCTCTGGTTTTGGGGGCCTGCCGGTTCGAGGACTATGCCACCTTTGGTGCTGGATGGGGTGGCACTGCCCCAAACAGACCCCAGGCGCAATCGGGGGGTCCTCCTAGACACACGTCCTGCTCAATGAGCAGGTGACAGTAGTGACTAGGAGGGCCTTTGCACAACTTCGTATTGTGTATTGCCAGGTGTGCCCGTTCCTAGATCTAGGGACTCTACTCATGGTCACTCATGTCCTGCTCACCTGGTTGGACTACTGTAATGTGCTCTACATGGGGCTCCCCTTGTAGGGGAGTATCCAGAAGCTTCAGCTGGTGCAAAATGCAGCGGTGCGGGCAGTTATGTGTGTTTTTAAAACAACGCCTGTTCCATCTCTGCTCCACGAGCTGCATTGGTTGCCACTCTATTTCCAGGTCCAATTCAAGGTGCTTCCATGCTGAGACCTGAGTCAACCAGGGAATGCAGAAGCAGGGAACCTCTTTCAGTCAAAGGCCTCTCGTCATGTGAGAGAATCGTCACATGCTGAACATATCCATGTAGAGTGTGTGGAAAGAGCTTCAGGATGAAGAATTCCTCTCTCACCAAAGGAGCCAGAATGACGAGAACTCCCAAAATTAATGTGGAAAAGACTTTTTTCAAGCACTAGGGCCATATATTCCCTTTCTATGGTATGATGAGGGCTAGGAAAAAAATCTAAATTTGATTCAAATAAATTAAATGTCAGTGGTGTGGTGACTTTCCAGGCATGTATTAAATTCCCTTTCTCTTTACTTGCATTAAAAATACTAACACGTGAACATTTTTGCAAGGATTTGGGTGGGGGGCATACTTCAGGGGTTCAGAGGCTCATGCCAGTTTGCAGTTGTTTATTGAAATCCTGCCCATGGATGGTTCTGGGTCAAACTGGAGAAAGGCACCAATTTCGGTTTTGTGTCCATTATTGTCAATGTTTTCATTAGAGAAGTGGAAATCAGACTGGCAGCAGGAGGGTTCTTTGCTTTCCAAGGACTGGACACCCCACACCACAGCAGATCTGTACACAGTGCTTTATTGTGGCACATACTATCCCCAACAACAGGCCATTGCTCTGGGTTAACTCCACCCTTCTGGGATTTGCAAGTTGATGTTGCCACGTGAATACGTCTTTAATACTCAGTTCAGACAAAAGTCTCAAAGGCTGTGAAGTGGCATGCAGGCTTTGCCTCCTTCCAAAACTGCTCGCACTGGTTGGGATTGAAGTCCATTTAGCAGTCTGTTAGAACTACTGAAATGGAGCAGAGCTGCTAAGCTTGTGCACAGAAAAAGAATATTGTTTAAAAACAGAGCTCATGAGCATATTAGAGAGATCAAGGTTAGTGTAATAGTGCAGAACCTATGCTCAGAAATAACAGCCTCACACCAAGATAGTGGAAAGCTCTTTTACTAAAAGTTACTGCGGTTACAAAAGAGAAAGTTGCTTCTGAGGAAAGCGTGCACATTCCTCCATTGATATATGCCCCCACAATCCCTCCCCCCTGTTCAGGCCACTCAGATGGTACTTCCAGGTCTTCAGACACACGATGACCCGATCCACCATTGGCAGACTGCAGGCGAACGTATGCAGGCACAGCCTCTTCACACTGTTAACTCCTTCCATGTCATCATCTCCGATACGAAACAAAGAAGCTTTGAATCGGAGACCATGACAGTTAGTCTTACACCTTTAGCCACCTTAGCATAAAGAAACACACGCTTAGACATGGCAGATATGAAAAGTAAGTACAAAAGAGTCCTTACGTTTATTGATGGTTGTTGTGGGTCTTCCGGGCTGTGTGGCCGTGTTCTGGCAGTTTTGGTTCCTAACGTATCGCCAGTAGCTGTGGCTGGCATCTTCAGAGGACAGGAGCACAGCTAGAAGATTCTCTCTTATGTTTATTCATTGCAGGTACAGCATTTTCGGTAGATAGATGATGTTCCATTTCTTCTTTCTGTTCCCTAAACTAAATTAACTCTTGCCCCTCATTGCTGGCAAGAGATGCGTGTAGAAAGGGGGGAAAATCTCCTAGGCCCATCCATGACCTAAGATGGAGCCGTGTGCTTTGCTCCCAGTCGAAGGAGGAGAGAGAGAGAGAGGAAGTGGGAGTGGCCACAAACAGCTTCCCAAAAAGCATGGAGAGTTTGCATCCTAGAGCAACCATCCATATGCTACTGAGGCATGCTGGATTTGCCAGAATCTCCAACAGGGATGAGGGGCTGCCTCAGGGGGTTGCTCCTCTTCTGGTTGCTGCCGAGCTGCAGGCCAAGCTCCAGTCTCTGCTCTTAAGTAGGGTTGCTTTTGAGTACTCCAGCTGAGCTGCCAAGCCAAGCTCCAGGCAGGAATCCACCAGGCTATGCTGCTTCCCCTAGCTTGTGGTCCTGGCAGTTGACTGATAGCCCTCTTGCCCGCCTGTAACAGTTGTCACTCTCCAAATGTGGCTCCCCCATCTGTTTGCCGTCTTCTTACCTCCTTTTCTCCTACACACCGGCCCACACTCCCTCTTAGCCGTTGCTTTTGTAGCCCAAGGGCCTGGGTGGGGTGACACCTGGAACACTGGCATGGATGCTGGTGAGTAAAGGGTGGGTGGGGAATGCATGGATGGATGGATGGATGCACGAGCCCATCTCTCAGGTTTGGGAAAAGGCATGAGCTGTGCTGAGCCTGGGGGAAGTGGAGCGGGAAGCATTTCTGCCCGGCTGCAGTGCCTCTTCCCAAGCGCAGACAGTCATCCCAGCTTCACTTCCTCACAGACAGATGCAGAAAATTAGACAGCAAACAGAAGGAACCTTGATGGGTAAAGAAATGGGCTGAAAAGAATGGGCTTCCCACAAGAGTGAGAAGTTAACTCCCTTCTTTATCATTTCCTTCTTAACCACGTAGCATGCTGTATCCCAGCCGGAAACTGATTGCCAAGGAGCCAAATCATCTGCTTCCTCTACGGCTCTCTGCAGCTGCAGAGCATCAGCCCTTTCAGGCAAGCCAGGTCAGGAATCGGACACCGCAAAGCCTATTGGAGCTCTGCGATGTTGTTGTGGGGTATAAAGACAGAATCTTGAAAGCCTGTCAGAGTTTCCCACTGACCTCTTTTATGGGAGGCAGAATCAAGGCAGGATTATGTTCAGTCTCTGGAGTAAGAAGAATGCTGAATTCCATTTCCTGTCTGCTCCTCTGCTCCCTCTATGCAGGGACCACTTTTTCCAGAACCTTTCTTAAAAATGGAAGGTTGGAGACATTCTAAAGTTGTCAAAAGCAGCTGGATCGAGAAGGCTTCCTGATCAAGGGGACACGAGAGCCTCCTTCTTGCCCCCCCCCGGAAAATGCACCCTTTAGCCCCTTTGCATGAGTACCTGCATTGCACACAGAATCCACCAGGGGGCTCCTCTGCGAAGGGAAGGGAGCACCATGCGCTTCAGCACTGGGCCACTGGAGGGCGAATGCCACAGGCGGCTTTCCAGAGGAGGGAGGGAAGGGAGTGACATCATTAAGCCTTGCCTCTCTAGGACACCACACTCTCTCTCTTTAACCCTTTGAGCTTCGCAGGCAGCGGAAAGGCTGCAGGGAAGTCTTGCAGGGAAGAGATCCGGCCGTGGTCGTGGGTGAGTGGGGGTCTCTTCCCGTGCAGAGGGAGGCGGAGAAGGGAGAGACACGTGCCAAGTCCTCATCCAGGTTCAATCTTCTGAGTCCTGGGAGTGGGGGAGCCCGGATCCCATGTTCCCCTGCCGCCCCTTTCCATGCCCGTAACCGGCAGGGTGGAAAGCAGAGCTCCAGGCCAGCCGTGATTCCCCCAGGAACAAATCCAGGACCCCAGGAAGGAGGAGCGGATCCGGGGGAGCCCTCCACGCCCCATTTCCTGGGAAGAGCCCCTGAGGGGGGGGGGGAGAGAGTTTGCAGTGCAGATGCCAAGCAGGAAATAGGAAAAGCTTTGCACGGAAGGCGATGCCAAAGACTCTGCCTGCATTCTCGCCACGTGCCGGATGAGGCCAAAACAGGGATGGATCCTCCGCAGTTCAGGGTGTCTTAGGAGGGCGAGTGAAGCAGGGCATCATCTCAAGCTTCGTTCTCTCAAGCCCTGTGATTTATGGGAACTCGGCCCCTGCGGTTGGTGGACCTGTTTGGGCTCAGGGCCTGTTGTGTGAACCCGCCTGCGTGTAATAGTGTGACTTGGCTCTTAAAAGGCAAACCCTGAAGAAAGGGAAGTGGAACGTCCTAAGGCAGCGTCGTTTCATTGGTTTTGAATGTTGGAAGATCTTTGAAGAAAATCTGGACTGTTTGAAGGGGGCTGTAGAAGAATTGGAGATTTTTAAGGGGAAAGCTCTCTGTACAGTGTGGAGATATCTAAATGCTCCGGTTTACTTTCAAGTGGGATAAAGGCTAAGTATCTTTGGGTGGTCTTTTAAGGATTTGGATTGATCTTTCTGGTTTTTTGGATATTATTCTTAGGTTTGCTAAAGGGATATTAACAAAGCTACTTCTTTTCTATGTATATTAGAATTAAAATGTAGACAGTTTTTGTAATTGTATTTTACATTAGTTTTCTATTATAGGACAAAAAGGGGTAAAATTAAAGTGAGGAGGGATATTATTTACTCATTTCTTTTTGGGGAGCGAAAAATGAGGTTGGAAGGGGTTGTTGTATGACTTGTTTTAAAAAACGGGGAGGAATAAATTGTTCTGGATGAGTTTGTTTTCTTTTAAATTGAAACAACTTATAGAAATAAAGTTTATTATGGTTTAACTTGGAGCAAGAGATTGATATTGGGTTTCTGTATATCTTTGTCGTAGAAAGTGGGAAGTCACCCTCTATGTAGTTTTTCTTTTCTTTTTTTCACACCTTTTTAGTTTTTTCTTCTTTCTCTATAGAATTTATTTTATGCGAACTAAACTTTCATATTGCCAGATGTACAAGCTGGGTTTAGAAAAGGCAGAGGAACTAGAGACCAAATTGCCAATATCCGCTGGATAATGGAGAAAGCCAGGGAGTTTCAGAAAAACATCTATTTCTGTTTTATTGACTATTCTAAAGCCTTTGACTGTGTGGATCATAACAAATTGTGGCAAGTTCTTGGTGGTATGGGGATACCAAGTAATCTTGTCTGCCTCCCGAGGAATCTGTATAACGACCAAATAGCAACGGTAAGAACAGAGCACAGAACAACGGACTGGTTTAAGATTGGGAAAGGAGTACGGCAGGGTTGTATACTCTCACCCTACCTATTCAACCTGTACGCAGAACACATCATGCGACATGCTGGGCTTGAGGAATCCAAGGCTGGAGTTAAAATCGCTGGAAGAAACATTAACAATCTCAGATATGCAGATGATACCACTTTGATGGCTGAAAGCGAGGAGGAGCTGAGGAGCCTTATGACGAAGGTGAAAGAAGAAAGTGCAAAAGCTGGGTTGCAGTTAAACCTCAAAAAAACCAAGATTATGGCAACGAGCTTGATTGATGACTGGCAAATAGAGGGAGAAAAAGTGGAGGCAGTGACAGACTTTGTATTTCTAGGCGCAAAGATTACTGCAGACGCTGACTGCAGCCAGGAAATCAGAAGACGTCTACTTCTTGGGAGGAGAGCAATGGCAAATCTTGATAAAATAGTTAAGAGCAGAGACATCACACTGACAACAAAGGTCCGCATAGTTAAAGCAATGGTATTCCCTGTAGTAACCTATGGCTGCGAGAGCTGGACCATAAGGAAGGCTGAGCAAAGGAAGATAGATGCTTTTGAACTGTGGTGTTGGAGGAAAATTCTGAGAGTGCCTTGGACTGCAAGAAGATCAAACCAGTCCATACTCCAGGAAATAAAGGCAGACTGCTCACTTGAAGGAATGATATTAAAGGCAAAACTGAAGTACTCTGGCCACATAATGAGAAGACAGGATACCCTGGAGAAGCAGCTGATGCTAGGGAAAGTGGAAGGCAAAAGGAAGAGGGGCTGACCAAGGGCAAGGTGGATGGATGGTATTCTGGAGGTGACGGACTCAACCAATGGGGAGCTGGGGATGGTGACGGATGACAGAAAGCTCTGGCGTGAACTGGTCCATGAAGTCACGAAGAGTCGGAAACGACTCAACGAATAAACAACAACAAAACTTTCATGGTTTATTTATTTATTTGTTTTTCGAATTTTGCCACCACCCATCTCCCCCAAAAAGAGGTACTCTGGGCGGTTCACAACAATAAGCATATCAAAACAATGAGCTTAAGTACATCTAAAATATCAATACAAAATTACGAATATAAATATAAAAGTAAAAATAAATATAAAATCCAAGTGGCCTAGAAGATCTAATTCAGTGAGGAGAGCTCTAAGGTGCCAGCTACCCCCAAGTATCACTGCTCCCCTTCCCGCCCCAGGCAAGACGTCAGAGCCAAGTCTTCAGGTTCTTCCGGAAGGTCAGGAGCGATGGGGCCTGTCTCACCTCTGGGGGCAGAGTGTTTCAGAGGGCGGGAGCCATTGCAGAGAAGGCCCGCTTCCTGGACCCCGCCAAGTGAAATTCTTTTACAGATGGGGTCCATAACATGCCCTCTCTGCATGACCGGGTGGGACGGGTCGATGTCATGGGGATGAGACGGTCCCTCAGGTAACCTGGACCCATGCCATGTAGGGCTTTAAAGGTGATCACCAACACCTTGAATTGGACCTGGAAGCAAACTGGCACCCAGTGCAGCTTGCGTAACAGTGGTGACACCTGTGCCGATCTTGGGGCAACAAGAATTGCCCACACAGCCACATTCTGGACCAGCTGAAGCTTCTGGATACTCTTCAAGGGTAGCCCCATGTAGAGCACATTGCAATAGTCTATATGGGAGATGACTAGGGCATGAGTGACTGTTCAGAGGGCATCCTGGTCCAGGAAAGGGCGTAACTGGCGCACAACACGATGTTGCGCAAAGGCCCTTCTGGCCACGACTGCCACCTGCTCTTCAAGCAGGAGTCGTGAGTCCAGAAGAACCCCCAGATTCTGCAACGGGTCTGTCTGGGGCAGTACAACCCCATCTAGAACTAAAGATGATAATTTTCTGGATACAGCGGAGCCATTAACCCACAGCCACTCCGTCTTACCAGGGTTCAGCCTAAGCCTGTTGTTCCCCATCCAGACCCCCACAGCCCCCAGGCACCGAGGGAGGGCAGTCACCACATCATTTACTTCACCCGGTTTGTTAACCTGTTTGGTGTTTGGCATGTTGCATGAACCCTGCTTGTAGGTGAATGTAGATTTTAAAAGCAAGACCTTCCTTGTGAGAAAAAAGAAATAGAAAATGTTCTGAAATGCAATTATTCAGTGTTCCATGACCTTGATTGAAGTCAATTCCATATCTGCCCAATGCCACTGCAACCCTATACCAGCTCAGGAAAATACGTCCTTCCATGGGGATGAGTGTTGTTCAATGGTTAAATCCACCACCTTCTAATTCTTGGAATTTATTGTGGCTTCCGGTGGAGATCATGGTGGTTTGAGCAGGTTTTTTCTGCGAGCTCTGCGGACTGACCTGACAATGTGACATTTTCCTTGGGCTCAGGCAGGCTTCCTTGGAGCCCAGAAGTGTTCTTCGGATCAAGGAGAACCCCAGGAAACGCCCCATCAAGGAGAACCCCAGGAAACGCCCAAACGTCCTCTGGACGGCTGCTTGTAGCCAGAAGATCACAAGACTGAATTTTGCAGTCAATTGGTGAGTGAACAGCTGGGAGGCAGGGCTGTCATCTTTTCCCAAGCCGTGTTGAAACCGAAAACGAACTCTAAAACTGACCACCCCATTTCTAAAAAAACAAAATTATTATTCTTTTTGTTTCTGTGTACAGAAAAGAGATGCTGGGTCTGTTGGTGATCTGCATTATTTTTGGGATTTTTAAACTTTTTTTAAAATTCTGAAACTTGAGTTTTTCTTCATATATAAAATGTAAGGTTGAGAGTTGAAATAACTGTTTTTCTACTGCTTTTTTTTCAATTGAATGTTGAGGATTATAGACCATTTCCCTTACTTGATGAATCTGCGGAGTTGAATCTTTATCTTTCTGTTTCTACTTTCCCTTGGGAAACTGCCTTTGCTTTCACTTTTCATGACTCTGGTTAGATATATCCATAAATAATGAGTTGGAGCAGTGCTTTCCAAACTCCTGCCGTTGGTGACACACCAACAGCAGCGGTGGTGGCGGTGCGATGGCGCGCGTGTCGGCGTGGGCGTGGGCATGCATGGTGGCAGTGGCTGTGGCCTCATGTTTTGTTCTAAAACCTGGAAGCGCCGCAGCCGCACGTGCCGCTGCGGCGGCGGCGGCAACGCACCATCACCACTTCCAGGTTTTGTCGCGACACACTAAAGTGTCGCGACACAAAGTTTAGAAAGCTATGAGTTGGAGGATTTCTTCAATATCCCGGACTCTGTTTGGTTAAGTCACTAGAGGGCGCCATAATCTACTGCGGTGAGACATGGAGGAATTCAAACAGATTTTTAATAATTTCTACCAAGAGGTTAATCAAGCCTTTCAACATCTCTCAGAATTTGTGAATAATAAACTGTGCCAGCAATTGGGGGGAAAAACTGATAAAGCTGAAAAATACAATTATAAAGATGTTGCTTTAAGGAAGAAGATTGGGATTAGGATTTTAGAGCTAAAAGGACAATGGGGAACTGAACTGGAAAAATTTGATGGTGAGAAGGATTTGTATCTAAAAGGAGAACTTGGTTATACTGTGTTGATGGTGTTGGAATTCAGCAAATCAAGCATGCCTCATTAGCATATGGGTGATTGCTCTAGGAGGCAAACTGTGCTTCTAGAGGAAGTTGCTTGTTGCCCCTCCCACTTCCTCTTCTCTCTGATTCTTCCACCGATGGGGTAGGACGCACGTGCCTTAGCTCCTTTCATGGAGAGGTCATGTGCTAGGCCTCAACTCCAGAGGCTTTCCCCCCCTTTTCTCCACACAGCCTCTGGCAGCAAACAGGGCCAGAGGTATTCAGTTTAGGGAACAGAAAGAAGAACTGAAACCAATTTTCTACTGAAATGGCTGTACCTGGACAAAATAAATGTAAGAACTCTTTTGTACTTACTTTTTGTACCTGTAATGTCTAAGCGTGTGTTTCTTTATGCTTGGGTGGGCTAAAAGTATAAGAATAAGAACCTGAATCTCTCTCAACGTGCTTACAGGCTGTGTTTTAAAACAATATTCCTTTTTCTGCCCACGAGTTTACACAACGTTAAGCTCTGCTCCATTCACTGGTTCTAACAGGCCACTGAATGATCTTCAGATGGAACATCAAGAAAGAGAATTGGGTTTTGAATGTTGGAAGATCTTTGAAGAAAATCTGGACATTTTGAAGGGGGCTGTAGAAGAATTGGATATTTTTAAGGGGAAAGCTCTCTGTACAATGTGGAGATATATAAATGTTCTGGTTTACTTTCAAGTGGGATAAAAGCTAAGTATATTTGTTTGGATGGTCTTTTAAGGATTTGGACTGATGTTTCTGGGTTTTTTTTGGATATTCTTATGTTTGCTAAAGGGATATTAACAAAGCTGCTTCTTTTCTATGTATATTAGGATTAAAATGTAGACAGTTTCTGTAATTGTATTTTACATTAATTTTCTATTATAGTAGACAGAAAGTAAAGTTAAGGTGAGGAGGTATATTATTTAAGAGGGACGTGGTGGCTCAGCGGGTTAAACCGCTGAAGCTGTAGGGCTGCCGGTCGGAAGGTCGGCAGTTCGAATCCCCGTGCAACGAGGTGAGCTCTCGTTGCTAGTCCCAGCTCCTGTCGACTCAAACAGTTCGAAAGCTAGCGAGTAGATAAATTGGGTACCACCTTAAAGTGGGAAAAATATGCTGGCATCCTGTCGGGGGTTGGTATCCACCAGACAGAAGATCTCTTCGAATGGCGGCGGTTACGACAGATCCCGGAAGCAACAACATCTACAGGACGTCAGCAGCTGGCTCCGACGCAAGGCACCCTGGGACATGTAGTCCAGAAGCCAGGAAGAGTCGGTTCCCTTACCCCCTCCCCTTGCGCGCGGATTAGAAAAACATTGTATAATTGAATTGAAATGTATAAACGATGTATGAAAGCCGCCCAGAGTCCTCTGCTAGGGAGGAAATGGGCGGGGTATAAATACAAGTATAAAAAAATACATATATATTTACTCATTTCTTTTTTGGGGGCGAAAAACGAGGTTGGGTCATTGTATGACTTTTTTTAAAAAAACGGGAGGAATAAATTGTTCTGGATGAGTTTGTTTTCTTGTAAATTGAAACGACTTAGAAATAATGTTTATTATGGTTTAACTTGGAGCAAGAGATTGATATTGGGTTTCTGTATATCTTTGTTGTAGAAAGAAAGTCAGAAGTCACCCTCCATGTAGTTTTTCTTTTCTTTTTCTTTTTTTCTATAAGAATTTTACTAAGTTTACCAAAATATAAAAATAATGATAATAGGAATCTACGCTCCAAATAACGAGCAAAAAAATTTCTTTAAAAAAATTTCAGAAATAATTTCAGAAAAGAGGATTGAAAATTGTATATTAATGGGTGATTTAAACGGGGTAGTAGAACCAGAGATTGATAGAAAATCAGAAAACCATATTAATAAAAATCAAGGGAAACTACCCAAGGAATTTTTTAATATGACAAAAAACCTAATGCTAATAGATGGATGGAGATACAAAAATGGAAACAAGAAAGAATATACCTATTATTCAAATAGATTTAATTCCTTTTCCAGAATAGACATGATTTGGGTTACAAAAAATTTGGAAAATAAAATTAGAGCTATGACAATTAATGCAAAAACGCTGTCTGACCATAATCCTGTTTGTATGACCTTAAACATAAATAAAAAAATATATAGATGGAAAATGAATGAAAATATACTCAAAGATAATAAAAATGTAGAAGACCTAGAGAAGAAATTACAAGAATTTCTAAAATGGAACATGAATAATGAAGTAAGTATAGAAAAGGTTTGGGAAACAAGCAAAGCATTCATGAGAGGCAACTTGATTTCGAAAAACAAATATATTAAAAATAGATTTTAAAAAAAATTAGAAACATTAATGAATCAGATAAAAGAAAAAGAACTAGAATTGCAAAAAAATAAAAAAAGAAAGAAAGAAAAGGAAGAGATTATGAACCAGATAAAATGGCTACAATCTCAGCTTAAGATTGAGTTAACAGAAGAATTAGATAAAAAATTAAAATTTATAAAACAAAGAAACTTTGAGCAGGCAAATAAACCAGGAAAATGGTTAATGTACAAACTGAGAAAAGAAAAAGAGAAAAGAATTATAAATAAAATAAAAAATAAAAATATGGAGTTCACATATAATGAAGACATTAAGAGAGTTTTTTTTGATTATTATACAAATCTATATCAGGAGCAGAAAACCCCAGCAGATAAAGTAGAAGAATATATTAAAAATTGTAACATAGAAAAATTAACAGAAGAAGATAAGGAACTTACAAACCACAATATTACAACCCAAGAAATCAGAGAAGCAATTAAAAAATTGAAAGTAAATAAGGCACCAGGGACAGACGGACTCACAGCAGATTATTATAAAAAACTACAAGAACAATTAATTAAACCATTAGAAGAAATGTTTAATTCAATACTTCAAGGGTCAGAAATACCTGAATCATGGAAAGAGGCTAACATTACACTAATCCCAAAGGAAAATCAGGATCCAACAGATTGTAAAAATTATAGGCCAATTTCATTATTAAATAACGATTATAAAATTTTTACTATTATTCTTGCGGAAAGACTCAAAAATTTTTTACAGAAAACTATTAAGCAAGATCAAAATGGATTTCTGCCGACTAGACAAATAAAAGATAATATTAGAAATGTAATTGATTTAATAGAATATGCTAAAGTACATAATGAAAAACAAATAACACTACTATTTTTAGACGCAGAAAAAGCTTTTGACAACGTAAATTGGAATTTTATGTTCAAAGTATTAGAAAAAAAAGATTTTGGAAATAAATTCATAAATGCAATAAAAGCAATATATAGGATACAAAAAGCAAGAATAATAGTAAATGATGAACTAACACAGGAATGCAAAATAATGAAAGGTACTAGGCAAGGATGCCCTATTTCCCCATTATTATTTATACTGGTACTAGAGGTTTTATTAGATGAAATAAGGAAAGATCAAGAAATAGAGGGGATTAAGATCAAGAAAGAGGAATACAAATTAAAGGCGTTCGCTGATGATCTAGTAATAACATTACAAAATCCAATAAACTCAATAACAAAATTGATCTCTAAACTACAAGAATATGGTGAAGTATCAGGATTTAAAATAAATAAGGAAAAAACCAAAATGATAAATTTAAATATGCGTAAAGAAGAAATAGACAAAATAGAACAAATATCAGGTTTCCAAAATGTTAAAAAAATTAAGTACTTAGGAATTCAAATAACAAATAATAACTTGGATTTATATAAAAATAATTATGAAAGCTTATGGAAAGAAATCAAAAAGGATTTGGAGAAATGGGCAAATTTGCAAATATCCCTATTAGGCAGAATTGCCACAATAAAAATGAATATTTTACCAAGATTTCTATACCTGTTTCAAACAATCCCAATTACAATAAAAGATCAAATTTTTACAAAATGGCAAAGAGAAATAACAAAATTTATTTGGCAAAAAAAAACACCTAGAATTAAACTTAAATACCTACAAGATACTAAAAATAGAGGGGGTTTAGCAATGCCTGATTTAAAATTGTATTATGAAACATGCGGGCTAATTTGGATTAGAGACTGGATTAAATTAGAAGATGGAAAAACAATAAACTTGGAAGGACACGACAACAGGTATGGTTGGCATGGCTATATGTGGCATAATAGATGCAAAGTACATAAGTTATTCAACAATCATATAATTAGGAAGTCACTATTAAAAATTTATTTATTTTATTTATTTATTTATTTATTCAATTTATTCCCCGCCCATCTCCCATACAAGGGACTCTGGGCGGGTCACAACAATCAAAGTTAAAAACAATACAATAATTTTAAAAAATACAATATAAATAAATAAAATACAAGATGGGCGACGTAGGGAACGTAGCATAGTGTTGCTACGGGGCTAGCCAATCCCAAGAGGCACTCCCGCCTCCGTTGTCCCAGGCCAGGTGGCAGAGCCAGGTCTTAAGGGCCTTCCGAAAGGTCAGGAGGGAGGGGGCCAGTCTCACCTCCGGGGGCAAGATATTCCATAGGGCGGGCGCTATCGCAGAGAAGGCACGCCTCCTGGACCCCGCTAGATGGAATTCTCTTGTTGAGGGGGTCCGAAGCATGCCCTCTCTGCATGCACGGGTGGGGCGGGCTGACGTTATTGGGACGAGACGGTCCCTCAGGTACCCTGGTCCTATGCCATGTAGGGCTTTAAAGGTGATCACCAACACCTTGAATTGGACCCGGAAGCAAACTGGCACCCAATGCAGCTCGCGAAGCAGAGGTGTTACATGGGCCGATCTCTTGGCCCCCATAACTGCTCGCGCCGCCGCATTCTGCACCAGCTGAAGCTTCCGGATACTCTTCAAGGGTAGCCCCATGTAGAGCGCATTACAATAGTCTATACGGGAGATGACAAGGGCGTGAGTGACTGTTCGGAGGGCCTCCTGATCCAGGAAAGGGCGTAACTGGCGCACAACTCGCAGCTGTGCAAAGGCCCTCCTGGCCACGACTGCCACCTGCTCTTCGAGCAGGAGTCGCGAGTCCAGGAGGACCCCCAGATTCCGCACTGGATCCGAGTGGGGTAGTGCAACTCCACCCAGAACCAACGATGACAACTTCCCGGATCCAGGGGGGCCGTCAATCCACAGCCACTCCGTCTTACCAGGGTTCAGTTGAAGCCTGTTGTTCCCCATCCAGACCCCCACAGCCTCCAGGCACTGAGATAAGGCATTGACCGCATCACTTACTTCACCCGGGATGGAGATGTATACCTGGGTATCATCAGCATATTGGTGATACCTCATCCCGTGGTGACGGATGATCTCGCCCAGCGGCTTGATGTAGATGTTGAATAGGAGAGGAGAGAGAACCGACCCGAGGCACCCCACAAGTCAGGGGTCTTGGGTCAGCTCTATCCTCTCCTATCAACACCGACTGGGAACGGCCCCGGAGGAAGGAGGCGAACCAGCGCAGAACCACGCTGCCCGCCCCCAACTCCTTGAGCCGTCCCAAAAGTATACCGTGGTCGACGGTATCGAAAGCCGCTGAGAGATCTAAGAGAGCAAGGATGGACGCACTCCCTCCATCCCGCTCTCGCCAGAGATCATCCATAAGCGCGACCAATGCGGTCTCTGTCCCATGTCCCGGCCTGAAACCTGACTGGAAGGGGTCCAGATAATCCGTTTCCTCCAGAATCCTCTGGAGTTGCAACGCCACCACCTTCTCAACCACCTTTCCCAAAAAGGGAAGGTGGGAGACTGGGCGAAAATTGCCCAGGATGGTAGGGTCCAGGGATGGTTTCTTGAGGAGGGGGTGCACCAGCGCCTCCTTAAAGGCAGCCGGGAACACCCCCTCACTCAAGGACGAATTTATAATCGCCTGGACCCAGCCACATGTCACCTCACTAGCTGATTTTACCATCCAGGAGGGACATGGGTCAAGTTGGCATGTGGTGGCGTTTACAGTCCGGAGGATCCTGTCTACTTCATCAGGCCCAACAGGATCAAACTGCTCCCAGATAACATGGCAAGTACGGGCCTCTGGCATCTCCCCAGATCTTGTCTCACGCTTGGAGTCCAACTTGGAATGAATCTGAGCGATTTTGTCCTGCAGATGCTCAGAAAACTCTTCCGATCGGCCCTGTAAATGGGTCTCCCCTTGCTCCTGACCCAAAAGTGATCTTGTAATCTTAAACAGGGCCGTCGGGCGGCATTCTGCGGACACAATAAGAGCGGAGAAATATTCACGTTTCGCCGCTCTTACCGCCACAAGGTAGGCCTTAACTGCGGCTCTAGATTGTGTCCGGTCAGATTCAGTCTTCGTCTTTCTCCAGCGGCGCTCTAGACGTCTCTTAACCCTCTTCAAGGTCCTCAACTCATCCGTAAACCACGGTGAGTGGCGGGCCGAACAGGGCCGGAGAGGTCGCACAGGCGCGATCTTATCCAGAGCCCTGGCCGCTTCCCTATTCCAGGCCGCGGCCAGGACCTCCACTGGACCGTGAAGCAAGTCCTCGGGAATAACCCCCAGCTCCTTCTGAAACCTCACTGGGTCCATCAGTCGCCGAGGGCGGACCAATCGAGTAGGTCCCACCTCCCTGCGGAGTGGGGCAGCAGAAGAGAGTCTCAGGGTCACCAGGGCGTGGTCTGACCATGACAATGGGGAAAGATGTAACTCTCCCCTCAGATCACATTGCCACTGCTCGGACAAGAAAACTAAGTCCGGGGTGAGACCACTGTCACGAGTCGGGTCACGAATAATCTGAGACAGGCCCATAGCTGCCATATTATATTTGGAACAAATATAAAAAAACGTTACTACCTGGCTTGCCATTATGGGTATCGCCACAGGAGGCAGGCGCCAGAATGGGGAATCAAACAGATAAGGATTTTATAAAATATCAAAACTTGTTAAAAATGGAAGGAAATAATTATAGACTAAAAACACGGGAGGAACTAGAAAACGAAAATATAATGTGCCACTGGTTTACGTACTTTCAACTAAAAGAACAATATAAAATCGACAATAAAAATTTTCAATTCATAAAAGATCAAAATAATTGGGACAATATATTAGAACGAGATAATGACCACTTGATATCTAAAATTTACAAGATATTATTGGAAATGAAAACTAAAGATATAAAAATTAAAAATTATATGAAGAAATGGGAAGAAGATTTAGGTATAGAAATTACATATGAGCAGTGGCAAAAAATTTGGTCAAAAAATATAAAATTCACCCTAAGTAATAGTTTAAGGGAAAACATATATAAAATGATATATAGATGGTACCTATCACCTGAGGTGCTATTTAAATCAAAAATTAGAAATACGAATGTCTGTTGGAAATGCAAAAAAAAAAGAGGATCTTTTTACCACATTTGGTGGCTATGTGACAAAGCAAGAAAATATTGGACTAAAATAAATACATATATAAAAGAAATGCTAGGTAAAGACATACAAATGAAACCAGAAATCTATTTACTAGGCAAAACTGATGATATCATGAATAAAAGACAAAAGACATTATTTTTATATTTAAGTACAGCAGCAAGAGTAAAATATGCGCAATTATGGAAGGAAGAAAATATACCAACAAAAGAAGATTGGATTATGAAATTAATGGATTTAATGCAAGCAGACAGATTAACTAACCTAATAAAAGGGAAAGAAATAGGGAAGCATAAAGAGATATGGGACCCTTTTACAGAGTATCTTAAAAAGGAATACAATATTAAATAGATATATATGTAATTATACAACTATAAGTAAAAATATAGTAAGGGGGGGGAAATAAGGAAATATAGAAAGTAAGAGAGAAAATGTATACAAATTAGTTACATTTAATGTTCTGAGTTAAGAAAGCCGGAAGTAATTTTAAATGTGTATGAATATGTAGTATGTATGTGTAGGTAGAAGAGGTTAAGTCTTTAAAAATTAAGAAAGGAAAAATGCATAAGAGAATAATAGAATAAATATATATATATAGAAACATAAAAATGAAAGAAAGGAACTAATGAACTAAAAATAGATAAAAAAGCTAAGGGAGGGATTTTGTGGATTAAGAGAAATGTAGTAGTGGGAGAGGAGTATGGGAGGTAAGAAGGTAGGAAGGAAAAAGAAAGTAGAAATAGATAAATAGAATTGAAAGATCGGATTATACAAAAGACTAGAAAATAAAAATTTATAAGTTATAAGACTATGAAAATATGCAATTGATGAAATGCCTAAGTGTAAATGGGATATGTTTTATGTAAAATGTAAATGTCTGTGTTATATGTTAAATGTAAATAAAGTTTATTTTTTAATATTAAAAAAAAAAGAATTTTACTAAGTTTAGAGCAAAAATAAAAACTGCAAAACAGCAAAAACACTACAAACAGAAAAAAACTAAAAAGGTGTAGAAACACAAGAATTTTTTTTTAAAGATTACATAAAGAGGTGACTTCCATCTTTAAACATCAAGAATATATTACAATTTCCCACAATTAATCCCTTACTCTTAAAACAAAATCACATTTCTATAAATCAGTCGACTGCCTGGTCATCTGGCAATTTAGCAAAAGCCTCGATCTCGCTGTTAGTAGAGACATTTCTGTCGTTGTTAAATTCCTCAACTTCCTCCACAACATCCCCAAGCAGATGACACATTTTAGAACTAATGTTTTCCACAATGTCCCGAATATCTTGAATAATAACTTGACAAGAATCCAAAAGGATCTGTTTGAAGTCTCAGTGGAACTCTGAGAGAGTCTGCTTGAAATCTTCCATGTCTCACGCAGTAAATTATGGCTCCCCCTAGATACTTAACCTGCTAAGGTAGAAGACAATGGAAAGTTTTCAGAACATGTTTACGAAAGTGAGACTGGTAATAGGCAGTTTCCCAGAGAAAGTAGCAACAGAAAGCTAAAGGTTCAAAGCAGCAGATTCAAAGTGTAGGAAAATATTAGAATCTTTAAATTCAGTACAAAAATAATAACGGAGAGACAAATAGTTACTTCCAATCCTCCTTACTATTTATATAGGAAACAAGCGAAAACGTAAAAAAAAATATTTTTAAATTAATCACAAAATAATGATAAGCGCCAAGAGAGATCTCTTCTCCTTGATGTAGAAAGCCTCTTTTAGGGCACATAAACTTAAAAAATTAAAAATTGGGTGATTAGGAATGGGGTGGCTGGTCTTAGTGTCCCTTTAAGGCTACAGTGTGGCTTGGAAATGGTGCCGTCCCAGCCTCCCGGCAGCTCTTACCAGATTAGCACAAACGCTGTTTACGATCCTCTGACTGCAAGTCGCCGTTCTGGAGGGCAAACGGGATGATTCTGAGCGTTTTCTGTCCGTCAAAACACTCCAGGGCTTCAGAAAAAGCCTGCCTGAGCCCAATAAAAAATGCTGTGTTGTCAGTTCTGCCTGCGAGCCCACAAGCTCAGCTATTCAGTCTGCCATGTCCCCACCGGAAGTCCCTCACCCGGTATGTAGTTTTTCTTGTGTTTTCACACCTTGTTAGTTTTTTCTCCTTTCTTTGTAGATTTTTGTTTCATGCTTTTTAGTTGTTACCTATATTTTGAAAATTAATGAAGTTTGAATTAAAAAATAATAATTTTGGAATTTATTTTCTTTTCCATCTCAGATACACAAACTGGAAGCCATTTCTACATCCTTGGTTACAGTCAAAATTATCTCTTGGACAAAAAGGGCTGAATGGCCTGCTGTGGCCATTCCTGCAGCTACAGGAACGGTCCTATGAATGAAAAGGCGTTGGGAGATCCACAAGATTCTTCAGACCCATTTGGAGCTGTGTTACAGGACAGAGAAAGAATGGAGAGACAACCTTTAGTAAGTGAGGGAACTGGAAAAGGCCCTTCTGCTGTTCAGCCTGGGAGCTGTGGGGAGATCCGGGCAAGAAGTGGGCAGAAGATGCTGGAGGAGGAAACCATCTGTTCAGACCTTCAGCCCTGGAACTTCAGGAGCATCCAATACCAGGAGGCTGAGGGTCCCCGAGGACTTTGCAGCCGACTCCACTACTTTTGTAGCCAATGGTTGAGAGCAGAAAAGCACACCAAAGCGCAGATGCTGGACCTGGTAGTTCTGGAGCAGTTCCTGGCCCTTCTGCCCCTGCAGATGGAGAGCTGGGTGCGGGAGTGTGGAGCAGAGACCAGCTGCCAGGCGGTGGCCCTGGTGGAAGGCTTCCTCATGAGCCAGGCGGAGGAGCAGAAGGAGCAGGTCGGGTTGCAGGTGAGAGACCTTCATGTTGGGAGCCCAGAAGGGCTTTGAGTGGAATAAACAACGTGTTTGAATCCTTAACCCCTCCTTTGAAGAGTTCTCTGGCATTCATAATATGTGGAGATGTTTCCCTATATCTTGTAGCACATTGTTCTTTTCTCCATTCTAGAAGATAGATTTGGGACAGCCATTCCTTTCTTACTTTCCAGCCTCACTGATGGACATTGGGGGCTTTGAAGTTGTGTTCAGAGAACAAGAATCCACTTCATGTTTTGTGATGCCCATTAATTCTTCTTCTTTTCTCCTGCCTACTATTTCAAGTCCTTCTCTGTGGAGATCAGAGATCCTGTGGGAAGGAGGAATCCAACCAATCCCCCTCAGGAGCTGCTTCTCAGGAGGATCTCTCAGGAAGATCCAGGTCAGGACATCTCAGCAGGTAATTGAAGGTCCTCCCATTCCTCAGAGAGATCCCAGCTGTCTCATCTTCTCTATGTCTTCTCTCCTATAAAATACCTCCTCCTCCTTTATTAATTATGCATATTGAAATTCTCTCTCCCTCACAGGGAAGACTCGAACAAAGTTGTCTGTTCTTTATGGTGGAGCTGAAACAGCGGTTGAACCTCCAACTCAGGTAAGAGGAGGACATTTATTGATTCGATTTGTATTCTCCCTTTCCTTCAGGAAGTCAAGCTGGTGTACATAGCACTCTCTCCTTCCATTTTTCCCTCTTGTTTTCTTGTTCCTGAGCAAAATAAAAGATTCAAGTGAGTTTCTTATTAGGAAATCTTTCTTAAGACCAGTACTTACCTCTCCTTGTGCTAGATACTCTCTCTAGTTTCCAATAACTAACTAATTTTACAAAATCCTTCAAGAGACCCATTCTTTTGGTAATTCTTTGACTTGGAATTGAGCAAGGCTGCTCAAAAACAACTAAATACTCAGACTGGCACATCACCATTTTTAAAAAGCCTTGTTGACAAACAGTGATAACAAAAATAAGGATATCAGATTAAAAGAGAAGGCAGGCTATTAAAATCAAATGAAGGTGGCCAGATGGAAAAGTCTCTAAGTAAAAATTGTTCTGAAAGAGCATGTAATCAAGGCACTTTTAGCTTCAAAGTAGTTTCTTTTTTTTTAATAAGAATTTTATTAAGTTTCAAACAGACAATAAAAGGTACAGAGAAACAAATAACTACAAATAAGAAAGGAACTAAGGAAGTGTAGAAACACAAGAGAAATATTTTTTAAAAAAAAGTTACAGAAAGAGGTAACTTCTGACTTTTAATAACAAGGATATACAAGTCCATAATCAATCCCTTACTCAATATTAAACTAAGGTCACATTATTTCTATAAATCATACCATTGGCACATTAAAAAAAAATCACTAAGTATAGTTGCACCCTGCATTATATTAAAAGAAAAAAGAATACATACATACATACATACATTTGTTGTTGTTGTTCAGTCGTTTAGTCGTGTCCGACTCTTCGTGACCTCATGGACCATAGCACGCCAGGCCTTCCTGTCCTCCACTGTCTCCTGGAGTTTACTCAAATTCATGTTCATTACATCGGTGATGCTATCTAATCATCTCATCCTCTGCCATCCCCTTCTCCTTTTGCCTTCAGTCTTTCCCAGCATCAGGGTCTTTTCCAGTGAGTCCTCTCTTCGCATTAGGTGGCCAAAGTATTTGAGCTTCAGCTTCAATATCGGTCCTTCCAATGAGCAGTCAGGGTTGATTTCCTTTAGGATTGACTGGTTTGACCTCCTTGCAGTCCAAGGGACTCTCAAGAGTCCTCTCCAGCACCACAGCTCGAAAGCATCAATTCTTCAGCGCTCAGCCTTCCTTATGGTCCAACTCTCACAGCCATACATTACTACTGGGAAAACCATAGCTTTAATTATACGGACCTTTGTCGGCAAGGTGATGTCTCTGCTTTTTAATATGCTGTCTAGGTTTGCCATAGCTTTTCTCCCAAGGAGCAAGCGTCTTTTAATTTCATGGCTGCAGTCACCGTCTGCGGTGATCTTGGAGCCCAAGAAAATAAAATCTGTCACTGCTTCCATTTCTTCCCCTTCTATTTGCCAGGAAGTGATGGGACCAGATGCCATGATCTGAGTTTTTTTAATGTTGAGTTTCAAGCCAGCTTTTGCACTCTCCTCTTTCACCCTCATCAAGAGGCTCTTTAGTTCCTCTTCGCTTTCTGCCATTAGGGTGGTATCGTCTGCATATCTGAGGTTGTTGATATTTCTCCAGGCAATCTTAACTCCGGCTTATGATTCATCCAGCCTGGCATTTCTCATGATGTACTCTGCATATAAGTTAAATAAGCAGGGTGATAATATACAGCCTTGTCGTACTCCTTTCCCGATTTTGAACCAATCGGTTGTTCCATGTCCGGTTCTAACAGTTGCTTCTTGACCCGCATACAGGTTTCTCAGGAGACAGGTAAGTTGGTCTGGTACTCCCATCTCTTTAAGAATTTGCCACTGTTTGTTGTGATCCACACAATCAAAGGCTTTAGCGTAGTCAATGAAGCAGAAGTAGATGTTTTTCTGGAACTCTCTTGCTTTTTCCATGATCCAGCGAATGTTGGCAATCTGATCTCTAGTTCCTCTGCCTCTTCGAAACCCAGCTTGCACTTCTGGTAGTTCTCGGTTCACATATTGCTGAAGCCTAGCTTGTAGAATTTTGAGCATAACTTTGCTAGCATGTGAAATAAGCGCAATTGTACGGTAGTTTGAACATTCTTTGGCATTGCCCTTCTTTGGAATTGGAACGTAAACTGACCTTTTCCAATCCTGTGGCCACTGTTGAGTTTTCCAAATTTGTTGGCATATTGAGTGCAGCACTTTAACAGCATCATCTTTTAGGATTTTAAATAGCTCAGCTGGGATACTGTCTTCTCCGCTAGCTTTGTTATTATTAATGCTTCCTAAGGCCCACTTAACTTCACTCTCTAGGATGTCTGGCTCAAGGTCAGTGACCACACCATTGTATTTATCAGGGACATTAAGGTCTTTCTTGTATAGTTCTTCTGTGTATTCTTGCTACTGTAAGGCCCCTGCTTACACTGTTTTACCCACGTTCCTGAAGTTACCAATAACAGTCTTGAGTCGAGGCTTGGAGATATAAAATAACAGCATTTATTTTGACCAAGAAAGAGCTGGGTGAGGTCTCCACAGACATGACAGTAAAATGCCTGGGAAGACACACAGACACACACACACACACACACACACACACACACACACACACAAGTACAGTACTTATATAGGGTTTGCAAAGCTCAGTAAGAAAGCATAATGAACTCTCCTCCTAGTCAGAGGGCAAGGTTCCTAAATCTGCATAGCTAGTAGTAAGCATTCCAGAAGCCTCCAGGGGCAGTCTTCATGTCTCCTGGTATTCCAAACAATCCTTGGAGAGCGTTATCTCCCTAGAGACAACAACAAGGTCCCTGCGTCTCCTTTCACCTAGTTTCTAACAGCAAGCAGTTTCCAAAAGCAAGATGGCGTAGGTTATGCTAAGCTAACCCTTACATTTCCTCCCTTTATTTTATCAGCAAAATGCTTTTCGCTAGAGGCCATCCCACCAAAGGGGTGTACTCATAAGGAACACACCTGAGTACCATAACTTTGGAAGGCTGGGCTCCAGTGTTACCAAGCAACGTGAGGTAATAACAGTTATCCCACCAATGGAAGACATTTGGAAGACAAACCTTTTGACAAGGGGTATGAAACAAAAAGAAAAGAAGGTTCCTCAGAACAAGTAAAACCAGAAAAACAATGCATTTCCAATCAGTGAAAATATTACTGAACCAGTCCAAATAGCTTACAGTCTAAGAATGCATTTAAGCGTGTTACAGAAGCAAAAACAAAGCAAAAAAACAAATAGCTCAGGGTATGCAAAATCCTTAATCTCCCTTTATTTTAGAGGGAGCGAAATGCTTTTCACTCCAATAGTCTATAGGAAAACATTTTATAACCATCACCTCGAGCGCTGGGGATGGTCTAGCAGGAAGAAGCCACTAGGTGAAAGAAATAGCAGCAATTAGCAGCTCTGCTAAGAAGAGTTCCTAACACAGCCAGTCTCAGGCCCATCATAGGGACTGGGAACATATAGTCTTAAAGCTCATTAAGTTACTTTGCATGTTATATTCTGTTGTCTATTACCTTAAGCACTTGGGACCTCAGGTCCCCAGTAACTGCACAAAAATATATCTTGTTATATTACATTAATTCACTAACTGTCGGGATCATAAACAACAGTAGGTACCTATATTTGTTCCTAACATCAGCAATCCACATAAAGTTTCCAACATAACATAGCCACTAAAGGCATCACAATATTAGTATCTTACTATAAAAGCTTCCAATCAGTCATTTCCCTAGCATCTACACAAAAGCCTAGCATGAAACATAACTCATAATACGCTCTAAATATGTATCACTAACAATTTCAAAAACACATCCCATAGTTCAGCCCTTTATCTCCTTCTCTGTGCATAGGGTGTGAGCGTAGGCACAGAGAGTCTAACCTATTCCAGTGACTTTTTCAACTTAACACATTTCAAAGTGACATCTACAAAACAATAGGACATTTGACATCACTATCTCTAGTTCAATTACACATGAAACCAAAGGCCTATGCAACACACAGTTACTACATTGGCACTCCTCAATCAAATTCAGATCTCCTCTCCTGTTGTCATCAGTTCCCCATTTGAGTTTTGAAGATTGAACTCAGATCCAAAAGAAAAACCATTAACATAGCACACTTGGGAAAAAGCTGGATAAAACCATCTGGCAATGAAATGTGGCTTTTACAGCTTAGTGACTAAACACAAAAAAAAAGCAATAAACAGAGCAATAACAGCAAAAAGAAACAAACAAAATTAGGTAACTAATTAGTTAACCAGTCAAACATGCCATCATTCCATTTCTAAACTGGGTTGTGGGCAAGGTCACAAATGTCTTCGGTAATAGTGTCAATTGCAGTTCCATCATCAGCGATGAGGATGCAGCAGTTGGAGGTGTTTCCCAGCCAATTACAAAACCCTCCTCCTCTGCACCCAACAGATTAATCAAAAGTAATATACAGTATGTCATAACAGTAAGGTGGGCATTTGGGTAACCTAGGTGGCTACCAAATCTAGAGCATTTGCAGTTTTATTGGTAATTATTTCCAAAACTATCAGAAGCCTAATAATTCTGTTTGTCAAATATGGGGATGGTCGGGTGACAAAAATTTGGCTTCTAGGTGGCAGGCCCCACCCATTCGATGATGTGTTCTGGCGGCAGTCTCTTATAGGCCCACTCTCCACAGACCCACCAAGGAATCTGTTCACCCTCCAAAGTAGTGACCCAACTTGAAACTTTGCTAGAACTAATGAAGAGAGATTAAGTACCTGTTGTCTGGGTGTTCCATCCATCCCTCTAATGTAAACAATGTAATTCCCAGTTCCTTCCAGGCTGGCCCCAAGAGACAAGAACAGTTCTCAGGAGGAACATTGATTAGAATACCACAAGTCCATCTGGCCAAATTAAAAAAGCTAAGGGTGCGAGGGGAGTCCACGTTAGTCCATACACAGACTCTCCCAAGCGTGGACCCAATCCCTACTAGCGTAGACAAAGCACCCTCTTCACTCTATATATCCAGACTATGGTGGTGGTACCCAAAGTCATAAAATAAGGGGTTACCATGGAAGTCATACTAAAAAGAAAAGGGAGAAAAAGAAGCCCCTCATCCATGAAAGGAGGGGTTAGAAAACAAATTACACAGACCGATTGACCAACACTGCCACTGAGGCTTTTAACAGGTCAATCCAATGGTTGACTATCGGAAAGGGGGGGGTCCAGGACTGGTCTCCCAATCCCTCCCCTTATCCCAAATACCAACAAAATTCCCAATTGTATTATCCAATTCTTCCTGTAATCCTCTTATTTGTCCAAAAGGCTACAGATACCCAACCCCTTGATAAAGAGGCTACAGTCAATATATTCTTTTTCCAGAGGCAAGCAGAACGCTTGCCAGGTCTACTGAACCCACGTTAGAATTGGGGCTTCCAGGCACCTGGGGAAGTAATTCCAAACTTTCATGGAACACTACTAAAATAAAAAAAAGATGCCCTTTCCCCAATGGAGGTTCATAATTTCTACAGAACAATAATAATCAGATGCTGAAGCAAGGGGTCGGTTTCACCACCCATTCATTTCCTGCAAAGGAGACCAGGTAGCTACCAACACCCCACTCCCACATAGCAAAAGTTAAAACAGCCTGAAAAGGAAAAAACAGAAAACTTCACTCCAGGGCCAACATGCTCCAGGGCCCATCCACCTCTGCTAGGACACAAGGCATAAGCATACATTTGAAAATCAACAAATCCCAGAAGAAAACAAAAAACCCTTAGTCAATGTCAGTGAAATAAAAAACAACGCAGGTCAGATGATAAGGCCAAATCCTTCACTGGTCCCGAAAAAGATGTTTTAGTCTGCATTGCTTATCTGAACAAAGAAAAAACAAAGGAAAAGACAAAGTCTCATGTAGCTGTATGTGGAATTTTACTGCTCCTCCCCCCTTGTGTTTTTATTTGCAGTCATGTTTTTATTAGGCAAAAGTTCTTTTTCTCTGTGAAACAAAAATCTCAGTTCAAAATTGTCAGGCAGCTCCACAGTCCAGGTCATTGCACAGTCCAGGCATGGGGGGGGGGGGGGGAGTTCCACTGGCTCAGGAATTTATGGCAGCCTCGTGTAAGGTATGCAGGTGTTGTCAGCAGGACTCAGAGGAGCCTTGTGCACTCAGGCTGTAACTCTCTTTCGTCATGGCAACAAGCCGTTACCAGCCACAGCTCCTCAGCCTGGAATAGGGCACCGGTTGGTCCACCTGCCAAGGTTGGCATTCCTGCAGAAAGGATGATAAGAGCAAAGCTTGCAGAGACAACTGCTATGTCAGTGATGGGAGCCTGAACACATCAGGGGGTAGAGGAGCTTTGTGAAAGACACCTCCAAAAAAACCAAAAACAAAACAAAAACAAAACTCCCAGGGTTTATGCTCATCTCTAAAAGCAACCTGGTTGGGGGGGGGGGGGCTCCTGCAGTTGCAGGAGGTATTGTATAAACAAATTATGTCCCCTGGAAGCACTCTCCAGGGATCCTAATGGGTGCTTGGGTTGACAAATTTCCATACCACAAAATCTCCCAGTACATGTTTCCTTTCCCCCACGCATGCACTCACCACATCAGCAACCTCAGATGTGTGAGATGGAACATGCATAAAAATAAAAAATAAAAGTATTGGGTCTTGGCACTGCTACCAACAGGCAAGGAATTGAAAAACGATGCTGAATTTCCAAAAAAAAAAAAAAATTGAAAGGCAATTAAACAGTGACACTTGTCTCTGTGGCCAAATAGCACAACCATGTTGAGCAAAAACATTGACAAATAACACTATAAAATTCCCAATGAATTTCCAAAAGCAAGCCTAGATGGCTAGAAAATAAAAATGAGCATTGGCATAATATATTTTAATGTATTTTAATGAATAGACTACTTTTGCAGTAAAAATTTGCAAAAAAGAAACAACACAAAGTAAAATCAGATAGATTATGCCAATCCATGGAGGCTCTATTACAGCCAAAATTTAGCAAAAAAATTTTTTTTTCTTTTCTTTCTGCTAATCATGTGCTATACAGTTAAACAAACTGAAGACATACACACAAACACATTCACATTCCCATTGTCTCTTTGTTGAAAAGATCAGCATAAAAACAAGTAGGCAAGGGAGCAAGAAGGTGGCCCCGCTTTACTGCCTAAAAAAAATGCAACCTCTGTTCTCTAATAACAGCCAAAAAAAATGTTTTATAAAAAGTTGAAACTCAGATAAGATTCCAATGAAGGGGTTCAAAGTTTAGTTCATTCATTATAAACCCCTTGTACATTAAGGCAGGAAAGCAGATCTCTCTCCAACCCGCACAAGCCAATGTCCTTGGACAGGGTTTCACACTTAAACTTTTTCCTCTTTCAGCTGGCTGCAAACACTTGCCTTTGTTCCACCAAATCCTGCACTATGCATTTCTGAAACCCATTTTTTTCCCTTTTCCTAGCAAACCTTTCTTCTCGGCCACTTCTTCTGCAAAATCCCATAACTCCCCATTTCACTTTCTACACATCTGTCTCTTGTCACTTTCCATTTCAATATCACGAACCTATTTCTTTTCTGTGATCTGGGTAGACAGCAAACATGTCCTTGGACAGGGTTTCACACTTAAACATTTTTCCCCCCTCTTTTCAGCTGGCTGCAAACACTTGCCTTCCCTTCGTTCCACCAAATCCATGCACTACACATTTCTGAAACCCATTTTTTCCCTTTTCCTAGAACCCTTTCTCCTCGCCACTCTTCCGCAAAATCCCATACCTCCCCATTTCACTTTTCACACATACCACAACATTCTGTCTGTTGTCGCTTACTTTCCATTTTAATATCACGAACCTATTTCTTTTCTGTGATCTGGGCAGAGAGCAGGGACGGCAAAGAAGCGAAACCAAATCTGCATGTTATCTGTAGTAGTTTCCTCTGCCCCTTTCTAACTGCTCAGATTCTCTAAACTCACAAATAATTTCTGGTGGAACAAAGGACAGAAAACAAAGAGAAAAAAAGTGCAAGAGAATTTCCCTCGCTCTGTGACCTTCAGGCAGGCAAGCAAGCAAGCGAGCGAGAGGCAGACCAAAGGAGGGAGGGCTTGGGCTAGACTAAGCAAATGGCAAAGAATTAACAAAAACCTCTCAACTTTCCTTGCATTCAAGTTTCATTTAAAAAATCATCAGGCTTTGTGGGTTTATCTCCCCCCTCCTTTCCTTCCTCCTCCAGGCAGACCTTCAGAAACAGACTGAAGGAAGGAGGAGGGGGGCTTTGGGTGAAGCTAAGCAAAAAGGAAAAAAAACTAGGGAAACAAGCATTTTTTCCCAAACAATGAAAAATAAATGACAAAAAATTAACATAATTAAAACTTTCTTACAATATGCATTTAAGTTCCACAAAACACACGAGATTGGATATAGGTTTGGCCAGAACCTATTTCCATTCTTAGCATAGACAGACACACATAATTTTTTTCTTTTTTCACAATTCAAAACAATTTCTTAACCTTTTGTAAATGCATAAAGCTTATGCATTAACACGCACACACAAATCCAGACAGGCAAATGTTTACAAACAAAACAGAAGACACACACAAGTGCTTTAACATTGACAAAACACAAAAACTGTATCCCCTTTTGCCTTAGGCAGCTTGATTTAGGGGACAACATTTCATGCATAAAACAACACAAAAAAACTTGTTCCTCAGCCCTCCAGCTGTTGAGGATGGGGATTTTGGACGGTTACTTTAATATTTCTCCTGTTTCTTGATGGTCCCAAGGCATAATGCTTAACCTGTACATGCCCTGAATTCTTGGGGGGTCCCATTCTAGCCCCATCTCTAAAAGCTCTCTCAGTCTAGGGTTAGTGGCCCCACAGGCAGGCAGAGGCTCTGTTGTTATGTGTGTTACTAATAGTGCCTGCCTTGTAAATTGCCTAGCTTGTTCAATATCTTATCTTGTTTACTACCTAGAAGTTCTCTAAGAAACGGATCACCTGCACTTCCAGAACCTCATCAAATATTTCCCTACCAATGTATAAGCTTTTTAAGAAAGCATCTAAACTGTTTTCTTCCCCTCCACCACATCCTGAAGCTGAGGGCAAAACTACCTGCAGCTAGGAAGTTCGTGAAGGTGTTAAGAAAAACATCATTAATGGTGCCCTCTGGCAGCCAAATCCCCATTTTTGAGCCAATAAATAGGTAGGCTATAGTGCTTACAGAGGGTCTTTAATTTCTTAAAAGAGATTTTTACTGTCACTTAAAATTTGAGTGCCTCCCAATGTGTCAAGACATGCTAAGGGAGTGCACAGTTTACATACTTACTGTTACCCATGGCCCCTAGGGATTTCTCGGGTCTTTTAACTCAGGGTCTTGACTCGGGGTGTGATCAATCACCCTCCCATCACAGGGAGCCAAATTACTTTATACTTTACTTTGTTGCCTACAGTGGTTTCTTAGGGATTTCTCGGGGTGTTTTACAGCAAATCTCTGTCACCTCGGGGTCACTACCCTCCCTTATGCAAGAACCACTAAACCTCAAATATTCCAACAGACACACACTCTTCCACACGACCAAACATACTCACATTCCAACACATGCAAGGCAACACTCCCCTCCTAGGAAAAACTATACTCACCAGTACTTTCAAGTGCACTTTTCCAATTTCCAATTTCTTAAGGCGCCACACAAAAAAACCCCACAAAAACAAATACTCAAAGCCTCTAACACTGGGCGTTCAGGTCCAGTCAGAACAGAGTCTGCCGATATCTCAGATCCAGTCAAGGTTACCGGTGAAAGCACCGGGAGCGCTCTTAACATTGAAAGAGATCTGTGTCGGTTTCTTCTGTCTGCTGTTGTGAAGGCCATAACTCACAAAGGGAGTTACACCGTGGGCGTTTGACCCAAAGGAACAAAGCCTTCAAGTCCCTGTTTGGGCGCCAGAATGTAAGGCCCCTGCTTACACTGTTTTACCCAAGTTCCTGAAGTTACCAATAACAGTCGAGGCTTGGAGATATAAATTTATATATCATTTATTTTGGCCAATACAGAGCTGGGTGGAGGTCTCCATAGGCATCATGACAGTAGAATGCCTGGGAAGACACACACACACACACACACACACACACACACACACAAGTACAGTACTTATATAGGGTTTGCAAAGCTCAGTAAGAAAGCAGAATGAACTCTCCTCCTAGTCAGAGGGCAAGGTTCCTAAATCTGCATAGCTAGCAGTACGCATACTTAGAGACCTCCAGGGGCAGTCTTCATGTCTCCTGGTATTCCAAACAATCCTTGGAGAGTGTTATCTCCCTAGAGACAACAACAAAAGCCCTGCGTCTCCTTTCACCTAGTTTCTAACAGCAAGCAGTTTCCAAAAGCAAGATGGCATAGGTTATGCTAAGCTAACCCTTACACTACCTCTTCTTAATCTCTTCTGCTTCTGTTAGGTCCCTGCCTTTTTTGTCCTTTAACATGCCCATCTTTGCACAAAACGTTCCCTTGATATCTCCGATTTTCTTGAAGAGATCTCTAGTCTTCCCCATTCTATTGTTTTCCTCGATTTCTTTGCATTGTTCATTTAAGAAGGCCTTCTTATCTCTCCTTGCTATTCTCTGGAAATCTGCATTCAGTTGGTTATATCTTTCCCTTTCTCCTTTGCCTTTTGCTTTCCTTCTTTCCTCAGCTATTTGTAAAGCCTCATCAGACAGCCACTTTGTTTGACATACATACGTATCTCCTAATTAACTTCCCCCCAAAGATAACATTTATTTATTTCCTTCCTACTACTATTCTATGCATTCCTGCCTACTATAATAAAAATCAAACTAAAAAACATAAATTGTCTACCATTATACTTGATAATACAGCAATTTTAATAATCTTAATCATGTCAGATCCAAAACCAGACATTATTTTTTATACCAGTCCAGATAAATATTCTTAAACCCTTATCCCACTTCAAAATAAACTAAAGCATTTACTGTACATATCCCCACAATGCACACAGAGCATTTTTCTTTAAAAAAATCGAACAGCCCAACTGCCCCCTCAAAGACTGACTTCTCTTCAAGAAATCTCCCATACATAGTAACCCCTTCTTTTCCAAGGCATTCCATCAGAAAGTCAATTTCACTTATGGCTTGTAACTCGATCTCCCTTTAATTTCTTGAACTTGACTATCCAATCTTCCTCCAGCATCTCAGCAGAAGTCGAAGAGACATTCCTGTTGCTGTTAAATTCCTCAGTTTCATCCATGACATCCCCAACCAGATGAGACATTTTAAAGCTCATATTTTCCACAATGTCCTGAATGCCTTGAGGCCCCGACTTCAGAAAAAAACTGAAAACCTGGTTTTACCACCAAGCCTGGAATGGGAGAGGAAATAGTCATTCTTGGGGATGGCTAGCACCCTAGCATGGATGGAGAGCGGCCCTTATGCTTAGAATTTGAGAACTGTAGCCATCTTGATTTTATTTCATATTATTCTATTTATGTTGTTTAAGAATTTTAATGATATTTTATATTTTTTGTTTATTTGTTTTAGGACCACTTTGTATTTTAATGATGGTTTGGTTGTGAACTGCCCAGAGTTCTCCTTGTGGAGAAGATGGGCGGTAATATAAATCCAATCAATCAATCAATCAACAAACAAACAAACTTAAAAGAAAAATATAAGTTGGGTGATTTAGAAATGGGGTGGCCGGTCTCAATGTCCCTTTAAGGCTACAGCGCGGCTTAGAAAATGGTGACGTCCTAGCCTCCCGGCAGCTCTTACCAATCGAGCGCAAACGCTGTTTATGATCTTCTGGCTACAAGCCGCCCTCCTGGAGGACAAATGGGGTGATTCCGAGTGTTTTCCTTTCCCGGTAAAACATTCCTGGGCTTCAGGAAAAACCTGCCTGAGCCCAAAAAAACTGCCACGTTGTCAGTTCTGCCCGTGGAGCCCGCAAGCACAGCTGTTCAGTCTGCCATGTCCCCACCGGAAGTCCCCGCTTCCAAGTAGTTTCTAATCCTCTGATTAGTTCCTGGATTTGGAGGCCAAACAATCCAGCATTGCAAAGGCTAAGAAATGTCCTTCCCAGGAAACTTTCTCCGCTCTCTGATCTCCCATTCAGCCAATGGCTCGCACTACTAGCAGCTTCCTTGCAATCTGAGGAGGAGCAGAAACTGGGTTGGGTGTCTCCTTCATGAAGGTGTTGAGCATGGACAGGGTTGGTTCTTCTAGGGACACCATAAGCCATTTTCTGAAATGCTATAAAGAAAATCCCCCCCCCCCCCTATTTCCTTCTTCAAACATAGGATGGATTGGAGTCACTGGTTTCCAAGGCCCATTTGCCAGTTGATTCTCTTCAGATGCTGAGAATCTTTTGATGATGGATCGATGGATGGATGGATAGATAGCTATATAATAGACTGGAGTTGCTTTCACTGAATGGCACTGAAAGTCCTGCAGAATCAATCAAGTTGATAAAACCTGCCTGAAATATTTTTTCAATCAAAGGCTTTTGGCTCTGTCCATTTTCTCGCCTAAATCTTGGATTGCTACCAAGCCTAGCCATTTAACTATTTGTGAACAATAGGACAGATCTTGTAAATCCTCCTGGGCCTGTTCTGTTCTTTTTTTCCTTGTTCAGGAGGGTCCTGTGTCCTTCGAGGAGGTGGCTGTGTCTTTCTCCGAGGAGGAGTGGTCTCAGCTGGATCCTCACCAAAAAGCGCTGCATTGGGAAGTCATGCTGGAAAATTATAGGAATGTGGCGTCTCTGGGTAAGGGTTTGCTACTCTCCAATCAGAGAGTTCGGGAAGACATTCTGTAGTTAGATGCCATGAGCAATTTCTTATTAATAAATCTCCAACCAGATATCATCTCCTGGGAAGGAGAAGTAAAAGGTTTGGCCGTCTCCTCCTCCAAGGCAGAAAATAGGTCACTGGCTCTCTGTTTAGATGCATCACGTGCCATTTCTCATGTGGTGAATTTTTCCATTTCTCTTTAAAGATAGCAGAGAGAAACTCCTTGGCTTGAGGAGATGCTCAACTCCATCACACTGATTTCAGGTTTTGGGGCTCAGATGCTTCCCTGTCTGTCCTAGGAAGGATTGTCATTTCTTCAGGCTCTTGGGCCAATGGCTTTTCTTCCTTTTCATTTCTATCCTGAGCCTTGGGATTGGGGGGAAATGGTGCTGTTTCTCCATTGCAGACATGGTGTTTAGGGTTAATAGAAGAACTCTAGGTTTGTTCCTCTGCAAGAATGTGATTATGGCAAGAGAAAAATGAATAGCACTTTGGGTAGGAAGAAAAGGATGAGTTTCAAAATGAATTTAGTGCTCTCAGGTCTGTGCTGTAATTGGCCCCCCTCCAATAAATGTTAGGTTTTCTCCTAAAACCTCCTTCGATGTTTCCCCTGATTCTTCCTTAACTCAGAGCTGACTCAAAGCTGACCATCCCATTGTAAACAATGAAACGTGCAATATATTGGAATTTGGCAAAATTTCAGAAGGAAATACATATCACTTCCTCCAGTTTGATCTTTTCCCTAACCTTGCTATCATTTTCATTTCTCTTTTCCTTTCAAGGAAATCATGGGCGTGAGAAGAAAGATTCCATGGAACCATTCCAAATGGTCAGGCATGGAGATGGAACGGAGAAGCCTGCTATTCAAATGGAACTAGAAAGGCATGAGAGAAACCAGTCAAATAACTGGAATCGGGAAACCTCCTCTTCCATTGATGATCAGATGCAAGACTTTATTGCCCAACAAGGAAAAATAAAGAAAAAATATATTGGGAAAAGTGTAAGAATATTCGAGGACAAATTCGATGTAAATGAACACTATCCAACCCAACCCAAAGGAGAAGATTATATATGCAGAGACAGTGGAAAAAATTACAATTGGACTTTCACTCTTTCTCGTGAAAATGGGTCCCTTACATGCCATAAAAGGATCCACACAGAAGAGAAGCCATATAAATGTTTGGAATGTGGAAAGAGCTTCAGAAGAAGCAGCCAACTTACTTCCCATAACTGGACCCACACAGGGGAGAAGCCATATAAATGCATGGAGTGTGGAAAGAGCTTCTGTGAAAATACATCCCTTATGAGACATAAAAGGATCCACACAGGGGAGAAACCATATAAATGCCTGGAGTGTGGAAAGACCTTTACTCAGAGCAGTCAGCTTACTTCCCATAAAAGGATCCACACAGGGGAGAAGCCATATAAATGCATGGAATGTGGAAAGAGCTTCTGTGAAAATACATCCCTTATGAGACATAAAAGGATCCACACAGAGGAGAAGCCATATAAATGCATGGAGTGTGGAAAGACCTTTATTCAGAATAGTCAGCTTACTTCCCATAAAAGGATCCATACAGGAGAGAAGCCATATAAATGCAGAGAGTGTGGAAAGACGTTTACACATAGCAGTCATCTTATTTCCCATAAAAGGATCCACACAGGGGAGAAACCTTATAAATGCTTGGAGTGTGGAAAGACCTTTGCTCAGAGCAGTACTCTTACTTTCCATAAAAAGATCCACACAGGAGAGAAGCCATATAAATGTGTGGAATGTGGAAAGAGCTTCAGAATAAATAGGTCTCTTACTTACCATAACAGGATCCACACAGGGGAGAATCCATATAAATGTGTGGAGTGTGGAAAAGGCTTTACTAATAGCAGTCATCTTACTTCCCATGAAAGGATCCACACAGGGGAGAAACGTTATAAATGGAAAGAGCTTCAGGAGGAGCAATGACCTAATTTCCCATACTCAGATTCATTTGGGTGAGAATCCATATAAATTCTAGATTTAGTTGGTTAAATCTCTGCATTTCCTGAAGTTTCCTATAGTGAACTAGGAAATATACTATATTTCCTATAGTGAACTAGGAAAGGAAGGTTTTTTTGAGTCTTTTTCTCACAACTGGCAGCCCCAGAGAGATGAATTTACCAATGCAAGGAAGTTATAAAGCACAGTTTGTAAAAGTAGTGCAAATGTCCTGAAGGCGGGAGGGGGCTCAGCTCACACGCGGAGGCCTTGCCTTCCCCCTCTGGCATTCTTCTTCTCCCCACTGGTCCTGCCCTCCAGCCATGGAACTTGCAGGCCAGAGGCAGGCATGGGGAGAGGCTGAGGCAACTGGGAGAAATGACTGAAGGGCTGAAGCGGAGACCTCGGATGGGCAAAGAGCCTCAGCTTGGAGTTGGGGCAAGAAACATGGAGCACGAAGCAGATGCTTCTAAGAATTTTTAGCTGTTAGAAACAAGAGGCATTCGAAACTCTTCAGAACAAGCCTTTCTCTCAAGGTAGAGACTAGATAAGCGTTTGAGAAAAGGAATGTGCCGTTCCACTGAAGTAATACATTCAAACTTAGCTTCAGACAAGTAGGCTAGAACTAATGAATAATGCATTCTATCCTAGTGATAAGTAACTGTATTTTATTTCAAACTAAACCCACTACGTAAAATATTAGGATGATAATTAGATTAAAGCAGATTGGCAAATGAAATTAATGTATTCATGTGTCATTAGATGTATAAATACTAAGTGATCTCCACCAACAAATCTCTCCTCTTTCTGAGCCCTGAAGCTGGAGAGACAGCAGGCACCTAGCCACTAACTCCCGAGCCACGCATCTTAACAGAGCACAGGAGTCCCCACACTTTTCGAACTTGCAACCAATGAGTTCTCACCTTTTTCTCACTTTCCTAAGCACCACACAAGTGTTTTCCATGACATTCATTATTTTCCATCTTCTGATATAATGCTGGTAGCTGGTTCCCGATAAGACAAATGAGTGTATTATGTAGAAATGGAATACATATATCTTGTAGGAAAACGCATGTATAGGAATACATACCCATTGGTGTTTTTACTATAGATATTTCTGCTTAACCATAAATAAGGAAATCTGCCATAATTTTGAGATAAGAGAACTTCTGAACAGGTTGTGAAAAACAGATGTCCATGAGAGGAGGAGTAGGGTATGAAAAGGGCAGATGTTCATGCCGATAGAGCAAAGGTTATTGTAATGGGTGACACATTCTGATTGGCTAAAATTTGGCTGAAAGACCTATAAAAGGATGGAGAAAATTAATCCCTGATATGAGGGATGTACAAATCAGTTAATTTTTAACAAAATCATTTGTACTGGTAATAGCCATTGCAATTTTTTATATATATTACATCGAAACCAACTCTTGGTGATTGAGTGGCTGGAAACTGAGATGACAGCTTAAGTTCAAGCAAGATTATCAGAATCCATTAAATGTTCCATTTTTTTACTATTATGCCTGGTCTGCAGATTCTCTTTCCATTAGCTCAACATCCTCCTGAACAGACTCTCTGGAGGAATGTCATTTTCACCCTCTCTAGGGTCCTTTTTACTCCCTCGGTTTCCCATGTTAGAGACCACAATTCACACAGTTTAACCAAACGTCCTGATGCAGTACTGTTGTTTTAAATGGACAGAAAAGCCTTTAAAGGGAGAAACGATTTTCTGGCCAAAATATGGGTCTAGAGACCCTAGGTTGCATAAGTATTTAGAACAGGAACTTCAGAATAAAAAGGGAGTAACAGAGAAGGACTCCAGCAAAGGAGATTGTTACCTTGTGGTGCTGGAGCTTGAGCACCTCAATGAAACCATGAGCTAAACCGTGAAGGGACACCCAAGACGGGAAGGTCGTGGCAGAGAGGTCAGACTAAATATGATCCCTGGGGAAGGTAATGGCAATCCACCCCAGTATTCTTGCCGTGAAAACTAAATGGATCAGTACAACCAGAGATACGTCGGTATACCATCGGAAGATGGGACTCCCAGGTCGGAAGATGGTCAAAATGCTACTGGGGAGGAACAGAGGATAAGTTCAACTAGCCCCAGATGTGATGACGCAGCTAGTTCAAAGCCGAAAGGACGACTAGCGGCCGACGGTGCTGGTGGTGAACGACGAATCTGATGTTCTAAAGATCAACACACCATAGGAACCTGGAATGTAAGATCTATGAGCCAGGGCAAATTGGATGTGGTTATTGGTGAGATGTCAAGATTAAATATAGACATTTTGGGTGTCAGTGAACTGAAATGGCCTGGAATGGGCCACTTCACATCAGATGACCACCAGATCTACTACTGTGGACAAGAGGACCACAGAAGAAATGGAGTAGCCTTCATAATTAATAATAAAGTGGCTAAAGCAGTGCTTGGATACAATCCAAAAAACGATAGAATGATCTCAATTCGAATTCAGGGTAAGCCATTTAACATCACAGTGATCCAAGTATACGCCCCAACCACAGATGCTGAAGAAGCAGAAGTCGATCAGTTCTATGAGGATCTGCAGCACCTACTGGATAATACACCAAAAAGAGATGTTATTTTCATTACAGGAGACTGGAATGCTAAGGTGGGAAGTCAAACGACACCTGGAATTACAGGCAAGCATGGTCTGGGAGAACAAAATGAAGCACCAGTAGTATCTTGCAAGGTAGACTCCAGCAATTCATGGAGCGAGAATTGCCAGATGTACAAGCTGGGTTTAGAAAAGGCAGAGGAACTAGAGACCAAATTGCCAATATCCGCTGGATAATGGAGAAAGCCAGGGAGTTTCAGAAAAACATCTATTTCTGTTGTATTGACTATTCTAAAGCCTTTGACTGTGTGGATCATAACAAATTGTGGCAATTTCTTGGTGGTATGGGGATACCAAGTCATCTTGTCTGCCTCCCGAGGAATCTGTATAACGACCAAGTAGCAACGGTAAGAACAGAGCACAGAACAACGGACTGGTTTAAGATTGGGAAAGGAGTACAGCAGGGTTGTATACTCTCACCCTACCTATTCAACCTGTACGCAAAACACATCATGTGACGTGTTGGGCTTGAGGAATCCAAAGCTGGAGTTAAAATCGCTGGAAGAAACATTAACAATCTCAGATATGCAGACGATACCACTTTGATGGCTGAAAGCGAGGAGGAGTTGAAGAGCCTTATGACGAAGGTGAAAGAAGAAAGTGCAAAAGCTGGGTTGCAGTTAAACCTCAAAAAAACCAAGATTATGGCAACCAGCTTGATTGATAACTGGCAAATAGAGGGAGAAAAAGTGGAGGCAGTGACAGACTTTGTATTTCTAGGCGCAAAGATTACTGCAGACGCTGACTGCAGCCAGGAAATCAGAAGACATCTACTTCTTGGGAGGAGAGCAATGGCAAATCTTGATAAAATAGTTAAGAGCAGAGACATCACACTGACAACAAAGGTCCGCATAGTTAAAGCAATGGTATTCCCTGTAGTAACCTATGGCTGTGAGAGCTGGACCATAAGGAAGGCTGAGCGAAGGAAGATAGATGCTTTTGAACTGTGGTGTTGGAGGAAAATTCTGAGAGTGCCTTGGACTGCAAGAAGATCAAACCAGTCCATACTCCAGGAAATAAAACCAGACTGCTCATTTGAGGGAATGATATTAAAGGCAAAACTGAAGTACTTTGGCTACATAATGAGAAGACAGGATATCCTGGAGAAGCTGATGCTAGGGAAAGTGGAAGGCAAAAGGAAGAGGGGCCGACCAAGAGCAAGATGGATGGATGGTATTCTGGAGGTGACGGACTCAACCATGGGGGAGCTGGGGATGGTGACAGCCGACAGGAAGCTCTGGCGTGGGCTGGTCCATGAAGTCACGAAGAGTCGGAAACGACTGAACGAATAAACAACAAATAACACATGATTAGCAGGTAAGAAAAAAAAATTTTTTTTTAATGAATTCTGGCTGTCATAGAGCCTCCATGGACTGGCATAATCTATCTGATGACTTTGTGTTGTTTCTTTTTAAAACATTTTTTACTGCAAAAGCAGTCTACTCATTAAAATACATTATGCCAATGCTCAGATTTATTTTCTAGCCCTATAGGTTTGTTTTTGGAAATTCATTGGGAATTTTATAGTGTTACGTGCCAATGTTTTTGTTCAACATGGCTGTGCTACTTGGCCACAGAGACGAGTGTTACTGTTTAATTGCCTTTCAATTTTTTATTTTTTATTTGGAATATTCAGCATGGTTTCAAATGCCTTGCCTGTTAGTGGCAGTGCCAAGTCTCAGTAGTGTTTTTTTTTTATAGCATCGGACTTTCCTTCCACTTCCAGACACATCCACAACTGAGCGTCCTTTTGGCTTTGGCCCAGCCGTTTCACTCTTTCTGGAGCTACTCAGAATTCCCCTCCACTCTTCCTCAGTAGCATTTTGGACACCTTCCGACCTGAGGGGCTCATCTTCCGGCGTCATATCTTTTAGCCTTTTGATACTGTCCATGGGTTTTCTTGACAAGGATACTGGAGTGGTTTGCCATTCCCTCCTCCAGTTTTGGACCACGTTTTGTCAGAACTCTCCGTCATGACCTGTTCTTCTTGACCTGACTTCATTGAGTTACGCAAGCCCCTTCGCCACGACAAGGCAGTGATCCATGAAGGGGGGAGCTCTGCTTTCCCCCCTGCCTATTATGTGCATAGAAAGGGGCGGCAGGGGAACATGGGATCCGTGCTCCCCCATTCCCAGGACTCAGAAGATTGAACTGGATAAGGACTTGGCAAGTGTCTCTCCCTTCTCCGCCTGCCTCTGCATGGGAAGAGGCCCCCCACCGCCGGATCTCTTCCCTGCAAGACTTCCCTGCAGCCTTTCCGCTGGCTGCGAAGCTCAAATGGTTAGAGAGAGTGTGGTGTCCTAGAGAGGCAAGGCTTAGTGATGTCACTCCCTTCCCTCCCTCCTCTGGAAAGCCGCCTGTGGCATTCGCCCTCCAGTGGCCCAGTGCTTAAGCGCACGGGGTTCCCTTCCCTTCTCCAGTTTGACCCAGAACCATCCATGGGCAGGATTTGAATAAACAGCTGCAAACCGGCATGAGCATCTGAACCCCTGAAGCGTGCCCCCCACCCAAATCCTTGCAAAAATGTTCACGTGTTAGTATTTTTAATGCAAGTAAAGAGAAAGGGAATTTAATACATGCCTGGAAAGTCACCACACCACTGACATTTAATTTATTTAAATCAAATTTAGATTTTTTGGGGTGGCGTGGAGCTGGAAAGAACCCAGTCCCTAAATGTGGGGGAGAGACACTAACTTTGCAAAGTGGCTCCAGCCCCCCTCCAGAACAACACAAACCTCAAGTGAAAAAAGTGAAAAGCATATTATTAAGTCTTTATATAGGGTAAAGAAACAAATAATACATACATTTGATATATGTGATATATCAGAAAGCAACAGTAAAAGACATTGATTAGATGTGAGAAAAGACAGACACCCTTAAAATATGTTGCATCTTCTCCTTTCCCACCCGTGTTTTCTTTAACACTTGCCACACTCAAGGACTCCAGAACACAGCCCTATTGTTTAGTTTCTGAATAGGCTAGTTTTGGCACACCTGTAAGGTGTTCCATCCGATGCCTGCAATCTCCTTACTCTAGAGTAAACCACAGACACACGGTTTCTTAGAAGCAGAAGCTTTATTACAAGACATGAAGGTTAACACGAACAAAGACTTGAATGAATAAGGAAAGCATGGCATGTCATATTTAAGCATTCCCCTCCCCTCAGTCCTTTGATGTTCACACGTGTACTTCGTGGCTCCAGGGTGCTCAGACATCCGTTCGTAGAGATGTGTGCTGGAGCTGGCCCCTTTAGGTGTGAATCGTCTACTTCAAAGGCAGGCGCCTCTTTCGTGTCTGTTTCACCCCGCTCTGGCTATACGTCCTTATCTAAGATATTGGCAGAGATCTGCAGATCTCTGACATGCTCCCGGGCCAAGATATTCCCCCCTCCCCACCAAGACATGCTAACTAATGAACTAACGAACTAGCTACCCGTTTTCAGTCGTGCCCTGTAATGAGAAAACACAAAGAGAATTTTTTACATTGTCCTGTTGGGGTACCCGTTTCAGTGAGGTTTGTCGGGGAACTCCCTATGGAAGGTTTTTACCAATTTGGGGGCGCGTGTGTGTTTGGCGCTAACCCACTCCTTGTCTCCAATCGGCAGATGTTGCCACTTGACCAAATATTGCATCTGCCCCTTGTGCCATCTGGAATCCAGAATCCTGTTGATTTCAAAGTGTGATTCTCCCTCCACTAACAATGGGGCAGGTTCTGCTGGTTCTGGATACCACTGCTGTGAAGTGTGGTGCTGTTTCAACAAGCTAATGTGGAAAACTGGGTGCACCTTTCTTAGTGTCTTTGGTAACTGCAGTTTGGCCGTTACCGGGTTAATGACTTCAATGATTGGGAACGGACCTATGAATTTGGGCGCCAGTTTTCGTGATGGTTGTGTAGCCCTCAGGTTTTTTGTTGACAGGTACACCTTATCCCTTACTCTCAACTCCCATTCCTTCTCTCGTTTGCGGTCTGTGTATTTTTTGTAACTTGCTTTGGCTTCCTGCAGTGTTTTCACCATGATTGGCCAATTACTGGTTACTTTTGCTATCCATTCATCCGCTTTCAGTGGCTGCGCTAGTTCTGTGCTTTGGGTCATAGCCAACTCGGGGATAGTTACAAAATCCTGCCCTGTGGCTACTTTAAATGGCGAAAACCCCGTGCTTTGGTGGAGCGCGTTATTGTAAGCAACTTCTGCGAACCGTAACAGTTCTGCCCAATCATTTTGTTGGTAATTAATGTAACATCTAAGGTTTTGTTGTTAAGTCGTTTAGTCGTGTCCGACTCTTCGTGACCTCATGGACCATAGTACGCCAGGCCTTCCTGTCCTCCACTGTCTCTCGGAGTTTACTCAAATTCATGTTCATTACATCGGTGATGCTATCTAACCATCTCATCCTCTGCCGTCCCCTTCTCCTTTTGCCCTCAGTCTTTCCCAGCATCAGGGTCTTTTCCAGTGAACAGTCTTTTCCAATGTAACATCTAAGGTACTGCTCCAATATAGCATTAATGTGTTCACTCGCACCATCTGTGCAAGGATGGAACGCACTACTAAGCCCCTGTTCTAATCCAATTAACTTCAAAAAAGCCCGCCAGAACTTACAAGTGAAACTGCTGCCGCGATCACTGATTATGCGTTCCAGCGTCCCGTGAGCCCGATAGATGTGTTGAATAAACATCCTAGCTAGTTTTTGAGCATTCGGTATTCCTTTGCAAGCAATGAAGTGTGCCTGTTTAGAAAATAAATCTGTGACCACCCAAATAGCTGTTTTCTTGTTGTTCGCCAGTAAATCCACTATAAAATCCATGGCAATCTGCTTCCATGGTTGAGTGGGGTTTGCTACTTCCTGCAATTTCCCTGTGGGTTTTCCCATTCAACCTCTGTGAACGGTAACAGTTCTGCCCAATCATTTTGTTGATAATTGATGTAGCATCTAAGGTACTGCTCTAGTGTGGCATTAATGCGTTCAGTCGCCTCATCTGTGCACAGTTGGAACGCACTACTAAGCCCCTGTTCTGATTCAATTAACTTCAAAAAAGCCCGCCAGAACTTGCAAGTGAAAGTACTGCTGCGATCGCTGATTATGCGTTCCGGCGTTCCGTGAGCCCTATAGATATGTTCAATAAATATCCTAGCCAGTTTTTGAGCATTCGGTATCCCATTGCATGCAATGAAGTGTGCCTGTTTAGAAAATAAATCTGTGACCACCCAAATGGCCGTTTTCTTGTTGCTCACCGGTAAGTCTACTACAAAATCCATGACAATCTGCTTCCATGGTTGTGTGGGGTTTGCTACTTCCTGTAGTTTCCCTGTGGGTTTGCCCATTTTCATTTTAGCTGTAGTGCACATAGGGCACGAGCGCACATAAGCTTTAACATCTGTGCGCAGTGATGGCCACCAGAATTTGCGCCGGACTAAATGTAATGTTTTCACAAATCTGAAATGCCTTGCCGTTTTGTGGTCGTGGTGCTTGCTCAAAACCTTTTTCCTTAAAGTCTCAGGGACATATGCTTTATTGTCTTTCCACCCCACTCCACCTTTCTCTTCGAGGGTGTGTTTGTTCTCCCCCCACCATGTGTCTGTCACTGTTGCTGCTCGCAGTTCGCCTACAAACGGGTCGCTCTCAGTCACACGCTTCGTGCTGCTGCGAGTGATCGCCATGTTTCCCTCCAATCTATCAGCTTGTGCTAGGTGGCTTTGAGCCTCCTCTGGCTGGGAAGGGATGAGTGACTCAATGACCTCCTACATTTTGCTTTCCTGCTGCGGCAGGCGTGATAACGTGTCTGCCAAGTAATTTTTTCCCCCAGGAAAATATTTCAATGTGAAATTGAACCTGCTGAGGAACTCTGCCCACCGGAGGTGTTTGGGGTTTAGTTTTCTGGGGGATTTGAGAGCTTCTAAGTTTTTGTGGTAAGTCCACACTTGGAACGGCTCTGCTGCCCCTTCCAGGAGGTGTCGCCACGTGCTTAGGGCATGTTTAATTGCGAACGCCTCTTTCTCCCAAACATGCCATTGTTTCTCAGTTTGATTACATGTTCTGGAAATATATGCACAGGGTCTTAATTTCTTACTGTCATCTGCCTGCAGCAGTATGGCCCCGACTGCGCTAAATGATGCGTCCGTGTGTATAATGAACGGCTTGTCTACCTCTGGATGTTTGAGGATGGGCTCCTCAGTGAACATCGCCTTTAACTTATCAAAGGCTTCCTGACATTCTTGGGTCCACACTAGTTTCGTGCTCGGTGGCTGGGCTTTTGCTTTCGCACCCTTGCTTTTTGTTTTTAACAAGTCAGTAAGGGGCAGCGCAATCTGCGCGAAATCCTGAATAAATTGCCTATAGAACCCCGCAAACCCGAGGAACGCTTGCAGCTGTCTGCGCGTTCGGGGGGGCTGCCAGCCCAGAACCGCTTTGACCTTGTCAGGGTCCATTTCAATGCCCTCATGTGATATGCGGTACCCCAGGAAGTCTAGCTTATCTTTGTGGAATTCACATTTCTCAAGTTTCACATACAGCTTTGCCTCCAGTAATTTCTCTAACACCTTATCTAATTCCATATGTTCCTCTAAGTTTTCCGAAAAAATCAGTATGTCATCTAAATATACAATTACCCCTTTGTAGAGAAATTCATACAATACTTCGTTTATCAACCTCATGAAAATTCCCGGTCCCCCCGCAATCCCAAACGGGAGCACTCAGTATTGAAAAGACCCCAATGGGCAATTGAATGCTGTTTTCCACTCGTCCCCCTCCCTTATACGTACACAATAGTAAGCCTCCCTTACATCTAATTTAGTAAAAATCTTCCCTTTCAACAGTTGGGCTAACATGTCTTTCAATAACGGGAGAGGGTACTGGTTGGTAATCGAAACTGCATTAAGCCCCCTGTTGTTAAAGTTATTCTATGTAGGATTCAAGCGAATGGATTCCTTCACTATGAAATCCTAGCCTGTAAAATGGAATTGTACAGGTTCCTATGCTGTAAGCGGTTCCCATAACAAAAAGCATGAAAAACACCAGATGTGCTTTTCTCTAGTCAAAACAATGGTGATAACAGTCCTTTCCCATGAGAACAGTGTCCCGAAGGAAAAGCCAATATGCAACACCGCCATCCCATGGCGGCTTATAGTAAGTACAACTGTTACCAAAATGTTAAGCTGAAACATGGCCTAGCCCACACTAGCCAATCAGAATGTTGAACCATGGGTATAATTCAACTATGAACTATGGGTACTCATCTCACTCACTCATTTTCTATGCTTCTTTTGACTGCTGTCTACATGTACTTTGTATCTGAACTGTAACTACGCCTGGCCTTTGCATAGACCATGATTTTTCTTTCCTCACATCTGTTGATGGAACTTTGCGTATGCTTTGTTTTTTCCTTTTTGCAATAATGCACCATACATCCATCATTGCCTTATGCTATCAATAAAGATATTGTTAGCCTTAAAACACGTTGTTTGGATTACTCTGCGCCTGGAACCCCAAAAGCCAGCACCACCCCACAGGTTATGGAATGCCCAGTCTGGATGGTCTGCTGCGCTGGATCTGGCTGTAACATGGGGGTTTGATTTTGAGGCTGCATTTTGGAGTAAACGTGTTTTTCTTTGAGTGGTCAGCATGGCTCCTGCAGGGCTAACTAGTCTGCCTTTTGAGCGTTTGAATGGCACAAACTATCGGACCTGGTGTGTGAAGATCAAGTCTTTCTTCCTAAAAGAAGGTTTGTGGAAGTATGTGAGAGACGCACCTGCAGTTGGTCCCGTTACTGATGAAGTGCAGTTGTGTTTGGATCGTGCTTATGGCAATTTGATTCTGGGACTGGAATCATCGCAGCTACTGCATATCAGCAATCTAGACACTGCACATGCATGTTGGGAAGCTCTCAAAGCCCTTTATTCCAAGCAAACCTCTGCTGCCATCGTTGGTCTATCACGTCAGCTTTACAACCTGAAGCTGCAGCCCGGTGGAAGCGTGATGACCCACCTCCATAAACTCAAGACTTTGTTTCTTGAACTTGAGGAGCGGGATGTTGTGATCCCTGAAACCCAGAGAGCTTGTGTCATCCTGTCCAGCCTGGACAAGAGCTTTGACATGCTCATCGAGGCAACTCAGACGTTGAGGCCCCAAGACCTTACTGTGGATTATCTTGCAAATCAGCTGCAAGAAATCCAGCAAGCTCGTGACCTGGAGAAGATGCAGGGTAAGCCATCTGTTGCTGTTCCTGAGACTTCTGCACAGCGTTTTCCAGCTGGAACAGAGGCTGCGTGTGCTGTAAGAAGATGCTTTCGGTGCAACTCGAGTCAACACTTCATGAGAGATTGTCCCCAGCCACCTCGCCCAGCCGGTAGTGCCAGTGGAAAGAGGTTCGTGCGAAAGAAGGGGAAACAACCGCTTAGACAACGTACCCAAGTGTCTGCTTTGCTCATGGCTGTGAGTAAACGTTCCCCAGAGACTTGGCTTTTGGACTCAGCTTGTAGCCAAATCATTGTAAACAATGAACAGTTGCCATTAACAAAGAACAGGCCTAAAATCCAACAAGTTGCTCTAGCTGATGGATCCATGGCTGATGTGTCTTTTCAGGGTGAAGTATACATTCCTTGTTTGGGGATAAGTGTACAAAATGTGTTGTGTGTTCCTACACTTGACTTTTCCCTCCTTAGCGTTCCAGCCCTGGTGAAGTCTGGATATACTGTTGTGTTCAAGGGTACTGGATGTTCTATTGAAAAAGATGGAATTGAATGTGCTAGGGGGAAGTTAGTGAATCAATTGTATGAAATGCTTCCTAAACAGGGGATTGTGTCAGGAAATTGTATTTCCAATGTTCCCCCACATAACAAATGCATTCACTATTATCACAGAGTTCTGGGACATCCCGGGTGGGGAAGTTTGTCCCAAATGGCCAAGGTGTATCCTGAACTAGAATCTAAAAAGTGTGATGACTTTCTTGATTGTACTGTGTGCAAACAATCCAAAATTAAGGCTGTGCCTGTTGCTAGGAAAAGTGACAGGGTGTCAACTAGGCCTTTTCAGTTGGTTCATGGAGACTTAGCCGGCCCCAATGCTCCTAGTGAAGGGGGGGCACGTTTCATGTTTCTTTTGGTGGATGACCATACTCGCTTTACGTTTTGTTATTTGCTCAAATCTAAAGCAGAAGCCTTTGCTCGCTTTAAGGAATTTGTTGCAATGGTGGAGAGAAACTATGGTTATCCAGTAGGTCAGTTTCAATCGGATTGTGGAGGAGAGTTCCTAAGTCATGAGTTCCAAAATTGGCTTCGTAGGAAAGGAATCTCCCATAGACTTGCCAATGTTGGTGTTCCTGCTGAGAATGGAATAGCTGAGAGGAAGATTGGTGTTGTTAATACCATTAGGCATAGCCTGATGTTAGATGCCCAGGTGCCAGCCCGTTTCTGGGGTGAGGCTACCATGACTTCAGTGTATCTAACCAACAGGATGTGGAATTCAGCTGTAAATGAAGTTCCTTACTTCCTTTTGTTTGGCAAGCGCCCTTCGCTGAAGCATCTGTGTGTTTTTGGAACATTTGCGTATGTTCACATTCCTAAGTCTCAGCGAAGGAAGAACCAGCCAAAAGCACAACGCTTAAGGTTTGTTGGTTATTCCTCTAGATCTAAGGGTTACCGTTTTTCTGCAGGCTATGGTCATGTGGTAGTCTCCAGAAGTGCTAATTTTGAGCACCCTACTGGTTGGGATAGGTTGAATGCTAGTTCAGAGGTATTGTTGCAATCTAGTGCACAGCCAACTGTCCATGCTCCTGTGGCTGGACAACAACCAGTTCAGCTGCCTTCTGGTTCCCAGTCTCCTAGTGTGGTGAGAGGGTCCCCTCAGGTGAAGGAAGAGGAAATTTCACCTGAGCAGGTTCAGGACCTGAAGGGGGAATCAGGTAGTGAAAAGACAGAGGACAGTGATGAGGAAGAGGCAGTGGTAATTCCTCGTAGGTCTGCACGTTCCACAAAGGGTGTGAAGCCTGACAGGTTTGTGATTCAGCAGGTGAGAGTGTGTCAGATTACCTGTGAACCTCAGTCTTTCCAAGAGGTGTTGCTTCTGCCTGTTGAAGAGCAGGAGAAGTGGAACACAGCGATGGATAAGGAGTTTGAGGCATTAGTGAGTCAAAAGGTGTTTGAAATCACTAACTTGCCCCCATCCCAGAAAGCTGTTGGTTCCAGATGGGTTTTCAGAAAGAAGCTTCTTCCTGATAATACAGTGCAGTACAAAGCCAGGCTTGTTGCTCAGGGGTTTTCACAAGAGAGGTTTTTGAACTATGATCTCACATATGCACCCACAGCTAGACCAGAGTCTTTACGTATGGTACTTTCTCTGGCTGCACAGCGTGAACTTGTTGTCCATCATTTTGATGTTGACACAGCATATCTGAATGCAGAGCTCCCTGAAACAGTGTACATGAAGCAGGCTCCTGGCTATGTTTGTGGCAATTCCCAAAAGGTTTACAGGCTGCGCAAGGCGCTTTATGGATTAAAGCAGGCTGGTCGCTGTTGGCATCAGTGCTTAGATAAGGCTTTGATGGAACTAAAGTTTAAAAAGTCAGTTGCTGATCCTTGTGTGTACGTAAGAGGTTCTGGGAGTAGCTACACGGTGTTGCTAACGTATGTTGATGATTTTTGCCTAGCAACTGGTTCCTAGCACCTTGTACAAGAGTTTGCAACACAATTAAGACAGTACTTTCAATAAAGGCACAGCTGATTTTTGTCTTAAAGTATCAGCTACTAAAGCCGAAATGCCTGTGATTTATGTTGACAGCTCTTTTGCAGAAGAGGGAGACAGGAAATCTGTGAGCGGTTTTATTTGCTTGTTTGCCAATACAGCCATCGCTTGGCGGGCGAGAAAGCAAAGTTCAATTGCCATTTCAACCTGTGAGGCAGAGTACAGCGCCCTCAGTGAGACAATAAATGAGCTACACTGGTGTAAACAACTATTTGGAGATCTTTCCGTAGATATAGCCTCACCAGTCACAGTGTATGAAGATTCACAAGCATGCATTGCGCTTGCTCTCTCTGAAAATGTAAGAGGCCGGACAAAATATGTCGATATAAAATTCAAAAATGTAAGACATGCAATTCAGGAAGGATTTATCCAGTTAGAATATTGTCCTTCTGAACTGAATGTGGCTGATATCTTCACGAAAGCTCTACCTCTTGAGAAACATACTACCATGGTTACCAAGTTGGGACTAGAGCAAATGTGTTTGAAATAAAATCATTTGTGTCTCTGTGTGCTTGTAAAATGACAGTTTTCACTCCCCAAAGCATTTCGAAATCCATCCGGAAGGGGTGTTAAAGTTATTCTATGTAGGATTCAAGCGAATGGATTCCTTCACTATGAAATCCTAGCCTGTAAAATGGAATTGTACAGGTTCCTATGCTGTAAGCGGTTCCCATAACAAAAAGCATGAAAAACACCAGATGTGCTTTTCTCTAGTCAAAACAATGGTGATAACAGTCCTTTCCCATGAGAACAGCGTCCCGAAGGGAAAGCCAATATGCAACACCGCCATCCCATGGCGGCTTATAGTAAGTACAACTGTTACCAAAATGTTAAGCTGAAACATGGCCTAGCCCACACTAGCCAATCAGAATGTTGAACCATGGGTATAATTCAACTATGAACTATGGGTACTCATCTCACTCACTCATTTTCTATGCTTCTTTTGACTGCTGTCTACATGTACTTTGTATCTGAACTGTAACTACGCCTGGTCTTTGCATAGACCATGATTTTTCTTTCCTCACATCTGTTGATGGAACTTTGCGTATGCTTTGTTTTTTCCTTTTTGCAATAATGCACCATACATCCATTATTGCCTTATGCTATTTAAAATCCTAAAAGATGATGCTGTTAAAGTGCTGCACTCAATATGCCAACAAATTTGGAAAACTCAACAGTGGCCACAGGATTGGAAAAGGTCAGTTTACGTTCCAATTCCAAAGAAAGGCAATGCCAAAGAATGTTCAAACTACCGTACAATTGCGCTCATTTCACATGCTAGCAAGGTTATGCTCAAAATCCTACAAGCTAGGCTTCAGCAGTATGTGAACCGAGTACTACCAGAAGTGCAAGCTGGGTTTCGAAGAGGCAGAGGAACTAGAGATCAGATTGCCAACATTCGCTGGATCATGGAAAAAGCAAGAGAGTTCCAGAAAAACATCTACTTCTGCTTCATTGACTACGCTAAAGCCTTTGATTGTGTCGATCACAACAAACTGTGGCAAATTCTTAAAGAGATGGGAGTACCAGACCACCTTACCTGTCTCCTGAGAAACCTGTATGCGGGTCAAGAAGCAACAGTTAGAACCGGACATGGAACAACCGACTGGTTCAAAATTGGGAAAGGAGTACGACAAGGCTGTATATTATCACCCTGCTTATTTAACTTATATGCAGAGTACATCATGAGAAATGCCGGGCTGGATGAATCACAAGCCGGAGTTAAGATTGCCGGGAGAAATATCAACAACCTCAGATATGCAGACGATACCACCCTAATGGCAGAAAGTGAAGAGGAACTAAAGAGCCTCTTGATGAGGGTGAAAGAGGAGAGTGCAAAAGCTGGCTTGAAACTCAACATTAAAAAAACCCAGATCATGGCATCTGGTCCCATCACGTCCTGGCAAATAGAAGGGGAAGAAATGGAAGCAGTGACAGATTTTATTTTCTTGGGCTCCAAGATCACCGCAGACGGTGACTGCAGCCATGAAATTAAAAGACGCTTGCTCCTTGGGAGGAAATCTATGGCAAACCTAGACAGCATATTAAAAAGCAGAGACATCACCTTGCCGACAAAGGTCCGTATAGTTAAGGCTATGGTTTTTCCAGTAGCGATGTATGGCTGTGAGAGTTGGACCATAAGGAAGGCTGAGCGCCGAAGAATTGATGCTTTCGAACTGTGGTTCTGGAGAAGACTCTTGAGAGTCCCTTGGACTGCAAGGAGGTCAAATCAGTCAATCCTAAAGGAAATCAACCCTGACTGCTCATTGGAAGGACAGATACTGAAGCTGAAGCTCAAATACTTTGGCCACCTAATGAGAAGAGAGGACTCACTGGAAAAGACCCTGATGCTGGGAAAGACTGAGGGCAAAAGGAGAAGGGGACGGCAGAGGATGAGATGGTTAGATAGCATCACCGATGTAACGAACATGAATCTGAGTAAACTCCGGGAGGCAGTGGAGGACAGGAAGGCCTGGCGTGCTATGGTCCATGAGGTCACGAAGAGTCGGACACGACTAAACGACTGAACAACAACAACAAATCAATAAAGATATTGTTAGCCTTAAAACACGTTGTTTGGATTACTCTGCGCCTGGAACCCCAAAAGCCAGCACCACCCCACATACTGGTTGGTAATCGAAATTGCATTAAGCCCCCTGTAGTCAGTGCAAAGCCGGAGGGACCCGTCTTTTTTCTTCCTGGATAAAACTGGGGCTGCTAGGGGGGAATTGGCTGGTTCGATAAACCCATGCGCCAAATTTTTATCGATGAACTTGCAAAGCTCCTGTAATTCTTTTTGTGTCATGGCATACATCTTTGGCTTGGGAAAAGGTGCCCCTGGGATGAGATCGACAGTTGCGTCCTACTGCCTAGGGGGGGGGGGGGTGCTTGGTTGCATTCCTGCTTGCCAAACACCTCAACCACGGGGAGGTATTTTTCCGGGATTGATTCCAGAGTAGTTTCGCCCCCTTGTTCCTGGTCCTCGTCCCAAAATTCTGTCCCAGCAGCCCCCACTTCCAAGCAGCCCGGAGTTCTGTCATTGTTCGTCCCTACATAAGTACCATCAATGAAGTCAATTTCCCCAGAAACCCAATCCACCCTAGGGTTCCTTGTTCTCAGCCATTTCAGTCCTAAGACAATAGGCCGTGTTGCAATGGGCGCCACAATAAACCTCAACGTCTCTACGTGAGTCCCAAGAGTCATTTGAACTTCTTCTGTGAAATGCTCCACTGGCCCCCCTTTCATTTCTGAGCCGTCCAATTGGCAAAATGTAATGGGCATATTTAATTCAATTTAAGTCTCAGTCCCATCTTTTCAGCCACGTTCGGGTGCATTAAGACACCTCGAGTCTAACATTGCCACCCCCGAATATTTCTTCCTCCCACCCAAAGCTTTTAACTGTACCTTTAGGTGCATTGTCAGGCTGTGGCTCTCCCTTCTGTTGCGCCCCTTTGTAAAGGCCTGTCCCGTGGCGCACTTTAGAACAGACCTTTCCCATTTCCCGCCATCTGGAATTCACTGTCTGATTCATCGCTGTCGCTGTCATCTTCCATGTGTGGGGTTTTTTTCCATTTCTCTATGGCTGCCGCCATGCCTTTGCGCTTGTCCCCAGCCTCCTTTTCTCCCTTCCTCTGCGAGGGGTTCCTCGGGTGCGTCTTCCCTTTGGTAGGTGTTCTGTTCTGTGGGCAGTTGCTAATAAGGTGTCCCATCTGCCCACATCGGAAGCACACGCCAGCTCTCATTTTCTGATTTTTCTCTTCTTCCCAGTATTTCTGCCTGAAGTCCGCTCGTGTGGGGTTTGGGTCGGTCCCTGGCTTCTTCCGCAGGTGCTTGAACTTTTTTATGGTCAGCAATTGTGTCTGACTTTGTTCAATTCTCCCTGCTAGTTGGATCCATCCTTCCAGGGTCCGCGGTTCCTTCCTCCCCACCATTAGCTCCAGCAAATCCTGTCTCAATCCATACTGGAAGTATTCAATTTGGAATTCTTCCGGCCACTCCAGTAATTCACTAAGAATTCTCTTAAACTCCAGGGCATATTCCGCTACCGTACTTTTGCCCTGATCTAGGTTCCGGAGGCGGACTCTAGCTGACACTTTTGCCAACGTGTCTTCAAAGCGTTTGCGTAAGGCATGCACGAATTTATTAAAGTCTCTTAGCGTGCTCGCCTTGGCATCGTGCAATTTCATGAGCCACCTTGCCGCTTCTCCTTCCAGAAAACAGGAAACATACCTAACCTTCGCCGCCTCCGTGCAGAAACTGTTCTCAAATTCTCCCATATTCTCACATGGGTCATAAAACATGCCAGTTTCTTGGGATCATCAAACTTCATTTTCAGCTCACTCACCCCTATCGGTACATTTGCAGTTCCCCAAGTTCTCCGCTGTTGGCTAGATGGGGTGGTTCGTGGCTGACTATATACAATGGGTCCCTCTTCCTCTTCTCCTTCCTCCTCCCCGGAGTCCTCGCTGGATTCTGGTGGTCCGCTTCCCTCTTCGGAGGAGGAAGGGCACGTCTTGGGGTTTTGACCTTTCCTCCCTTCCAGGAGTGTAACTATTATGTTTAATTTCTCGCTTATTTCCTCCACCTTACAGTCCAAGTGAGACAAATTCTCCTCCACTGCCCCAATCCGCTGCGTTTGGGTAACACGCGGCTTGGTTTTCTTCCCCCTTTTCTCCTCCATCCCTTTTCCCACTCCAAGTGACCAATCTGCCGTCTTGGTTCCGTGGTTTGTGGGTTGGGGGGGTGTTTTGAATACCTCTATTCCTTTGGTCTTCTTGAGCTTTCCCCCCCCAAGTTGTTCCTTTGGTTGTGCGGGAGCTGTGCTGGGTCCGGGTTCACTTATCGCAGCCGTCTCTGCTTCCTCTTTCTCCTTGGGTTCCTGAAGCCTCATGCCCCCAGGCTGGTCGCTTGCCATGGAGGTGTTGGGCTCCCCTGTCGCCTCTTGCTCCATTTGCGAATCGTGGTTTTCCATGAACAGCTGGATGCTACCCTCACTGTGGAAGTCGCTGGGTTTTCCGCAGAGTACTTCTCAGGACAGGTAGCAAAAAAAAATTTTTTTCTTCCATTCAAGTCTTTATGTAAGGTGCTCCATCCGAGGTCTATAATCTCCCTCCTCTAGAGTAAACCACAGGCGCGCGGTTTCTTAGAAGCAGAAGGATTTATTATAGTACATGGAAGTTAACTCGAACAAAGACTTGAATGGCGAACAAAGCATGGCATGCACATTTAAACCTTCCCCCCCCCCCCGAGGTCCTTTGATAGTGACACGTGTAACTCGTGTCTCCAAGGTGCTGAGACATCCGCTCGCAGAGATGTGTAATCGCGTTTGTCACATAGGTGCGAGCCGGTCTACTTCAAACGTCTCTCTTTCGTGTCTGTTGCAGCCTCCTGGGATGCTCTTATCTGTCTAGTGTATTGGCAGAGATCTGCCAATCTCTGACATGCATTTAGTTCAAAAAGTCTCAGTCCCATCTTGTCAGCCACGTTCGGGTGCATTAAACATCTTGAGCAACCCGAGTCTAACACTGCCACCCCCGAATATTTCTTCCTTGCACCCAAGGTTTTTAACTGTACCTTTAGATGCATTGTCGGGCTGTGGCTCTCCCTTCCGTTGCGCCCCTTTGCAAAGGCCTGTCCCGCGGCGCTCTTTAGAACAGACCTTTCCCGTTTCCCGCCGGCTGGAATTCAATGTCTGATTCATCGCTTTCGCTGTCGTCTTCCACGTGTGGGGGGTTTTCCCATTCTTCCATGGCCTTTGCACTTGTTCCCAGCCTCCTTTTCTCCCTTCCTCTCCGAGGGGTTTCTCGGGTGCGCCTTCCCTTTGGTAGGTGTTCCGTTCTGGGGGCAGTTACTAATAAGGTGTCCCATCTGCCCACATCGGAAGCACACGCCAGCTCTCATTCTCCGATTTTTCTCTTCTTCCCAGTATTTCTGCCTGAAGTCCGCTCGGGTGGGGTGTGGGTCGGTCCCTGGCTTCTTCCACAGGTGCTTGAACTTTTTTATGGTCAGCAATTGTGTCTGACTTTGTTCAATTCTTCCTGCCATTTGTATCCATCCCTCCAGGGTTTTTGGTTCCTCTCTTCCCACCATTAACTCGAGCAAGTCCTGTCTCAATCCATACTGGAAGTATTCAATTTGCACTTCTTCCGGCCACTCCGGTAAGTCACTAAGAATTCTTTTAAATTCCAGGGCATATTCAGCTACAGTCTTTTTGCCCTGGACTAGATTCCGGAGGCGAACTCTAGCCGACACTTTTGCCAACGTGTCCTCAAAGTCTTTGCATAAGGCATGCATAAGATATATATTTTATTTTGATGAAATTCTGGCTGTAGTAGAGCCTCCATGGACTGGCATAATCTATCTGATGACTTTGTGTTGTTTCTTTTTGAAGGAATTTTTACTGCAAAAGCAGTCTACTCATTAAAATTGTTGATTATTCGTTCAATCGCTTCCGACTCTTTGTGACTTCATGGACCAGCCCATGCCAGAGCTTCCTGTCGGCCATTAAAATAAAACTCATTAAAATACATTATGCCAATGCTCAGTTTTTTTTATATAGGCTTATTTTTGGGGATTCATTGGGAATTTTATAGTGCTACGTGCCAATGCTTTTGCTCAACATGGCTGTGCTACTTGGCCACAGAGACGAGTGTCACTGTTTAATTATCTTTCAAATTTTTATTTTTTCTTTGGGATAACACCTACTTTTTTTTCAATTTAAGGCACATAAATATTCAGCATGTTTTTCAAATTCCTTGCCTGTTAGTGGCAGTGCCAAGACCCAATGGTGTTTTTTATTTTATTTTATGCATGTTCAAACTCACGTGCATGCATTGGGAAAAGGAAACATGTACCGGGAGACTTTGTGGTGTAGAAACTTGTGAGCCCAGGTACTTATTAGGATCCCTGGAGAGTGCTTCAAGGGGACACAATTTGTTTATGCCATAGCCCCTGCAACTGCAGGGCGTGCCCCCCCACACACCAGGTTGCTTAGAGATGAGCATAAACCCTGGGAGTCTTTTTGTTTTTTGGGGGTGGCTTTCACAAAGCTCCTCTAACTCTTATGTGTTCAGGCTCCCATCATTGAGCCAATCTAGCAGTTGTCTGCACATGCTTTGTTCTTGTCATCCTTTCTGCAGGAACACCAACCTTGGCAGGTGGACCAACTGGTGCCCCGTTCCGGGCTGAGGACCAGGGGCTGGTAAAGGCATGCTACCAGGATGGAGGAGAATTACAGCCTAAGTGCACGAGGCTGTTCTGAGTCCTGCTGACCACAACAACCACCACAAAGGTCTAAATAAAACTGCTTTATTTTCTTTTTACGACATCCAAGCCTCTCTCAAGTTTCTTCTATTGGTAATCTGGGAACTTGGGAAATATTATAAATTTGGTGCCCTCGATTGGTATTTGGGAACTTGGGGAAATATTACACCTTTCAAGGGGGGAAGGTCTCCCAGGGAAGGAACTTCAAAGGAGGAACAGCTGCCGTCAGCCAGATCAGATAACAGCTCCTGTGCAGATGGCTGTTCCTGCAAAACAGCTAGAGGGTTAGAAAAGTTTCCCCCCTCCCTCTTGGGAACTGCAAGCCGGAGGTGGACAGCCGGGGCTCGGCCTCCTCCCCCCGCTCTGGCCCCTGGGCCTGTTGCGGGGGTGAAGTTGCCAACTTACGAACTCCTCTGGTTGGTGGTGTTCTTCTTGTACGGCCGAGGGATGAACTTCTGGGGGTTTGCGAGGCCGTGGCTTATGAGGGAAAAGCTGATGGAATTTGTGCACCAGCAAAGGTGCATGTACGTCTTTGGCATTTTCCCAGGACCATTCCGTTTGAGACTACCTCTTCCGGTGTATTAAATATTAGATGCCCCTGCCCTTGCCCCGCCGCCTTGAATCTAAAGTGTTTTCTTTTAAGCTACTTTTGTGATGTCTAGTTGCTCCTTTAAGAGCTGATGACCAGCCTGTCGCTCTGCGATGAAGTCTGCAGCTGCCGGTACTGCTCCCTGTTGTGAGGATGTAGGCAATACCCTCGGATGAAACCCATAGAGTGCCTGGAAAGGGGACATTTTGGTTGAGGAATGCACTGAATTGTTATAAGCAAATTCTGCCATGGGGAGCAGGTCTGGCCAATTGTTCTGGCGATAGTTGATGTAATGTCTTAGATATTGCTGCAATAATTGGTTAGTTTTCTCAGCTTCCCCATTACTGCAAGGATGATTCGCAGAGGATAAGTGTATTTGGACCCCCAATGACTGAAAAAGCACCCCCCAGAACCTGGAAGTAAATTGACAGCCGCGATCAGAAATTATGTGATTAATCATACCTCTATGCCGAAACACATTGTCCAAAAACAACTGTGCTGTTGCTTGTGCAGTTGGAAGGCCCTTGCAGGGAATAAAATGTGCCATTTTTGTAAAACAGTCCACAACCACTAGTATGGAAGTAAAACCTTGGGCCGGTGGCAAGTCAGTGATGAAATCCATGGAGACAGTGTCCCAGGGCTGGGGGGGGGGGGGGCGTGGGCAGAGGCTGTAAAAGTCCTGCTGGTTTTCCTGTGATGGGTTTGGCGCATCTACAGGTGTGACAAGAGGCCACTAAGTCTTGATGTGTGCAGCCATTTTAGGCCACCAGTAGTCTCCGAGAGCTCTATGCAGGGTTTTGAAAACACCACCATGTTCGGCCATTTGGCTGTCATGACATAGCTTTAGCATCTCTTCCCTCAGGGGGATGGGAACGTAAAGCCGTCCGCTATGCCAAAGAATCCCTGCATCTACCGTGAATGGGGAAAGAGTTCCTTGCTGGGTCCCCTGGAGGTCATCCAGCCTAGCCCTTGCATATGAGTCCTGCTGCTGCTGAAGTTTGATTCTTGCAAAGAGATCCTCCGCCTGCCTGCCGGCTGCTAAGATCTCTGTTTGGTTTCCTTCAGGAGGCCTCTCAAAATTGTGAGGTTGTAAAATTGTACTCTGAGCAGATTGGTGTGAGGCTGGAATTTCCTGTGGTTGTCTAGATAAAGCATCAGCCAGCTTATTCTGCTTGCCAGGCAAGTAAGAGATTATGAAATTGAAACGGGAGAAAAACTGGCTCCATCCGACTTGGCGGGGGGTGAGCGACCCGGATTTTTGCAAAAGTTCTAAATTCTTGTGGTCTGTGCAAACTTTTACTGGAAAAGTCGCTCCCTCTAGCCAGTGTCTCCACTCTTGGAAAGCTGCCTTAATCGCAAGCAATTCTTTGTTAAAAACATCATAGTTCCTCTCTGCTGGTGATAGCGTGCGAGAGAAAAAGGCACAAGGAAGTATCCCCTCCCCTTTTGGGCTCTCAGCCTGCAGAAGTATGGCTGCTATTGCAACATTTGAGGCATCTGTGTGGACTATGAATTGCCGCTCTGGGTTGGGGTGTCTCAGAAGAGGTTGGGCTACAAAAAGTTGTTTAAACTCCTGGAAAGCAGCTTTCTGCGGCTCACCCCAGAAAAACTTTGTCCCTTTCTTTAAGAGCTGAGAAAGGGGGCGTGCCTTTTCCACAAATCCATAAATGAAATTGTGGTAGAAATTCGCAAACCTGAGAAATTGTTGGACCTCCTTCACATTACGGGGAAGTTTCCAAGAGAGAATTGCCTGGACCTTTGAGGGGTCCATGGCTATGCCTTCTGTGGAAATTCTGTAGCCCAGATAGTCCAATTGAGTTAAATCAAAGGCACACTTCTCTAGTTTGGCAAAAAGCCTGTTCTCTCTTAGTCTTTGTAAAACATTGTGGACATGGGTTATATGAGAAGTTGCATCATCAGAAAATATCAGGATGTCATCAAGGTAAATGACTACATACTTATCTAATAAATCTGAGAAAATGTGATTCATAAATCTGGAAAATACAGCCCCACAATTACTTAGTCCGAAAGGCATGACCAAATATTCAAACTTACCATATCTGGTATCGAAGGCTGTCAGGTATTTGTGCCCTTCCTTCATTCTGATCAGATTGTAGGCATTTCTGAGATCCAACTTAGTAAAAATGTGTGCTTTTTGTAAGCGATTGAGCAAGTCCGATATTAGAGGAAGCATGTAGTGGTCTCTAACCGTAACTGCGTTAAGTGCACTGTAGTCATGAACTGTGCACATGGGCGCCCCCCTTCCATCAGTCTGTGCTGAAGGTGCAAAGGGGTCTGGCTTCTTTGGTACAAAGAAAGTAGGGGCAGATGCTGGAGATGTGGATGGTCGAATGAATCCCTTCTTGAGGTTTGTATCCAAGTACTCCTTGAGGGTAGCCGGTGGAACATCGCTGCTTGTGGGTGAGGGGTCTAGGGAAAGAAGGGGCCCATGGCAAACCACTAACATTGGTGAATCCAGCCCACCCCGCCAGGAAAGCAGGTCAAGGTTGCCTCAAGCGAGCAGAGCAAGTCCCGTCCCGTGGGGCAATTTGGAGTATTTTGACAGAAATTTGTGTGAAAACAACTTTCCTTCCAATTCAACCTTTAGTGGTGTCAGAAGGATGAAATGCCTTCCTCTTCTTTGTTCGTTCCCAAGCTGGGAATTTAATCGAAATAACCAGACGATAAGTGGAGAGTCAAAATGTTTATTCACCCAAAGATGTCAAATTTCTCTGAGTGGGCGGCCGCGCCAGGGATTAATTTTCTCCATCCTTTTATAGGTCTTTCAGCCAAATTTTAGCCAATCAGATGTGTCAGCCCATTACAATAACCTTTGCTCTATCAGCATGAACATCTGCCCTTTTCATACCCTAATCCTCCTTTCATGGACATCTGTTTTTCACATCCTGTTCAGAAATTCTTATCTCAAAATTATGGCAGATTTCCTTATTTATGGTTAAGCAGAAATATCTATAGTAAAAACACCCATGGGTACTTTACCTTTCCTATACATGCGTTTTCCTACAAGATATATGCGTTCCATTTCTACATATATACATACATACATACTCATTTGTCTAGTCAGGAACCAGCTACCAGCATTACATCACAAGATGTATGTCCTTTCATTATTGTAATCCAACCGTGGTTTTCTATAGAAACAGACAGCTCCCCCTACGGTCCCACGGCTCGGGTTGGCTCGGAACTGAGCCATCCCTCTTCACATTTGTTTAGGAGTGACTTTGTCTAACATCGGCATCCACAAGAAATCGAAACATTTTTCCTTCAACTCAAATTTCTACAATGGGTTCTTTTGTACCTAAAATAGTACAAGAAAAGTTCACCAAAGTTAGTAAAGAATGTTTGGTATTTGAGTGCTGTACTCATCCTTCTGTTGTTGGCTTCCCGCGTGCCTGGCACTCAGCCATTGTTGAAACCTTGAGTTGTGCTGTGGCTGTGCTCGACGGATGCCTTTCTGCCAAGTTTGATAAGACTTATTTCATGGGCGTTCTTTTAAAGTGACTGAGTTTTCCGCACCCGTAGCAAGCTGTGCTACAAGAAGGCTGGTAGCCTTCCCTTCTACGTCTTGGGCAGCTTCCTCTGGTATTTCTCCAGGAGAGGCTGTGTGCGCTCCCCCCGCCTTGCACGACGTCATTTGCCAATGGTGCCGTCACTTTGCGGTCTGCGTCCTTCGCCCTTTTCTATCTTCTTTCCCCTTCTTTCCCCACACAAAGACAGCAATCTCTAGAACAGAGCTTTCCAAACTGTGTCGGGACACGTTAGTGTGTAGGCTGCAGTGTCTGGGTGTGTCGCAGCTGCTGCTGCCTCCCAGCCCTGCCAGGATTCCGCTCAGGTCCTAGTGCCTGCCTTGTGCCCTGCTGTAAGAGTGTGTCGCGAAATGATGCATGTCTAAAAAGTGTGTCACCAACATGAAAAGATTGGAAAACTCTGCTCTAGAATCTTTTCAGGTTTTTCAGAACCCCACCCCAGGCAAAATTCTTCAAAATAGGATCGGATAGGGTTTGGGACTGCTGAACAAAAGCGGAGGTTAGCGTGGGCCAATCAGTTTCCCTCTCAGCTTCCAGCCTCATAAACTGATGGGCTGCTTCAAGAAGGGACCAGAATCTCTGTGGAGATTCATCAAGGTCCTGCTTGCAAGCCTGAAACTTTCCCCTCTGCAGGGTGTGTGTGTGTGTGTGTGTTTCTAGACAGGGCTTCCAAGTGTGTGAGAAGTCGCTTTCTCTGGGTAGCTGCATTCTGTGTGCCTCTTTTTCCCAATCTGTTCCCCAGCTGCTTCCTGTCTTTCTCTCCAAGTCTGTCCACCCTGCCACTGTCTAGTCCATTCTTCCTCTACTCTCCAAAGCCTTCCCTTCTCTTCTCCCATCAGCATGCGTTCCAAAAGGTCTTCTGTATCTTCATATGTGGGGTTGTAACTTCTGTAGAGTGTCAGTAACTGGTTTTGATTTTCCAGAAAAACATCCTACCGTGCTTCCCCACTGTTTTAGATCCCTTTCGGTGTCTAAATAAGGTTGTTGCATGATTCTGAGAGGGAACAGTCCAGCTGCCCCTGTGGTGGTGTCGGCGGCTTTCAGTTGTGCTAGCTTTTCATGTTGTTTTTGTGATTCCATTGACTGCAGTCTAGCTGGTTTTTTCAGAAAGCAGGGAGCACCAAGTGGCAAATTTATGGGTTACATCACACTCCATTTCCCAGTCAAGTTCGCTACTTTCTTAACACTTGCAAGTGTATTCAAGGACTCCAGAATATGCTTCCTGTTGTTTAGGTGCTGGAAAGGCTAGTTTTCTCAAATCAAAGGAAATGCCCTTGGCTCAGAGGAAAAACATGGTTTCCAAAAGTTAGAAAAAGAGGCCTAGACTGCCATGCTAAAATCACCTTTTTAAAATGCTAATCATGAAGGCTAAAATTCCAGGTAACAGATCCTTTTATGGGAAGTAAGATAACTGCTCTGAATAAAGGTCTTTCCACAGTTCACACATTTATATGGCTTCTCCCCTGTGTGGGTCCTTTTATGGGAAATAAGGTCACTGCTATTGGGAAAGCTCTTTCCACACTCCACACATTTATATGGCTTCTCCCCTGTGTGGATCCTGTTATGGGAAGTAAGGGAACTGCTTGTTCTGAAGCTCTTTCCACACTCTCTGCATTTATATGGCTTCTCCCCTGTGTGGATCCTTTTATGGAAAGTAAGGGAACCACTATGACTGAAGCTCTTTCCACACTCCACACATTTATATGGCTTCTCCCCTGTGTGGATCCTTTTATGAGAAGTAAGATCACTGCTTCTTCTGAAGCTCTTTCCACACTCCACACATTTATATGGCTTCTCCCCTGTGTGGACCCTTTTATGGGAAGTAAGCTGACTGCTCTGAGTAAAGGTCTTTCCACACTCCATGCATTTATACGGCTTCTCCCCTGTGTGGACCCTTTTATGGGAAGTAAGGTGACTGCTCTGAATATAGGTCTTTCCACACTCCATGCATTTATATGGCTTCTCCCCTGTGTGGAACCTTTTATGGAAAGTAAGTTGGCTGCTCTGAATATAGGTCTTTCCACACTCCAAGCATTCATAAGGCTTCTCCCCTGTGTGGATCATTTTATGGGAAATAAGATGACTGCTATGTGTAAACGTCTTTCCACACTCTCTGCATTTATATGGCTTCTCTCCTGTATGGATCCTTTTATGGTAAGTAAGTTGGCTCCTCTGAATAAAGGTCTTTCCACAGTCCATGCATTTATATGGCTTCTCCCCTGTGTGGATCCTTTTATGGGGAATAAGCTGACTGCTCTGAGTAAAGGTCTTTCCACACTCCATGCATTTATAAGGTTTCTCCCCTGTGTGGATCCTTTTATGGGAAATAAGACGACTGCTACGTGTAAATGTCTTTCCACACTCTCTGCATTTATATGGCTTCTCTCCTGTATGGATCCATTTATGGGAAGTAAGTTGGCTGCTCCGAATAAAGGTATTTCCACACTCCAAGCATTTATATGGCTTCTCCCCTGTGTGGATCCTTTTATGGACAGTAAGAGACCCATTTTCACAGAAGCTCTTTCCACATTCCATGCATTTATATGGCTTTTCTCCTGCATGGAACCTTTTATGAGATGTAAGGGACCAATTTTCATGGGAAAGAATGAATCTGCAATTGTAGTGTTTTCCATTCTCTCTGAATATATAATCTTCTCCTTTGGTGTGAGTTTGATAGTGCTCATTTACATCTAATTTGTCTTTGAATAGGTTTACACTTTTCCCAATATTTTTTTTCTTTATTTTTCCTTCTCGGGCAAGAAAGTCTTGAATCTGAGCATCAATGGAAGATGAGCTTTCCTGATTCCAATTCTTTGTTCTGTCTCCATGCCTGATGATTTGGAATGGTTCCCTGGAAACTTTATTCTCCTGCCCATTATTTCCTTGAAAGGAAAAGAGAAATAAACGTTATAGCAAGGTTAGGGAAAAAGATCAAACTGGAGGAAGTCATATAAATTTCCTTCTGAAAGTTTGCCAAAGTCCAGTATCTTGCACATTTGCTTGCTTACACTGGATTAACCCTAAACAGCATGTTTGCAATGGAAAAACAGCTGATTTGATTCCAGCTAAAGAGGGCCAAGACTTGACGTTGCCAAAAACCAGCCAATATCATTATTGAACAATGATTACACGTTGTTTACAATGATTCTGGCTGGAGGGATGCAAATAGGATTTAGGATTGCATGAATTTATTCAGAAGATAATATGGGTTTTTACCTAAGGTAAGATTAGAAATGTATTGGAGATTTTGGAATACTTAGAACAAGTATAACCCAGGAATTTACTTCTAGATATAAATTATACAGAGAGGCTTGATTTCTAGGTAAAAGGTGAAATATTCTGCACAGTCACCCAATTAGCAGCCATTGTTGTAGGAATGATGTGTCATGTGTAACTCATTCAACAGGTGCTTAGAGTTAGGTTGGGTGTGGTGAATAACGAGATTGACCTATGATGTGATAGGTCAGTTTGACTATAAATGCAGAGATATTCTGTATTTCATTTATTCCCATTTTGCCTTGTGAAAGCTGTATCGTTGATGGTGTATCATTTGTTACTTGTGGAAGTGGTCTGTAAATACGTATGTATATAAAGTAAATAGGATATTTGATATAACTTCTGTTTGGAGTCTGTGGCTTGAATCATGTCAACTGGATTTCTATTTTCTTAGTGGAAACGTTTCACTCCTTATCCAAGGAGCTTCTTCAGTTCTGTTTGGAGTCTATTTACTAGTACATGGATCACTGGTGCCTAGGAGAGAGCAAAGTTCTTGCTGGTTTAGGGCAAAGTACACTCCTCCATATTATATGTTATATGGCAAGAAGCCACCATTAGCTCATTTGAAGGTGTTTGGGTGCACTGCCTATGTTCATGTGCATAAGGAAGTACATAGGAACGGACAGGCAAAAGCACAGAAGCTGACGTTTGTGGGGTATGAGCCAGGGACCAAGGGATATAGGTTCACTGATGGCAGGAAAGTTGTTATCTCTAGGTCAGCAAGTTTTAGTGAGCACAGCAATTGGCAGAGATTACACGGGAGTAGTGAGGTTTATCTTCCTAGTCAGAGCAGTTTTGAGTTTTCAGAGCGGAGAGAGGCCACTGATGTGATTAAGAAGGAAGAGGAATTAACTCCTAGTGTGCCAATGATGCAGGATGCTACAGTATTGCGCAGATCTGAGAGAGTTAACAAGGGCATACCACCTCAGCGTTATACACCAGGTGTTGTAAAAGTGTGTTTTATTGATTATGAACCTCGTAATTACAGGGACATACTGAAGTTGCCACAACCCGAGCAGAGTAGATGGAAAGCTGCTATGGATGTGGAAATGAAAGCCATTAATTCTCATAAGGTTTTCAAATCTACTAGGCTGCCTGAGGGACATAGAGCAGTAGGCTGTAGATGGGTGTATAAGAAGAAATAATCGAAGAGAATTAATTAATGTAGATTTTAAACACCATGATGTTAGAAGGGCCATATTGAGAATATGGAACAGATACAAACCCAGACTGTGACCCAAAGTTTATGGCTCTCAGCCACAAACCCAAGACCCATGATGTAACCCATGATGTAGCTATGATCAACAAACCAACCCATGATTCATGTGAACATTTATGGCATAGATGGTTGGGGCATCCAAGTTTCAAAGTAGTTGGAAAGATGTCAGAGTCAGAGGGAATAAATTTGAAAAATAAATAAATAAATAAATAAAGTTCTGGAATGGATTTGAAACCGTGCCAAGCTTACCTGGATTGCACGGCATGTAAGGTTGCAAAGTCTAAGGTGTTTCCTGTGAGCAAATTCAGTGATAGGAAGTCACATAAACGTTTTGAATTAGTTCACGCTGACTTAATTGGCCCATTACCAGTTTCAATAGGGGGTGCTAAATATGTTTTAGTCATTGTGGATGATTTCACCAGATTTGGGTTCTGTTACCTATTGAAAGCTAAAAGCCAAACATTTGATAAGTTCAGAAATTGGGTGCAGTTTGTAGAACGTAGATATAGCACAAAGGTGTGTAGTTTACAGACTGACCGGGGAACTGAGTTTATGAGTGGCAGTTTTCAGCAATGGCTCAGTAGGAGGGGCATTGTGCACAGGAGAACCAATTCAGGGCCAGGAGTGGCAGAACAAAGATACTCAGAAATTACAGACAGTAAAAGATTCACTGCTAGCTGACTCAGGGCTATCTAGAGGATACTGGGGAGAAGCTATACTGACTGCTAATTATTTAACAGGATATGGAGTGTGTCTGTAAATCAAACACCATATTATATGTTGTATGGCAAGAAGCCATCATTAGCATTTGAAGGTGTTTGGGTGCACTGCCTATGTTCACGTGCATAAGGAGGTATGTAGGAAAGGGCAGGCAAAAGCACAGAAGATGACGTTTGTGGGGTATGAGCCAGGAACCAAGGGATATAGGTTCACTGATGGCAGGAGACTTGTGATTTCTAGATCAGCACATTTTAGTGAGCTAAACTTCAATTGGCTGAAGTTACACGGAGGGAGTGAGGTTTTTCTTCCTAGTCAGGGACAATTTGAGCTAGCAGAACGGCGAGAGTCCAGAGATGTGATTAAGGATGAAGAGGAATTAACTCCTAGTGTGCCAATAAAGCAGGATGCTACTGTTTTGCGGAGATCTGAAAGAGTTAACAAGGGCATACCACCTCAGCGTTACACACCAGGTGATGTTAAAGTGTGTTTTATTAATTATGAACCTCGTAGTTATTCAGAGGTATTGGAGTTGCCACCACAAGAGCAGAATAAGTGGAAAGCTGCTATGGATGTGGAAATGAATGCCATTAATTCCCATAAGGTTTTTAAATCTACCAGGCTGCCTGAGGGGCATAGGGCAGTGGGTTGTAGGTGGGTTTATAAGAAGAAGACCTTAGTCAATGGTGATATTCAGTATAAAGCTAGGCTTGTAGCACAAGGGTTTTCCCAGATTAAGAATCAGACTTATGATGAGGTTTTTGCGCCAACGCTAAGAGGGGAGACATTTAGGTTTGCCTTAGCAATGGCAGCAGCTGGGAATTGTGTAGTGAACCATTATGATATCACCACAGCATATCTGCATGCTGATTTGAGGGAAGAAATATATATGACTCAGGCTGAAGCTCCGGGATATGAGTCTAATGAAGCAGGAAGAGTATACAAGCTGCAGAAAGTGTTGTATGGACTCAAGCAATAGGCACGTTGCTGGAATTTGCTATTAGATGAGACATTGCAAAGAATGGGGTTTAAGTGTAGCAAGGCTGACCCATGTCTGTATATAAAGCAATGTGATAAAGGTGAATTAGTGTTACTTGTGATCTTTGTAGACGATTTGTGTCTTATAGCTAAAGATCAAAAAAGGGTAATTGAATTTACTGAAAACCTACAGCAACAATTTGATGTTAAAGATCTGGGAGAGATTAGGAATTACCTAGGCGTAGGTATTCAGAAGGTTGATGGGGGTTACGTTCTAGAGCAGTGGAAGAAAATTGAACAACTGCTAAGAGAAAACGATATGGAACATTGCAAGGAGGTTCCTACCCCGATGACAACTGATTTTGTTAAGACAGAGGCTGGAGACGATGACCAAACATCATGTAATCAGGAACACTATCAGTCAATAATTGGAAGTTTATTGTATTTAGCACAATGGTCACGTCCCGATATCGGGAATGTGGTGAATGTACTGAGTAGGTATGTTGTGCAACCGACCCAGAGGCATTGGAAAGGTATTAAACGTGTGTTTAGATATCTTAAAGGGACTATTAATAAATGTTTATTGATAAAACCTTGTAAACCATTGGAATTGAAATGCTATGTAGATAGTGATTGGGGTAATGATGTACATGATAGAAAATCAATGTCAGGATTGAGAATTATGTTTGGTAACACCTTGGTGGGGTGGAGGGCTTGGAAACAGAGTTCTGTTGCAGTGTCTACTGCAGAGGCAGCGTACGCTGCACTATCTGACCTATGTTCAGAGTTAATATGGTATAGGCAATTGTTAAGGGATGTTAATATAAAAATTGAGGAACCTATATATGAAGACAGTGAAGTGTGTTTACAGATGGCAAAGAATGATAGGATCAGAGGGAGGAGCAAACAAGTTGATATCAAGTATCACAATGTTAGGAATGCTGTAAAAGAATCTCTGATTAATTTGCTATATTGTCCATCTGAGAGTAATGTAGCAGATGTGATGACAAAGCCTCTAAGTGTAGAGAGACATAGGATGTGTGTATCCAATATGTGTATGTCTTCTATCCTGTATAAGTGAAATGTAATATCTATTGTAAATTGGAGGGGTGTTGGGGTTTGTATATACCCAGGAATTTACAGTTAGATAAATTATACTGGAGAGGCTTGATATCTAGGTGAGAGGGGAATTATTCTGCAAGTTACCCAATTAGCAGTCATTGTTGTAGGGATGATGTGGCAGCAATGACTCATACTACAGGTGCTAATAGTTTAGTTGGGTGTGGCAGATGATGAGAGTGACCTATAATGTGATTGGTCAGTTTATGTATATAAGCAGAGAGATCTGGTATTTTTTTTTCTCGTTTGCTGTAACTTCTCATCGTTGTATCATTTGTTCATATATTCTGTACTACGTATGTATATAGAGTAAATAGGCTATTTAATCTCTGAGTGTCTATTTACTGCATAGAACGTGGATCACTGGTGTCTTGGAAAAAGGAGCAGGCCGCCCCACGGTGCGCACTCTGACACAAATTCATGCAGTGATACAGAGAATTTTAAAGATCAATATCCAACTGAAACCAGAACGCTTTCTGTTGGGACGAATGGATAGTTCTGGATGGGGTAGCACTGCCCCAGACAGACCCGGTATGTAACTTGGGGGTCCTCCTGGTCTCACGACTCCTGATCAAAGAGCAGGTGGCAGTCGTGGCCAGGAGGGCCTTTGCACAACTTCGTGTTGTGAGCCAGTTGCATCCTTTCCTGGAGCGAGAGGCCCTTTGAACAGTCACTCATGCCCTGGTTATCTCACATATAGACTATTGTAATGCGCTCTACATGGGGCTACCCTTGAAGAGTATCCAGAAGCTTCAGCTGATCCAGAATGCAGCGGGAACGAACCATCTTAGAAGTCCCATATCGGACACATGTGACACCATTATTACGCGAGATGCACTGGGTTCCAGTCTGCTTCCGGGTGCAATTCAAGGTGTTGGTTATGACCTTTAGAGCCCTTCATGGCATGGGACCAGGTTACCTAAGGGACCGTCTTATCCCCATCACATCGTCCCGTCCCATCCGGGCATGCAGGGAGGGCATGCTACGGACCCCATTGGTTAAAGAATTCCATCTCACGGGGTCACGGAATCTTGCCTTCTCTGCAGTAGCGCCTGCCCTGTGGAATATCCTTCCCCCAGAGTTAAGAGTCCACCTCGCTCCTGGACTTCAGGAAACAACTCAAGACCTGGCTTTGCCAACAGGCCTGGGGCGGAAAGAAGTGCATAAACTCCTGGGGATGGCTAATATCGTAGGATAGAGCTAGAATTGCCCTTCCAAGGTTGAAAGAAGACATTACCATCTTAATTTTATTATATTTATTGTATTTTTAAATTATTATTTTAATGTTTGATATTTTGTAGATTTGTAAACCGCCCAGAGTCCCTTGAGGGAGTTGGGCGGTGAGAAATTGAATAAATAAATAAATAAATAAACAAACAAACAGTTAGAAAAGAGTCAAGGAAGATTGTTTCTGTCTCTTGTTGTTTTTACTCTGATAAAATTTATTTAATAAAATAATAATAATAATAATAATAATAATAATAAAATAGCTGATGGCATCTAAGTACAAAATGTCTTCCTGAACGCTCTGATTGGAGAGTAGCAAACCCTTACCCAGAGAGGCCACGTTCCTATAATTCTCCAGCATGACTTCCCAATGCAGCGCTTTTTGGTGAGGATCCAGCTGAGACCACTCCTCCTCGGAGAAAGACACAGCCACCTCCTCGAAGGACACAGGACCCTCCTGAACATGGAAAACAAGAACAGAACAGGCCCAGGAGGATTTACAAGATCTGCCCAATTGTTCACAAATAGTTAAATGGCTAGGCTTGGTAGGAATCCAAGATTTAGGCGAGAAAATGGACAGAGCCAAAAGCCTTTGACTGAAGAAATATTTCAGGCAGGTTTTATCAACTTGATTGATTCTGCAGGACTTTCAGTGCCATTCAGTGAAAGCAACCCCAGTCTATCATATAGCTATCTATCCATCCATCCATCATCAAAAGACTCTCAGTGTCTGAAGAGAATCAACTGGCAGAGGGGCCTTGGAAACCCCACCTATCAGTGACTCCAATCCATCCGGTGTTTGAAGAAGGAAATAGGGGGTGTTTCTTTCTAGCATTTCGGAAAATGGCTTATGGTGTCCCTAGACGAACCAACCCTGTCCATGCTCAACACCTTCATGAAGGAGACACCCAACCCAGTTTCTGCTCCTCCTCAGATAGCAAGGGAGTTGTTAGTAGTGCGAGCCATTAGCTGAATAGGGGATCAGAGAGCGGAGAAAGTTTCCTGGGAAGGACATTTCTTAGCCTTTGCAATGCTGGATTGTTTGGCCTCCAAATCCAGGAACTAATCAGAGGATTAGAAACTACGTGGAAGCGGGGACTCCATGGGCAGAACTGACAACGTGGCAGTTTTTTTGGGCTCAGGCAGGTTTTTCCTGAAGCCCAGGAGCATTTTACCAGGAAAGAAAAACGCTCGGAATCACCCCATTTGTCCTCCAGGACGGAGTACAGAAAGTTTCCTGAGAAGGACATTTCAGAACAATTTTTACTTAGAGACTTTTCCATCTGGCTACCTTCATTGAATATTAATTGTCTGCCTTATCTTTTAATCTGATGTGCTTTTTTTCCTGTTCACTGATTGTAAACAAGGCTTTTAAAAAAGGTAAATGTGCCAGTGTGAATATTTAGTTGTTTTCGAGCACCCTTGCCGAATTCCAAGTCAAAGAATTGCAAAAAGAATGGGTCTCTTGAAGGATTTTGTAAAATTAGTTATTGAAAACTAGGGAGAGTATCTAGCACAAGGAGAGGTAAGTACTGGTCTTAAAAAAGATTGTGCTATGTAAACCAGCTTGACTTGCTGAAGGAAAGAGAGAACACAAATCTAATAAATTTCCATCCCTTACTTGAGTTGGAGGTTCAACCGCTGTTTCAGCTCCACCATAAGGAAGAGTCAACGTTGTTCGAGTCTTCCCTGTGTGGGAGACAGAATTTTTGAAATGCATAATTAATAAGTAGGAGAAGGTATTCTACAGAAGAGAAGACATAGAGATGAGATAGCTGGATCTCTAAGGGGAATGGGAGAACATTTGATTACCTCCTGAGGTGTCCTGACTTCGATCTTCCTGAGAGATCATCCTTCCTGCAGGATCTCTGATCTCCACAGCGAAGGACTTGAAATAGTAGGCAGGAGAAAAGAAGAATTAATGGACATCACAAAACATGAAGGAGATTCTTGTTCTCTGAACACAACGTCAAGGCCCCCAATGTCCATCAGTCAGGCTGGAAAGTAAGAAAGGGACGAAGGCTGTCCCAATCTATGTTCTGGAATGGAGAAAGGAACAATGTGCTACAAGAATTAGGGAAACATCTCCACTTAGTACGAATGCCAGAGAACTCTTGAAAGGAGGGGTTAAGGATTCAAGCACATTGTTTATTCCACTCAAAGCCCTTCTGGGCTCCCAAGATGAAGGTCTCTCACCTGCAACTCAACCTGCTCCTTCTGCTCCTCCGCCTGGCTCAGGAGGAAGCCTTCCGCCAGGGCCACCGCCTGGCAGCTGGTCTCTGCTCCACACTCCCGCACCCAGCTCTCCATCTGCTGGGGCAGAAGGGCCAGGAACTGCTCCAGAACTACCAGGTCCAGCATCTGCGCTTTGGTGTGCTTTTCTGCTCTCAACCATCGACTACAAAAGTAGTGGAGTCGGCTGCAAAGTCCTCGGGGACCCTCAGCCTCCTGGTATTGGACCCTCCTGAAGTTCCAGGGCTGAAAGTCTGAACGGATGGTTTCCTCCTCCAGCATCTTCTGCCCAGTTCTTGTCCGGATCTCCCCACAGCTCCCAGGCTGAACAGCAGAAGGGCCTTTTCCACCTGCTAAAGGTTGTCTCTCCATTCTTTCTCTGTCCTGAAACGCAGCTCCAAATGGGTCTGAGGAATCTTGTGGGTCTCCCAACGCCTTTTCATTCATAGGACCGTTCCTGTAGTTGCAGGAATGACCACAGCAAGCCATTCAGCCCTCTGTGCCCAAGAGATAATTTTGTCTGTAAGCACGGATGTACAAATGGCTTCCGGTTTCTGTATCTGAGATGGAAAAGAAAATAAATTCCAAGAATTAGAAGATCGTGCAATTAACCATTGAACAACACTCATTCCCATAGAAGGACATATTTTCCTGAGCTGGTATAGGATTGCAGTGGCATCAAGCAGATAGGTCCTCTGTTTGTGTTTGTGTGTCTGTGTGTGTGGTGCAAAATATGGGATTGACTTCAATCAAGGCCATGGAACACTGAATAAATGCATTTCGGAACATTTTCTATTTCTTTTTTCTCACAAGGAAGATCTTGCTTTTAACATCTACATTCACCCACAAGCAGGGTTCACACAACATGCCAAACCCCAAACAGGTTAACAAACCATGAAATTTCAGTTCACATAAAATGAAATGCCAATGAAATCCTGCCTTAGGACGCTCCATTTCACTTTCTTCAGGGTTTGCCTTTTAAGAGCCAAGTCACACTATTACACGCAGGCGGGTTCACACAACAGGCCCTGAGCCCAAACAGGTCAGCCAACCGCAGGGGCCGAGTTCCCATAAATCACAGGGCTTGAGAGAACGAAGCTTAAGATGATGCCCTGGTTCACTCGCCCTCCTAAGACACCCTGAACTGCAGAGGATCCAACCCTGTTTTGGCCTCATCCAGCACGTGGCGAGAATGCAGGCAAAGTCTTTGGCATCGCCTTCCGTGCAAAGCTTTTCCTATTTCCTGCTTGGGATCTGCACTGCACTCTCTCCCTCTCCCCCCACTCAGGGGCTCTTCCTAGGAAATGGGGCGTGGAGGGCTCCCCCGGATCCCCTCCTCCTTCCTGGGGATCCTGGATTTGTTCCTGGGGGCAACTCGGCTGGTCTGGAGCTATGCTTTCCCCCCTGCCGGTTACGTACTTGGAAAGGGGCGGCAGGGGAACATGGGATCCGGGCTCTCCCACTCCCAGGACTCAAGATTGAACCTGGATGAGGACTTGGCAAGTGTCTCTTCCTTCTCCGCCTCCCTCTGCACGGGAAGAGGCCCCCACTCACCCAGGGCCACGGCCGGATCGCTTCCTACAGCCTTTTTGCTACCTGCGAAGCTCAAAGGGTTAAAGAGAGAGAGTGCAGCGTCCTAGACAGGCAAGACTTGGTGATATCACTCCCTTCCCTCCCTCCTCTGCAAAGCCGCCTGTGGCATTCGCCATCCAGTGGCCCAGTGCCGAAGCGCATGGTGTCCCCTTCCCTTTGCAGAGGGCGCCTCCTGATGGATTCTGTGTGGAATGCAGGTGCTCATGCAAATTGGGGTGAAAGGCGCGTTTTCCATGGGGGGACCGCAGGACAGTGTTGCCAGTTGGCTGGTTTTCCCAGTGAGGTGCAGAATCTGGGGGTCCTCCTGGACTCATGACTCCTGCTCGAGGAGCAGGTGGCAGTCATGGCCAGGAGGGCCTTTGCTCAACCTTGTGTTGTGTGCCAGTTAGGCTCCTTCCTGGATTTGGAGGCTCTCGGGTCAGTCACTCATGCCCTAGTCATCTCCCATATAGACTATTGCAATGCGTTCTATATGGGTCTACCCTTGAGGAGTATCTGGAAGCTAGAGCCTGTTCCAAATGCGGTGACACGAGCAATTTTGGGTGCCCCAAGGAGGGCACATGTAACACCTTTGCTGTGGGAGCTGCACTGGGTGCCAGTTTGCTTCCGGGTCCAATCCAAGGTGTTGGTCATCACCTTTAAAGCCCTACATGGCATGGGTCCAGGTTACCTAAGGCAGGGGTCGGCAACCTGTGGTCCGCGGCCCACTGGTGGTCCGCAGGCTGTTAGGAAGTGGTCCGCAGGGTGAGGCGGAGCAGCTGATTGGTGGGGGCCTGGAAGGGGAAACACCTCCACCTATCAGCGCGCGGCAAGGAAGGGCAGAGGCAGGCCGAGGAGCACCTCCGCCAATCAGCCTCCCCTCGCTTTTCGCCTCCCTGCCGCTCAGTGCAGTGTTTTTTCACGGAACCGAGGGCGTTTTCGGGGCCCCGGAGCCTGCCCTTTTGAAGCGGCAACCCGGCGGGGCGCGGGCGGACTTCCCCCGCCTGCATACCCTGCCCACCGGCCCACGCGATTGGCTGCTGCCTGCAAACCCCGCCCCCTGGTCCTTGGAAAATTTTTTTCCCACAGAAGTGGTCCCTGGTGCCAAAAAGGTTGCTGACCCCTGACCTAAGGGACCGTCTCATCCCCATTACATTGTCCCGTCCCACCTGGTCAGGCAGAGAAGGCATGTTGTGGGTCCCGTCTAGGAAAGAATGTCGATCCTTCTCTGCCGTTGCCCCCACCCTATGGAATACTCTTCCCCCAGAGATGAGGTGAGCCCCTACTCTCCCGGCCTTCCGGAAAGGAGTGAAGACCTGGCTGTGCCATCTCGCGTGGGGCGTGAAGAGGGGTAATCAACCCTGGGGGTGGTTAGCACCCTGATGATGCTCCCATACATTAATTTAAGAACATTTTACCATCCATTCCCTTGGAATATATTATTTATTTAAGATGACGGTTTTTTGTTGTATTGTTTTATTGTATTTTAACTGGTATTTTATTCATGTTTTATAGTAAACTGCCCAGAGTTGCTCTCCGAGTGAGATGGGCGGTTACCAAATTTGAAATATAAATAAATAAATAATTTTAAAAAGCATCTCTGAGAGAATGCTCTGTTTTGCAGTAGTTCTCCTCCTTCCTGAGGTAGCGATGGTAGAAGAGAGATCTGTCCAGACACATCTATTCTGTACGTGCTCCAGAAATCTCTCCATTTAAATGTAGATGTACAGTAGATCTTAAAAATAGTGATAATAGTGAAATAGTACTGATGAATCCATTTCCTCCAACTCCTCCATTTGGGTTTCTGCTAGACTCAGTGGGAGGCCCTGCTCAAGGACACTCATTGCCTAACCACAACAAAGCAGTTCTAGATATAAGACAGGTTGCAGGAAGGAGGAGGAAATCCATCTGAAGTGACTCCTCTGCCTTTGGAGATGTGGGCTGAAGAAAACTGGAGATGAAACCACACAGCAGGACAAAAAACCATTTGGAAGGCAAGCAAAACTCCCAGCTGCGGAAAACCTTTGTTCTTTTAAAACATGGCTGGAAGTGGAGTAAGCCTCTCAACATAATCACAACCTTTAACCTACTACATTTATTTGGTTATTGTTTAATTAAATGATAGCTCTTCCAAGGACTATCCTGTGATCTCCTTGATTCTCTCCACCCAGTTTCTCTCTTGTTTCTCTCCCCGTTTCTCTTTCTCCCTTCATCTCCACCCTTCATCCATGCTAGGCATAATCCTTTTTTTCTAGTTCATTTATTCCCCTCACTTTCTGCAGACTGACCATCGCTTCAGAACTGGGGACCCTTTTGGGGCTTTTTAGGTTTAAGCCAGTTTAGGATCTTTGTCCCCAGTGGGCACAACTACCCTGGAAGGCCACCACAGAATGCATTTCGGCAACAATTGCGTAGGTTGATGGAGTCCAAGTCCCAAGAGTGCACGTCTGTTCCAGCACAAGCTACCTTTCTTTTCTGCTCTGGCTACCTTCTTGGCCTTGGGGTTATTAATAATCATCATTGGCTTACTATTAATAATGACCCTCTGCATCTTTTACTAAGCCCACTGAATAAAACTCTTCCCACATTCCATGCATGTATACAGTTTCTCCCCTGGGTGGACCTGTTCATGGTAAGTGGGGGAACTGATCATAATAAATCTCTTCCCATACCCCCAGCATTTACGCGATATTTCACCTCTGTGGATCCTTTTCTGGGAAGCAAGGTGACTGTTGATTGAAGTTCTGTCAACACTGTGTCCATTTAATATATTTTCTGTTTTAATCCTTTCATTCTTCATAAGGGGAAGGGGGTCACAAAAGTGTTTTCCACAATCCTCGTGTTCATATTGTTTTTCCCCTGTGGATCCATTTTGATATAAACCAAGACACTTCAGAACTTGTTCCATACCCTCTGCATTCACACCTTTTCTCTTTGGTGTGGTTTCTGTAATGATTCCCTAAATCAGATTTTTCTCTGAATATTTTCCCACACTTTAGGCACTTTCCCCTTTTGTTTGTTTTCAGATTTTATTGAGTCAGGAAGCCTTGGATTCCTACACTTTGAGGAAAACCAGATTTCTCCTCCAAAATCCTGGATTGGTGGTCCTCAGGTCTTTTTATTTCCCATGGATATTGATATATCTTTTCTTGTACTTCATGGTTGATGGCTTGCAATGGCAACATTCTTGTCTTCTCATCATTTTTATTGTCCAGCCCATCGTCTACTTGGGGGAATAATGAAAAAAAGACAACAGTATTATTACAATAAGGCAGAACCTGGGGATCTCATCCAAGACCAAACCATGTACGTTCCATTTCGTCTTTCAGATCTCCAATATTTCTTTTCCTTTTTCTATTCTTTGTGACGAAGGTTACATAGAATTATGATACTGATCAGCAAAACCATCATAGAAGGCTAAAGCGTTAATTTCTTACCAATGAGATTAAACAGAAACTGCGAAGTTCACTAAAAATCTCTCTTACATTTCAGTTGAGAGTTACATTCATCCTACATTAAGCAGATCCTTATCTATCTCTTGTTATTCTCCATGCACCAGACTGATGGATTTCCTCTGTCTTATAACTAGAAGATAATATATAGTTTGGCATGTCTTGAGAGAAACAGCCAGTATGATTAGTTCTGCTTTAGAAAACACAATTTATTATTATTATTATTATTATTATTATTATTATTATTATTATCATATTTATACCCCGCCTATCCCCTCCCTAACGGAGGACTCTAGGCTAAGGAAAGGGGTAAGGGAACTGACTCTTCCGTGGCTTGGACTACAAGCCCCACAATGCCTTGCATCGGAGCCGGCTGCTGACATCCTGTAGATGAAACTGCTTCTTTCTGGGATCCGTCGTTGCCGCCGCCATTCCAGAGATCTTCCGATTCGGTGGCCGACTCCCCAACAGGACGCCAGCATATTCTCCCAATTAAGGTGGTACCCATTTATCTACTTGCTAAGCTTTCGAACTGTTGGGTTGACAGTTGGGTTCTTATTATTTTGATAAGAAGAAAGAGAGGCTCTTATGCAGACAAGCAACACTCCTTGAATTCTCCAACATGACTTCTCCATACCAGGATTTCTGTTCAGGATTTCAGCAATGCCCATTCTCCTTCTGTGAAATACACAGCCACCTCCTTGAAGGATACAGAACACTGAAAGAGGAGGAAGGCTTTTCCAATGAATCTACAGGCACTAAAGGAGATTTGAGAATGGCATCATGCCTAAATGATATCAAAGAAGGTGAGACGCAATGGACAGATCTCCCAGCCCCTCCTTATGATCCCTTTGAGCCAAAGAATTTTGAGTGTCTTCTATGTACTAGAGCTGAAAGCTCAGGTGTTGTTTCCATTCTTCCATACAGAGGACGTTATTCTACAAATACTAATGTGCCCCTTCTGTTCCCTGTACGGGAAATAAAAATGGTAATTTGAAAGCATCCTTAATAAATTTTGGGGAGATACTAAACATAAGGGGAAACAGAATGAGAGATGTTTGGAATGCCCCAGAAAACATTGCATTTGTTGGAAGGAACCATCCATTACCTGTTAAGTTATTCTGACTTTGACCTTCTCGGGAAATTCCCCTGAAGAGTTGCTTTGGAGATGAATGTCCTGTTGCCCTGCGGGATTCAGAGACCACTTTCACCAACAGCCCCTGAGGCTAAAGCAACAAAGTAAAAGTGGAGTTAAGGAAATGGGACGAAGGGGATTCTTGCCCTAAGTCCCAAGGTCCAATGGTGGAGGAGAAGGCATTAGCTTGAAGTTTGGGCTCCAGAAGTGATCTGTAGAACAATTTACCTAAACAGTTAAATATAGTCTTCATATTGCTGATCTCAGAAAATCTGGGTAATGAGGCATTCAGTTACATACATGTATACAAATAGGGTACCTATGTATTGGGGACAATTGATCTTTAGTCATGCTTGTGGCAGTCTGGTCCCAAAGTACCAAAATGGATCCCTGGCTCTTCACCCAGGTCTTTGGTGAGGTAGAGAGAGATCCTTCACTTCTTCACACTTGCCATGGGTTATCTTTATTTTCTATGTTTTATTGATATTATTGTAATTTCTTTGGTGATTGTGAGCTGCCAAGAGTCTTTGAGAGTTGGGTGGCATGCAAGTTAAATAAATGATTATGGTTGACCGCACAGTCAGTCAGATGTTTAAATTGGATTTGGCATTTTTGTCCACCTATTGAGTCCTTCCCAAGGACCTGGGATAGGCAGATGATGTTGTTTAATTTTATTAAAGGTATCGTTGCAGGTTGTAAGCTGTTCCAAATAAAGTTGACTTTTGCAATTGACTGATGGTGATTTTGTCAGTGCTGATGGTGTTCAAGGGGTGCTCCAGATGTTTTGCGATTGCACCCAAGGCGCCTGTTATTATTGGTACTACCTTTGCTTTCTTTGGCCACAGTCGTTCTACTTCTATTTGCACGTCTTTGTATTTTGTGATTTTCTCCAGTTCTTTCTCTTCTCTTCTGCTGTCTCTAAGTATTGCACTGTCCGTGATGCAGACTTTTTTGTCTTTCTTATCAATAATTGTTAAGTGTGGGTGTTGTGCGGTAGATGCTTGCCTGTTTGAACTCTGAAGTCCCAGAGCACTTTAGCCTCCTCATTTTCTATTACTTTGTCTGTTTGGTGGTCCCACCAGTTCTTGCTTGCGGGCAACTGGTATTTCTTGCAGAGATTCCAATGCACCATGGTTGCTACTTTGTCATGCCGTTGTTTGTAGTCAGTCTGTCCGATCTTCTTGCAGCAGCTAATTAGGCAGTCCACTGTTTCTTCAGCTTCTTTGCAGAGGCGGCATTTGCTGTCTGTTGCTGTCTTCTCAGTCCTGCCTTTGCGGGCCTTTGTGCTCAAGGCTCGGTCTTGTGCAGCCAGAAGCAGCCCCTCTGCCTCTTCCTTCAGCTCTCTTGCTCTTAGCAATTGCCAGGCCTTGTTGTTATCTGCTTTGCCTGCTAGGTTGTTTTAAATATATTATGCATCATGCATCATGAATTCCTCCTCCTCCTCCTCCTCCTCCTCCTCCTCCTCCTCCTCCTCCTCCTCCTCCTCCTCCTCCTCCTCCTCTTCTTCTTCTTCTTCTTCTTCTTCTTCTTCTTCTTCTTCTTCTTCTTCTTCTTCTTCTTCTTCTTCTTCTTCATCCGTAGCTGAGTAAGATTGTCTTCCAAGGGTAAAATCTTAACAGTGGATCCGTAAGTGGCTGTAAAGGCCAATTCTGGATCCGCACAACCTCCCACAATGAGGGCATAGGTTTCCGGGTGGGAGACGGTAATGAATTATTATTCCTGCCCTTATTGATTCATTGTTCATTCTTCAATTTGTAGGCTGCCCCATTCCAGATGACTCTTTAACAATTAGCAGGAAATTCCGCTTGTAATATGTGGAAAACTCAGGGTGGTAACTACGTCACTAAAAAGTGACCAACATGGCTTCTGGAAACAACTGTAGAGTCAGAATTTTATCAACCCCACAATTATGGATCATTTATTTATTTATTTATTTATTTATTATTCAATTTATATCACCGCCCCATCTCCCCCGAAGGGGACTCTGGGCAGTTTACAGTCAATAATTAAAATAAGTAGACTCCAAGTCGGACTGGCAGCTCGACAAGTCAGGATTTTTTCAGAATGCTGAAGACCTGGCTTGCTTTTCTCTATTTGCAGTGATCTATTGATAAGATAAGATCACTGGAATGTTTCCCCGGAAAGGGGAGAATCGGAAGATTGATCACAAGGTCGTTGGAATTGTTTCCCCCCGCTTTTTCTGTTGTTTTCCACTGCGGAGAAAGTGAAAGGCTGGGAACAGAAAGACGACTGGAATTACAGCAATGCTCTCATAGGGAAAAGTAAGTTAGAGCTAAAGACGACTTTTAGATTACCACTTTTTTTTTAGTTTTTTAGAATTGTTTTATTATCTAAGATCTATCTCTGGACTTTGTATATAAATGTTGGCAAATTTTGTGTTTTCTTTGCTATAATAATAATCATGGTGGAAACATGATGGATTTTATAATGGAAGTATAGTGAAACGTTTGCATTTTTCTTTTTACCTTTCTAATTTTTTAGTGTGGATTTTGCTTTACTTGGAAGTACAAGAATTTTTTTTTATATTTTTTAAATACATTTTATTGGACTAATTACTGATGAATTTGTTTTATTTTTTTATATTGATTGACATTTATCCTTTCCTTTTCTTATAAACTGATTGAAATATTATTTCTTCTTTTAATTTTGGGATTATTGGAATTTTTCATCTTTTTATTTTTTACTTAATAGATAGTCTCTGCTGGTAAATTTCCATTCGAATAGATCAGCTGACCACTCATTCCCTGGGAAAGTCTTTTGTTTTGACTAGAACGACTGGCTACGCAGCCTGAAGGAAGGGGGGTGGGTGGATGAGAAATGGCTTTTTTAACAGTACTTCAAGATTTAAAAAAAGAATTTAATGAAACTCTTTCAGAAATTAAGAAATCAATGGAACTTATATTGATAGATTTGGAGGTTCAGGAACAAAAGACACAAAAGACAGATTTAGATATGGAAAAAATTTTTTTGAGGCAGCAGAGAAACAGGAAGAGAGGATTTTAAATACATTGGTACAGAAGAAGATTCCGATATACTACAGGAGGGGGTTGTTTAAACAAGTTATACATTGTAGTCTGGGTATAAACACATTGTGGCAGTTGAGACAGGAAGATTTTAACGTGCAAATTGATAACCATTGTGAAATATTGGGAAAGGCTAAGAAAAATATTTTGTCATCCCACATGAGCTATGAATATTGTGATCTTGGCATAACCTGAACAGGAAAACGATATGTGGGATACAAGGTTAATGAAAATATGGATTTGGATCGGATATAGAACAAAGCTGATATGAGAAACTGTATAAACACATAAAAATGTAATGTTTTAATGTAAGATATAAGATTACAAACATAAATAGAAGTTGATATTATAGACCAATTTTTTATAGGATGACATATTTCTATAATTATATGTATGAATATGTATGTATGAATATTATAAGAATTGGTATATTATGTATTAGGTTATGTGTTGTTAGGTTATGTATTTAGTTTAAATGGGCATTATCCCAAGGAGTGGAAATTACAGATGGATAATTGAGACATAAGATTACAAATATAAATAGAAGTTGATATTATAGTTTAATTTTCTTTTATGGAGATATATATATATATATATAAGAAGACAATGGGATGATGAGGTGGAATTAGAATTAATGTTATTACAGGATGACATATTTTTACAATATTATGTATGAATATGTATGTATGAATACTATAAGAATTGGTATATTATGTATTATTGTCAGGGCGAGCGGATGGAGCGGCCTGCTTCTTCTCCTAGACACCAGCGATCCACGTACTATGCAGTAAATAGACTCCAAACATAGATTATATCAAATATCCTATTTACTTATATACATACGTATTTACAGATCACTTCCACAGGTAACAAATGATAAACCAACCATACAGCATATGAGAGGTAAATTGAGAAGAAAAAATACAGAATTTCTGTGTATATATATATAAACTGACCAATCACAGTATAGGTCACTCTCATTATCTACCACACCCAACTTAACTCTTAGCACCTGTTGTATGAGTCACACACTGAAACATCATCACTACAACAATGGCTGCTAATTGGGTGACTCTGCAGAATATTTCCCCTCTCACCTAAATATCAAGCCTCTCTGTATAATTTATATCTTTCTGTAAATTCCTGGGTATATCAAAACCCCAACAATTATGTTATGTAATATGTTAGGTTATGTATTAATGGAATATGTAGTCATAATATGAATGGAATATATTGTATGTTATTAGAAGTAAATAAGGCCTTTATTTGTTATACTAATTGGATTTTATTGAAGATACAAAGATACAGTAGATGTAAAAATGGAAAGAGTGAATAAAAAATATCAAACTGATGCAGCAATGAACATTTAACTACTACTTCAAGGAGTGGAAAACAAAGATGGATTATTGGAAGATAGCAAGAAAGGTGAAACCTATATGAAGATCAGAAGATTGGATTATAGAAATCAAAGGGTATATGACAAAGAAAAGTTCCTATGTATTGTATGAAGGACTAACATTTAAAGTCAATTATTGTACTTAAAGTTCAAAGATAGATTGGAGGACATCTATTTTCTATATTTCCTTTGTTTACTTCACTTTTTCTTTACTATTTTCTTACTTTGTATTTCTATTTCTATTTCTTTTTTCTGCTTTAACTTTTAATATGTATTTTAAAACTCAATAAAATTTATTAAAAAATAATAATTAAAATAAGTAAAAATATAATACAATACATATAAATACAAATAAATTAAAGATACAATCCAAGAGGCAATAAAATTGTTCTTAAAAGGCTGCTCTATGGGACCAGCCATCCCCATGAGGAGCTGTTACCCTTCCCATCCGAGGCGAGGGGGCAGAACCAGGTCTTTAAGTTCTTCCAGAAGGCCAGAGCGATGGGGTGGGGGGGTAGAATGTTCCAAAGGGCGGGGTCCACCGCAGAGAAGGCCTGGTTACAGGCTTGAGGGGGGGAGAGAGGGAGGGGGAACGGCGGATCCGGAGGAACTACTAAAGTGAAGGATAGAGTTGCCAAGCAAACTGCAGACTATGCTAAATGTGCTTTCTCCTGTACTGTGTTTACTGTCTGCCCCCACTGATTAGACAGATATTGAAATGAATTTGTGAACTTGAGATGGTTTAAGAGAAAGTTGAAATGAGAGGAAGAGAAGGAAGGAGAAAAGGGAATGCTGTATGTGCAAATACTAGATGAGGGAGTTAGATTTTTGTGGAAGAGGTGGCGAGGAGCATAAAGGTGAAGGGATTTAGGGAAGAATGGGTTTCAAAACTTTGGAAATCTGAGTGCAGGATTTGTTAGTGAAAAGCCTGCAACAGGCTGGGGCAAACGAGATGCCTCTGAAAACAAAGTGCATCTCCCTTGTGTTTCCCCAGCCCTTGCAGCAAATTTAAACTGGGAAGGTCACGTGAGCTGTTTACTGAAGCGGCCAGATCTGTCTTAACAAGGCATTGCCCTTTTAACACAGCGGCACTTGGCAATGCTGGAAGCATTGGGGAAACAGTGCAAAAGCCCCATTCTAACAACATTGGCATGTGCGGGGCAGGGAAAATTTTCACCCTCCGCTTTTTATACCTGCCAGATTCTCCCATAAACGTGTTTTGTTAATGTTAAGGGCTGGTGTTTTTGTGTGTGTGTGTGTTTGGGAAAATTATGTGAGTCTGTCTCTTTAAACACCAACTCTTTCTATGGTGGTAAAGATGCATCCTGGCTATGCCTGCATCCTCCCTTAATTTTGGTGTGTTTTTGTGTATTGTCATTTGTACAAGCTTGCATGTGTATAGTAGGAAAGCTGAGAGCTTCCTAGCCTCACCCAAGCCCCTCCCCCCTCTTGTTAAAACTGCTTGAGGGGGAACTAAGGAGAGAAAGGGGAGAGGACAGAAGTGAAATACAATGCTTACACAGAAAATCCTTTTTCCCATCTCTTTAGGATTTTCTTTCTTTTGTAATATGGTTTTTTTAAAACTTTGCACCAAGATAAGCTTGTAAGCTTCTTGTTTAAGTCTTTTCCTGCGGCTACTGCTGTTGGTGAAAATGTTTTTTAGCTGTTCCTGTTAGGGAACAGCGGTTGCATCTTTCCAGGCGTAAGAGGGGGCAATGCTCAGTTTCTTTTTTCCCAGCCCTGTACGGTTACTTTTGGGGATTTATTGGACATTTTATAATGTTATGTGCCAATGCTTCTGCTCAGATGGCTGAGCTAGTTGCCTCAGCCAGGGCTCTGGAATTGGCCATAGACACAAGAACCACTGTGTACTTGCCTTTGAAATTTTATTTTTTGCATTGGGGAAAAAGACGATAAAATACACTGGGAAACTCTGTGGTGTAGAAATTTGTCAGCCCAGGATTCCTGGGGAGGGATTCCACGGGGACACAATCTGTCTATACCAAAACCCAGAGCTTTCCAAACTGTGTGTTGCAACACGCTAGTGTGTCAGCTACAGTATCTGGGTGTGTCGTGGCTGCTGCTGCCTCCATGCCCTGCCAGGATTCCATGCAGGTCCTAGTGCCTGCCTTGTGCCTTGCTGCCTCCAACCCTGCCCTGCCAGGATTCCGTGCAGGTCCTAGTGCAGGGATTTTCAAACTTTTGTCGTTGGCGACACACTAACGGCTGGCGCGCAAATCCTGAAAGTGCCACCACCACTGCAGCGTGCAAAAACCCAAAAGTGCGTCGTCATCGTCATGGAACCCGGAAGTGGTGATGGCCCACCGCCGCTGCTGTGCGTGTTGCCATGTGCGGCAGCGCGCCATCAGCACTTCCGGGTTGTTGCGCGACACACTTGAGGCCCCCAGGCGACACAGTACTCTGTCACAACACACAGTTTGGAAAGCCCTGTCCTAGTGCCTGCCTTGTGCCTTGCTGCCTCCAACCCTGCTGTGATTCCACGCAGGTCCTAGTGCCTGCCTTGTGCCTCCAACCCTGCCCTGCCAGGATTCTGCGCAGGTCCTAGTGCCTGCCTTGTGCCTTGCTGCCTCCAACCCTGCTGTGATTCCGCTCAGGTCCTAGTGCCTGGCTTGTGCCTTGCTGCCTCCAAACCTGCTGTGATTCCACGCAGGTCCTAGTGCCTGCCTTGTGCCTCCAACCCTGCCCTGCCAGGATTCCACGCAGGTCCTAGTGCCTGCCTTGTGCCTCCAACCCTGCCCTGCCAGGATTCCGCGCAGGTCCTAGTGCCTGCCTTGTGCCTGGCTGCCTCCAACCCTGCTGTTATTCCACTCAGGTCCTAGTGCCTGCCTTGTGCCTTGCTGCCTCCAACCCTGCCCTGCCAGGATTCCACGCAGGTCCTAGTGCCTGCCTTGTGCCTGGCTGCCTCCAACCCTGCTGTTATTCCACTCAGGTCCTAGTGCCAGGCTTGTGCCTTGCTGCCTCCAAACCTGCTGTGATTCCACGCAGGTCCTAGTGCCTGGCTTGTGCCTTGCTGCCTCCAACCCTGCTGTGATTCCACGCAGGTCCTAGTGCCTGCCTTGTGCCCTGCTCTAAAAGTGTGTCGCGAAATGATGCATGTCTAAAAAGTATGTCACCAACATGAAAAGTTTGGAAAACTCTGCCTCATCCACATCATTCAAAAAACCTTGAACAGCATCCAGCCCAGGATGGAGCGCTGTGGCACCCCACTAGAGATGTATCTCCAGGTAGATTTGACACTATTGACAACTACCCTTGGAGTACAATCCTTGAACCAACTGTGGATCCACCTAACGGTTGACTTGTCAAACCCATGGTGGATCATTTTGTTAATAAAGATGCTATGAGAGACTTTGTCAAAAGCCTTGCTAAAGCCCAAATATACTACCGTATACCCACAGCATTTCCTTGGTCAACTGGTCTATTAACTCTATCATGAAAGGAGATCAAGTTAGTCTGGCATGACTTGTTTGGCATAATCCATGTTGGCGCCAGTTAATTGCTCAGCATCAACGTCAAGCTCACAGGCCTGTAGTCTCCCAAGCCATGCTTCTTTCCCTTTTTGAAAATTGGAACATGAGCTCTCCTCCAGTCTTCTGGGACCTCCCCTGTTCTCTAGGACTTCTTAAAGATTACAGGGGACCTTGCAAAGGATAGGGAAAGTGTGGCATTTTCACAGGGGTGGCCAAGGTGATGGTAATGGGAGAAAAAGTATCTTCTTGGAAGGGAAGTCCAAGGCAGGAACTGATAGGAATTGAGGGCAAGGGGCAACTGCAGGCCCCTCTGGGCCACTGGGAGACTTTATGGCCCCTTGAAGCCTCATTTCACAGGAACCCCATACAAGGCAGCCCGGAAGCCAGCATTTCAGGGCATTGCTTCCTCTTCTGATGTCTTCTTGCCTCCTAATAAACACTGGCTTCTGTTACCAGTCCTACCATGTGTGTGTGTATGCATGCATGCGAGAGAACCCTTCAAAGTAGACCAGACTAGGAAACCAAAGACATCCGTGCTAATACTTTTATTATATGGTTATGGTAACAGAATCTTGCAAATCTGGATGTACCTCTCCCCTCCTTCCCTTTATCTTCATGAGAACCAAGGAGGGTTTTGTCTGAGATGATTTCTCAGGTTACATTTCTGACTCACTCAGGTTTCTTTTATCTGACTGTTGTCGTGGTTACGGCTCTTCCTCAAGGTTATTCCTTCTGCCCATTACCATGTGTGTATCTGCATCTGGGCCTGTCTCTATTAATTAATTAATTAAACACATTTCTATGCCGCTGCAATCAAAACAACCCTCCGCAGCTGACATAAAAAAAAACTGTACAAGATAAAACTCTATCCAGTGCAAAAATACAAACACAACACCAATAGAAAAAAAAGATAGAATAAAAAGACGGAAACATCAAGTCATATCAATCTCGTCCTAGAACCAGACTGTGCCTCTGTGTCAGAGATCACCCGATCTCTGCCAAAAAGGCAAGCAGACAAAGAGTTCATCAGGAGACTGGAAGATCGGCTCGCACTCATCCCAACGATCGGGAATACACATCTGGCCGAGCGTTGCCTAGACAACCGACAGACTGACCGCATGGGCACGCAGCAAAGGACACTGGGGGAGGGAAAGGTTTAAAGGTGCTTGTTGTTCCTGTTACCTGCATTCCAGTCTTTGTTCATGCTAGAGCTAACTCTGTATTCTATAATAAACTCTTCTGCTTCTAAGAACTCTGGTGCCTGGGAGTTACTTCAGCGCAGAGAGATTATAGCGATCAGAAGGAGTGCCTTACATAAAGACTGGAATCAATACACCAACCGGTTTTCCCGGGAGCGAACCCGAAAATTTTCGTAAGCTCCACGGTAGAGACCGGCGTCCACGCACCTTGACCAACGACCCGAAGAAATAAAAATTTTTCGGAAGGAGGAACCAGCAGCTGAGCGGCGGCGAAAGAGCGGCTTTCCCCCAAGCAGTTGAGCGGCGGAGGAAGAGCGGCTTTCCCCAAGCAGCTGAGCGGCGGCGGAAGAGCGGCAGCGCGCCAAACAGCTGAGAGGCGGCGATCCCTCAGCTGAGCGGCGGCGGAAGAGCGGCTTTCCCCCAAGCAGTTGAGCGGCGGAGGAAGAGCGGCTTTCCCCAAGCAGCTGAGAGGCGGCGGAAGAGCGGCAGCGCGCCGAACAGCTGAGAGGCGGCGATCCCTCAGCTGAGCGGCGGCGGAAGAGCGGCTTTCCCCCAAGCAGTTGAGCGGCGGAGGAAGAGCGGCTTTCCCCAAGCAGCGGAGTGGCGGCAGAAGAGCGGCAGCGCGCCAAACAGCTGAGAGGTGGCAATTCCAGCAGCGGCGGCAGCGGAGACCACCACGTGGTGGCAAAGCGGCGGCAGCGACCAGCGCTCCCAAGCAGCAAGCGGGCAGCAGAAACCACGCGGCGGCAGACGGCAGCGGAGACCACGGGGCGGCTGAAAGCATCTACTCTGAGAGGTACGAGAGGAAACCCCAACGAGCCCAATCGGGAGGACAGCACCCCAATCCTGAGAGGCCAAAGGGTGTCCAGGGCTATCACGTTGGAGGGAGCACATCCCACCACTCAACCACCCACCCACCCACGGAACTGTGAAAGCAAACTGGCCAATGGGAGTGGGTGAAGGGATGGAGGGACGCAGAGAGCAGAAAACTAAAAAGCGTGTTACCCAAACGCAATGAATTGGGACAGTTGAAGAAAAATTACCTCGCATGAACTACAGGGTGGAGGAATTAAATGAGAGACTTAATATGCTTATTACACTCCTGGACGGGAGGGAGAGGCAGATACACAAGACATGTCCACCCCCTTCCGAAGAGAATAGGAATCTAACAGAGCCTGGGGAGGAAGACGAAGAAAAGGGTCTCAACACACAGGACCAACCACGTACAACTCCACCCATACCACAACAGAGGTCGCTGGGCAGCAGGAAGGTACCGGTGGGGTTGCGAGAGCTGAAAATGAAGTTTGATGGAGACCCCAAAAAATTAGCATGCTTCATGACTCACGTAAAAGGGTTCATGGAAGAATTTGAAAACGATTTTTACACAGAGGAAGCGAAGGTCAGATATGTTTCTTGCTTCTTGGAAGGGGAAGCGGCTAGCTGGCTCATGAAATTGCATGATACCAAGGCAAGCACACTTCACAATTTCAATAAGTTCATGCAGGCTCTGCGGACCCGATTCGAAGACACACTGGCTAAAGTGTCGGCCAGAGTGCGCCTCCGAAACCTTGACCAGGGGAAAAGTACTGTTGTGGAATATGCCATGGAGTTCAAAAGTATCCTTAGTGAACAATGGCCGCAATGGCTGGAAGAATTCCAAATTGAATACTTCCAGTACGGCCTGAGACAAGACTTATTAGAGCTCATGGTGGGGAGGGAAGAACCAAAAACATTAGAAGGCTGGATCCAACTGGCAGGCCGTATTGAGCAAAGCCAGAGACAACTGAGGACCATTAAAAAGTTCAAACATTTGAAGAGGAAACCTGAACCCACCACACAGCCCACCCGAACGGAAGTCAAGAAACCCCCAGAGAAGAAAAGTGAAAAGGAGGTGAGTGTCAAACGTAAAGACAACACGGCAGCCATGGCAAAATGGAGACACCCCACACACGCGGACGAAGACAGTGACAGCGAGGAATATAATTACGAATCCCAGATGGCGGGAAACGAGGAAAAGTCTGCGCTAAAGTGCGCAGCGGGGCAGGCCCTCACAAAAGGGCGCAATGAGAAGATTTGCCGCAACCCCACAATGCACATTCAGGTATGCCTAAAAGCTGTGGGGGGGAGGAGGAAGTACTCTGGGTTGGCAATGCTAGACTCGGGCTGCTCAAGGAGTTTGATGCACCCGGACGTGGCTGACTACTTGGGACTGAGACTTTTTGAACTAAAAACGCCCATTACCTTCTGTCAGTTGGATGGTTCTGAGATGAAAGGGGGGCCAGTGGAGCAGTATACGGAGGAAGTACAAATGACTTTGGGAAACCACGTAGAAACTTTGAGGTTCATTGTGGCCCCCATTGCAACAAGACCCATTGTGTTAGGACTGAAATGGCTGAGAGCTAGAAATCCTAGGGTGGATTGGGTCTCCGGGGAAATTGACTTTGTGGACGGAACTTATGGGGGGACGCGCAAAGAAAGAGATGTGGATGACTGGGAAGTGGGGGCAGCTGGGATGGAATTTTGGAACGAGGATTGGGAACAAGGGGACGAAAGCAATCCACAGGCGATCCCGGAAAAATACCTCCCAGTTAGTGAAGTGTTTGGTAAGCAAGAATGCGACCAAGAGCCCCCCCATAGACAGTCAGATGCAATGGTAGACCTCATCCCTGGGGCACCGTTCCCGAAACCCAAGATGTATGCCATGACTCAGAAAGAACTAGCGGAACTCCGCAAGTTCATTGATAAAAATTTGGCACGTGGCTTCATTGAACCAGCCAATTCCCTGTTAGCGGCCCCAGTGTTATTTAGGAAAAAGAAAGATGGATCACTGCGGTTGTGCACAGACTACCGGGGGCTCAATGCAATTTCAGTCACTAACCAGTACCCCCTACCCTTACTGAAAGACATGTTAGCCCAACTATCGAAAGGGAAGGTCTTCACGAAGTTGGATGTAAGGGAAGCGTATTACCGGGTACGCATGAGGGAGGGGGATGAGTGGAAAACCGCATTCAATTGCCCACTAGGATCATTTCAATACCGGGTGCTCCCGTTTGGGATTGCGGGCAGACCGGGAATCTTCATGAGATTCATAAACGAGGTATTGTATGAATTTTTGTACAAAGGGGTAATTGTATATTTAGATGATATCTTAATTTTCTCAGAAAACCTAGAAGAGCACATGGAACTGGTCAAAAAGGTGCTAGAAAAGTTATTAGAAGCAAAATTGTTTGTCAAACTGGAAAAGTGTGAGTTTCACAAGGACAAACTAGACTTTCTGGGGTACCGCATCTCGAATGCAGGCATTGAAATGGACCCTGAGAAAGTCAAGGCGGTTTTAGGGTGGCAACCCCCCCGAACGCGCAGGCAGCTCCAAGCATTTCTGGGATTTGCTGGGTTCTACAGGCAGTTTATCCCAGATTTCGCGCAGATTGCGCTACCCCTAACCGACTTGCTGAAAACAAAAGGCAAGGGGGAAAAACGCAAAAGCCCCACCGCCAAGCACAAAATTAGTGTGGACCCAAGAATGCCAAGAAGCTTTTGACAAGCTAAAGGCATTGTTCACGGAGGAGCCCATCCTCAAGCATCCTGAGCCTGACAAACCGTTCGTAATTCACACGGACGCGTCACTCAATGCAGTTGGGGCCATTTTACTACAAGCAGATGACAGGGAGAAATTGAGACCATGTGCCTACATTTCTCGGAAATTTAACGAAACAGAGAAAAGATGGCATGTTTGGGAAAAAGAGGCATTCGCAGTAAAACACGCGTTAAGCACGTAGCGACACCTCTTGGAAGGGACAGCTGAGCCGTTTCAGGTGTGGACGGATCATAAAAATTTGGAAGCCCTCAAATCCCCGAGAAAATTGAACCCTAAGCATCTCAGATGGGCAGAGTTCCTGAGTAGGTTCAACTTCACGTTGAAATATTTCCCTGGGGGGAAAAACCTCCTGGCGGATGCGCTTTCGCGTCTGCCGCAGCATGAAGGCAAGATGGAGGAGATCTTTGAGTCTATAATCCCTTCCCAACCAGGGGAGGAGCAGACGCAACTGGCACCAGTGGTCAGGGGAGAGGGGAATTTGGCTGTCACCCGTAGCAGCGCGAAACACAGGACGGATTGTGATTCATTCGCAGGAGACCTGCGAGCGGCAACAGTTACTGACACTTGGTGGGTGGAGCACAAACATACGCTAGAGGAGCGAGATGGCATGGGTTGGAAAGACAAGAAAGCATACGTCCCCGAATCCTTAAGACAAAGGGTTTTGAGTATGCACCACGACCACAAAACGGCAGGCCACTTCGGCTTCCTAAAAACACTACATTTAGTCAGGGGAAAGTTTTGGTGGCCATCGTTGCGCGCGGACGTGAAAGCTTATGTGCGAACATGCCCCACGTGTGCCACAGCAAAAAGGAAAATGGGCAAACCCACAGGAAAATTACAGGAGGTAGCTAGCCCAACACAGCCATGGAAGCAAATTGCCATGGACTTCATAGTGGACTTACCAGTGAGCAACAAATACACGGCCATCTGGGTAGTCACAGACCTCTTTTCCAAACAGGCACACTTCATTGCATGCAAAGGCATACCGAACGCCCAGAAGCTAGCGAGACTGTTCATCCAACACATCTACAGGGCCCACGGAACGCCGGAACGCATAATCAGCGATCGCGGCAGCACGTTCACATGCAAATTTTGGAGGGCATTTTTGAAGTTAATTGGATCAGAACAGGGGCTTAGTAGTGCGTTCCATCCGTGCACAGACGGAGCAAGTGAACGCCTTAACGCCACACTGGAACAGTACCTGAGATGCTACATAAACTACCAACAAACTGATTGGGCAGAACTCTTGCCGTTCGCAGAAGTCGCGTACAACAACACGCTCCATCAAAGCACAGGGCTTTCACCATTCAAAGCGGCTACAGGGCAGGATTTTGTAACGATACCTGAATTGGCAATGACCCAGAGCACTGACTTAGAGCAACTGGCCAATAATGGTAAAGACGCTAGAAGAAGCCAAGGCTAACTACAAAAAACATGCAGACCGCAAACGGGAGAAAGAATGGGAATTGAGAGTTGGGGACAAGGTGTACTTATCCACCAAAAACTTACGGTCCACGCAACAGTCACGAAAACTAGCGGCCAAGTTCATAGGCCCATTTAAGATCCTTGCAGTAATTAACCCAGTAACGGCCAAACTGGAACTGCCAAAGGCTCTGAGAAAGATACACCCCGTGTTTCACATTAGTTTGTTGAAACAATACCATGCTTCACATCAGTGGCACCCGGAACCAGAAGCACCCACACCAATACTGGTGGAGGGAGAACCACATTTTGAGATAGACAGGATCTTGGACTCGAGATGGCACAGGGGGCAGCTGCAATACCTAGTCAAATGGACCCATCTCCCGATTGGCGACAGAGAGTGGGTCAACGCCAAACACACACGCGCCCCTAAATTGGTCAAGAAGTTCCATAAAGAGTACCCAGACAAACCCCAGTGAATGGAAATAGTCTGGTTTGTATATAGGGGGGGGGATGAGTCTTGGGGCGGGAGCATGTCAGAGATCACCCGATCTCTGCCAAAAAGGCAAGCAGACAAAGAGTTCATCAGGAGACTGGAAGATCGGCTCGCACTCATCCAACAATCGGGAATACACATCTGGCCGAGCGATGCCTAGACAACCGACAGACTGACCGCATGGGCACGCAGCAAAGGACACTGGGGGAGGGAAAGGTTTAAAGGTGCTTGTTGTTCCTGTTACCTGCATTCCAGTCTTTGTTCATGCTAGAGCTAACTCTGTATTCTATAATAAACTCTTCTGCTTCTAAGAACTCTGGTGCCTGGGAGTTACTTCAGCGCAGAGAGATTATAGCGATCAGAAGGAGCGCCTTACACTCTGAGAATTGGAAAACTCAAAGTGGCAGTAGGGTGCGTGGTTTGCCTCTGCTTGCCGACAGGCAATAGGGAAGTCACAAGCAGCTGGAAATATGAAGAGGCTAAAAAAGGAGACAAATAACTGATCCTTAGGGTCACAGCTCAGGAGGAGGAAATTTGCCCTGATTAGAGAAAGTTTCCTAGCTGCCAATGATGGACACACAATTTCACCAGTTCTGAGCACTGAAAGATGACCATCCTGGGAAAAAAGGAGGCAGAAGCCAGGCAGCCAATCAGAGAAGCCAAAAAAGTGGGATTGCAGACAGGAGGATAAAGGGAAGAGCCTTTGGGGCAAGAGTCCAGAGAAGGCATCCATCGCTGCTACACTCCAGACATGGTGTCCTCCTGTCTTGTTGCAATCCATCTTCGCTCCCTCTGGCACCTACAGCTCATATTGAGGGTTCCAGCTGGCATTGGGCCCTACTTGGATGCTGCACTGTGGTCATCAACTTGAACTCTTGATGATGAAATTCTTTCTCTATAGAGTGGTCCATCTATTCTTTGATAGCTTATTTTAGCTGTTTAGTCAACTTAGTTTTATCTCACGTTTGCATGCTGCAGAGTAAAAATGGATTGCATTCCTTTTCGTTTCTTGTCTTTGGTTATCACTCCGCCATGAAAAATGTGGTTAAGACACAATCCGACACGTCCCTAAGCGTAAATGGTTTGCTTTTTGACTGGGGGAATGGGTGCATCTGAGTTCCCCTAGCCAAACATAAGGATAAGAGGTCAGGAGTTTTATTATTATTATTATTATTATTATTATTATTATTATTATTATTATTTTCTTTCTCTTTTTCTTTCTCTTTCCTCCCTTCCTCCCTCTTTTCTTTTCTTTTTTAAAATAGCCAGCCCAATTGACGAGGATGCTAAGTGGGTCAAACATACACACACGCAAAGCACACATTTAACAATATACATTGTTAAAAATCCCAATTTTTAAAAAACCACATAGGCAACCAATGAATAAAAGAATCCATAGGGCTCAGCAGCACTGCACTGCTAGTTTATCAAATGCCAATCTGATAGGGACCTAGATGCCTCCAGGGGGAAAGTGCTCAAAAGATGGAGCTGAACCGTTGAGTGTATCAACACTGGACATCCACCTGTAGCCTTTACAATTTGAGGGAAGGGGAAGACGTTGCTGGACAGGGGAGAGAAAGGTGCATACTTTAGATGACCAGCAGAGCAGCAGGGATATGGCACCAAAGGCATTAATGCAATTCCATCCAAGTTGATCATTTTATGGAAAGTAAGGCAATTGATCATACCAACGCTCCTTCCAAACTCCATGCATTTATATGGTTTCTCCGCCATGGATGCTCTTATGGGAAGTAAGATGTCCGCTGTGAGTAAAGCTCTTTCCACACTCCATGCATTGATAGGGTTTCTCCCCTCGCCATCAGCGCTTCCGGGTTTTGACGCGACACACCTGGGCCCCGCAGGCGACACACTTTTGTGTCGCAACACGCAGTTTGGAAAGCTGTGCTAAAATGCTAGTATCACCTTTTTAAAATGCTAATAACGAAGGCTAAAATTCCAGGTAACAGATCCTTTTATGGGAAGTAAGATAACTGCTCTGAATAAAGGTCTTTCCACAGTTCACACATTTATATGGCTTCTCCCCTGTGTGGGTCCTTTTATGGGAAATAAGGTCACTGCTATTAGGAAAGCTCTTTCCACACTCCACACATTTATATGGCTTCTCCCCTATGTGGATCCTTTTATGGGGAGTAAGGGAACTGCTTGTTCTGAAGCTCTTTCCACACTCTCTGCATTTATATGGCTTCTCCCCTGTGTGGATCCTTTTATGGAAAGTAAGGGAACCACTATGACTGAAGCTCTTTCCACACACCACACATTTATATGGCTTCTCCCCTGTGTGGATCCTTTTATGGGAAGTAAGTTGGCTGCTCCGAATAAAGGTCTTTCCACAGTCCATGCATTTATATGGCTTCTCCCCTGTGTGGATTCTTTTATGGAAAATAAGATTACTGTGTTGGCTGAAGTCTTTTCCACACTCCAAGCATTTATATGGCTTCTCCCCTGTGTGGATTCTTTTATGGAAAGTAAGATTACTGTGTTGGCTGAAGTCTTTTCCACACTCCAAGCATTTATATGGCTTCTCCCCTGTGTGGATCCTTTTATGGAAAGTAAGGGAACCACTATGACTGAAGCTCTTTCCACACACCACACATTTATATGGCTTCTCCCCTGTGTGGATCCTTTTATGGGAAGTAAGTTGGCTGCTCCGAATAAAGGTCTTTCCACAGTCCATGCATTTATATGGCATCTCCCCTGTGTGGATTCTTTTATGGAAAGTAAGATTACTGTGTTGGCTGAAGTCTTTTCCACACTCCAAGCATTTATATGGCTTCTCCCCTGTGTGGATTCTTTTATGGAAAGTAAGATTACTGTGTTGGCTGAAGTCTTTTCCACACTCCAAGCATTTATATGGCTTCTCCCCTGTGTGGATCCTTTTATGGACAGTAAGAGACCCATTTTCACAGAAGATCTTTCCACAGTCCATGCACTTATATGGCTTCTCCCCTGCGTGGATCCTTTTATGGGAAGTAAGTTGGCTGCCTCTTTTGAAGCTCTTTCCACACTCCATGCATTTATATGGCTTTTCTCCTGCGTGGAACCTTTTATGAGATGTAAGGGACCAATTTTCATGGGAAAGAATGAATCTGCAATTGTAGTGTTTTCCATTCTCTCTGAATATATAATCTTCTCCTTTGGTGTGAGTTGGATAGTGCTCATTTACATCTAATTTGTCTTTGAATAGGTTTACACTTTTCCCAATATTTTTTTTCTTTATTTTTCCTTCTCGGGCAAGAAAGTCTTGAATCTGAGCATCAATGGAAGATGGGCTTTCCTGATTCCAATTCTTTGACTGGTTTCTCTCATGCCTTTCTAGTTCCATTTGAACTGCAGGCTTCTCTGTTCTGTCTCCATGCCTGATGATTTGGAATGGTTCCCTGGAAACTTTATTCTCCTGCTCATTATTTCCTTGAAAGGAAAAGAGAAATAAACGTTATAGCAAGGTTAGGGAAAAAAATCAAACTGGAGGAAGTCATATAAATTTCCTTCTGAAAGTTTGCCAAAGTCCAGTATCTTGCACATTTGCTTGCTTACACTGGATTAACCCTAAACAGCATGTTTGCAATGGAAAAACAGCTGATTTGATTCCAGCTAAAGAGGGCCAAGACTTGACGTTGCCAAAAACCAGCCAATATCATTATTGAACAATGATTACACGTTGTTTGCAATGATTCTGGCTGGAGGGATGCAAATAGGATTTAGGATTGCATGAATTTATTCAGAAGATAATATGGGTTTTTACCTAAGATAAGATTAGAAATGTATTGGAGATTTTGGAATACTTAGAACAACATAATGAAGAACAAGCTGCGCCGATCTTCTTAGATGCAGAGAAGGCCTTTGACAATTGAAACTGGAGTTTCTTGTATAAAATTTTGGAAGATATGGACTTTGGGGAGAATCGATCTCTACTTTGCGAAAAGCACAAATAATTGTTAATGGAGAATTAAGAATACTTTGTGAGATACAAAAGGAACTAGACAAGGATGTCCTTTGTCTCTGCTGCTGAGGGCATTTGCTGAGGATTTGGTGGTAATTTTGGAAGATCCTTTGGAGGGAATAGAAATACTGATGGAAAAATTAAAGGAATTTGGTATTTTAACGGGTTTTAAGGTTAATAATCAAAAGACAAAGATGTTAACCAATGTATGTTATTTCAAAATAATTCTGTTGAGGCATGGAATTAAATTAAGAATATTTAAGATGGGGGAAATGAAAATTGTCATTGTTGGGGAGAAAGTCTGTGATAAAAATAATGTTTTGCCTAGAATGATGTTTTTCTTTCAAACAATACCTCTTTTGACAACTGATGTACCATTTAAGCAATGGCAGAACGATAGATCTATTTTTGTACGGCAAGGGAAAAAGCTGGGGGCTGCTGAGAAAGAAGAGAATTTTAGAACTAGAAGGGCACGACCTGAGTTCTGGATGGCATGGATGTCTGTGGTACAATGAAGTTAAGGTTAAGAGCCAGTTTGGTCTAGTGTTAAGGCAACAGGCTAGAAAGTGAGAGAGAGACTCACACAGGAGAGTGTGAGTTCTAGTCCCGCCTGAGGCATGAAAGCCGGCTGGGTGACTTTGGGCCAGTCCCTGTCTCTCAGCCCTAGGAAGGAGGCAATGGCAAACCATTTCTGAAATCTTGCCAAGAAAACTGCAGGGACTAGCCCAGGCAGTCGCCGAGGATCAGACACGATTGAACGGCTGGAAAAAAAAGTTAAGGTTAATGTAGATTAATTGAAGAGAATTAATTAATGTAGATTTTAAACACCATGATGTTAGAAGGGCCATATTGAGAATATGGAACAGATACAAACCCAGACTGTGACCCAAAGTTTATGGCTCTCAGCACAAGAAGCATTTTATAGAAGAGAAGCCGCAGGCAAAGACAAATGGAGAACATGTTGAGAGCTATTAGAACATGAGCAAGGGGAATACCAAATGAGATCAGGAGAGCAACTGATGGCAGAGGGATATCTTTGTCCATATTGACAGTTATCAGAAAGATTCAAGATAGAGAAAAGATTTTTCAAAGTTATGTTGGAAATGTGAAGAACACGAAGGGTCATTTTATCATGCTTGGTGGACTTGTCAAAAAGCCAGAAAAGTTTGGATCCAAATTCATACAGTGATACAGAGAATTTTAAAGATCAATATCCAACTGAAACCAGAACGCTTTCTGTTGGGACGAATGGATAGTTCTGGATGGGGTAGCACTGCCCCAGACAGACCCGGTACGTAACTTGGGGGTCCTCCTGGACTCACGACTCCTGCTCGAAGAGCAGTCGTGGCCAGGAGGGCCTTTGCACAACTTCGTGTTGTGAGCCAGTTGCGTCCTTTCCTGGAGCGAGAGGCCCTTTGAACAGTCACTCATGCCCTGGTTATCTCACATATAGACTACTGTAATGCGCTCTACATGGGGCTACCCTTGAAGAGTATCCGGAAGCTTCAGCTGATCCAGAATGCAGCGGGAACGAACCATCTTAGAAGTCCCATATCGGACACATGTGACACCATTATTACGCGAGCTGCACTGGGTTCCAGTCTGCTTCCGGGTGCAATTCAAGGTGTTGGTTATGACCTTTAAAGCCCTTCATGGCATGGGACCAGGTTACCTAAGGGACGTCTTATCCCCATCACATCGTCCCGTCCCATCCGGGCATGGATAATTAATAAGTAGGAGAAGGTATTCTACGGACCCCATCAGTTAAAGAATTCCATCTCACGGGGGTCACGGAAGCGTGCCTTCTCTGCAGTAGCGCCTGCTCTGTGGAATATCCTTCCCCCAGAGTTAAGACAGCCCACCTCGCTCCTGGACTTCAGGAAACAACTCAAGACTTGGCTTTGCCAACAGGCCTGGGGCGGAAAGAAGAGCATAAACTCCTGGGGATGGCTAACATCGTAGGATAGCCCTAGAATTGCCCTTCCAAGGTTGAAAGAAGACATCACCATCTTAATTTTATTATATTTATTGTATTTTTAAATTGTTATTTTAATGTTTGATATTTTGTAGATTTGTAAACCGCCCCGAGTCCCTTGAGGGAGTTGGGCGATGAGAAATCGAATGAATAAATAAATAAATAAATAAATAAATAGACAGTTAGAAAAGAGTCACGGAAGATTGTTTCTGTCTCTGATAACCGCAGCGAGACTATTATATGCACAAAGGTGGAAGGACCCTGAAATACCTACAGCAGAGGAATGGTTGGTGAGGATGACAGAATTCGCAATTCACTGTTAAGAAGATTGGAAGCCACTTCTTTATTACTTTTTCTTTTTATTCTTTTTTCCTTTTCTCTTTAATTCTTTTTTATACTTTCTTCTGATTCACTTATTATTTTACTCCACCTTCTTTACTTCCTCTTCAAAACTTGTGTTGTTTTTACTCTGATAAAATTTATTTAATAAAATAATAATAATAATAATAATAATAATGATGATGATGATGAAATAGCTGATGACATCTAAGTACAAAATGTCTTCCTGAACGCTCTGATTGGAGAGTAGCAAACCCTTACCCAGAGAGGCCACGTTCCTATAATTCTCCAGCATGACTTCCCAATGCAGCGTTTTTTGGGGAGGATCCAGCTGAGACCACTCCTCCTCGGAGAAAGACACAGCCACCTCCTCAAAGGACACAGGACCCTCCTGAACATGGAAAAAAAGAACAGAACAGGCCCAGGAGGATTTACAAGATCTGCCCTATTGTTCACAAATAGTTAAATGGCTAGGCTTGGTAGGATTCCAAGGTTTAGGTGAGAAAATGGAAAGAGCCAAAAGCCTTTGACTGAAGAAATAATGCAGGCAGGTTAAATCAACTTGATTGATTCTGCAGGACTTTCAGTGCCATTCAGTGAAAGCAACTCCAGTCTATCATATAGCTATCTATCCATCCATCCATCATCAAAAGACTGTCTGAAGAGAATCAACTGGCAGATGGGCCTTGGAAACCCCACCTATCAATGACTCCAATCCATCTGGTGTTTGAAGAAGGAAATGGGGGGGGGGTTCTTTCTAGCATTTCGGAAAATGGCTTATGGTGTCCCTAGACGAACCAACCCTGTCCATGCTCAACACCTTCATGAAGGAGACACCCAACCCAGTTTCTGCTCCTCCTCAGATTGCAAGGGAGTTGTTAGTAGTGCGAGCCATTAGCTGAATAGGGGATCAGAGAGCGGAGAAAGTTTCCTGGGAAGGACATTTCTTAGCCTTTGCAATGCTGGATTGTTTGGCCTCCAAATCCAGGAACTAATCAGAGGATTAGAAACTACTTGGAAGCGGGGACTTCCGGTGGGGACATGGCAGACTGAACAGCTGTGCTTGCGGGCTCCACGGGCAGAACTGACAACGTGGCAGTTTTTTTGGGCTCAGGCAGGTTTTTCCTGAAGCCCAGGAGCATTTTACCAGGAAAGAAAAACGCTCGGAATCACCCCATTTGTCCTCCAGGACGGAGTACAGAAAGTTTCCTGAGAATGACATTTCAGAACAATTTTTACTTAGAGACTTTTCCATCTGGCCACCTTCATTGAATATTAATTGTCTGCCTTATCTTTTAATCTGATGTGCTTTTTTTCCTGTTCACTGATTGTAAACAAGGCTTTTAAAAAAGGTAAATGTGCCAGTGTGAATATTTAGTTGTTTTCGAGCAGCCTTGCCCAATTCCAAGTCAAAGAATTGCAAGAAGAATGGGTCTCTTGAAGGATTTTGTAAAATTAGTTATTGAAAACTAGGGAGAGTATCTAGCACAAGGAGAGGTAAGTACTGGTCTTAAAAAAGATTGTGCTATGTAAACCAGCTTGACTTGCTGAAGGAAAGAGAGAATACAAATCTAATAAATTTCCATCCCTTACTTGAGTTGGAGGTTCAACCGCTGTTTCAGCTCCACCATAAGGAAGAGTTGTTCGAGTCTTCCCTGTGTGGGAGACAGAATTTTTGAAATGCATAATTAATAAGTAGAAGGTATTCTACAGAAGAGAAGACATAGAGATGAGATAGCTGGATCTCTAAGGGGAATGGGAGAACATCTGATTACCTCCTGAGGTGTCCTGACTTCGATCTTCCTGAGAGATCATCCTTCCCGCAGGATCTCTGATCTCCACAACGAAGGACTTGAAATAGTAGGCAAGAGAAAAGAGGAAGAATTAACGGACATCACACAACATGAATGGGATTCTTGTTCTCTAAACACAACGTCAAGGCCCCCAAGAATTAGGGAAGCATCTCCACATAGAATGAATGCCAGAAACTTCTGGTAGGGAGGGCTTAAGGATTCAAACACATTGTTTATTCCTTTCAACCCCCTTCTGGGTTTCCAAGATGAAGGTCTCTCACCTGCAAGCCGACCTGCTCCTTCTGCTCCTCCGCCTGGCTTAGGAGGAAGCCTTCGGCCAGGGCCACCGCCTGGCAGCTGGTCTCTGCTCCACACTCCCGCACCCAGCTCTCCATCTGCTGGGGCAGAAGGGCCAGGAACCGCTCCAGAACAACCAGGTCCAGCATCTGAGCTTTGGTGTGCTTTTCTGCTCTCAACCATCGGCTGCAAAAGTAGTGGAGTTGGCTGCAAAGTCCTCGGGGACCCTCAGCCTCCTGGTATTGGACCCTCCTGAAGTTCCAGGGCTGAGCTTCTGAACGGATGGCTTCCTCCTCCAGCATCTTCTGCCCAGTTCTTGTCCGGATCTCCCCACAGCTCCCAGGCTCAACAGCAGAAGGTCCTTTTCCAGTTCCCTCACTTGCTAAAGGTTGTCTCTCCATTCTTTCTCTGTCCTGAAACGGAGCTCCAAATGGGTCTGAGGAATCTTGTGGATCTCCAAATGCCTTTTCTTTCATAGGACCTTCTTGTAGCAGCAGGAATGACCCCAGCAAGCCATTCAGCCCTCTGTGCCCAAGAGATAATTTTGTCTGTAAGCACGGATTTACAAATGGCTTCCGGTTTCTGTATCTCAGATGGAAAATAAAATAAAATCCAAGAATTAGGAGGTTATGGATTTAATCACTGAACAACACTCATTTCCATGGAATACATTTTTCTGTAGTGTTATAGGATTGCAGTGGCATTGAGCAGATAGATCCTTTGCATGTATGTGTCACACCATTACACCACACAACATGCCCTGAGCCCAAACAGGTCCACCAACCGCAGGGGCCGAGTTCCCATAAATCACAGGGCTTGAAAGAACGTAGCTTAAGGTGGTGTCCTGCTTCACTCGCCTTCCTAAGACACACTGAACTGCGGAGGATCCATCCCTGTTTTGGCCTCATCCAGCACGTGGCGAGAATGCAGGCAGAGTCTTTGGCATCGCCTTCCGTGCAAAGCTTTCCTTATTTCTTGCTTGGCATCTGCACTGCACTCTCTCCCTCCCTCCCCACTCAGGGGCTCTTCCCAGGAAATGGGGCGTGGAGGGCTCCCCCGGATCCCCTCCTCCTTCCTGGGGTCCTCGATTTGTTCCTGGGGGCAACTCGGCTGGTCTGGAGCTCTGCTTTCCCGCCTGCCTGTTACGTGCATGGAAAGGGGCGGCAGCGGAACATGGGATCCGGGATCCCCCACTCCCAGGACTCAGAAGATTGAACTGGATGAGGACTTGGCGTGCGTCTCTTCCTTCTCTGCCACCCTCGGCACGGGGAGAAGGCCCCCCACTCACCCAGGGCCACGGCAGGATCTCTTCCCTGCAAGACTTCCCTGCAGCTTTTTTGCTGCCTGCAAAGCTCAAAGGGTTAAAGAGAGAGAGTGCAGCGTCCTAGACAGGCAAGACTTGGTGATGTCACTCCCTTCCCACCCTCCTCTGCAAAGCCGCCTGTGGCATTCGCCCTCCAGTGGCCCAGTGCTGAAGTGCATGGTGTTTTCCTTCTCTTTGTAGAGGGAACCTGGTGGATTCTCCGTGCATTGTAGGTTCCCATGCAAAGAGGGAGAAAGGGTGCGTTTTCCATGGGGGGCCACGGAGAAGGAGGCTCTCGTGTCCCCCCCGATCAGGCAGCCACCTGATCAGGCACACCACCGCCCCCCCGCCGCCCCTACCCTGGGGTCTTGGCTGGTGCCATACCTGGAAACCAGCTGGGCACATCTCAGAAAGGGGGACTCCCCCTTCTTCTCCCAGGCAGGTCTCCCTAATACACACCAGACCAGCTTTCTCATCCATGATGAAATGATGATGAGGGTGGCCTTATTACATACTGACCTGGCGTTCAGCAGCAGCAATTGACAACCCAGGGCCTTGAAAGTCTGCCATCCGGGGCCCAGGAGTGAGTTCGAGGGGCTGGAATGAGCGACAGGAACAATATACCTGTGGCCTATTCCTCGTGAATGCTCTGCCCCACGTCTCCCGCCATATCTCCTTCTACCTGTCACTTGTTGTTCAGTCGTTTAGTCGTGTCCGACTCTTCGTGACCTCATGGACCATAGCACGCCAGGCCCTCCTGTCCTCCACTGTCTCCCGGAGTTTACTCAAATTCGTGTTCATTGCATCGGTGATGCTATCTAACCATCTCATCCTCTGCAGTCCCCTTCTCCTTTTGCCCTCAGTCTTTCCCAGCATCAGTCTTTTCCAGTGAGTCCTCTCTTCATTTGCCTGCTAGGTTGTTTTAAATATATTATGTATCATGCATCATGAATTCTTCTTCTTCTTCTTCTTCTTCTTCTTCTTCTTCTTCTTCTTCTTCTTCTTCTTCTTCTTCATCATCATCATCATCATCATCATCATCACTCGTAGGTAAGATTGTCTTCCAAGGGTAAAATCTTAACAGTGGATCCGTAAGTGGCTGTAAAGGCCAATTCTGGATCCGCACAACCTCCCACAATGAGGACATAGGTTTCCGGGTGGAAGACGGTCATGAATTATTATTCCTGCCTTTATTGATTCATTATTCATTCTTCAATTTGTAGGCTGCCCCATTCCAGATGACTCTGTCTTTACAATTAGCAGGAAATTCCGCTTGTGATATGTGGAAAACTCAGGGTGGTAACTACGTCACTAAAAAGTGACCAACATGGCTTCTGGAAACAACTGTAGAGTCAGAATTTTATCAACCCCACAATTATGGATCATTTATTTATTTATTTATTTATTTATTTATTTATAATTCAATTTATATCACCGCCCCATCTCCCCCGAAGGGGACTCTGGGTGGTTTACAGTCAATAATTAAAATAAGTAAAAATATAATACAATACATATAAATACAAATAAATTAAAGATACAATCCAAGAGGCAATAAAATTGTTCTTAAAAGGCTGCTCTATGGGACCAGCCATCCCCATGAGGAGCTGTTACCCTTCCCATCCGAGGCGAGGGGGCAGAACCAGGTCTTTAAGTTCTTCCAGAAGGCCAGAGCGATGGGGTGGGGGGGTAGAATGTTCCAAAGGGCGGGGTGGGGGGGTAGAATGTTCCAAAGGGCGGGGTCCACCGCAGAGAAGGCCTGGTTACAGGCTTGAGGGGGGGAGAGAGGGAGGGGGAACGGGGGATCCGGAGGAACTACTAAAGTGAAGGATAGAGTTGCCAAGCAAACTGCAGACTATGCTAAATGTGCTTTCTCCTGTACTGTGTTTACTGTCTGCCCCCACTGATTAGACAGATATTGAAATGAATTTGTGAACTTGAGATGGTTTAAGAGAAAGTTGAAATGAGAGGAAGAGAAGGAAGGAGAAAAGGGAATGCTGTATGTGCAAATACTAGATGAGGGAGTTAGATTTTTGTGGAAGAGGTGGCGAGGAGCATAAAGGTGAAGGGATTTAGGGAAGAATGGGTTTCCAAAACTTTGGAAATCTGAGTGCAGGATTTGTTAGTGAAAAGCCTGCAACAGGCTGGGGCAAACGAGATGCCTCTGAAAACAAAGTGCATCTCCCTTGTGTTTCCCCAGCCCTTGCAGCAAATTTAAACTGGGAAGGTCACGTGAGCTGTTTACTGAAGCGGCCAGATCTGTCTTAACAAGGCATTGCCCTTTTAACACAGCGGCACTTGGCAATGCTGGAAGCATTGGGGAAACAGTGCAAAAGCCCCATTCTAACAACATTGGCATGTGCGGGGCAGGGAAAATTTTCACCCTCCGCTTTTTATACCTGCCAGATTCTCCCATAAACGTGTTTTGTTAATGTTAAGGGCTGGTGTTTTTGTGTGTTTGGGGAAATTATGTGAGTCTGTCTCTTTAAACACCAACTCTTTCTATGGTGGTAAAGATGCAGGTCCTGGCTATGCCTGCATCCTCCCTTAATTTTGGTGTGTTTTTGTGTATTGTCATTTGTACAAGCTTGCATGTGTATAGTAGGAAAGCTGAGAGCTTCCTAGCCTCACCCATGCCTCCCCCCCTTCTTGTTAAAACTGCTTGAGGGGGAACTAAGGAGAGAAAGGGGAGAGGACAGAAGTGAAATACAATGCTTCCACAGAAAATCCTTTTTCCCATCTCTTTAGGATTTTCTTTCTTTTGTAATATGGATTTTTTTAAACTTTGCACCAAGATAAGCTTGTAAGCTTCTTGTTTAAGTCTTTTCCTGCGGCTACTGCTGTTGGTGAAAATGTTTTTTAGCTGTTCCTGTTAGGGAACAGCGGTTGCATCTTTCCAGGCGTAAGAGGGGGCAATGCTCAGTTTCTTTTTTCCCAGCCCTGTACGGTTACTTTTGGGGATTTATTGGACATTTTATAATGTTATGTGCCAATGCTTCTGCTCAGATGGCTGAGCTAGTTGCCTCAGCCAGGGCTCTGGAATTGGCCATAGACACAAGAACCACTGTGTACTTGCCTTTGAAATTTTTATTTTTTGCATTGGGGAAAAAGACGATAAAATACACTGGGAAACTCTGTGGTGTAGAAATTTGTCAGCCCAGGATTCCTGGGGAGGGATTCCACGGGGACACAATCTGTCTATACCAAAACCCAGAGCTTTCCAAACTGTGTGTTGCAACACGCTAGTGTGTCAGCTACAGTATCTGGGTGTGTCGTGGCTGCTGCTGCCTCCATGCCCTGCCAGGATTCCATGCAGGTCCTAGTGCCTGCCTTGTGCCTTGCTGCCTCCAACCCTGCCCTGCCAGGATTCCGTGCAGGTCCTAGTGCAGGGATTTTCAAACTTTTGTCGTTGGCGACACACTAACGGCTGGTGCGCAAATCCTGAAAGTGCCACCACCACTGCAGCGTGCAAAAACCCAAAAGTGCATCGTCGTTGTCGTCATGGAACCCGGAAGTGGTGATGGCCCGCCGCCGCTGCTGTGCGTGTTGCCACGTGCGGCCGGGCACCATCAGCGCTTCCGGGTTGTCGTGCGACACACTTGAGGCCCCCAGGCGACACAGTACTCTGTCACAACACACAGTTTGGAAAGCCCTGTCCTAGTGCCTGCCTTGTGCCTTGCTGCCTCCAACCCTGCTGTGATTCCACGCAGGTCCTAGTGCCTGCCTTGTGCCTTGCTGCCTCCAACCCTGCCCTGCCAGGATTCTGCGCAGGTCCTAGTGCAGGGATTTCCAAACTTTTGTTGTTGGCGACACACTAACGGCCGGCGCGCAAATCCTGGAAGCGCCACCACCACTGCAGCGTGCAAAACCCCAAAAGTGCATCGTCGTCGTCATGGAACCCGGAAGTGGTGATGGCCCGCCGCCGCTGCTGTGCATGTTGCCACGTGCGGCAGTGCGCCATCAGCGCTTCCGGGTTGTCGCGCGACACACTTGAGGCCCCCAGGCGACACAGTACTCTGTCACAACACACAGTTTGGAAAGCCCTGTCCTAGTGCCTGCCTTGTGCCTTGCTGCCTCCAACCCTGCTGTGATTCCGCGCAGGTCCTAGTGCCTGCCTTGTGCCTCCAACCCTGCCCTGCCAGGATTCTGCGCAGGTCCTAGTGCCTGCCTTGTGCCTTGCTGCCTCCAACCCTGCTGTGATTCCACGCAGGTCCTAGTGCCTGCCTTGTGCCTTGCTGCCTCCAACCCTGCTGTGATTCCGCTCAGGTCCTAGTGCCTGCCTTGTACCTGGCTGCCTCCAACCCTGCTGTGATTCCGCTCAGGTCCTAGTGCCTGCCTTGTGCCTTGCTGCCTCCAACCCTGTTGTGATTCCACGCAGGTCCTAGTGCCTGCCTTGTGCCCTGCTGTAAAAGTGTGTCGCGAAATGATGAATGAAAGGAAAATGATGAATGAAATGAAAATGAAAGTGTGTCGTCTAAAAAGTATGTCAACAACATGAAAAGTTTGGAAAACTCTGCCTCATCCACATCATTCAAAAAACCTTGAACAGCATCCAGCCCAGGATAGAGCGCTGTGGCACCCCACTAGAGATGTATCTCCAGGTAGATTTGACACTATCGACAACTACCCTTGGAGTACAATCCTTGAACCAACTGTGGATCCACCTAACGGTTGACTTGTCAAACCCATAGTGGATCATTTTGTTAATAAAGATGCTATGAGAGACTTTGTCAAAAGCCTTGCTATAGCCCAAATATACTACCATATACCCACAGCATTTCCTTGGTCAACTGGTCTATTGACTCTATCATGAAAGGAGATCAAGTTAGTCTGGCATGACTTGTTTGGCATAATCCATGTTGGCGCCAGTTAATTGCTCAGCATCAACGTCAAGCTCACAGGCCTGTAGTCTCCCAAGCCATGCTTCTTTCCCTTTTTGAAAATTGGAACATGAGCTCTCCTCCAGTCTTCTGGGACCTCCCCTGTTCTCTAGGACTTCTTAAAGATTACAGGGGACCTTGCAAAGGATAGGGAAAGTGTGGCATTTTCACAGGGGTGGCCAAGGTGATGGTAATGGGAGAAAAAGTATCTTCTTGGAAGGGAAGTCCAAGGCAGGAACTGATAGGAATTGAGGGCAAGGGGCAACTGCAGGCCCCTCTGGGCCACTGGGAGACTTTATGGCCCCTTGAAGCCTCATTTCACAGGAACCCCATACAAGGCAGCCCGGAAGCCAGCATTTCAGGGCATTGCTTCCTCTTCTGATGTCTTCTTGCCTCCTAATAAACACTGGCTTCTGTTACCAGTCCTACCATGTGTGTGTGTATGCATGCATGCGAGAGAACCCTTCAAAGTAGACCAGACTAGGAAACCAAAGACATCCGTGCTAATACTTTTATTATATGGTTATGGTAACAGAATCTTGCAAATCTGGATGTACCTCTCCCCTCCTTCCCTTTATCTTCATGAGAACCAAGGAGGGTTTTGTCTGAGATGATTTCTCAGGTTACATTTCTGACTCACTCAGGTTTCTTTTATCTGACTGTTGTCGTGGTTACGGCTCTTCCTCAAGGTTATTCCTTCTGCCCATTACCATGTGTGTATCTGCATCTGGGCCTGTCTCTATTAATTAATTAATTAAACACATTTCTATGCCGCTGCAATCAAAACAACCCTCCGCAGCTGACATAAAAAAAACTGTACAAGATAAAACCCTATCCAGTGCAAAAATACAAACACAACACCAATAGAAAAAAAAGATAGAATAAAAAGACGGCAACATCAAGTCATATCAATCTCATGAGAAGTAGTCCTGGAACCAGACTGTGCCTCTGAGAATTGGAAAACTCAAAGTGGCAGTAGGGTGCGTGGTTTGCCTCTGCTTGCCGACAGGCAATAGGGAAGTCACAAGCAGCTGGAAATATGAAGAGGCTAAAAATGGAGACAAATAACTGATCCTTAGGGTCACAGCTCAGGAGGAGGAAATTTGCCCTGATTAGAGAAAGTTTCCTAGCTGCCAATGATGGACACACAATTTCACCAGTTCTGAGCACTGAAAGATGACCATCCTGGGAAAAAAGGAGGCAGAAGCCAGGCAGCCAATCAGAGAAGCCGAAAAAGTGGGATTGCAGACAGGAGGATAAAGGGAAGAGCCTTTGGGGCAAGAGTCCAGAGAAGGCATCCATCGCTGCTACACTCCAGACATGGTGTCCTCCTGTCTTGTTGCAATCCATCTTCGCTCCCTCTGGCACCTACAGCTCATATTGAGGGTTCCAGCTGGCATTGGGCCCTACTTGGATGCTGCACTGTGGTCATCAACTTGAACTCTTGATGATGAAATTCTTTCTCTATAGAGTGGTCCATCTATTCTTTGATAGCTTATTTTAGCTTAGTTTAGTCAACTTAGTTTTATCTCACGTTTGCATGCTGCAGAGTAAAAATGGATTGCATTCCTTTTCGTTTCTTGTCTTTGGTTATAACTCCGCCATGAAAAATGTGGTTAAGACACAATCCGACACGTCCCTAAGCGTAAATGGTTTGCTTTTTGACTGGGGGAATGGGTGCATCTGAGTTCCCCTAGCCAAACATAAGGATAAGAGGTCAGGAGTATTATTATTATTATTATTATTATTATTATTATTATTATTATTATTATTTTCTTTCTCTTTTTCTTTCTCCTTCCTCCCTTCCTCCCTCTTTTCTTTTCTTTTTTAAAATAGCCAGCCCAATTGACGAGGATGCTAAGTGGGTCAAACATACACACACGCAAAGCACACATTTAACAATATACATTGTTAAAAATCCCAATTTTTAAAAAACCACATAGGCAACCAATGAATAAAAGAATCCATAGGGCTCAGCAGCACTGCACTGCTAGTTTATCAAATGCCAATCTGATAGGGACCTAGATGCCTCCAGGGGGAAAGTGCTCAAAAGATGGAGCTGAACCGTTGAGTGTATCAACACTGGACATCCACCTGTAGCCTTTACAATTTGAGGGAAGGGGAAGACGTTGCTGGACAGGGGAGAGAAAGGTGCATACTTTAGATGACCAGCAGAGCAGCAGGGATATGGCACCAAAGGCATTAATGCAATTCCATCCAAGTTGATCATTTTATGGAAAGTAAGGCAATTGATCATACCAACGCTCCTTCCAAACTCCATGCATTTATATGGTTTCTCCGCCATGGATGCTCTTATGGGAAGTAAGATGTCCGCTGTGAGTAAAGCTCTTTCCACACTCCATGCATTGATAGGGTTTCTCCCCTGTGTGGATCCTTTCGTGGTCAGTAAGCGAACTGCCCCTTCTAAAGCTCTTTCCACACACCATGCATTGGTAGGGTTTCTCTCCAGTATGGATTCTTTCATGCCTGGTAAGCGAATGGGAGTCGCAGAAGTCTTTTCCACACTCCTTACATTTATATGGTTTCTCCCCAGTGTGGATCCTTTTATGAGAAGTAAGGTGACAGCTCTGAAGGAAACCCTTCCCACATTCCAGGCATTTATATGGTTTCTCCCCTGTGTGGATCCTTTCATGGTAAGTGAGGGAGCTGCTCATGATGAAGCTTTTCCCACATATCTTGCACTGATAGGGTTTTTCGCCTGTGTGGATCATTTTATGGTAAGTGAGGTAAGTGCTTTGACTGAAACTCTTCCCACATTCCGTGCATTTAAAGGGTTTCTCCCCTGAGTGGATCTTTTCATGCCTGGTAAGCGAATGGGAGTCGCAGAAGTCTTTTCCACACTCCTTGCATTGATAGGGCTTCACCCCTGTGTGGTTCCTTTCATGGTAAGTGAGCGAAGTGCTCCTCCTGAAACTCTTTCCACACTGTGTGCATGTAAAAGGTTTTTCCCCCGTGTGGATCCTTTTATGGGAAATAAGGTTACTGCTTTGACTGAAGCTCTGGCCACACTCTGTGCATTTATATGGTTTCTCCCCAGTATGGATCCTTTCATGCCTCATAAGAGAATGAGAGTCACAAAAGTGTTTCCCACATTCCTTGCATACATATTGTTTCTTTTCTGTAGCTACCCTTTGATATAACCTAACAGAGACTTCAGAACTCATTTGGTGCTGCCTGTATTCACACAGTTGCCTTTCCATGTGGATTCTGTAATGATTGCTTAAATCAGGTTCATCTCTGAACATTTCACTACACATGAGGAAATTGTTTGTTTCGCTCTCTTTCCAATGTTCTTGGGTCAGGGAGTCATGAATTCCTGCACTTTGAGAAGAGGGCTTCTCTGTATCACCGAACTGGTGGTTCTCAGGCCTTTTTAGGTCTGACGGATATTGAAATACCTCTTCTTGAACTTCTTGCTTGATGGTTTGCAATGATAACATCCTTGTCTCCTCATCATTTTTATTCTCCTCCTCCACATCAGCTCCTTGGGGAAATAATGAAACATAAAAGATGAAAATATTATTAGGATAAGGCAGAAACTCAGAATGCGTAAATTGCATCTCTTCTTTCAGCATCTCTAATCTTTCCTCTTTCCATACTTGGTGGCCAACGTTACGTATATGAGAGTGATAAGCGAAAGATGAGAAAAATAATCTTAGAATTCTGAAGTGTTAATTTCTTAGCAGTGAGATTAAACAGAAACTGCAAAGTTCACACACACACACACACACAATCTTTAAATTCCGGGTAAGAAATGGTCAATGCATCCTAAATTGAAGGAGGCCCCTTCAACCTCTTGTTTTCCTCAGCACCGCAGGCAGATTGGTCTGTGTCCTGCGGCTAGAAGACCACCTCAGGTTTGGCATATCTTGAGAGAAACAGCCAGAGTGATTAAATCTGACAAAAAAATAGTCTCTCTGACTATTTTCATAACAGGAAAGAGGGGTCTTTACCCAGAGAAGTCATGTTTCTTGAATTCTCCAGCATGACCTCCCCATGCAAGGCTCTCTGCTCAGAATCCATCAGTGCCCACTCCTCTTCAGTGAAATACACAGCCACCTCCTCGAAGGATACAGGACACTGAAAGAGGAAGAAAACATTCCTTATGTAACTTCAGGCATTAAAGCAGATTGGTGAAAAGCACTATATCTGCAGTATTCAAACTGTGCAAAAGACGATGGATTGATCTCCCACCCCTCACTCTGAGCCCAACGATTACAGATATTCTGTTACACCCTCAATGCCGGTCTGTGACAGAACCCATTGCTGAGATGGACTTTGGAGGTTTTATGGCTCTGATTCTTCCTGATTAGCTGGTCCATCTCTTTCACACTTGGTGTCATTTCCTCCTGAGTCTTCACTTCCTTAGTTCCCATCCAGCTAGTGATTCTCCTATGTATGTGGAAGTGCTAGGAGAGACTGGGGTGAGAGGCCATCAAAATGCAGGTGAAATACAGCCCTGAATATTCTACTCTGAATCACCAGCTGGGTGGGAACTAAGGAAGTGGAGATTCAGGAGGAAATGACACCAAATGTGAAAGAGATGGACCAGCTGATCTTCAGTTTCAGGCAAAATTCAGTCTTTTTGAGATTATCTTGGAAGCCCTTGATTACAAGCTCTCTAAGCTGCAACATTTCCTTAAAGCAAGGATGTCAAAGTGCGAGCGTGGAGCGGCCTGGTCCTTCCTCCTAGACATCAGTGATCTATGTACTATGCAGTAAATAGACTCACACAGAGATTATATAAAATATCCTATTTACTTTATATACATACGTATTTACAGATCACTTCCACACGGGTAACAAATGATACACCAATGATACAGCATACGAGAGGTAAAATGAGAAGAAAGAATACAGAATTCCTCTGCTTATATATACAAACTGACCAATCACCTTATAGGTCACTCTCCTAATCTACCACACCCAACTTAACTCTTAGCTCCTGTCGTATGAGTCACATACTGACACATCATCACTACAACAATGGCAGCTAATTGGACGACTTGCAGAATAATTCCGCTCTCACCTAGATATCAAGCCTCTCTGGTATAATTTATCTAACTGTAAATTCTTGGGTATATAAAAACCCCAACACCCCCCCAATTTACAATAGATATTACATTTCACTTATACAGAATAGAAGACATACACATTTTGGATACACACATCCTATGTCTATCTATACTTAGAGGCTTTGTCATCACATCTGCTATATTACATTCAGATGGACAATATTGCAAATTAATCAGAGACTCTTTTACAGCATTCCTAACATTGTGATACGTAATATCAACATGTTTACTACGCCCTCTGATTCTATCACTTTTTGCAATCTGTATACATGCTTCACTATCATCATATACACATATAGGACCCTCAATTGTTATATTAACATCCATTAACAATTGCCTATACCAGGGGTCGGCAAACTTTTTTTGCCGGGAGCCATTTTGACATGCTCATGCACATTTTGAAGTGCTCGAGAGCCAGGGGGCGGGGTCTGCGGGCGCGGGCCAGTCGCGTGGAAGGGGGCGGGTTTTGCGGGCGGGAGCCAATCGCGTGGAAGGGGGCGGGTTATGCGGGCGGGAGCGAATCGCGTGGAAGGGGGCGGGGGAGGTTTGGAAGAAGAAGGGAAAGAGAGGCTCGACTGCTTCGGCGGCGGCACTTCCAGGTTGTCGCTGCGGCGGCAACGGCTTCCCCTTCGAAAGGGCAGGCTCCGGGGACCCCGAAAATGCCCTCAGTTTAGGCAGGGAGGCTGCGCCAAGCTGCCTCAGCTGTTCTGCGGGGAGAATTGCCACCCCAGGGCAGCGTGTGCATGTGGAGAGGGGAGGTTTCTGCCTCCCTGCCGGAACCGAGGGCATTTTCGGGGTCCCCGGAGCCTGCCCTTTCGAAGGGGCACTGCTGCCCGAGCTGCAGTGCTGCCCCTTCTAAAGGGCAGGCTCCGGGGACCCCGAAAATGCCCTCGGTTCCGGCAGGGAGGCAGAAACCTCCCCTCTCCACATGCACACGCTGCCCTGGGGTGGCAATTCTCCCCGCAGAACAGCTGAGGCAGCTTGCGCGCAGCCTCCCTGCCTAAACTGAGGGCATTTTCGGGGTCCCCGGAGCCTGCCCTTTTGAAGGGGCAGCACTGCAGCTCGGGCAGCAGTGCCCCTTCGAAAGGGCAGGCTCCGGGGACCCCGAAAATGCCCTCGGTTCGGCAGGGAGGCAGAAACCTCCCCTCTCCACATGCACACGCTGCCCTGGGGTGGCAATTCTCCCCGCAGAACAGCTGAGGCAGCTTGCGCGCAGCCTCCCTGCCTAAACTGAGGGCATTTTCGGGGTCCCCGGAGCCTGCCCTTTCGAAGGGGCAGCACTGCAGCTCGGGCAGCAGTGCCCCTTCGAAAGGGCAGGCTCCGGGGACCCCGAAAATGCCCTCGGTTCCGGCAGGGAGGCAGAAACCTCCCCTCTCCACATGCACACGCTGCCCTGGGGTGGCAATTCTCCCCGCAGAACAGCTGAGGCAGCTTGCGCGCAGCCTCCCTGCCTAAACTGAGGGCATTTTCGGGGTCCCCGGAGCCTGCCCTTTTGAAGGGGCAGCACTGCAGCTCGGGCAGCAGTGCCCCTTCGAATGGGCAGGCTCCGTGGACCCCGAAAATGCCCTCGGTTCGGCAGGGAGGCAGAAACCTCCCCTCTCCACATGCACACGCTGCCCTGGGGTGGCAATTCTCCCCGCAGAACAGCTGAGGCAGCTTGCGCGCAGCCTCCCTGCCTAAACTGAGGGCATTTTCGGGGTCCCCGGAGCCTGCCCTTTCGAAGGGGCAGCACTGCAGCTCGGGCAGCAGTGCCCCTTCGAAAGGGCAGGCTCCGGGGACCCCAAAAATGCCCTAGGTTCCGGCAGGGAGGCAGAAACCTCCCCTCTCCACATGCACACGCTGCCCTGGGGTGGCAATTCTCCCCGCAGAACAGCTGAGGCAGCTTGCGCGCAGCCTCCCTGCCTAAACTGAGGGCATTTTCGGGGTCCCCGGAGCCTGCCCTTTCGAAGGGGCAGCACTGCAGCTTGGGCAGCAGTGCCCCTTCGAAAGGGCAGGCTCCGGGGACCCCGAAAATGCCCTCGGTTCCGGCAGGGAGGCAGAAACCTCCCCTCTCCACATGCACACGCTGCCCTGGGGTGGCAATTCTCCCCGCAGAACAGCTGAGGCAGCTTGCGCGCAGCCTCCCTGCCTAAACTGAGGGCATTTTCGGGGTCCCCGGAGCCTGCCCTTTTGAAGGGGCAGCACTGCAGCTCGGGCAGCAGTGCCCCTTCGAATGGGCAGGCTCCGGGGACCCCGAAAATGCCCTCGGTTCGGCAGGGAGGCAGAAACCTCCCCTCTCCACATGCACACGCTGCCCTGGGGTGGCAATTCTCCCCGCAGAACAGCTGAGGCAGCTTGCGCGCAGCCTCCCTGCCTAAACTGAGGGCATTTTCGGGGTCCCCGGAGCCTGCCCTTTTGAAGGGGCAGCACTGCAGCTCGGGCAGCAGTGCCCCTTCGAATGGGCAGGCTCCGGGGACCCCGAAAATGCCCTCGGTTCGGCAGGGAGGCAGAAACCTCCCCTCTCCACATGCACACGCTGCCCTGGGGTGGCAATTCTCCCCGCAGAACAGCTGAGGCAGCTTGCGCGCAGCCTCCCTGCCTAAACTGAGGGCATTTTCGGGGTCCCCGGAGCCTGCCCTTTTGAAGGGGCAGCACTGCAGCTCGGGCAGCAGTGCCCCTTCGAATGGGCAGGCTCCGGGGACCCCGAAAATGCCCTCAGTTCGGCAGGGAGGCAGAAACCTCCCCTCTCCACATGCACACGCTGCCCTGGGGTGGCAATTCTCCCCGCAGAACAGCTGAGGCAGCTTGCGCGCAGCCTCCCTGCCTAAACTGAGGGCATTTTCGGGGTCCCCGGAGCCTGCCCTTTCGAAGGGGCAGCACTGCAGCTCGGGCAGCAGTGCCCCTTCGAAAGGGCAGGCTCCGGGGACCCCGAAAATGCCCTCGGTTCCGGCAGGGAGGCAAAAATCGTGCGGGCAGGCTGCCGGGCTTCCCGACGCACAGCTGATTGGCGCGGAGAATTTCCACTCCCTTCAGCGCTTCCGGCTTGTCACGCGACACACAGTTTGGAAAGCCCTGCCCGTCGTCAAGATGGCTGCCGGAGACGGCTGCCAGGTTGCCAGGGGTATGCCCACAGCAACGCACACCATGCCCGCTGCCGCGCCTGCCCCGCCACACTCGCTGCCCCGCCACGCCGGCCACGCCTGCCTGCGGAAGAGCCACACTCAAGGGGCCAAAGAGCCGCATTTGGCTCGCGAGCCGCCATTTCCGACCCTTGGCCTATACCATATCAACTCTGAACATAGGTCAGATAATGCAGCGTACTCCGCCTCTGCAGTTGATACTGCGACAGAACTCTGTTTTCGAGACCTCCACCCCACCAAGGTGTTACAAAACATAATTATCAATCCTGTCATTGATTTTCTATCATGTACATCATTACCCCAATCACTATCTACATAGCATTTTAATTCCGATGGCTTACAAGGTTTTATCAATAAACATTTATCAGTAGTCCCCTTAAGATACCTAAACACACGTTTAATAACCTTCCAATGCCTCTGGGTAGGTTGTGTAACATATCTACTCAGTACATTTACTGCATTCCCGATATCAGGGCGCGACCATTGTGCTAAATATAATAAACTTCCAATTATTGACTGATAGTGTTCTTGATCACATGATGTGTGGTCATCGTCTCCAGTCTCTGTCTTCAGAAAATCAGTTGTCTTCCGGGTAGGAACCTCCTTGCAATGTTCCATATTGTTCTCTCTTAGCAGTTGTTCAATTTTCTTCCGCTGCTCTAGAACGTAACCCCCATCAACCTTCTGAATACCTACGCCTAGGTAATTTCTAATCTCTCCCAGATCTTTAACATCAAATTGTTGCTGCAGTTTTTCAGTAAATTCAATTACCCTGCTTTGATCTTTCGCTATAAAACACAAATCGTCTACAAATATCAAAAGCAACACCTGTTCATCATTTTCACATTGCTTTACATACAGACATGGGTCAGCTATGCTACACTTGAACCCCATTCTTTGCAATTCCTTATCTAACCTTAGATTCCAGCAACGTGCCGATTGCTTGAGTCCATACAACGCTTTCTGCAACTTGTACACTCTTCCTGCAACATTTGACTCATACCCTGGAGCTTCAGCCATATAGATTTCTTCCCTCAAATCAGCATGCAGATATGCTGTGGTGATATCATAATGGTTCACTACACAATTCCCAGCTTCTGCCATTGCTAAGACAAACCTGAATGTCTCCCCTCTTAGCGTTGGTGCAAAAGCCTCATCATAAGTCTGATTCTTAACCTGGGAAAACCCCTGTGCTACAAGTCTAGCCTTATACTGAATATCACCATTAACTAAGGTCTTCTTCTTATAAACCCACCTACACCCTACTGCCCTATGCCCCTCAGGCAGCCTGGTAGATTTAAACACCTTATGGAAATTATTGGCATTCATTTCCACATCCATAGCAGCTTTCCACTTTTTCTGCTCTTGTGGTGGCAACTCCAATACCTCCTTATAGCTATGAGGCTCATAATTAATAAAACACACTTTAACATCACCTGGTGTGTATCGTTGAGGTGGTATGCCCTTGTTAACTCTTTCAGATCTGCGCAATACTGTAGCATCCTGCATCAATGGCACACTAGGAGTTAATTCCTCTTCCTTCTTAATCACATCACTGGACTCTCGCCGCCCTGAGAATTCAAAACGTCCCTGACTAGGAAGAAAAAACTCACTACTCCCGTGTAATCTCTACCAATTGCTATGCTCACTAAAACTTGCTGATCTAGAAATAACAACTCTTCTGCCATCAGTGAACCTATATCCCTTGGTTCCTGGCTCATACCCCACAAACGTCATCTTCTGTGCTATCCTCCAAACATAAAAGTATGCTTGCCAATGCTCATCGTGCAGTAGAGCAACTTCCTCTCCATCCAACTCGGTTGGTGGGTCATCGATAAACTTCCAAAGACCCTCATGTCGAAGATACATTTCCATTTTGTATGCCTATGACAAATAATTAGAGTCATTCAGTCTTTCCAGAGGAAAACCTCCCCTGACTGCAGGCAACATCTTCGTTGTGCTCATCTTTACTGTGCTCATTTTCCTTCAGCCCCTCCTGGGCAGACACCGATGATTAAATGCACAGACCTTATCAGACCATCCTCCAGCTGCAAAACAAGCCTAGGAAAAAACACACACAGGCACGGAACCTGCAAAGCTCCAAAGTGCACTTGAAAGACTGGTGAGTATAAATCTTTCCCTGGCAGTGGGTGTTGCCCTGTGTGTGTGAGAGTGAGAAGTGAGTGTTTTTGAGCCATACCTCCATGAGGAACAAAGGTCATGTGGAAGAGAGGAGTGTGTGTTGGAATATTGGAATATTGGTATATATTCCCCTGGTAGGTTGGGTGGTGATTGATCACTTTTGCCTCGAGGCGAAAGCCCTGAGAAATCCTGCATAACGGGTGGGTGGTGATTGATCACTGCTTCGAGGTGAAGGACAAGCCCCGAGAAATCCCTAGGGCAGGGCTTTCCAAAGTGCCGCCGCTGGCAACACACCAGTGGCGGCGGCGGTGCGGGGGGGCGTGCGCGCACGGCTTTGGAATCCATGGAGATTCCTCCATGGATTCCAAAAAGAATTAAAATCAGCACCTGAGAACAGCTCTGAAGGCCTGTGGATATCCAAATTGGGCCTTCACTAAATCTAAATCTACCAGACCTAGAACAGCGACAGATAGGGCTGAGACTCACAGTAAACGGAAGAACCTGGTCATTCCTTACATGGCTGGCGTGTCTGAAAAGATAAAAAGGATATTTGGCAAACACCACATACCTGTATATTTCAAACCCACCAACACACTGAGACAGAGGCTTGTACACCCCAAAGATCAAACTCCAAAACACAAGAAAAGCAATGTAGTTTATGCAATCCAGTGCAGTGAGGAGTGCTCTGAACTCTACATTGGAGAAACCAAACAACCTTTGTACAGGAGGATGGCCCAACACAGGAGAAGTAACACCACAGGACCAGAGTCAGCAGTTTATCTTCATCTAAAGGAAAAAGGACACTCATTTGAGGACATAAATGTTCATATTTTAGACAGAGAAGATAGGTGGTTTGAGAGAGGGGTCAAGGAATCCATTTATGCCAACTTGGAAAATCCTTCCTTGAATAGAGGTGGGGGCCTCAGGCACAATCTTTCCCCTATTTTCCTTCCTGCTTTCTCTTCTGTGCCTAGGAAGATTAAGACCATTTCGCAAGCTCAACAGCAGCATGGTAATCTTAACGATCCTCCTTTAGATGATAAAGGGACTTAGAAATAACATCTCAAAATAACCATGACCTAGCCCCAGGTGCAAGGTCACACAGCCACCTAGAAACATATTTAAGGATTCCCTTACTAACTTTGCTCAGACTGAAGAAGCTCCTTGGATAAGGAGCGAAACGTTTCCACTGAGAAAATAGAAATCCAGTTGACATGATTCAAGCTACAGACTCCCTTAGAATGTATTTGTATGCATTGGGAAGCACTGAAACCTCAAGTGACGGCAAAAATTTCTTTTTATTGGCTCAGAAATAGTATCTTGGCCGCCAGAGGGCATGGTTAATGGTGCTTTTATTAACACCTTCATGAAATTCCTAGCTGTAACCAGCCGAATAGAGGAGGAACTGTATGTTAAATTCTTCTTCAATCTCTGCCTCCGAACCGACATAAAAAGACTCTGTGGTCCAGATAAGACTCCAAGTAAAATATGCCCTCTAAGAAGCCAACCAGGAAAAAATCTGGACTGATTAAAAAAACCCCTAGAAGAGGAAGAAGAAGAGTTCCCCCCACCTTACATCAATCAAGTTGGTCAGCCGCCTGCCGTGCCTCAGCCTTTGGCGTAGGTGCCGGCAGCAGAAAGCAGCCGGCCGCCCACAGCCCCTCTCTTTTGGAGAGCTTCCAGGTAGTGAACAAGATAATATATTGAACAAAGGAACAATTTACACGGCAGGCACTGTTAGCTACATGCATAACAACAGAGCCTCTGCCTGCCCGTGGGGCCACTAACCCTAGAGCTTTTAGAGCTGGGGCCAGAATGGGACCCCCCAAGAATTCAGGGCATGTACAGGTTTCATTATGCCTTGGGACCATCAGGAAACGTGAGAAATATTAAAGTAACCATCCAAAATCCTCAACAGCTGGAGGGATGAGAAACAAAGGAATGTGTTGTTCCTATGCATGAAATGTCCCCTAAACCAAGTTGCCTAAGGCAGGAGGGGATGCTTTGCCCCCCCCCTCAACATAGCTTCTTTTCCAAAATCAGGGGGCGGGGAGCTCCTAAGAACAAGGAGTAGTTTCTGCATTTTGTCAATGTTAAGACACTTGTGTGTGTGTTTTCTGTTTGTAAACATTTGTCCATCTGGATTTGTGTATGCATGTAAGGTTAAGAAATTGTTTTGAATTGTGAAGAGAAAGTTTTAAAATTATGTGTGTCTGTCCATGGTGAGAATGGATGCAGGTTCTGGCCAAGCCTGCATCCACTCGAGTGTGTTTTGTGTAGTGTGATTTGTGGAACTTAAATGCATGTTGCAGGAAAGTTGAGAGGTTTCTGTTAATTCTTTGTCATTTGCTTAGCCTCACCCAAGCCCCCCTCCCTTTGGTCTGCCTCTTGCTTGGCTTGTTTCAGGCTCGAAGGTCAGAGTGAGGAGGGAGGAAAGGGGGGAAATACAGTGCCTCCACAGAAACCCTTTTCTCTCACACCTTTTCAGGATTTTTTCCCTTCCTTTCTTTTGCAATATATTCACATACATCAAATACAATCTTTTGGGTCTGTGCCAAAATTATTTGTGAGTTTAGAGAACCTGGGCAGTTAGAAGGGGGGCGGCAGATTTAGTTTCGCTTCTCTGCTGTCTGCCTCCCCAGATCATACTGGCATAGGTTTGTGATATTGAGATGGTTTCAGATTAGGTTGTGACAGAGAAAGGACTGCTCTTTGTGCAAATCACAAACAGTCACTCACGCCCTTATCATCTCCCATATAGATTACTGTAATGCGCTCTACATGGGGCTACCCCTGAAGAGTATCCGGAAGCTTCAGCTGGTGCAGAATGCCGCGGCGCGAGCAGTTATGGGTGCCATGAGATCGGCACATGTAACACCTCTGCTACGCGAGCTGCATTGGCTACCAGTTTGCTTCCGGGTCCAATTCAAGGTGTTGGTGATTACCTTTAAAGCCCTATATGGCATAGGGCCAGGGTACCTGAGGGACCGTCTCATCCCGATAACGTCGGCCCGCCCCACCCGTGCATGCAGAGAGGGCATGCTTCGGACCCCCTCAACAAGAGAATTCCATCTAGCGGGGTCCAGGAGACGTGCCTTCTCTGCGATAGCGCCCGCCTTATGGAATATCTTGCCCCCGGAGGTGAGACTGGCCCCTTCACTCCTGGCCTTTTGGAATGCCCTTAAGACCTGGCTCTGCCGCCGGGCCTGGGATGACAGAGGCGGCAGTGCCTCCTGGGGTTGGCTGGCCCCGTAGTAATACGATCTATCCTACGGTCCCCAATCCATCTTGGATTCATGTAATTTATTATTGATGTATTTTAGATATTGTTTTTGTATAGTTTTTAAACTTTCAATTGTTGTAACCCGCCCAGAGTCCCTTACAAGGGAGATGGGCGGGGAATAAATTGAAATAATAATAATAATAATAATAATAATAATAATAATAATAATAAATACTAGATGGGAAGTTACAATTGTTTTGCGGAGGAGGTGGTGAGGAGAAGTAGTTTCTAGGAAAAAAACGGGCTTCAGGAATGAGTGCAGGATTTGGTAGAATGAAGGGAAGGGACGGCAAGTGCTTGCAGCCAGCTGGGGGAGAATGCTTCTGAAGGAAAAACTAAAAAGTTGTTTGCACTGAAGGTGGCCAGATCTGTCTTAACAAGGCATTGCCTTTTTAACACAGTGGCACTTGCCAGTGCTAGCATGGGAAAAAGTGTGAAAGCCCCGTCTAAAAACATTGGCTTGTGCGGGGTGGGGAGAGGTCTGCTTCCTACTTAATTTACAAGGGGTTTGTAGTGAATAAGCTAAACTTTGAGGCCCTTCATTAGAATCCTATCTGAGTTTCAACTTTTTATAAAAGAAAAAAAAATTGTGAAAATGTGAATGTGTGTTTGTGTGTGTGTGTGTTTAGTTTGCTAAACTGTATAATACATGATTAGTGGGTAGAAAAAAAATTTTTTTTTGATGAAATTCTGGCTGTAGTAGAGCCTCCATGGACTGGCATAATCTATCTGATGACTTTGTGTTGTTTCTTTTTGAAGGAATTTTTACTGCAAAAGCAGTCTACTCATTAAAATTGTTGTTTATTCGTTCAGTCGCTTCCGACTCTTTGTGACTTCATGGACCAGCCCATGCCAGAGCTTCCTGTCGGCCATTAAAATAAAACTCATTAAAATAATTATGCCAATGCTCAGTTTTTTTTATATAGGCTTATTTTTGGGGATTCATTGGGAATTTTATAGTGCTACGTGCCAATGCTTTTGCTCAACATGGCTGTGCTACTTGGCCACAGAGACGAGTGTCACTGTTTAATTATCTTTCAAATTTTTATTTTTTCTTTGGGATAACACCTACTTCTTTTTCAATTTAAGGCACATAAATATTCAGCATGTTTTTCAAATTCCTTGCCTGTTAGTGGCAGTGCCAAGACCCAATGGTGTTTTTTATTTTATTTTATGCATGTTCAAACTCACGTACATGCATTGGGAAAAGGAAACATGTACCGGGAGACTTTGTGGTGTAGAAACTTGTGAGCCCAGGTACTTATTAGGATCCCTGGAGAGTGCTTCAAGGGGACACAATTTGTTTATGCCATAGCCCCTGCAACTGCAGGGCGCACCCCCACCAGGTTGCTTAGAGATGAGCATAAACCCTGGGAGTCTTTTTGTTTTTTGGAGGTGGCTTTCACAAAGCTCCTCTAACTCTTATGTGTTCAGGCTCCCATCATTGAGCCAATCTAGCAGTTGTCTGCGCATGCTTTGTTCTTGTCATCCTTTCTGCAGGAACACCAACCTTGGCAGGTGGACCAACTGGTGCCCCGTTCCGGGCTGAGGACCAGGGGCTGGTAAAGGCATGCTACCAGGATGGAGGAGAATTACAGCCTAAGTGCACGAGGCTGTTCTGAGTCCTGCTGACCACAACAACCACCACAAAGGTCTAAATAAAACTGCTTTATTTTCTTTTTACTACATCCAAACCTCTCTCAGGTTTCTTCTATTGGTAATCTGGGAACTTGGGAAATATTATAAATTTGGTGCCCTCGATTGGTATTTGGGAACTTGGGGAAATATTACACCTTTCAAGGGGGAAAGGTCTCTCAGGGAAGGAACTTCAAAGGAGGAACAGCTGCCGTCAGCCAGATCAGATAACAGCTCCTGTGCAGATGGCTGTTCCTGCAAAACAGCTAGAGGGTTAGAAAAGTTTCCCCCCTCCCTCTTGGGAACTGCAAGCCGGAGGTGGACAGCCGGGCTCGGCCTCCTCCCCCCGCTCTGGCCCCTGGGCCTGTTGCGGGGGTGAAGTTGCCAACTTACGAACTCCTCTGGTTGGTGGTGTTCTTCTTGTACGGCCGAGGGATGAACTTCTGGGGGTTTGCGAGGCCGTGGCTTATGAGGGAAAAGCTGATGGAATTTGTGCACCAGCAAAGGTGCATGTACGTCTTTGGCATTTTCCCAGGACCATTCCGTTTGAGAATACCTCTTCCGGTGTATTAAATATTGGATGCCCCTGCCCTTTCCCCGCCACCTTGAATCTAAAATGTTTTCAACTTCATACTCCTCTGCTTCATCTACAAGAACTGGAGGTGGGGGGGGGGAATCTGTGCATGCAAGGCACTTGGGGGGGATTCCTTGACCAACAATGATCTGTGGAACACTGGATGGATTTTCATTGAGTGTGGAAGCTGCAAACGATAAGCCACTGGGTTGATCTGCTGTAACACTGTGAAAGGGCCTGTGTCCAATTTTTTACAAGGCCTGGTAGAGGCTAAAAACTTGGTAGAGAGCCATGTGGGATTGTACTGGCTTATGGGGTCCAGGCACAGAGTAAACAAAACAGAGTGCAGCATGTAGGGCTAACAATATTTTATTGTAGCATAAGGCAATAATGGATATGAGTTTTGTTGTTGTTGTTGTTCAGTCGTTTAGTCGTGTCCGACTCTTCGTGACCTCATGGATATGAGTTACATTATTGCAAAAAGGAAAAACAACAAAGCATAAGCAGAGTTCCATCAGCAGATGTGAAGAAAACCATGGCCAGGTACAAAAGGCCAGGCATAGTTACAGTTCAGGAACAGAGTACATGGCAACATGACAGACAGAAGTCAAGAAGCATAGACCAATAGTTCACAGCTGAGATATACACTTGTTTCAGCATTCTGATTGGAGGAAACATGGAGTCATTGGTTACATACACTTACTGTTGGAGCTAAAGTCTGTTGCACATGATATAAATTGCCACGAGATGGCAATGTTGCACATTGTCTCCCTCCCGGGAAAACGTTCTCACGGGACGGCCGATCAGCTAGCCCAAGGGTCGGAAATGGCGGCTCGCGAGCCAAATGCGGCTCTTTGGCCCCTTGAGTGTGGCTCTTCCGCAGGCAGGCGTGGCGGGCGTGGCGGGGGCAGGCGCGGCAGTGAGTGTGGCGCGGCAGGCGCGGCAGCGGGCATGGTGTGCGTTGCTGTGGGCATACCCCTGGCAACCTAGGCCCAGCCTCTCTTTTTCCTCCGGGGACGGGCTTCACACAGTCTCGCGAGAGTTTGGAAGCCTCCGTCTCCGGCAGCCATCTTGACGACGGGCACTTGCCCATCGCCTTAACCCAGGGCTTTCCAAACTGTGTGTCGCGCCGGGGGCCCCCAAGTGTGTCGCGTGACAAGCCGGAAGCGCTGATGAAAATGCCCTCGGTTCTGGCAGGGAGGTGAAAATCGCGTGCGCGCGCGCTGCCAGGCCACCCGGAGTGGAAATTCTCTGTGCTGATCAGCTGTGCGTTGGGAAGCCCGGCAGCCTGCACGCGCGATTTTTGCCTCCCTGCTGAGGGCATTTTCGGGGTCCCCGGAGTCTGCCCTTTCGAAGGGGCAGCGGCGGTGGTGGGCCATCAGTGCTTCCGGGTTCCAGGACGCCGCTGCTGCCGCTGCCCCTTTGGAAGAGCAGGCTCTGGGGACCCCGAAAATGCCCTCGGTTCCAGCAGGGAGGCAAAAATCGCGCACGCACGCTGCGGGGCTTCCCGGCGCACAGCTGATCAGCACAGAGAATTTCCACCCCGTCCCCCCCCACCGCACTGACCAGCTGTGCGCCAGGAAGCCTGGCAGCCTGCACGCACGATTTTTGCCTCCCTGCTGGAACCGAGGGCATTTTCGGGGTCCCCGGAGTCTGCCCTTTTGAAGGGGCAGCGGCGGTGGTGGGCCATCAGTGCTTCCGGGTTCCAGGACGCCGCTGCTGCCGCTGCCCCTTTGGTTCCAGCAGGAAGACAAAAATCGTGCGCGCACGCTGCGGGGCTTCCCGGCGCACAGCTGATCAGCACAGAGAATTTCCACCCCGTCACCCCCCACCGCACCGACCAGCTGTGCGCCAGGAAGCCCGGCAGCCTGCCCTCAGTTTAGGCAGGGAGGCTGCGCGCAAGCGGCGCTCAGCTGTTCTGCGGGGAGAATTTCCACCCCGGCTCCAGGGCGGCGTGTGCATGTGGGGAGGGGAGGGGAGGCTTTTGACTCCCTGCCAGAACCGAGGGCATTTTCGGGGTCCCTGGAGCCTGCCCTTTCGAAGGGGCAGCGGCAGCAGCAGCAGCAGTGCTGCCCCTTCGAAAGGGCAGGCTCCGGGGACCCCGAAAATGCCCTCAGTTTAGGCAGGGAGGCTGCGCGCAAGCGGCGCTCAGCTGTTCTGCGGGGAGAATTTCTACCCCGCCTCCAGGGCAGCATGTGAATGTGGGGAGGGGAGGCTTTTGCCTCCCTGCCAGAACCGAGGGCATTTTCGGGGTCCCCGGAGCCTGCCCTTTCAAAGGGGCAGCGGCAGCAGCAGCAGCAGTGCTGCCCCTTCGAAAGGGCAGGCTCCGGGGACCCCGAAAATGCCCTCAGTTTAGGCAGGGAGACAAAAGCCTCCCCTCCCCACATGCACACGCTGCCCTGGAGCCGGGGTAGAAATTCTCCCCGCAGAACAGACCCCGAAAATGCCCTCAGTTTAGGCAGGGAGGCTGCGCGCAAGCGGCGCTCAACTGTTCTGCGGGGAGAATTTCCACCCCGGCTCCAGGGCAGCGTGTGCGTGCGGGGAGGAGGCTTTTGCCTCCCTGCCAGAACCGAGGGCATTTTCGGGGTCCCCGGAGCCTGCCCTTTCGAAGGGGCAGCCGTTGCCGCCGCAGCGACAACCTGGAAGCACCGTCGCCAGTGCTTCCAGGTTTTTGTGGGCTGGCCGTTGGTGTGTCGCCAACGGCAAAAGTTTGGAAAGCCCTGCCTTAACCTCTTCGTTGCTGCTCTGCTTACTCTTTTTCTCCATGCAAAAGCAGCACATTTCCACCCCACAGCCCTAAGTGTGCGCAATTGGCTCCCGCCTGCAAACCCTGCTCCCGCGCTGGATTCCCCACCAGCTTTACTTTGCCTGGACTGGGGGCGTGAGCGGCTCCGGAAGAGAAGTGACTGGAGCAGTCGAGCCTCTCTTTCCCTTCTTCTTCCAAACCTCCCCCGCCCCCTTCCACGCGATTGGCTCCCGCCCGCAAACCCCGCCCCCTTCCACATGATTGGCTCCCACCCGCAAACCCAGCCCCCTTCCACGCGATTGGCCCCTGCCCACAAACCCCGCCCCCTGGCTCTCGAGCACTTCAAAATGTGCACGAGCATGTCAAAATGGCTCCCGGCAAAAAAAGTTTGCCGACCCCTGAGCTAGCCAAAACATAACTCACGTGATACAATGCCTTAGCTGTGATCAAGGCCAGACACCTGTTCTTGGTGGAATGTTTTGAGAAACACTCATCGTAGAGGCGTATGGAAAAACACTGTTTTTACAAGCTAGGAAATCACAGTGGAGAAATCCATTTGAATTCTACATAGAATAACTCTGACAAGCCAGACCTTGTGTCCCACAGAAATCTGCGGCCCTTCTTGTCTGTGTGCGTCTGCATTTCTTTTATAAGCTACTTTTGTGATGTCTAGTTGCTCCTTTAAGAGCTGATGAGCAGCCTGTCGCTCTGTGATGAAGTCTGCAGCTGCCGGTACTGCTCCCTGTTGTGAGGATGTAGGCAATACCCTCGGATGAAACCCATAGAGTGCCTGGAAAGGGGACATTTTGGTTGAGGAATGCACTGAATTTGTGCACTGAATGCACTGACATTTTGGTTGAGGAATGCACTAAGCAAATTCTGCCATGGGGAGCAGGTCTGGCCAATTGTTCTGGCGATAGTTGATGTAACGTCTTAGATATTGCTGCAATAATTGGTTAGTTTTCTCAGCTTCTCCATTACTGCAAGGATGATTCGCAGAGGATAAGTGTAATTGGACCCCCAATGACTGGAAAAGCACCCCCCAGAACCTGGAAGTAAATTGACAGCGACGATCAGAAATTATGTGATTAATCATACCTCTATGCCGAAACACATTGTCCAAAAACAACTGTGCTGTTGCTTGTGCAGTTGGAAGGCCCTTGCAGGGAATAAAATGTGCCATTTTTGTAAAACAGTCCACAACCACTAGTATGGAAGTAAAACCTTGGGCCGGTGGCAAGTCAGTGATGAAATCCATGGAGACAGTGTCCCAGGGCTGGGGGGGGGGGGGGGACATGGGCAGGGGCTGTAAAAGTCCTGCTGGTTTTCCTGTGATGGGTTTGGCGCATCTACAGGTGTGACAAGAGGCCACTAAGTCTTGATGTGTGCAGCCATTTTAGGCCACCAGTAGTCTCCGAGAGCTCTATGCAAGGTTTTGAAAACACCACCATGTTCGGCCATTTGGCTGTCATGACATAGCTTTAGCATCTCTTCCCTCAGGGGGATGGGAACGTAAAGCCGTCCGCTATGCCAAAGAATCCCTGCATCTACCGTGAATGGGGAAAGAGTTCCTTGCTGGGTCCCCTGGAGGTCATCCAGCCTAGCCCTTGCATATGAGTCCTGCTGCTGCTGAAGTTTGATTCTTGCAAAGAGATCCTCCGCCTGCCTGCCAGCTGCTAAGATCTCTGTTTGGTTTCCTTCAGGAGGCCTCTCAAAATTGTGAGGTTGTAAAATTGTACTCTGAGCAGATTGGTGTGAGGCTGGAATTTCCTGTGGTTGTCTACATAAAGCATCAGCCAGCCTATTCTGCTTGCCAGGCAAGTAAGAGATTATGCAATTGAAATGGGAGAAAATCTGGCTCCATCCGACTTGGCGGGGGGTGAGCGACCCGGATTTTTGCAAAAGTTCTAAATTCTTGTGGTCTGTGCAAACTTTTACCGGAAAAGTCACTCCCTCTAGCCAGTGTCTCCACTCTTGGAAAGCTGCCTTAATCGCAAGCAATTCTTTGTTAAAAACATCATAGTTCCTCTCTGCTGGTGATAGCGTGCGAGAGAAAAAGGCACAAGGAAGTATCCCCTCCCCTTTTGGGCTCTCAGCCTGCAGAAGTATGGCTGCTATTGCAACATTTGAGGCATCTGTGTGGACTATGAATTGCCGCTCTGGGTCGGGGTGTCTCAGAAGGGGTTGGGCTACAAAAAGTTGTTTAAACTCCTGGAAAGCAGCTTTCTGCGGCTCACCCCAGAAAAACTTTGTCCCTTTCTTTAAGAGCTGAGAAAGGGGGCGTGCCTTTTCCACAAATCCATAAATGAAATTGTGGTAGAAATTCGCAAACCTGAGAAATTGTTGGACCTCCTTCACATTACGGGGAAGTTTCCAAGAGAGAATTGCCTGGACCTTTGAGGGGTCCATGGCTATGCCTTCTGTGGAAATTCTGTAGCCCAGATAGTCCAATTGAGTTAAATCAAAGGCACACTTCTCTAGTTTGGCAAAAAGCCTGTTCTCTCTTAGTCTTTGTAAAACATTGTGGACATGGGTTATATGAGAAGTTGCATCATCAGAAAATATCAGGATGTCATCAAGGTAAATGACTACATACTTATCTAATAAATCTGAGAAAATGTGATTCATAAATCTGGAAAATACAGCCCCACAATTACTTAGTCCGAAAGGCATGACCAAATATTCAAACTTACCATATCTGGTATCGAAGGCTGTCAGGTATTTGTGCCCTTCCTTCATTCTGATCAGATTGTAGGCATTTCTGAGATCCAACTTAGTAAAAATGCGTGCTTTTTGTAAGCGATTGAGCAAGTCCGATATTAGAGGAAGCAGGTAGTGGTCTCTAACCGTAACTGCGTTAAGTGCACTGTAGTCATGAACTGTGCACATGGGCGCCCCCTTTCCATCAGTCTGTGCTGAAGGTGCGAAGGGGTCTGGCTTCTTTGGTACAAAGAAAGTAGGGGCAGATGCTGGAGATGTGGATGGTCGAATGAATCCCTTCTTGAGGTTTGTATCCAAGTACTCCTTGAGGGTAGCCGGTGGAACATCGCTGCTTGTGGGTGAGGGGTCTATGAAAAGATTGGAAAGCTCTGCACTAGAATCTTTTCAGTTTTTTCAGAACCCCACCCCAGGCAAAATTCTTCAAAATAGGATCGGATAGGGTTTGGGACTGCTGAACAAAAGCGGAGGTTAGCGTGGGCCAATCAGCTTCCCTCTCAGCTTCCAGCCTCATAAACTGATGGGCTGCTTCAAGAAGGGACCAGAATCTCTGTGGAGATTCATCAAGGTCCTGCTTGCAAGCCTGAAACTTTCCCATCTGGAGGGTGTGTGTGTGTGTGTGTGTGTGTGTGTTTCTAGACAGGGCTTCCAAGTGTGTGAGAAGTCGCTCTCTCTGGGTAGCTGCATTCTGTGTGCCTCTTTTTCCCAATCTGTTCCCCAGCTGCTTCCTGTCTTTCTCTCCAAGTCTGTCCACCCTGCCACTGTCTAGTCCATTCTTCCTCTACTCTCCAAAGCCTTCCCTTCTCTTCTCCCATCAGCATGCATTCCAAAAGGTCTTCTGTATCTTCGTATGTGGGGTTGTAACTTCTGTAGAGTGTCAGTAACTGGTTTTGATTTTCCAGAAAAACATCCTACCGTGCTTCCCCACTGTTTTAGATCCCTTTCGGTGTCTAAATAAGGTTGTTGCATGATTCTGAGGGAACATTTCAGCTGCCCCTGTGGTGGTGTCGGCGGCTTTCAGTTGTGCTAGCTTTTCATGTTGTTTTTGTGATTCCATTGACTGCAGTCTAGCTGGTTTTTTCAGAAAGCAGGGAGCACCAAGTGGCAAATTTATGGGTTACATCACACTCCCTTTCCCAGTCAAGTTCGCTACTTTCTTAACACTTGCAAGTGTATTCAAGGACTCCAGAATATGCTTCCTGATGTTTAGGTGCTGGAAAGGCTAGTTTTCTCATATCAAAGGAAATGCCCTTGGCTCAGAGGAAAAACATGGTTTCCTAAAGTTAGAAAAAAAGGCCTAGACTGCCATGCTAAAATGCTAATATCACCTTTTTAAAATGCTAATCATGAAGGCTAAAATTCCAGGTAACAGATCCTTTTATGGGAAGTAAGATAACTGCTTTGAATAAAGGTCTTTCCACAGTTCACACATTTATATGGCTTCTCCCCTGTGTGGGTCCTTTTATGGGAAATAAGGTCACTGCTATTAGGAAAGCTCTTTCCACACTCCACACATTTATATGGCTTCTCCCCTGTGTGGATCCTGTTATGGGAAGTAAGCTGACCGCTCCAAGTAAAGCTCTTTCCACACTCCATACATTTATATGGCTTCTCCCCTGTGTGGATCCTTTTATGAGAAGTAAGATCATTGCTTCTTCTGAAGCTCTTTCCACACTCCATGCATTTATATGGCTTCTCCCCTGTGTGGACCCTTTTATGGGAAGTAAGCTGACTGCTCTGAGTAAAGGTCTTTCCACACTCCATGCATTTATACGGCTTCTCCCCTGTGTGGACCCTTTTATGGGAAGTAAGCTGACTGCTCTGAGTAAAGGTCTTTCCACACTCCATGCATTTATACGGCTTCTCCCCTGTGTGGAACCTTTTATGGAAAGTAAGGGAACCACTATGACTGAAGCTCTTTCCACACACCACACATTTATATGGCTTCTCCCCTGTGTGGATCCTTTTATGGGAAGTAAGTTGGCTTCTCCGAATAAAGGTATTTCCACACTCCAAGCATTTATATGGCTTCTCCCCTGTGTGGATCCTTTTATGGACAGTAAGAGACCCATTTTCACACATCTTTCCACAGTCTATGCACTTATATGGCTTCTCCCCTGCGTGGATCCTTTTATGGGAAGTAAGTTGGCTGCTTCTTTTGAAGCTCTTTCCACACTCCATGCATTTATATGGCTTTTCTCCTGCGTGGAACCTTTTATGAGATGTAAGGGACCAATTTTCATGGGAAAGAATGAATCTACAATTGTAGTGTTTTCCATTCCCTCTGCATATATAATCTTCTCTTTTGGTGCGAGTTGGACAGTGCTCATTTACATCTAATTTGTCTTTGAATAGGTTTACACTTTTCCCAATATTTTTTTTCTTTATTTTTCCTTCTCGGGCAAGAAAGTCTTGAATCTGAGCATCAATGGAAGATGAGCTTTCCTGATTCCAATTCTTTGTTCTGTCTCCATGCCTGATGATTTGGAATGGTTCCCTGGAAACTTTATTCTCCTGCCCATTATTTCCTTGAAAGGAAAAGAGAAATAAACGTTATAGCAAGGTTAGGGGAAAAAATCAAACTGGAGGAAGTCATATAAATTTCCTTCTGAAAGTTTGCCAAAGTCCAGTATCTTGCACATTTGCTTGCTTACACTGCATTAACCCTAAACAGCATGTTTGCAATGGAAAAACAGCTGATTTGATTCCAGCTAAAGAGGGCCAAGACTTGACGTTGCCAAAAACCAGCCAATATCATTATTGAACAATGATTACAAGTTGTTTACAATGATTCTGGCTGGAAGACAAATAATCAAAAGAGAAAGATGTTAACCAAAAATATGAAAATCAAATAGAATTGATGGGAAAAACTAGTTTTGAGATTGAGAAAAAAGTAAAATTCTTGGGTATTACTGAGACCAATATGAACTGTATGTTATTTCAAAATAATTCTGTTGAGGCATGGAATTAAATTAAGGATATTTAAGATGGGGGAAATGAAAATTGTCATTGTTGGGGAGAAAGTCTGTGATAAAAATGAATGTTTTGCCTAGAATGATGTTTTTTCTTTCAAACAATACCTCTTTTGACAACTGATGTACCATTTAAGCAATGGCAGAACGATAGATCTATTTTTGTACGGCAAGGGAAAAAGCCACAGGTTAACTGTCAAATTCTCCAAGGTGCAAAGGAAAGAGGAGGATTGGGTCTGCCCGATTTGAAACTGTACTTTGCAGCCTGCTCTTTGGTTTGGATGAAAGAGTGGGGGTTGCTGAGAAAGAAGAGAATTTTATAACTAGAAGGGCATGAGGTCTGGATGGCATGGATGTCTGTGGTACAATGAAGTTAAGGTTAAGAGCCAGTTTGGTCTAGTGTTAAGGCAACAGGCTAGAAATCAGGAGAGTGTGAGTTCTAGTCCCACCTGAGGCATGAAAGCCGGCCGGGTGACTTTGGGCCAGTCCCTGTCTCTCAGCCCTAAGAAGGAGGCAATGGTAAACCACTTCTGAAATCTTGCCAAGAAAACTGCAGGGACTAGCCCAGGCAGTCGCCGAGGATTGGACACAATTGAACGGCTGGAAAAAAAAGTTAAGGTTAATGTAGATTAATCGAAGAGAATTAATTAATGTAGATTTTAAACACCATGATGTTAGAAGGCCATATTGAGAATATGGAACAGATACAAACCCAGACTGTGACCCAAAGTTTATGGCTCTCAGCACAAGAAGCATTTTATAGAAGAGAAGCCGCAGGCAAAGACAAATGGAGAACATGTTGAGAGCTATTAGAACATGAGCAAGGGGAATACCAAATGAGATCAGGAGAGCAACTGATGGCAGAGGGATATCTTTGTCCATGGTTTTCATATTGACAGTTATCAGAAAGATTCAAGATAGAGAAAAGATCTTTCAAAGTTATGTTGGAAATGTGAAGAACACGAAGGGTCATTTTATCATGCATGGTGGACTTGTCAAAAAGCCAGAAAAGTTTGGATCCAAATTCATACAGTGATACAGAGAATTTTAAAGATCAATATCCAACTGAAACCAGAACGCTTTCTGTTGGGACGAATGGATAGTTCTGGATGGGGTAGCACTGCCCCAGACAGACCCGGTACGTAACTTGGGGGTCCTCCTGGACTCACGACTCCTGCTCGAAGAGCAGTCGTGGCCAGGAGGGCCTTTGCACAACTTCGTGTTGTGAGCCAGTTGCGTCCTTTCCTGGAGCGAGAGGCCCTTCAAACAGTCACTCATGCCCTGGTTATCTCACATATAGACTACTGTAATGCACTCTACATGGGGCTACCCTTGAAGAGTATCCGGAAGCTTCAGCTGATCCAGAATGCAGCGGGAATGAACCATCTTAGAAGTCCCATATCGGACACATGTGACACCATTATTACGCGAGCTGCACTGGGTTCCAGTCTGCTTCCGGGTGCAATTCAAGGTGTTGGTTATGACCTTTAAAGCCCTTCATGGCATGGGACCAGGTTAGCTAAGGGACGTCTTATCCCCATCACATCGTCCCGTCCCATCCGGGCATGCAGGGATGGCATGCTACGGACCCCATCAGTTAAAGAATTCCATCTCATGGGGTCACGGAAGCGTGCCTTCTCTGCAGTAGCGCCTGCTCTGTGGAATATCCTTCCCCCAGAGTTAAGACAGCCCACCTCACTCCTGGACTTCAGGAAACAACTCAAGACTTGGCTTTGCCAACAGGCCTGGGGCGGAAAGAAGAGCATAAACTCCTGGGGATGGCTAACATCGTAGGATAGCCCTAGAATTGCCCTTCCAAGGTTGAAAGAAGACATCACCATCTTAATTTTATTATATTTATTGTATTTTTAAATTGTTATTTTAATGTTTGATATTTTGTAGATTTGTAAACCGCCCAGAGTCCCTTGAGGGAGTTGGGTGATGAGAAATCGAATAAATAAATAAATAGACAGTTAGAAAAGAGTCACGGAAGATTGTTTCTGTCTGATAACCGCAGCAAGACTATTATACGCACAAAGGTGGAAGGACCCTGAAATACCTACAGCAGAGGAATGGTTGGTGAGGATGACAGAATTCGCAATTCACTGTTAAGAAGATTGGAAGCCACTTCTTTATTACTTTTTCTTTTTATTCTTTTTTCCTTTTCTCTTTAATTCTTTTTTATACTTTTTTCTGATTCACTTATTATTTTACTCCACCTTCTTTACTTCCTCTTCAAAACTTGTGTTGTTTTTACTCTGATAAAATTTATTTAATAAAATAATAATAATAATAATAATAATAATAATAATAATAATAAACTAGCTGATGGCATCTAAGTACAAAATGTCTTCCCGAACTCTCTGATTGGAGAGTAGCAAACCCTTACCCAGAGAGGCCACGTTCCTATAATTCTCCAGCATGACTTCCCAATGCAGCGCTTTTTGGGGAGGATCCAGCTGAGACCACTCCTCCTCGGAGAAAGACACAGCCACCTCCTCGAAGGACACAGGACCCTCCTGAACAAGGAAAACAAGAACAGAACAGGCCCAGGAGGATTTACAAGATCTGCCCTATTGTTCACAAATAGTTAAATGGCTAGGCTTGGTAGGAATCCAAGATTTAGGCGAGAAAATGGACAGAGCCAAAAGCCTTTGACTGAATGTCGATGAAGGTTCTCAGTCATCCAGGTGGAACAGTCTGTGGCTTGAATCATGTCAACTGGATTTCTATTTTCTCAGTAGAAACGTTTCACTCCTTATCCAAGGAGCTTCTTCAGTCTGAGTCTTTGACTGAAAAAATATTTCAGGCAGGTTTTGTCAGTGCCATTCAGTGAAAGCAACTATCCATCATCAAAAGACTCTCAGTGTCTGAAGAGAATCAACTGGCAGATGGGCCTTGGAAACCCCACCTATCAGTGACTCCAATCCATCCGGTGTTTGAAGAAGGAAATAGGGGGGTTGTTGTGGGTCTTCCGGGCTGTGTGGCCGTGTTCTGGAAGTTGTGGTTCCTAACGTTTCGCCAGCATCTGTGGCCAGCATCTTCAGAGGGCAGGAGCACAGATAGAAGCAAAATCTCTGTGCCCAGGTAGAGTGGCAATGTTCTATTTATAGAGCTAAATTATAGGAGATTAGGTGGGGTGTTTTGTTGTGTTGAAATGTTAACGAAATAGGGGGGGTTTCTTTCTAGCATTTCAGAAAATGGCTTATGGTGTCCCTAGACGAACCAACCCTGTCCATGCTCAACACCTTCATGAAGGAGACACCCAACCCAGTTTCTGCTCCTCCTCAGATAGCAAGGGAGTTGTTAGTAGTGCGAGCCATTAGCTGAATAGGGGATCAGAGAGCGGAGAAAGTTTCCTGGGAAGGACATTTCTTAGCCTTTGCAATGCTGGATTGTTTGGCCTCCAAATCCAGGAACTAATCAGAGGATTAGAAACTACTTGGAAGCGGGGACTCCACGGGCAGAACTGACAACATGGAAGTTTTTTTGGGCTCATTCAGGTTTTTCCTGAAGCCCAGGAGCATTTTACCAGGAAAGAAAAACGCTCGGAATCACCCCATTTGTCCTCCAGGACGGAGTACAGAAAGTTTCCTGAGAAGGACATTTCAGAACAATTTTTACTTAGAGACTTTTCCATCTGGCCACCTTCATTGAATATTAATTGTCTGCCTTATCTTTTAATCTGATGTGCTTTTTTTCCTGTTCACTGATTGTAAACAAGGCTTTTAAAAAAGGTAAACGTGCCAGTGTGAATATTTAGTTGTTTTCGAGCAGCCTTGCCCAATTCCAAGTCAAAGAATTGCAAAAAGAATGGGTCTCTTGAAAGATTTTGTAAAATTAGTTATTGAAAACTAGGGAGAGTATCTAGCACAAGGAGAGGTAAGTACTGGTCTTAAAAAAGATTGTGCTATGTAAACCAGCTTGACTTGCTGAAGGAAAGAGAGAATACAAATCTAATAAATTTCCATCCCTTACTTGAGTTGGAGGTTCAACCGCTGTTTCAGCTCCACCATAAGGAAGAGTTGTTCGAGTCTTCCCTGTGTGGGAGACAGAATTTTTGAAATGCATAATTAATAAGTAGAAGGTATTCTACAGAAGAGAAGACATAGAGATGAGATAGCTGGATCTCTAAGGGGAATGGGAGAACATCTGATTACCTCCTGAGGTGTCCTGACTTCGATCTTCCTGAGAGATCATCCTTCCCGCAGGATCTCTGATCTCCACAACGAAGGACTTGAAATAGTAGGCAAGAGAAAAGAGGAAGAATTAACGGACATCACACAACATGAATGGGATTCTTGTTCTCTAAACACAACGTCAAGGCCCCCAAGAATTAGGGAAGCATCTCCACATAGAATGAATGCCAGAAACTTCTGGTAGGGAGGGCTTAAGGATTCAAACACATTGTTTATTCCTTTCAACCCCCTTCTGGGTTTCCAAGATGAAGGTCTCTCACCTGCAACCCGACCTGCTCCTTCTGCTCCTCCGCCTGGCTCAGGAGGAAGCCTTCCACCAGGGCCACCGCCTGGCAGCTGGTCTCTGCTCCACACTCCCGCACCCAGCTCTCCATCTGCAGGGGCAGAAGGGCCAGGAACTGCTCCAGAACAACCAGGTCCAGCATCTGCGCTTTGGTGTGCTTTTCTGCTCTCAACCATCGACTGCAAAAGTAGTGGAGTTGGCTGCAAAGTCCTCGGGGACCCTCAGCCTCCTGGTATTGGACCCTCCTGAAGTTCCAGGGCTGAAAGTCTGAACAGATGGTTTCCTCCTCCAGCATCTTCTGCCCAGTTCTTGTCCGGATCTCCCCACAACTCCCAGGCTGAACAGCAGAAGGGCCTTTTCCAGTTCCCTCACTTGCTAAAGGTCGTCTCTCCATTCTTTCTCTGTCCTGAAACGCAGCTCCAAATGGGTCTGAGGAATCTTGTGGATCTCCAAATGCCTTTTCTTTCATAGGACCATTCCTGTAGCTGCAGGAATGACCACAGCAAGCCATTCAGCCCTCTGTGCCCAAGAGATAATTTTTTCTGTACGTGAGGACATACAAATGGCTTCCAGTTTGTGTATCTGAAATGGAAAAGAAAATAAATTCCAAGAATTAGAAGATCGTGCAATTAACCATTGAACAACACTCATTCCCATAGAAGGACATATTTTCCTGAGCTGGTATAGGATTGCAGTGGCATCAAGCAGATAGGTCCTCTGTTTGTGTTTGTGTGTCTGTGTGTGTGGTGCAAGATATGGGATTGACTTCAATCAAGGCCATGGAACACTGAACAAATGCATTTCAGAACATTTTCTATTTCTTTTTTCTCACAAGGAAGATCTTGCTTTTAACATCTACATTCACCCACAAGCAGGGTTCACACAGCATGCCAAACCCCAAACAGGTTAACAAACCATGAAATTTCACTTCCCATAAAATGAAAAGCCAATGAAATGACCCTGCCTTAGGACGCTCCATTTCCCTTTCTTCAGGGTTTGCCTTTTAAGAGCCAAGTCACACTATTACACGCAGGCGGGTTCACACAACAGGCCCTGAGCCCAAACAGGTCCACCAACCGCAGGGGCCGAGTTCCCATAAATCACAGGGCTTGAGAGAACGAAGCTTGAGATGATGCCCTGCTTCACTCGCCCTCCTAAGACACCCTGAACTGCGGAGGATCCATCCCTGTTTTGGCCTCATCCGGCACGTGGCGAGAATGCAGTCGCAGTCTCTTTGGCATCGCCTCCCGTGCAAAGCTTTTCCTATTTCCTGCTTGGCATCTGCACTGCAAACTCTCTCCCCCCCCCCCTCAGGGGCTCTTCCCAGGAAATGGGGCGTGGAGGGCTCCCCCGGATCCCCTCCTCCTTCCTGGGGTCCTGGATTTGTCCCTGGGGGCAACTCGGCTGGTCTGGAGCTCTGCTTTTCCCCCTGCCGGTTACGTACTTGGAAAGGGGCGGCAGGGGAACATGGGATCCGGGCTCCCCCACTCCCAGGACTCAGAAGAATGAACGTGGATGAGGACTTGGCAAGTGTCTCTTCTTTCTCCGCCTCCCTCTGCACGGGAAGAGGCCCCCACTCACCCAGGGCCACGGCCGGATCGCTTCCTACAGCCTTTTTGCTACCTGCGAAGCTCAAAGGGTTAAAGAGAGAGAGTGCAGCGTCCTAGACAGGCAAGACTTGGTGATATCACTCCCTTCCCTCCCTCCTCTGCAAAGCCGCCTGTGGCATTCGCCATCCAGTGGCCCAGTGCCGAAGCGCATGGTGTCCCCTTCCCTTTGCAGAGGGCGCCTCCTGATGGATTCTGTGTGGAATGCAGGTGCTCATGCAAATTGGGGTGAAAGGCGCGTTTTCCATGGAGGGACCGCAGGACAGTGTTGCCAGTTGGCTGGTTTTCCCAGTGAGGTGCAGAATCTGGGGGTCCTCCTGGACTCATGACTCCTGTTCGAGGAGCAGGTGGCAGTCATGGCCAGGAGGGCCTTTGCTCAACCTTGTGTTGTGTGCCAGTTAAGCTCCTTCCTGGATTTGGAGGCTCTCCGGTCAGTCACTCATTTATTTATTTATAATAATAAAATACATATGTGATAATACATAGAGTCATAAATCAGATATATAAATCTCCCTTACAGGATACCCCAATTTGTTCAATGTATTGAGTTCTAATGTCCGTTGCCTTAGTTATAAACTTAGCAGTCCTACGTACAATATGCACATTTGAACCCAGGAGGAAATAAGACAGTCTGTGGTTTGGATCCCAGTATGCTGTTCTTTCTAATAAAGATGATAAATATTTATGCCTAATGGATGCATATAATTGGCAATTGAACAAAGTATGAAAAATATTTTCAATGGTTGGAGAACCGCATATGCAGGTTCTCTCATGATATGGCAAGTGGTGGAAACGCCCATATTTGTCCATGGAATCCAGCAACTCAAATCCAGCTTTAGTATAGGCCCTTCTTAAAGTTTGTGGAATACTCATTTATAGATACTTTTCAGGTTGAAATATAGTTTTATTCTTAGCCAACCAATTTAAAGATCTATTTTTAGTTAATAATTCCATGTCAGTTTGTGCACTAATATCCAGGACTCGCTGTTTAAAAATTTCCCTTGCCTGTGAGACTGTTGAAAGCAAATACTGTTGGGGTTTGATAAACCCAGGAATTTACTTCTAGATATAAATTATACAGAGAGGCTTGATTTCTAGGTAAAAGGTGAAATATTCTGCACAGTCACCCAATTAGCAGCCATTGTTGTAGGAATGATGTGTCATGTGTGACTCATTCAACAGGTGCTTAGAGTTAGGTTGGGTGTGGTGAATAACGAGATTGACCTATAATGTGATTGGTCAGTTTGACTATATAAGCAGAGATATTCTGTATTTCATTTATTCCCATTTTACCTCGTGAAAGCTGTATCGTTGATGGTGTATCATTTGTTACTTGTGGAAGTGATCTGTAAATACGTATGTATATAAGTAAATAGGATATTTGATATAACTTCTGTTTGGAGTCTATTTACTGCATAGTACTTGGATCACTGGTGCCTAGGAGAGAGGCAGGCCGCTCCATCTCCGCGCGCTCCCTCTGACAGGGTTATGGGCCCAGAGGCGGCAGAGACGCCATAGACGACGGAAGGCTTTGCACTGGCTGTGGATGGGTGGATCGTGTGCAGTCTGTGAGCTGGGAGCTTTGGAAGCCTATCCAGGAGTCGTGTGGCTATTTGGAGTGATTTGGAGCTTTAACAGGTTCCGTGCCTGTGTGTGTGTTTTTTTTCTCCTACGCTTGTTTTGCAGCTGGAGGACTTTCTGATAAGGTCTGTGTCTTTAATCATCGGTGTCTGCCCAGAAGGGGCTGAAGACAGATTAGCACAGCGAAGATGTTGCTGGCAGCAGTCGGGGGAGGTTTTCCTCTGGAAAGACTGAATGACAATAATTATTCGTCATGGGCATATAAAATGGAAATGTATCTTCGGCGTGAAGGGCTTTGGAGGAGTGTACTTTGCCCTGAACCAGACCTGGAAGATGAAGAAGTTGCTCTAAAGGACGATAGAGCATTGGCGAGCATAATTTTATGTCTGGAAGATAGCCAGTTGTGTTATGTTAGAGACTGTCAGTTAGCCTATATGTGTTGGGAAGCTTTAAAGAATGTTTATCTAAGAAGCTCACCGTTATGTAAGGTTTTACTAACAAGAAAACTTTATCACGCTAGATTAGGGGTATCTGATAACATAAGGGATCACCTGCATTATATGACAGGGTTGTTCCAGGAGTTGGCTCAGAGAGATATGCCATTTACAGAAGCTAACAAAGTGTATATAATTCTCAGTTCTCTAAATGAAACGTGGGATACTTTGGCAATTAGCTTTGGTTCGTTATCTGAGGAAGATTTAACCATAAATTACTTATCTGGCAGATTACTGGAAGAAGAGCAAAGAAGGCAGCAGTGTTCTAATGTAATTAGTGCTAAGCAGAACAGTGTTTCTGTTAAGGAATATTCTGAGAATGTTTTGTATGTACGAAAATGTTTTAACTGTGGGTCGCAAAGGCATTTGTTGAAACATTGTGATAAGAAACGGAAGCCGAAGGCCAAGCTTAAAATTTCCAAGCCGGGAGAAGCTGCACAGCTGTCTTTAATTAGTTCAAGTGTAGAACAAGATTTAAAGGGACCATTTTTACTTGACAGTGGGGCTTGTCAGCATATAGGGAGTAACAGACAGATGTTTAAGAGTTTTAGGCAGGCTGATAGAGATCATGTTACTCTAGCTAATGGAAGCATTGCATCTGTCACTGGTAAGGGATTTGTATATGTACCAGGGTTAAATATTGAATTATCAATGTTGTGTGTACCTGAACTGGAGTACAATATAATTAGTGTGTCACAATTGCGGGCTGCGGGGGCTCCAGCTTCGGAGGGCGCCGGCTGCGCCTCTGCCTCGGCAGCCAAGCTGTTCCGAACCAAGGAGCCAGGGCGGAGCCGGGGCAGGGGAGGAACGGGGAGCACCAGGGGACTCACCCGCTGCTGCTTGGCTGCCACCTTCCTCCTCCGCTTCAGCCGCCCACCCGCCGAGTCCCGGCCCTTCAGCCCCCGCTGGGGGGAGGGGGACAGGGACTCAGCGCCCGCACGCCCGGAGCCCGGCAGAGCTGCATCTCGCCCCGCCCCGCCCTCCCAGAGTGGCCAGTGGAGCGCCACCGGCACCCACCTGCTCGGGCAGGTACCAGCCTCTCTGCACGCTCCTTCCGCTGCTGCTGCTGCAGGGAGACGGCGTCCACCCGGCCCAGCTGCCCGGGGTCCAGGGAGATCAGCTCCGGCGGGATCTGTGGCGAAGAACGGCCGTGGGGGGGAAACGAGGTGGGTGGCGACGACAAGCGGCGCTTCAGGGGAGCCGCCGCCGCCGCCGGGTGGGTCCCCTCAGGGCGGGCGGAGGCGGGCGGGCGGAGGCAGGCGGGCAGCCGCTCCTCCGCTCCCGCTGGCGGAGGAGGAGGAGGCCCGGGACGCCCGCCCGCCCCGCCCGCTTGCCTGCCTGCCTCCCTCCGCGAGGCCCCCCGCTACCTTCCAGCGCACCCGGAAACCTGGGCGCCCACTCGCGCCTCGAGGTGGCGCGGAAAGACCTCCGTAGACCCGGGGATTTCCCCCTCCCGACTGAGAATCCTCCTCACCCCCCCCCCTACACCACCAGGGCCTCGCCTTCCAAGGATCGGAGGGGGGTATTCGGAAAAGGGCAGGGGTGGGCACGGATGTGATTTGGCAGCGCGCTCCGCTCCCGTGCAGAGCGGGCGGTGGAAGAAAGCCAGCCAGCGCTGGCCTGCCTGGCTGGTGGACGGGCTGAAAAGCCTCCTGTCTTCTGCCAGAGCGGATATTCAGGGCGAAGGCCTGGCTCTGTGACATTCTTGCCTACTTCGGCGGAAATAAGAATAGGCTTAGAGCCAAACAATCATGTTCGGCAGGCGGGTGGGCGGCCCGGGCCTCCGCCGCTGGGCCCGCCCCCCTCAGCGCCTGTGCGGCTCCCCTGCCCCCTCCCACCCGCCCCAATAAGCCACGGCAGGGAGGCGCTGCTGGCCCGGGACGCGGCGCTGTCGGAGGCGGCGCAGGAGCGTCTGCAGGGGCTGATGCGGCTGGAGATGGCGCTGCTCCGCGGCATCCAGGTGCTGGGCGAGGGCCCGGGACGCGAGCGGCAGGGCAGCGCAGGGGGCCTGGCCGGGGCGGTGGCGGTGGCGGCGGGGGGACGAAGCCGGCGGAGGTTTGCCAGGCGGCAGGACGGGGCGGGCGGCGCTGCTGGGGCTGGTGGCAGAGCTGGAGGAAGCAGAGGGACCAGGCGTTCCCGTGGGCGCAGCGTGCGCTCTGCAACCCGCCTTGGAGAAGTGGCCGCAGGAGGCCCTCCGGGTGCACCCTCCCGCCCCATCAATCCCCCCACCCCGCCGTTCAGCGTCCTCTCCCCCCGCTAACCCGAACCCTGCAGCGGCCGGGGGAGCCGAGCCAGGCTCGGACCGGAGGCGGCCAACGGGAGAGCAGGCTGCCCTTCGCCCTGCGCCGCCCTGCTGCTCGCGTCCCGGGCCCGCACCCTCACCCAGCACCTGGATGCCACGGAGCAGCGCCATCTCCAGCCGCGGCAGCCCCTGCAGCCGCTCCTGCGCCGCCTCCGACAACACCGCGTCCCGGGCCAGCAGCGCCTCCCTGCCGCACCGGGCCTCGCTCAGTGTGAGAGCCAGGGGGCGGGGTTTGCAGGCGGGGGCCAATCACGTGGAAGGGGTGGGGGTGAGTTCAGCTGCAGAAGAGCCACACTCAAGGGGCCAAAGAGCCACATCCGGCTCGCGAGCCGCCATTTCCGACCCTTGTGCTAGACTCAGTGGGAGGCCCTGCTCAAGGTCACTGATTGCCTAACCACAACAAAGCAGTTCTAGATAAAAGACAGGTTGCAGGAAGAAGGAGGAGGAAATCCATCTGAAGTGACTCCTCTGCCTTTGGAGATGTGGGCTGAAGAAAACTGGAGATGAAACCACACAGCAGGACAAAAAACCATTTGGAAGGCAAGCAAAACTCCCAGCTGCGGAAAACCTTTGTTCTTTTAAAACATGGCTGGAAGTGGAGTAAGCCTCTCAACATAATTGCAACCTTCAACCTACTACATTTATTTGGTTATTGTTTAATTAAATGATAGCTCTTCCAAGGACTATCCTGTGATCTCCTTGATTCTCTCCACCCAGTTTCTCTCTTGTTTCTCTCCCCGTTTCTCTTTCTCCCTTCATCTCCACCCTTCATCCATGCTAGGCATAATCCTTTTTTTCTAGTTCATTTATTCCCCTCACTTTCTGCAGACTGACCATCGCTTCAGAACTGGGGACCCTTTTGTGGCTTTTTAGGTTTAAGCCAGTTTAGGATCTTTGTCCCCAGTGGGCACAACTACCCTGGAAGGCCACCACAGAATGCATTTCGGCAACAATTGCGTAGGTTGATGGAGTCCAAGTCCCAAGAGTGCACGTCTGTTCCAGCACAAGCTACCTTTCTTTTCTGCTCTGGCTACCTTCTTGGCCTTGGGGTTATTAATAATCATCATTGGCTTACTATTAATAATGACCCTCTGCATCTTTTACTAAGCCCACTGAATAAAACTCTTCCCACATTCCATGCATGTATACAGTTTCTCCCCTGGGTGGACCTTTTCATGGTAAGGGGGGGAACTGATCATAATAAATCTCTTCCCATACTCCCAGCATTTACGCGATATTTCACCTCTGTGGATCCTTTTCTGGGAAGCAAGGTGACTGTTGATTGAAGTTCTGTCAACACTGTGTCCATTTAATATATTTTCTGTTTTAATCCTTTCATTCTTCATAAGGGGAAAGGTGTCACAAAAGTGTTTTCCACAATCCTCGTGTTCATATGGTTTTTCCCCTGTGGATCCATTTTGATCTAAACCAAGACACTTCAGAACTTGTTCCATACCCTCTGCATTCACACCTTTTCTCTTTGGTGTGGTTTCTGTAATGATTCCCTAAATCAGATTTTTCTCTGAATATTTTCCCACACATTAGGCACTTTCCCCTTTTGTTTGTTTTCAGATTTTATTGAGTCAGGAAGCCTTGGATTCCTACACTTTGAGGAAAACCAGATTTCTCCTCCAAAATCCTGGATTGGTGGTCCTCAGGTCTTTTTATTTCCCATGGATATTGATATATCTTTTCTTGTACTTCATGGTTGATGGCTTGCAATGGCAACATTCTTGTCTTCTCATCATTTTTATTGTCCAGCCCATCGTCTACTTGGGGGAATAATGAAAAAAAGACAACAGTATTATTACAATAAGGCAGAACCTGGGGATCTCATCCAAGACCAAACCATGTACGTTCCATTTCTTCTTTCAGAACTCCAATATTTCTTTTCCTTTTTCTATTCTTTGTGACCAAGGTTACATAGAATTATGATACTGATCAGCAAAACCATCATAGAAGGCTAAAGCGTTAATTTCTTACCAATGAGATTAAACAGAAACTGCGAAGTTCACTAAAAATCTCTCTTACATTTCAGTTGAGAGTTACATTCATCCTACATTAAGCAGATCCTTATCTATCTCTTGTTATTCTCCATGCACCAGACTGATGGATTTCCTCTGTCTTATAACTAGAAGATAATCTATAGTTTGGCATGTCTTGAGAGAAACAGCCAGTATGATTATTTCTGCTTTAGAAAACACCATCTATTATTATTATTATTATTATTATTATTATTATTATCATTATTATCGTATTTATACCCCGCCTATCCCTTCCCTAACGGAGGACTCTAGGCTAAGGAAAGGGGTAAGGGAACTGACTCTTCCGTGGCTTGGACTACAAGCCCCACAATGTCTTGCATCGGAGCCGGCTGCTGACGTCCTGTAGATGAAACTGCTTCATTCCGGGATCCGTCGTTGCCGCCGCCATTCCAGAGATCTTCCGATTCGGTGGCCGACTCCCCAACAGGACGCCAGCATATTCTCCCAATTAAGGTGGTACCCATTTATCTACTTGCTAAGCTTTCGAACTGTTGGGTTGACAGTTGGGTTCTTACTATTTTGATAAGAAGAAAGAGAGGCTCTTATGCAGACAAGCAACACTCCTTGAATTCTCCAACATGACTTCTCCATACCAGGATTTCTGTTCAGGATTTCAGCAATGCCCATTCTCCTTCTGTGAAATACACAGCCACCTCCTTGAAGGATACAGAACACTGAAAGAGGAGGAAGGCTTTTCCAATGAATCTACAGGCACTAAAGGAGATTTGAGAATGGCATCATGCCTAAATGATATCAAAGAAGGTGAGACGCAATGGACAGATCTCCCAGCCCCTCCTTATGATCCCTTTGAGCCAAAGAATTTTGAGTGTCTTCTATGTACTAGAGCTGAAAGCTCAGGTGTTGTTTCCATTCTTCCATACAGAGGACGTTATTCTACAAATACTAATGTGCCCCTTCTGTTCCCTGTACGGGAAATAAAAATGGTAATTTGAAAGCATCCTTAATAAATTTTGGGGAGATACTAAACATAAGGGGAAACAGAATGAGAGATGTTTGGAATGCCCCAGAAAACATTGCATTTGTTGGAAGGAACCATCCATTACCTGTTAAGTTATTCTGACTTTGACCTTCTCGGGAAATTCCCCTGAAGAGTTGCTTTGGAGATGAATGTCCTGTTGCCCTGCGGGATTCAGAGACCACTTTCACCAACAGCCCCTGAGGCTAAAGCAACAAAGTAAAAGTGGAGTTAAGGAAATGGGACGAAGGGGATTCTTGCCCTAAGTCCCAAGGTCCAATGGTGGAGGAGAAGGCATTAGCTTGAAGTTTGGGCTCCAGAAGTGATCTGTAGAACAATTTACCTAAACAGTTAAATATAGTCTTCATATTGCTGATCTCAGAAAATCTGGGTAATGAGGCATTCAGTTACATACATGTATACAAATAGGGTACCTATGTATTGGGGACAATTGATCTTTAGTCATGCTTGTGGCAGTCTGGTCCCAAAGTACCAAAATGGATCCCTGGCTCTTCACCCAGGTCTTTGGTGAGGTAGAGAGAGATCCTTCACTTCTTCACACTTGCCATGGGTTATCTTTATTTTCTGTTTTATTGATATTATTGTAATTTCTTTGCTGATTGTGAGCTGCCAAGAGTCTTTGAGAGTTGGGTGGCATGCAAGTTAAATAAATGATTATGGTTGACCGCACAGTCAGTCAGATGTTTAAATTGGATTTGGCATTTTTGTCCACCTATTGAGTCCTTCCCAAGGACCTGGGATAGGCAGATGATGTTGTTTAATTTTATTAAAGGTATCGTTGCAGGTTGTAAGCTGTTCCAAATAAAGTTGACTTTTGCAATTGACTGATGGTGATTTTGTCAGTGCTGATGGTGTTCAAGGGGTGCTCCAGATGTTTTGCGATTGCACCCAAGGCGCCTGTTATTATTGGTACTACCTTTGCTTTCTTTGGCCACAGTCGTTCTACTTCTATTTGCACGTCTTTGTATTTTGTGATTTTCTCCAGTTCTTTCTCTTCTCTTCTGCTGTCTCTAAGTATTGCACTGTCCGTGATGCAGACTTTTTTGTCTTTCTTATCAATAATTGTTAAGTGTGGGTGTTGTGCGGTAGATGCTTGTCTGTTTGAACTCTGAAGTCCCAGAGCACTTTAGCCTCCTCATTTTCTATTACTTTGTCTGTTTGGTGGTCCCACCAGTTCTTGCTTGCGGGCAACTGGTATTTCTTGCAGAGATTCCAATGCACCATGGTTGCTACTTTGTCATGCCGTTGTTTGTAGTCAGTCTGTCCGATCTTCTTGCAGCAGCTAATTAGGCAGTCCACTGTTTCTTCAGCTTCTTTGCAGAGGCGGCATTTGCTGTCTGTTGCTGTCTTCTCAGTCCTGCCTTTGCGGGCCTTTGTGCTCAAGGCTCGGTCTTGTGCAGCCAGAAGCAGCCCCTCTGCCTCTTCCTTCAGCTCTCTTGCTCTTAGCAATTGCCAGGCCTTGTTGTTATTTGCTTTGCCTGCTAGGTTGTTTTAAATATATTATGCATCATGCATCATGAATTCCTCCTCCTCCTCCTCCTCCTCCTCCTCCTCCTCCTCCTCCTCCTCCTCCTCCTCTTCTTCTTCTTCTTCTTCTTCTTCTTCTTGTTCTTCTTCTTCTTCTTCTTCTTCATCCGTAGCTGAGTAAGATTGTCTTCCAAGGGTAAAATCTTAACAGTGGATCCGTAAGTGGCTGTAAAGGCCAATTCTGGATCCGCACAACCTCCCACAATGAGGGCATAGGTTTCCGGGTGGGAGACGGTAATGAATTATTATTCCTGCCCTTATTGATTCATTGTTCATTCTTCAATTTGTAGGCTGCCCCATTCCAGATGACTCTTTAACAATTAGCAGGAAATTCCGCTTGTAATATGTGGAAAACTCAGGGTGGTAACTACGTCACTAAAAAGTGACCAACATGGCTTCTGGAAACAACTGTAGAGTCAGAATTTTATCAACCCCACAATTATGGATCATTTATTTATTTATTTATTTATTTATTTATTTATTTATTTATTTATTATTCAATTTATATCACCGCCCCATCTCCCCCGAAGGGGACTCTGGGCAGTTTACAGTCAATAATTAAAATAAGTAGACTCCAAGTCGGACTGGCAGCTCGACAAGTCAGGATTTTTTCAGAATGCTGAAGACCTGGCTTGCTTTTCTCTATTTGCAGTGATCTATTGATAAGATAAGATCACTGGAATGTTTCCCCGGAAAGGGGAGAATCGGAAGATTGATCACAAGGTCGTTGGAATTGTTTCCCCCCGCTTTTTCTGTTGTTTTCCACTGCGGAGAAAGTGAAAGGCTGGGAACAGAAAGACGACTGGAATTACAGCAATGCTCTCATAGGGAAAAGTAAGTTAGAGCTAAAGACGACTTTTAGATTACCACTTTTTTTTTAGTTTTTTAGAATTGTTTTATTATCTAAGATCTATCTCTGGACTTTGTATATAAATGTTGGCAAATTTTGTGTTTTCTTTGCTATAATAATAATCATGGTGGAAACATGATGGATTTTATAATGGAAGTATAGTGAAACGTTTGCATTTTTCTTTTTACCTTTCTAATTTTTTAGTGTGGATTTTGCTTTACTTGGAAGTACAAGAATTTTTTTTTATATTTTTTAAATACATTTTATTGGACTAATTACTGATGAATTTGTTTTATTTTTTTATATTGATTGACATTTATCCTTTCCTTTTCTTATAAACTGATTGAAATATTATTTCTTCTTTTAATTTTGGGATTATTGGAATTTTTCATCTTTTTATTTTTTACTTAATAGATAGTCTCTGCTGGTAAATTTCCATTCGAATAGATCAGCTGACCACTCATTCCCTGGGAAAGTCTTTTGTTTTGACTAGAACGACTGGCTACGCAGCCTGAAGGAAGGGGGGTGGGTGGATGAGAAATGGCTTTTTTAACAGTACTTCAAGATTTAAAAAAAGAATTTAATGAAACTCTTTCAGAAATTAAGAAATCAATGGAACTTATATTGATAGATTTGGAGGTTCAGGAACAAAAGACACAAAAGACAGATTTAGATATGGAAAAAATTTTTTTGAGGCAGCAGAGAAACAGGAAGAGAGGATTTTAAATACATTGGTACAGAAGAAGATTCCGATATACTACAGGAGGGGGTTGTTTAAACAAGTTATACATTGTAGTCTGGGTATAAACACATTGTGGCAGTTGAGACAGGAAGATTTTAACGTGCAAATTGATAACCATTGTGAAATATTGGGAAAGGCTAAGAAAAATATTTTGTCATCCCACATGAGCTATGAATATTGTGATCTTGGCATAACCTGAACAGGAAAACGATATGTGGGATACAAGGTTAATGAAAATATGGATTTGGATCGGATATAGAACAAAGCTGATATGAGAAACTGTATAAACACATAAAAATGTAATGTTTTAATGTAAGATATAAGATTACAAACATAAATAGAAGTTGATATTATAGACCAATTTTTTATAGGATGACATATTTCTATAATTATATGTATGAATATGTATGTATGAATATTATAAGAATTGGTATATTATGTATTAGGTTATGTGTTGTTAGGTTATGTATTTAGTTTAAATGGGCATTATCCCAAGGAGTGGAAATTACAGATGGATAATTGAGACATAAGATTACAAATATAAATAGAAGTTGATATTATAGTTTAATTTTCTTTTATGGAGATATATATATATATAAGAAGACAATGGGATGATGAGGTGGAATTAGAATTAATGTTATTACAGGATGACATATTTTTACAATATTATGTATGAATATGTATGTATGAATACTATAAGAATTGGTATATTATGTATTATTGTCAGGGCGAGCGGATGGAGCGGCCTGCTTCTTCTCCTAGACACCAGCGATCCACGTACTATGCAGTAAATAGACTCCAAACATAGATTATATCAAATATACTATTTACTTATATACATACGTATTTACAGATCACTTCCACAGGTAACAAATGATAAACCAACCATACAGCATATGAGAGGTAAATTGAGAAGAAAAAATACAGAATTTCTGTGTATATATATATAAACTGACCAATCACAGTATAGGTCACTCTCATTATCTACCACACCCAACTTAACTCTTAGCACCTGTTGTATGAGTCACACACTGAAACATCATCACTACAACAATGGCTGCTAATTGGGTGACTCTGCAGAATATTTCCCCTCTCACCTAAATATCAAGCCTCTCTGTATAATTTATATCTTTCTGTAAATTCCTGGGTATATCAAAACCCCAACAATTATGTTATGTAATATGTTAGGTTATGTATTAATGGAATATGTAGTCATAATATGAATGGAATATATTGTATGTTATTAGAAGTAAATAAGGCCTTTATTTGTTATACTAATTGGATTTTATTGAAGATACAAATATACAGTAGATGTAAAAATGGAAAGAGTGAATAAAAAATATCAAACTGATGCAGCAATGAACATTTAACTACTACTTCAAGGAGTGGAAAACAAAGATGGATTATTGGAAGATAGCAAGAAAGGTGAAACCTATATGAAGATCAGAAGATTGGATTATAGAAATCAAAGGGTATATGACAAAGAAAAGTTCCTATGTATTGTATGAAGGACTAACATTTAAAGTCAATTATTGTACTTAAAGTTCAAAGATAGATTGGAGGACATCTATTTTCTATATTTCCTTTGTTTACTTCACTTTTTCTTTACTATTTTCTTACTTTGTATTTCTATTTCTATTTCTTTTTTCTGCTTTAACTTTTAATATGTATTTTAAAACTCAATAAAATTTATTAAAAAATAATAATTAAAATAAGTAAAAATATAATACAATACATATAAATACAAATAAATTAAAGATACAATCCAAGAGGCAATAAAATTGTTCTTAAAAGGCTGCTCTATGGGACCAGCCATCCCCATGAGGAGCTGTTACCCTTCCCATCCGAGGCGAGGGGGCAGAACCAGGTCTTTAAGTTCTTCCAGAAGGCCAGAGCGATGGGGTGGGGGGGTAGAATGTTCCAAAGGGCGGGGTGGGGGGGTAGAATGTTCCAAAGGGCGGGGTCCACCGCAGAGAAGGCCTGGTTACAGGCTTGAGGGGGGGAGAGAGGGAGGGGGAACGGGGGATCCGGAGGAACTACTAAAGTGAAGGATAGAGTTGCCAAGCAAACTGCAGACTATGCTAAATGTGCTTTCTCCTGTACTGTGTTTACTGTCTGCCCCCACTGATTAGACAGATATTGAAATGAATTTGTGAACTTGAGATGGTTTAAGAGAAAGTTGAAATGAGAGGAAGAGAAGGAAGGAGAAAAGGGAATGCTGTATGTGCAAATACTAGATGAGGGAGTTAGATTTTTGTGGAAGAGGTGGCGAGGAGCATAAAGGTGAAGGGATTTAGGGAAGAATGGGTTTCAAAACTTTGGAAATCTGAGTGCAGGATTTGTTAGTGAAAAGCCTGCAACAGGCTGGGGCAAACGAGATGCCTCTGAAAACAAAGTGCATCTCCCTTGTGTTTCCCCAGCCCTTGCAGCAAATTTAAACTGGGAAGGTCACGTGGGCTGTTTACTGAAGCGGCCAGATCTGTCTTAACAAGGCATTGCCCTTTTAACACAGCGGCACTTGGCAATGCTGGAAGCATTGGGGAAACAGTGCAAAAGCCCCATTCTAACAACATTGGCATGTGCGGGGCAGGGAAAATTTTCACCCTCCGCTTTTTATACCTGCCAGATTCTCCCATAAACGTGTTTTGTTAATGTTAAGGGCTGGTGTTTTTGTGTGTGTGTGTGTTTGGGAAAATTATGTGAGTCTGTCTCTTTAAACACCAACTCTTTCTATGGTGGTAAAGATGCATCCTGGCTATGCCTGCATCCTCCCTTAATTTTGGTGTGTTTTTGTGTATTGTCATTTGTACAAGCTTGCATGTGTATAGTAGGAAAGCTGAGAGCTTCCTAGCCTCACCCAAGCCCCTCCCCCCTCTTGTTAAAACTGCTTGAGGGGGAACTAAGGAGAGAAAGGGGAGAGGACAGAAGTGAAATACAATGCTTCCACAGAAAATCCTTTTTCCCATCTCTTTAGGATTTTCTTTCTTTTGTAATATGGTTTTTTTAAAACTTTGCACCAAGATAAGCTTGTAAGCTTCTTGTTTAAGTCTTTTCCTGCGGCTACTGCTGTTGGTGAAAATGTTTTTTAGCTGTTCCTGTTAGGGAACAGCGGTTGCATCTTTCCAGGCGTAAGAGGGGGCAATTTCTTTAATTTCGTAAGAGGGCTCAGTTTCTTTTTTCCCAGCCCTGTACGGTTACTTTTGGGGATTTATTGGACATTTTATAATGTTATGTGCCAATGCTTCTGCTCAGATGGCTGAGCTAGTTGCCTCAGCCAGGGCTCTGGAATTGGCCATAGACACAAGAACCACTGTGTACTTGCCTTTGAAATTTTTATTTTTTGCATTGGGGAAAAAGACGATAAAATACACTGGGAAACTCTGTGGTGTAGAAATTTGTCAGCCCAGGATTCCTGGGGAGGGATTCCACGGGGACACAATCTGTCTATACCAAAACCCAGAGCTTTCCAAACTGTGTGTTGCAACACGCTAGTGTGTCAGCTACAGTATCTGGGTGTGTCGTGGCTGCTGCTGCCTCCATGCCCTGCCAGGATTCCATGCAGGTCCTAGTGCCTGCCTTGTGCCTTGCTGCCTCCAACCCTGCCCTGCCAGGATTCCGTGCAGGTCCTAGTGCAGGGATTTTCAAACTTTTGTCGTTGGCGACACACTAACGGCTGGCGCGCAAATCCTGAAAGTGCCACCACCACTGCAGCGTGCAAAAACCCAAAAGTGCGTCGTCATCGTCATGGAACCCGGAAGTGGTGATGGCCCACCGCCGCTGCTGTGCGTGTTGCCATGTGCGGCAGCGCGCCATCAGCGCTTCCGGGTTGTTGCGCGACACACTTGAGGCCCCCAGGCGACACAGTACTCTGTCACAACACACAGTTTGGAAAGCCCTGTCCTAGTGCCTGCCTTGTGCCTTGCTGCCTCCAACCCTGCTGTGATTCCACGCAGGTCCTAGTGCCTGCCTTGTGCCTCCAACCCTGCCCTGCCAGGATTCTGCGCAGGTCCTAGTGCCTGCCTTGTGCCTTGCTGCCTCCAACCCTGCTGTGATTCCGCTCAGGTCCTAGTGCCTGGCTTGTGCCTTGCTGCCTCCAAACCTGCTGTGATTCCACGCAGGTCCTAGTGCCTGCCTTGTGCCTCCAACCCTGCCCTGCCAGGATTCCACGCAGGTCCTAGTGCCTGCCTTGTGCCTCCAACCCTGCCCTGCCAGGATTCCGCGCAGGTCCTAGTGCCTGCCTTGTGCCTGGCTGCCTCCAACCCTGCTGTTATTCCACTCAGGTCCTAGTGCCTGCCTTGTGCCTTGCTGCCTCCAACCCTGCCCTGCCAGGATTCCACGCAGGTCCTAGTGCCTGCCTTGTGCCTGGCTGCCTCCAACCCTGCTGTTATTCCACGCAGGTCCTAGTGCCTGGCTTGTGCCTTGCTGCCTCCAACCCTGCTGTGATTCCACGCAGGTCCTAGTGCCTGCCTTGTGCCCTGCTCTAAAAGTGTGTCGCGAAATGATGCATGTCTAAAAAGTATGTCACCAACATGAAAAGTTTGGAAAACTCTGCCTCATCCACATCATTCAAAAAACCTTGAACAGCATCCAGCCCAGGATGGAGCGCTGTGGCACCCCACTAGAGATGTATCTCCAGGTAGATTTGACACTATTGACAACTACCCATGGAGTACAATCCTTGAACCAACTGTGGATCCACCTAACGGTTGACTTGTCAAACCCATGGTGGATCATTTTGTTAATAAAGATGCTATGAGAGACTTTGTCAAAAGCCTTGCTAAAGCCCAAATATACTACCGTATACCCACAGCATTTCCTTGGTCAACTGGTCTATTAACTCTATCATGAAAGGAGATCAAGTTAGTCTGGCATGACTTGTTTGGCATAATCCATGTTGGCGCCAGTTAATTGCTCAGCATCAACGTCAAGCTCACAGGCCTGTAGTCTCCCAAGCCATGCTTCTTTCCCTTTTTGAAAATTGGAACATGAGCTCTCCTCCAGTCTTCTGGGACCTCCCCTGTTCTCTAGGACTTCTTAAAGATTACAGGGGACCTTGCAAAGGATAGGGAAAGTGTGGCATTTTCACAGGGGTGGCCAAGGTGATGGTAATGGGAGAAAAAGTATCTTCTTGGAAGGGAAGTCCAAGGCAGGAACTGATAGGAATTGAGGGCAAGGGGCAACTGCAGGCCCCTCTGGGCCACTGGGAGACTTTATGGCCCCTTGAAGCCTCATTTCACAGGAACCCCATACAAGGCAGCCCGGAAGCCAGCATTTCAGGGCATTGCTTCCTCTTCTGATGTCTTCTTGCCTCCTAATAAACACTGGCTTCTGTTACCAGTCCTACCATGTGTGTGTGTATGCATGCATGCGAGAGAACCCTTCAAAGTAAACCAGACTAGGAAACCAAAGACATCCATGCTAATACTTTTATTATATGGTTATGGTAACAGAATCTTGCAAATCTGGATGTACCTCTCCCCTCCTTCCCTTTATCTTCATGAGAACCAAGGAGGGTTTTGTCTGAGATGATTTCTCAGGTTACATTTCTGACTCACTCAGGTTTCTTTTATCTGACTGTTGTCGTGGTTACGGCTCTTCCTCAAGGTTATTCCTTCTGCCCATTACCATGTGTGTATCTGCATCTGGGCCTGTCTCTATTAATTAATTAATTAAACACATTTCTATGCCGCTGCAATCAAAACAACCCTCCGCAGCTGACATAAAAAAAACTGTACAAGATAAAACTCTATCCAGTGCAAAAATACAAACACAACACCAATAGAAAAAAAAGATAGAATAAAAAGACGGAAACATCAAGTCATATCAATCTCGTGAGAAATAGTCCTAGAACCAGACTGTGCCTCTGTGTCAGAGATCACCCGATCTCTGCCAAAAAGGCAAGCAGACAAAGAGTTCATCAGGAGACTGGAAGATCGGCTCGCACTCATCCAACGATCGGGAATACACATCTGGCCGAGCGTTGCCTAGACAACCGACAGACTGACCGCATGGGCACGCAGCAAAGGACACTGGGGGAGGGAAAGGTTTAAAGGTGCTTGTTGTTCCTGTTACCTGCATTCCAGTCTTTGTTCATGCTAGAGCTAACTCTGTATTCTATAATAAACTCTTCTGCTTATAAGAACTCTGGTGCCTGGGAGTTACTTCAGCGCAGAGAGATTATAGCGATCAGAAGGAGTGCCTTACATAAAGACTGGAATCAATACACCAACCGGTTTTCCCGGGAACGAACCCGAAAATTTTCGTAAGCTCCACGGTAGAGACCGGCGTCCACGCACCTTGACCAACGACCCGAAGAAATAAAAATTTTTCGGAAGGAGGAACCAGCAGCTGAGCGGCGGCGAAAGAGCGGCTTTCCCCCAAGCAGTTGAGCGGCGGAGGAAGAGCGGCTTTCCCCAAGCAGCTGAGCGGCGGCGGAAGAGCGGCAGCGCGCCGAACAGCTGAGAGGCGGCGATCCCTCAGCTGAGCGGCGGCGGAAGAGCGGCTTTCCCCCAAGCAGTTGAGCGGCGGAGGAAGAGCGGCTTTCCCCAAGCAGCGGAGTGGCGGCAGAAGAGCGGCAGCGCGCCAAACAGCTGAGAGGCGGCAATTACAGCAGCGGCGGCAGCGGAGACCACCACGTGGTGGCAAAGCGGCGGCAGCGACCAGCGCTCCCAAGCAGCAAGTGGGCAGCAGAAACCACGCGGCGGCAGACGGCAGCGGAGACCACGGGGCGGCTGAAAGCATCTACTCTGAGAGGTACGAGAGGAAACCCCAACGAGCCCAATCGGGAGGACAGCACCCCAATCCTGAGAGGCCAAAGGGTGTCCAGGGCTATCACGTTGGAGGGAGCACATCCCACCACTCAACCACCCACCCACCCACGGAACTGTGAAAGCAAACTGGCCAATGGGAGTGGGTGAAGGGATGGAGGGACGCAGAGAGCAGAAAACTAAAAAGCGTGTTACCCAAACGCAACGAATTGGGACAGTTGAAGAAAAATTACCTCGCATGAACTACAGGGTGGAAGAATTAAATGAGAGACTTAATATGCTTATTACACTCCTGGACGGGAGGGAGAGGCAGATACACAAGACATGTCCACCCCCTTCCGAAGAGAATAGGAATCTAACAGAGCCTGGGGAGGAAGACGAAGAAAAGGGTCTCAACACACAGGACCAACCACGTACAACTCCACCCATACCACAACAGAGGTCGCTGGGCAGCAGGAAGGTACCGGTGGGGTTGCGAGAGCTGAAAATGAAGTTTGATGGAGACCCCAAAAAATTAGCATGCTTCATGACTCACATAAAAGGGTTCATGGAAGAATTTGAAAATGATTTTTACACAGAGGAAGCGAAGGTCAGATATGTTTCTTGCTTCTTGGAAGGGGAAGCGGCTAGCTGGCTCGTGAAATTGCATGATACCAAGGCAAGCGCACTTCACAATTTCAATAAGTTCATGCAGGCTCTGCGGACCCGATTCGAAGACACACTGGCTAAAGTGTCGGCCAGAGTGCGCCTCTGAAACCTTGACCAGGGTAAAAGTACTGTTGCGGAATATGCCATGGAGTTCAAAAGTATCCTTAGTGAACAATGGCCGCAATGGCCGGAAGAATTCCAAATTGAATACTTCCAGTACAGCCTGAGACAAGACTTATTAGAGCTCATGGTGGGGAGGGAAGAACCAAAAACATTAGAAGGCTGGATCCAACTGGCAGGCCGTATTGAGCAAAGCCAGAGACAACTGAGGACCATTAAAAAGTTCAAACATTTGAAGAGGAAACCTGAACCCACCACACAGCCCACCCGAACGGAAGTCAAGAAACCCCCAGAGAAGAAAAGTGAAAAGGAGGTGAGGGTCAAACGTAAAGACAACACGGCAGCCATGGCAAAATGGAGACACCCCACACACGCGGACGAAGACAGTGACAGCGAGGAATATAATTACGAATCCCAGATGGCGGGAAACGAGGAAAAGTCTGCGCTAAAGTGCGCAGCGGGGCAGGCCCTCACAAAAGGGCGCAATGAGAAGATTTGCCGCAACCCCACAATGCACATTCAGGTATGCCTAAAAGCTGTGGGGGGGAGGAGGAAGTACTCTGGGTTGGCAATGCTAGACTCGGGCTGCTCAAGGAGTTTGATGCACCCGGACGTGGCTGACTACTTGGGACTGAGACTTTTTGAACTAAAAACGCCCATTACCTTCTGTCAGTTGGATGGTTCTGAGATGAAAGGGGGGCCAGTGGAGCAGTATACGGAGGAAGTACAAATGACTTTGGGAAACCACGTAGAAACTTTGAGGTTCATTGTGGGCCCCATTGCAACAAGACCCATTGTGTTAGGACTGAAATGGCTGAGAGCTAGAAATCCTAGGGTGGATTGGGTCTCCGGGGAAATTGACTTTGTGGACGGAACTTATGGGGGGACGCGCAAAGAAAGAGATGTGGATGACTGGGAAGTGGGGGCAGATGGGATGGAATTTTGGAACGAGGATTGGGAACAAGGGGACGAAAGCAATCCACAGGCGATCCCGGAAAAATACCTCCCAGTTAGTGAAGTGTTTGGTAAGCAAGAATGCGACCAAGAGCCCCCCCATAGACAGTCAGATGCAACGGTAGACCTCATCCCTGGGGCACCGTTCCCGAAACCCAAGATGTATGCCATGACTCAGAAAGAACTAGCGGAACTCCGCAAGTTCATTGATAAAAATTTGGCACGTGGCTTCATTGAACCAGCCAATTCCCCGTTAGCGGCCCCAGTGTTATTTAGGAAAAAGAAAGATGGATCACTGCGGTTGTGCACAGACTACCGGGGGCTCAATGCAATTTCAGTCACTAACCAGTACCCCCTACCCTTACTGAAAGACATGTTAGCCCAACTATCGAAAGGGAAGGTCTTCACGAAGTTGGATGTAAGGGAAGCGTATTACCGGGTACGCATGAGGGAGGGGGATGAGTGGAAAACCGCATTCAATTGCCCACTAGGATCATTTCAATACCGGGTGCTCCCGTTTGGGATTGCGGGCAGACCGGGAATCTTCATGAGATTCATAAACGAGGTATTGTATGAATTTTTGTACAAAGGGGTAATTGTATATTTAGATGATATCTTAATTTTCTCGGAAAACCTAGAAGAGCACATGGAACTGGTCAAAAAGGTGCTAGAAAAGTTATTAGAAGCAAAATTGTTTGTCAAACTGGAAAAGTGTGAGTTTCACAAGGACAAACTAGACTTTCTGGGGTACCGCATCTCGAATGCAGGCATTGAAATGGACCCTGAGAAAGTCAAGGCGGTTTTAGGGTGGCAACCCCCCCGAACGCGCAGGCAGCTCCAAGCATTTCTGGGATTTGCTGGGTTCTACAGGCAGTTTATCCCAGATTTCGCGCAGATTGCGCTACCCCTAACCGACTTGCTGAAAACAAAAGGCAAGGGGAAAAACGCAAAAGCCCCACCGCCAAGCACAAAATTAGTGTGGACCCAAGAATGCCAAGAAGCTTTTGACAAGCTAAAGGCATTGTTCACGGAGGAGCCCATCCTCAAGCATCCTGAGCCTGACAAACCGTTCGTAATTCACACGGACGCGTCACTCAATGCAGTTGGGGCCATTTTACTACAAGCAGATGACAGGGAGAAATTGAGACCATGTGCCTACATTTCTCGGAAATTTAACGAAACAGAGAAAAGATGGCATGTTTGGGAAAAAGAGGCATTCGCAGTAAAACACGCGTTAAGCACGTGGCGACACCTCTTGGAAGGGACAGCTGAGCCGTTTCAGGTGTGGACGGATCATAAAAATTTGGAAGCCCTCAAATCCCCGAGAAAATTGAACCCTAAGCATCTCAGATGGGCAGAGTTCCTGAGTAGGTTCAACTTCACGTTGAAATATTTCCCTGGGGGAAAAAACCTCCTGGCGGACGCGCTTTCGCGCCTGCCGCAGCATGAAGGCAAGATGGAGGAGATCTTTGAGTCTATAATCCCTTCCCAACCAGGGGAGGAGCAGACGCAACTGGCACCAGTGGTCAGGGGAGAGGGGAATTTGGCTGTCACCCGTAGCAGCGCGAAACACAGGACGGATTGTGATTCATTCGCAGGAGACCTGCGAGCGGCAACAGTTACTGACACTTGGTGGGTGGAGCACAAACATACGCTAGAGGAGCGAGATGGCATGGGTTGGAAAGACAAGAAAGCATACGTCCCCGAATCCTTAAGACAAAGGGTTTTGAGTATGCACCACGACCACAAAACGGCAGGCCACTTCGGCTTCCTAAAAACACTACATTTAGTCAGGGGAAAGTTTTGGTGGCCATCGTTGCGCGCGGACGTGAAAGCTTATGTGCGAACATGCCCCACGTGCGCCACAGCAAAAAGGAAAATGGGCAAACCCACAGGAAAATTACAGGAGGTAGCTAGCCCAACACAGCCATGGAAGCAAATTGCCATGGACTTCATAGTGGACTTACCAGTGAGCAACAAATACACGGCCATCTGGGTAGTCACAGACCTCTTTTCCAAACAGGCACACTTCATTGCATGCAAAGGCATACCGAACGCCCAGAAGCTAGCGAGACTGTTCATCCAACACATCTACAGGGCCCACGGAACGCCGGAACGCATAATCAGCGATCGCGGCAGCACGTTCACATGCAAATTTTGGAGGGCATTTTTGAAGTTAATTGGATCAGAACAGGGGCTTAGTAGTGCGTTCCATCCGTGCACAGACGGAGCAAGTGAACGCCTTAACGCCACACTGGAACAGTACCTGAGATGCTACATAAACTACCAACAAACTGATTGGGCAGAACTCTTGCCGTTCGCAGAAGTCGCGTACAACAACACGCTCCATCAAAGCACAGGGCTTTCACCATTCAAAGCGGCTACAGGGCAGGATTTTGTAACGATACCTGAATTGGCAATGACCCAGAGCACTGACTTAGAGCAACTGGCCAATAATGGTAAAGACGCTAGAAGAAGCCAAGGCTAACTACAAAAAACATGCAGACCGCAAACGGGAGAAAGAATGGGAATTGAGAGTTGGGGACAAGGTGTACTTATCCACCAAAAACTTACGGTCCACGCAACAGTCACGAAAACTAGCGGCCAAGTTCATAGGCCCATTTAAGATCCTTGCAGTAATTAACCCAGTAACGGCCAAACTGGAACTGCCAAAGGCTCTGAAAAAGATACACCCCGTGTTTCACATTAGTTTGTTGAAACAATACCATGCTTCACATCAGTGGCACCCGGAACCAGAAGCACCCACACCAATACTGGTGGAGGGAGAACCACATTTTGAGATAGACAGGATCTTGGACTCGAGATGGCACAGGGGGCAGCTGCAATACCTAGTCAAATGGACCCATCTCCCGATTGGCGACAGAGAGTGGGTCAACGCCAAACACACACGCGCCCCTAAATGGGTCAAGAAGTTCCATAAAGAGTACCCAGACAAACCCCAGTGAATGGAAATAGTCTGGTTTGTATATAGGGGGGGGGGATGAGTCTTGGGGCGGGAGCATGTCAGAGATCACCCGATCTCTGCCAAAAAGGCAAGCAGAAAAAGAGTTCATCAGGAGACTGGAAGATCGGCTCGCACTCATCCAACGATCGGGAATACACATCTGGCCGAGCGTTGCCTAGACAACCGACAGACTGACCGCATGGGCACGCAGCAAAGGACACTGGGGGAGGGAAAGGTTTAAAGGTGCTTGTTGTTCCTGTTACCTGCATTCCAGTCTTTGTTCATGCTAGAGCTAACTCTGTATTCTATAATAAACTCTTCTGCTTCTAAGAACTCTGGTGCCTGGGAGTTACTTCAGCGCAGAGAGATTATAGCGATCAGAAGGAGCGCCTTACACTCTGAGAATTGGAAAACTCAAAGTGGCAGTAGGGTGCGTGGTTTGCCTCTGCTTGCCGACAGGCAATAGGGAAGTCACAAGCAGCTGGAAATATGAAGAGGCTAAAAAAGGAGACAAATAACTGATCCTTAGGGTCACAGCTCAGGAGGAGGAAATTTGCCCTGATTAGAGAAAGTTTCCTAGCTGCCAATGATGGACACACAATTTCACCAGTTCTGAGCACTGAAAGATGACCATCCTGGGAAAAAAGGAGGCAGAAGCCAGGCAGCCAATCAGAGAAGCCGAAAAAGTGGGATTGCAGACAGGAGGATAAAGGGAAGAGCCTTTGGGGCAAGAGTCCAGAGAAGGCATCCATCGCTGCTACACTCCAGACATGGTGTCCTCCTGTCTTGTTGCAATCCATCTTCGCTCCCTCTGGCACCTACAGCTCATATTGAGGGTTCCAGCTGGCATTGGGCCCTACTTGGATGCTGCACTGTGGTCATCAACTTGAACTCTTGATGATGAAATTCTTTCTCTATAGAGTGGTCCATCTATTCTTTGATAGCTTATTTTAGCTGTTTAGTCAACTTAGTTTTATCTCACGTTTGCATGCTGCAGAGTAAAAATGGATTGCATTCCTTTTCGTTTCTTGTCTTTGGTTATCACTCCGCCATGAAAAATGTGGTTAAGACACAATCCGACACGTCCCTAAGCGTAAATGGTTTGCTTTTTGACTGGGGGAATGGGTGCATCTGAGTTCCCCTAGCCAAACATAAGGATAAGAGGTCAGGAGTATTATTATTATTATTATTATTATTATTATTATTATTATTATTATTATTATTTTCTTTCTCTTTTTCTTTCTCCTTCCTCCCTTCCTCCCTCTTTTCTTTTCTTTTTTAAAATAGCCAGCCCAATTGACGAGGATGCTAAGTGGGTCAAACATACACACACGCAAAGCACACATTTAACAATATACATTGTTAAAAATCCCAATTTTTAAAAAACCACATAGGCAACCAATGAATAAAAGAATCCATAGGGCTCAGCAGCACTGCACTGCTAGTTTATCAAATGCCAATCTGATAGGGACCTAGATGCCTCCAGGGGGAAAGTGCTCAAAAGATGGAGCTGAACCGTTGAGTGTATCAACACTGGACATCCACCTGTAGCCTTTACAATTTGAGGGAAGGGGAAGACGTTGCTGGACAGGGGAGAGAAAGGTGCATACTTTAGATGACCAGCAGAGCAGCAGGGATATGGCACCAAAGGCATTAATGCAATTCCATCCAAGTTGATCATTTTATGGAAAGTAAGGCAATTGATCATACCAACGCTCCTTCCAAACTCCATGCATTTATATGGTTTCTCCGCCATGGATGCTCTTATGGGAAGTAAGATGTCCGCTGTGAGTAAAGCTCTTTCCACACTCCATGCATTGATAGGGTTTCTCCCCTGTGTGGATCCTTTCGTGGTCAGTAAGCGAACTGCCCCTTCTAAAGCTCTTTCCACACACCATGCATTGGTAGGGTTTCTCCCCAGTATGGATTCTTTCATGCCTGGTAAGCGAATGGGAGTCGCAGAAGTCTTTTCCACACTCCTTACATTTATATGGTTTCTCCCCAGTGTGGATCCTTTTATGAGAAGTAAGGTGACAGCTCTGAAGGAAACCCTTCCCACATTCCAGGCATTTATATGGTTTCTCCCCTGTGTGGATCCTTTCATGGTAAGTGAGGGAGCTGCTCATGATGAAGCTTTTCCCACATATCTTGCACTGATAGGGTTTTTCGCCTGTGTGGATCATTTTATGGTAAGTGAGGTAAGTGCTTTGACTGAAACTCTTCCCACATTCCGTGCATTTAAAGGGTTTCTCCCCTGAGTGGATCTTTTCATGCCTGGTAAGCGAATGGGAGTCGCAGAAGTCTTTTCCACACTCCTTGCATTTATAGGGCTTCACCCCTGTGTGGTTCCTTTCATGGTAAGTGAGCGAAGTGCTCCTCCTGAAACTCTTTCCACACTGTGTGCATGTAAAAGGTTTTTCCCCCGTGTGGATCCTTTTATGGGAAATAAGGTTACTGCTTTGACTGAAGCTCTGGCCACACTCTGTGCATTTATATGGTTTCTCCCCAGTATGGATCCTTTCATGCCTCATAAGAGAATGAGAGTCACAAAAGTGTTTCCCACATTCCTTGCATACATATTGTTTCTTTTCTGTAGCTACCCTTTGATATAACCTAACAGAGACTTCAGAACTCATTTGGTGCTGCCTGTATTCACACAGTTGCCTTTCCATGTGGATTCTGTAATGATTGCTTAAATCAGGTTCATCTCTGAACATTTCACTACACATGAGGAAATTGTTTGTTTCGCTCTCTTTCCAATGTTCTTGGGTCAGGGAGTCATGAATTCCTGCACTTTGAGAAGAGGGCTTCTCTGTATCACCGAACTGGTGGTTCTCAGGTCTTTTTAGGTCTGACGGATATTGAAATACCTCTTCTTGAACTTCTTGCTTGATGGTTTGCAATGATAACATCCTTGTCTCCTCATCATTTTTATTCTCCTCCTCCACATCAGCTCCTTGGGGAAATAATGAAACATAAAAGATGAAAATATTATTAGGATAAGGCAGAAACTCAGAATGCGTAAATTGCATCTCTTCTTTCAGCATCTCTAATCTTTCCTCTTTCCATACTTGGTGGCCAACGTTACGTATATGAGAGTGATAAGCGAAAGATGAGAAAAATAATCTTAGAATTCTGAAGTGTTAATTTCTTAGCAGTGAGATTAAACAGAAACTGCAAAGTTCACACACACACACACACACACACAATCTTTAAATTCCGGGTAAGAAATGGTCAATGCATCCTAAATTGAAGGAGGCCCCTTCAACCTCTTGTTTTCCTCAGCACCGCAGGCAGATTGGTCTGTGTCCTGCGGCTAGAAGACCACCTCAGGTTTGGCATATCTTGAGAGAAACAGCCAGAGTGATTAAATCTGACAAAAAAATAGTGTCTCTGACTATTTTCATAACAGGAAAGAGGGGTCTTTACCCAGAGAAGTCAAGTTTCTTGAATTCTCCAGCATGACCTCCCCATCCAAGGCTCTCTGCTCAGAATCCATCAGTGCCCACTCCTCTTCAGTGAAATACACAGCCACCTCCTCGAAGGATACAGGACACTGAAAGAGGAAGAAAACATTCCTTATGTAACTTCAGGCATTAAAGCAGATTGGTGAAAAGCACTATATGCAGTATTCAAACTGTGCAAAAGACGATGGATTGATCTCCCACCCCTCACTCTGAGCCCAACGATTACAGATATTCTGTTACACCCTCAATGCCGGTCTGTGACAGAACCCATTGCTGAGATGGACTTTGGAGGTTTTATGGCTCTGATTCTTCCTGATTAGCTGGTCCATCTCTTTCACACTTGGTGTCATTTCCTCCTGAGTCTTCACTTCCTTAGTTCCCATCCAGCTAGTGATTCTCCTATGTATGTGGAAGTGCTAGGAGAGACTGGGGTGAGAGGCCATCAAAATGCAGGTGAAATACAGCCCTGAATATTCTACTCTGAATCACCAGCTGGGTGGGAACTAAGGAAGTGGAGATTCAGGAGGAAATGACACCAAATGTGAAAGAGATGGACCAGCTGATCTTCAGTTCCAGGCAAAATTCAGTCTTTTTGAGATTATCTTGGAAGCCCTTGATTACAAGCTCTCTAAGCTGCAACATTTCCTTAAAGCAAGGATGTCAAAGTGCGAGCGTGGAGCGGCCTGGTCCTTCCTCCTAGACATCAGTGATCTACGTACTATGCAGTAAATAGACTCACACAGAGATTATATAAAATATCCTATTTACTTTATATACATACGTATTTACAGATCACTTCCACACGGGTAACAAATGATACACCAATGATACAGCATACGAGAGGTAAAATGAGAAGAAAGAATACAGAATTCCTCTGCTTATATATACAAACTGACCAATCACCTTATATGTCACTCTCATTATCTACCACACCCAACTTAACTCTTAGCACCTGTCGTATGAGTCACATACTGACACATCATCACTACAACAATGGCAGCTAATTGGATGACTTGCAGAATAATTCCGCTCTCACCTAGATATCAAGCCTCTCTGGTATAATTTATCTAACTGTAAATTCTTGGGTATATAAAAACCCCAACACCCCCCCAATTTACAATAGATATTACATTTCACTTATACAGAATAGAAGACATACACATTTTGGATACACACATCCTATGTCTATCTATACTTAGAGGCTTTGTCATCACATCTGCTATATTACATTCAGATGGACAATATTGCAAATTAATCAGAGACTCTTTTACAGCATTCCTACATGTTAACATCCATTAACAATTGCCTATACCATATCAACTCTAAACATAGGTCAGATAATGCAGCGTACTCCGCCTCTGCAGTTGATACTGCGACAGAACTCTGTTTTCGAGACCTCCACCCCACCAAGGTGTTACCAAACATAATTATCAATCCTGTCATTGATTTTCTATCATGTACATCATTGCCACACTCAAGGGGCCAAAGAGCCGCATTTGGCTCGCGAGCCGCCATTTCCGACCCTTGGCCTATACCATATCAACTCTGAACATAGGTCAGATAATGCAGCGTACTCCGCCTCTGCAGTTGATACTGCGACAGAACTCTGTTTTCGAGACCTCCACCCCACCAAGGTGTTACCAAACATAATTATCAATCCTGTCATTGATTTTCTATCATGTACATCATTACCCCAATCACTATCTACATAGCATTTTAATTCCAATGGCTTACAAGGTTTTATCAATAAACATTTATCAATAGTCCCCTTAAGATACCTAAACACACGTTTAATAACCTTCCAATGCCTCTGGGTAGGTTGTGTAACATATCTACTCAGTACATTTACTGCATTCCCGATATCAGGGCGCGACCATTGTGCTAAATATAATAAACTTCCAATTATTGACTGATAGTGTTCTTGATCACATGATGTTTGGTCATCGTCTCCAGTCTCTGTCTTCACAAAATCAGTTGTCTTCGGGGTAGGAACCTCCTTGCAATGTTCCATATTGTTCTCTCTTAGCAGTTGTTCAATTTTCTTCCGCTGCTCTAGAACGTAACCCCCATCAACCTTCTGAATACCTACGCCTAGGTAATTTCTAATCTCTCCCAGATCTTTAACATCAAATTGTTGCTGCAGTTTTTCAGTAAATTCAATTACCCTGCTTTGATCTTTCGCTATAAAACACAAATCGTCTACAAATATCAAAAGCAACATCTGTTCATCATTTTCACATTGCTTTACATACAGACATGGGTCGGCTATGCTACACTTGAACCCCATTTCCTTATCTAACCTTAGATTCCAGCAACGTGCCGATTGCTTGAGTCCATACAACGCTTTCTGCAACTTGTACACTCTTCCTGCAACATTTGACTCATACCCTGGAGCTTCAGCCATATAGATTTCTTCCCTCAAATCAGCATGCAGATATGCTGTGGTGATATCATACTGGTTCACTACACAATTCCCATCTTCTGCCATTGCTAAGGCAAACCTGAATGTCTCCCCTCTTAGCGTTGGTGCAAAAACCTCATCATAAGTCTGATTCTTAACCTGGGAAAACCCCTGTGCTACAAGTCTAGCCTTATACTGAATATCACCATTAACTAAGGTCTTCTTCTTATAAACCCACCTACACCCTACTGCCCTATGCTCCTCAGGCAGCCTGGTAGATTTAAACACCTTATGGGAATTAATGGCATTCATTTCCACATCCATAGCAGCTTTCCACTTTTTCTGCTCTTGTGGTGGCAACTCCAATACCTCCTTATAGCTACCAGGCTCATAATTAATAAAACACACTTTAACATCACCTGGTATGTATCGTTGAGGTGGTATGCCCTTGTTAACTCTTTCAGATCTGTGCAATACTGTAGCATCCTGCATCAATGGCACACTAGGAGTTAATTCCTCTTCCTTCTTAATCACATCACTGGACTCTCGCCGCCCTGAGAATTCAAAACGTCCCTGACTAGGAAGAAAAACCTCACTACTCCCGTGTAATCTCTGCCAATTGCTATGCTCACTAAAACTTGCTGATCTAGAAATAACAACTGTTCTGCCATCAGTGAACCTATATCCCTTGGTTCCTGGCTCATACCCCACAAACGTCACCTTCTGTGCTTTTGCCTGCCCTTTCCTACGTACCTCCTTATGCACATGAACATAGGCAGTGCACCCAAACACCTTCAAATGAGCTAATGATGGCTTCTTGCCATACAGAATATAATATCGAGTTTGATTTACAGACACACTCCACAATCTGTTAATTAAATAATTAGCAGTCAATATAGCCTCTCCCCAGTATCCTCTAGAGTTAGTTACCCTGAGTTGGCTAGAAGTGAATCCTTTACTGTCTGTAATGCCAAATTCCTACGCTCCGCCACGCCATTCTCAGCTGAACTATGTGGATTGGTTCTCCTGTGCGCAGTGCCCCTCCTACTGAGCCATTGCTGAAAACTGCCACTCATAAACTCAGTGCCCCGGTCAGTTTGCAAACTACACACCTTTGTGCTATATCTACGTTCCACAAACTGCACCCAATTTCTGAACTTATCAGATGTTTGGCTTTTAGCTTTCAATAGGTAACAGAACCCAAATCTGGTGAAATCATCCACAATAACTAAAACATATTTAGCACCCCCTACTGTAGCTGGTAATGGACCAATTAAGTCAGCGTGAACTAATTCAAAACATTTATGTGACTTCCTATCACTAAGTTTGCTTACAGGATACACCTTTGACTTTGCAACCTTCCAAGCCGTGCAATCCAGATAAGCTTGGCACGGTTTCAAATCCATTCCAGAACTTGCTTCAGACATCTTTTCAATCACTTTGAAACTTGGATGCCCCAACCGTCTATGTGTCAGAGCTCGGCAGATCTCTGCCAATACGCTAGACCAGAGCTTTCCAAACTTTTCATGTTGGTGACACACTTTTTAGACATGCATCATTTCGCGACACACTCTTACAGCAGGGCACAAGGCAGGCACTAGGACCTGCGCGGAATCACAACTGGTTTGGAGGCAGCAAGGCACAAGGCAGGCACTAGAACCTGGGTGGAATCCAGGAGGCAGCAGCAGCCGCGACACACCCAGACACTGCAGCCGACACACTAACGTGTCCCGACACACAGTTTGGAAAGCTCTGAACTAGACAGATAAGGACATTCCGGGAGGCTGCAACTGACACGAAAGAGACGCCGGCCTTTGAAGTAGACCGGCTCGCACCTACATGACAAGCGCAAGTACACATCTCCGCGAGAGGATGTCTGGGCACCTTGGAAGACATGAGTTACACATGTCACTATCAAAGGACCTTGGGGGGGAAAGGTTTAAATGTGCATGCCATGCTTTGTTCGTCCATTCAAGTCTTTGTTCATGCTAACTTCCTTATACTATAATAAATCCTTCTGCTTCTAAGAAACCGTGCATCTGTGGTTTGCTATAGAGCAGGGAGATTATAGATATCGGATGGAGCACCTTATATAAAGACTTGAATGAAATTTTGACCACGCATCCCGGGGATTACTCTGTGCAATCAGCGAACCCTCAGTTGAAGGTGGTCATGCACACAACAACAACTCATCACCGCGGAACGGAATGGGATTGGTAGAAGCGGCGGAAACTAGCAAAGTAGCTGGACCCAGCTCGTCAGGCGCCCAGACGATAGAGGAAGCAGCCCAGCGAGTGGGAGAAGACTCTACTGAGGCCACCGACAAGCGGGAGGGAAAGAAATCCCAGAAGAAAGAGGTAAATAAAACCCCCACCACTCTCAATAATACCAAGCCTAGGCTGGCGGGATGGCCCGTCGCCGTCGGCGAAGGGATAGAAGAGAGAGGGGGGAAATGCACAAAGAAGAGGGTCACCCCAACCCAGCGCATCGAGGTCCTGGAAGACCAGATGTCACACCTGAACCTGGACGTAGGAATAATGAACAAGAAATTGGACTCTATGGGGGTGGCCATTGAAAAACTGCTAGAGAACCTAGAGGGACTCATAGGGATGGAACCGAGCCCGACGACCTCAGAAGGGGAGGAGGAAATCATGGGACCTGGCGGAGAAAGCGATGGGGGGAAAGAAGAATTTTGCCCCTACAGTCGACCGTCCATGACCCTGACCTATGACCAACGCAGGACCCCATGGGGGACCAACGCACCGAGTGGCATAGGCAAACTTAAGATGAAATTTGATGGAGACCCCAAGAAACTTGCATGCTTTTTAACGCATGTACAAGGGTTCATGGGGGAATTCGAACACACCTTCCGAACGGAGGAGAGTAAAGTAAGGTACTTCTCCAGTTTTTTGGAAGGGGAGGCGGGCGACTCGCTGGTTGCTTTACACGATAGTGGAGCATGAGAACTGATGGACTTTAAGAAGTTCATGTACGCCCTTCGCAAAAGATTTGAGGATACGCTATCGAAAATATCAGCCAGGGCACGGATCCGGAACTTAAGACAGGGCAATAGGACAGTAGCTGAATACGCTATGGACTTCAAAAAACTCCTGTCAAAATTACTGGACTGGCCGGAATCGTTCAAAATTGAACATTTCCAGTATGGACTGAGACAGGACCTGATCGAAGTGCCAATAGAGAGAGATGACACAGGGACACTAGAGGGGTGGATCCAGTTAGCAGGGAAAGTTGAAAGTAGCAAATTACAGCTACAGAATATCAGAAACAAAGACCCTCACGTCGAAGGTACATTTCCATTTTGTATGCCTATGACAAATAATTAGAGTCATTCAGTCTTTCCAGAGGAAAACCTCCCCCGACTGCAGGCAACATCTTCGTTGTGCTCATCTTTACTGTGCTCATTTTCCTTCAGCCCCTCCTGGGCAGACACCGATGATTAAATGCACAGACCTTATCAGACCGCCCTCCAGCTGCAAAACAAGTCTAGGACAAAACACACACAGGCACGGAACCTGCAAAGCTCCAAAGTGCACTTGAAAGACTGGTGAGTATAAGTCTTTCCCTGGCAGTGGGTGTTGCCCTGTGTGTGTGAGAGTGAGAAGTGAGTGTTTTTGAGCCATCCCTCCACGAGGAGCAAAGGTCATGTGGAAGAGAGGAGTGTGTGTTGGAATATTGGAATATTGGTATATATTCCCCTGGTAGGTTGGGTGGTGATTGATCACTTTTGCCTCGAGGCGAAAGCCCTGAGAAATCCTGCATAACGGGTGGGTGGTGATTGATCACTGCTTCGAGGTGAAGGACAAGCCCCGAGAAATCCCTAGGGCAGGGCTTTCCAAAGTGCCGCCGCTGGCAACACACCAGTGGCGGCGGCGGTGCGGGGGGCGTGCGCGCACGGCTTTGGAATCCATGGAGATTCCTCCATGGATTCCAAAAAGAATGAAAATCAGCACCTGAGAACAGCTCTGAAGGCCTGTGGATATCCAAATTGGGCCTTCACTAAATCTAAATCTACCAGACCTAGAACAGCGACAGATAGGGCTGAGACTCACAGTAAACGGAAGAACCTGGTCATTCCTTACATGGCTGGCGTGTCTGAAAAGATAAAAAGGATATTTGGCAAACACCACATACCTGTATATTTCAAACCCACCAACACACTGAGACAGAGGCTTGTACACCCCAAAGATCAAACTCCAAAACACAAGAAAAGCAATGTAGTTTATGCAATCCAGTGCAGTGAGGAGTGCTCTGAACTCTACATTGGAGAAACCAAACAACCTTTGTACAGGAGGATGGCCCAACACAGGAGAAGTAACACCACAGGACCAGAGTCAGCAGTTTATCTTCATCTAAAGGAAAAAGGACACTCATTTGAGGACATAAATGTTCATATTTTAGACAGAGAAGATAGGTGGTTTGAGAGAGGGGTCAAGGAATCCATTTATGCCAACTTGGAAAATCCTTCCTTGAATAGAGGTGGGGGCCTCAGGCACAATCTTTCCCCTATTTTCCTTCCTGCTTTCTCTTCTGTGCCTAGGAAGATTAAGACCATTTCGCAAGCTCAACAGCAGCATGGTAATCTTAACGATCCTCCTTTAGATGATAAAGGGACTTAGAAATAACATCTCAAAATAACCATGACCTAGCCCCAGGTGCAAGGTCACACAGCCACCTAGAAACATATTTAAGGATTCCCTTACTAACTTTGCTCAGACTGAAGAAGCTCCTTGGATAAGGAGCGAAACGTTTCCACTGAGAAAATAGAAATCCAGTTGACATGATTCAAGCTACAGACTCCCTTAGAATGTATTTGTATGCATTGGGAAGCACTGAAACCTCAAGTGACGGCAAAAATTTCTTTTTATTGGCTCAGAAATAGTATCTTGGCCGCCAGAGGGCATGGTTAATGGTGCTTTTATTAACACCTTCATGAAATTCCTAGCTGTAACCAGCCGAATAGAGGAGGAACTGTATGTTAAATTCTTCTTCAATCTCTGCCTCCGAACCGACATAAAAAGACTCTGTGGTCCAGATAAGACTCCAAGTAAAATATGCCCTCTAAGAAGCCAACCAGGAAAAAATCTGGACTGATTAAAAAAACCCCTAGAAGAGGAAGAAGAAGAGTTCCCCCCACCTTACATCAATCAAGTTGGTCAGCCGCCTGCCGTGCCTCAGCCTTTGGCGGAGGTGCCGGCAGCAGAAAGCAGCCGGCCGCCCACAGCCCCTCTCTTTTGGAGAGCTTCCAGGTAGTGAACAAGATAATATATTGAACAAAGGAACAATTTACACGGCAGGCACTGTTAGCTACATGCATAACAACAGAGCCTCTGCCTGCCCGTGGGGCCACTAACCCTAGAGCTTTTAGAGCTGGGGCCAGAATGGGACCCCCCAAGAATTCAGGGCATGTACAGGTTTCATTACGCCTTGGGACCATCAGGAAACGTGAGAAATATTAAAGTAACCATCCAAAATCCTCAACAGCTGGAGGGATGAGAAACAAAGGAATGTGTTGTTCCTATGCATGAAATGTCCCCTAAACCAAGTTGCCTAAGGCAGGAGGGGATGCTTTGCCCCCCCCCCCTCAACATAGCTTCTTTTCCAAAATCAGGGGGCGGGGAGCTCCTAAGAACAAGGAGTAGTTTCTGCATTTTGTCAATGTTAAGACACTTGTGTGTGTGTTTTCTGTTTGTAAACATTTGTCCATCTGGATTTGTGTATGCATGTAAGGTTAAGAAATTGTTTTGAATTGTGAAGAGAAAGTTTTAAAATTATGTGTGTCTGTCCATGGTGAGAATGGATGCAGGTTCTGGCCAAGCCTGCATCCACTCGAGTGTGTTTTGTGTAGTGTGATTTGTGGAACTTAAATGCATGTTGCAGGAAAGTTGAGAGGTTTCTGTTAATTCTTTGTCATTTGCTTAGCCTCACCCAAGCCCCCCTCCCTTTGGTCTGCCTCTTGCTTGGCTTGTTTCAGGCTCGAAGGTCAGAGTGAGGAGGGAGGAAAGGGGGGAAATACAGTGCCTCCACAGAAACCCTTTTCTCTCACACCTTTTCAGGATTTTTTCCCTTCCTTTCTTTTGCAATATATTCACATACATCAAATACAATCTTTTGGGTCTGTGCCAAAATTATTTGTGAGTTTAGAGAACCTGGGCAGTTAGAAGGGGGGCAGCAGATTTAGTTTCGCTTCTCTGCTGTCTGCCTCCCCAGATCATACTGGCATAGGTTTGTGATATTGAGATGGTTTCAGATTAGGTTGTGACAGAGAAAGGACTGCTCTTTGTGCAAATCACAAACAGTCACTCACGCCCTTATCATCTCCCATATAGATTACTGTAATGCGCTCTACATGGGGCTACCCCTGAAGAGTATCCGGAAGCTTCAGCTGGTGCAGAATGCCGCGGCGCGAGCAGTTATGGGTGCCATGAGATCGGCACATGTAACACCTCTGCTACGCGAGCTGCATTGGCTACCAGTTTGCTTCCGGGTCCAATTCAAGGTGTTGGTGATTACCTTTAAAGCCCTATATGGCATAGGGCCAGGGTACCTGAGGGACCGTCTCATCCCGATAACGTCGGCCCGCCCCACCCGTGCATGCAGAGAGGGCATGCTTCGGACCCCCTCAACAAGAGAATTCCATCTAGCGGGGTCCAGGAGACGTGCCTTCTCTGCGATAGCGCCCGCCTTATGGAATATCTTGCCCCCGGAGGTGAGACTGGCCCCTTCACTCCTGGCCTTTCGGAAGGCCCTTAAGACCTGGCTCTGCCGCCGGGCCTGGGATGACAGAGGCGGCAGTGCCTCCTGGGGTTGGCTGGCCCCGTAGTAATACGATCTATCCTACGGTCCCCAATCCATCTTGGATTCATGTAATTTATTATTGATGTATTTTAGATATTGTTTTTGTATAGTTTTTAAACTTTCAATTGTTGTAACCCGCCCAGAGTCCCTTACAAGGGAGATGGGCGGGGAATAAATTGAAATAATAATAATAATAATAATAATAATAATAATAATAATAATAATAATAAATACTAGATGGGAAGTTACAATTGTTTTGCGGAGGAGGTGGTGAGGAGAAGTAGTTTCTAGGAAAAAAACGGGCTTCAGGAATGAGTGCAGGATTTGGTAGAATGAAGGGAAGGGACGGCAAGTGCTTGCAGCCAGCTGGGGGAGAATGCTTCTGAAGGAAAAACTAAAAAGTTGTTTGCACTGAAGGTGGCCAGATCTGTCTTAACAAGGCATTGCCTTTTTAACACAGTGGCACTTGCCAGTGCTAGCATGGGAAAAAGTGTGAAAGCCCCGTCTAAAAACATTGGCTTGTGCGGGGTGGGGAGAGGTCTGCTTCCTACTTAATTTACAAGGGGTTTGTAGTGAATAAGCTAAACTTTGAGGCCCTTCATTAGAATCCTATCTGAGTTTCAACTTTTTATAAAAGAAAAAAAAATTGTGAAAATGTGAATGTGTGTTTGTGTGTGTGTGTGTTTAGTTTGCTAAACTGTATAATACATGATTAGTGGGTAGAAAAAAAAAATTTTTTTGATGAAATTCTGGCTGTAGTAGAGCCTCCATGGACTGGCATAATCTATCTGATGACTTTGTGTTGTTTCTTTTTGAAGGAATTTTTACTGCAAAAGCAGTCTACTCATTAAAATTGTTGTTTATTTGTTCAGTCGCTTCCGACTCTTTGTGACTTCATGGACCAGCCCATGCCAGAGCTTCCTGTCGGCCATTAAAATAAAACTCATTAAAATACATTATGCCAATGCTCAGTTTTTTTTATATAGGCTTATTTTTGGGGATTCATTGGGAATTTTATTGTGCTACGTGCCAATGCTTTTGCTCAACATGGCTGTGCTACTTGGCCACAGAGATGAGTGTCACTGTTTAATTATCTTTCAAATTTTTATTTTTTCTTTGGGATAACACCTACTTTTTTTTCAATTTAAGGCACATAAATATTCAGCATGTTTTTCAAATTCCTTGCCTGTTAGTGGCAGTGCCAAGACCCAATGGTGTTTTTTATTTTATTTTATGCATGTTCAAACTCACGTGCATGCATTGGGAAAAGGAAACATGTACCGGGAGACTTTGTGGTGTAGAAACTTGTGAGCCCAGGTACTTATTAGGATCCCTGGAGAGTGCTTCAAGGGGACACAATTTGTTTATGCCATAGCCCCTGCAACTGCAGGGCGCACCCCCACCAGGTTGCTTAGAGATGAGCATAAACCCTGGGAGTCTTTTTGTTTTTTGGAGGTGGCTTTCACAAAGCTCCTCTAACTCTTATGTGTTCAGGCTCCCATCATTGAGCCAATCTAGCAGTTGTCTGCGCATGCTTTGTTCTTGTCATCCTTTCTGCAGGAACACCAACCTTGGCAGGTGGACCAACTGGTGCCCCGTTCCGGGCTGAGGACCAGGGGCTGGTAAAGGCATGCTACCAGGATGGAGGAGAATTACAGCCTAAGTGCACGAGGCTGTTCTGAGTCCTGCTGACCACAACAACCACCGCAAAGGTCTAAATAAAACTGCTTTATTTTCTTTTTACGACATCCAAACCTCTCTCAAGTTTCTTCTATTGGTAATCTGGGAACTTGGGAAATATTATAAATTTGGTGCCCTCGATTGGTATTTGGGAACTTGGGGAAATATTACACCTTTCAAGGGGGGAAGGTCTCCCAGGGAAGGAACTTCAAAGGAGGAACAGCTGCCGTCAGCCAGATCAGATAACAGCTCCTGTGCAGATGGCTGTTCCTGCAAAACAGCTAGAGGGTTAGAAGTTTCCCCCCTCCCTCTTGGGAACTGCAAGCCGGAGGTGGACAGCTGGGGCTCGGCCTCCTCCCCCCGCTCTGGCCCCTGGGCCTGTTGCGGGGGTGAAGTTGCCAACTTACGAACTCCTCTGGTTGGTGGTGTTCTTCTTGTACGGCCGAGGGATGAACTTCTGGGGGTTTGCGAGGCCGTGGCTTATGAGGGAAAAGCTGATGGAATTTGTGCACCAGCAAAGGTGCATGTACAGTACGTCTTTGGCATTTTCCCAGGACCATTCCGTTTGAGAATACCTCTTCCGGTGTATTAAATATTGGATGCCCCTGCCCTTGCCCCGCCGCCTTGAATCTAAAATGTTTTCAACTTCATACTCCTCTGCTTCATCTACAAGAACTGGAGGTGGGGGGGGGGATCTGTGCATGCAAGGCACTTTGGGGGGTTTCCTTGACCAACAATGATCTGTGGAACACTGGATGGATTTTCATTGAGTGTGGAAGCTGCAAACGATAAGCCACTGGGTTGATCTGCTGTAACACTGTGAAAGGGCCTGTGTCCAATTTTTTACAAGGCCTGGTAGAGGCTAAAAACTTGGTAGAGAGCCACGTGGGATTGTACTGGCTTATGGGGTCCAGGCGCAGAGTAAACAAACAGAGTGCAGCGTGTAGGGCTAACAATATTTTATTGTAGCATAAGGCAATAATGGATATGAGTTACATTATTGCAAAAAGGAAAAACAACAAAGCATAAGCAGAGTTCCATCAGCAGATTGGAAGAAAACCATGGCCAGGTACAAAAGGCCAGGCATAGTTACAGTTCAGGAACAGAGTACATGGCAACATGACAGACAGAAGTCAAGAAGCATAGACCAATAGTTCACAGCTGAGATATACACTTGTTTCAGCATTCTGATTGGAGGAAACATGGAGTCATTGGTTACATACACTTACTGTTGGAACTAAAGTCTGTTGCACATGATATAAATTGCCACGAGATGGCAATGTTGCACATTGTCTCCCTCCCGGGAAAACGTTCTCACGGGACGGCCGATCAGGTAGCCAAAACATAACTCACGTGATACAATGCCTTAGCTGTGATCAAGGCCAGACACCTGTTCTTGGTGGAATGTTTTGAGAAACACTCATCGTAGAGGCATATGGAAAAACACTGTTTTTACAAGCTAGGAAATCACAGTGGAGAAATCCATTTGAATTCTACATAGAATAACTCTGACAAGCCAGACCTTGTCTCCCACAGAAATCTGCAGCCCTTCTTGTCTGTGTGCGTCTGCATTTCTTTTATAAGCTACTTTTGTGATGTCTAGTTGCTCCTTTAAGAGCTGATGAGCAGCCTGTCGCTCTGCGATGAAGTCTGCAGCTGCCGGTACTGTTCCCTGTTGTGAGGATGTAGGCAATACCCTCGGATGAAACCCATAGAGTGCCTGGAAAGGGGACATTTTGGTTGAGGAATGCACTGAATTGTTATAAGCAAATTCTGCCATGGGGAGCAGGTCAGGCCAATTGTTCTGGCGATAGTTGATGTAATATCTTAGATATTGCTGCAATAATTGGTTAGTTTTCTCAGCTTCCCCATTACTGCAAGGATGATTCGCAGAGGATAAGTGTATTTGGACCCCCAATGACTGGAAAAGCACCCCCCAGAACCTGGAAGTAAATTGACAGCGACGATCAGAAATTATGTGATTAATCATACCTCTATGCCAAAACACATTGTCCAAAAACAACTGTGCTGTTGCTTGTGCAGTTGGAAGGCCCTTGCAGGGAATAAAATGTGCCATTTTTGTAAAACAGTCCACAACCACTAGTATGGAAGTAAAACCTTGGACCGGTGGCAAGTCAGTGATGAAATCCATGGAGATGGTGTCCCAGGGCTGGGGGGGGGGGGGCGTGGGCAGGGGCTGTAAAAGTCCTGCTGGTTTTCCTGTGATGGGTTTGGCGCATCTACAGGTGTGACAAGAGGCCACATAAGTCTTGATGTGTGCAGCCATTTTAGGCCACCAGTAGTCTACGAGAGCTCTATGCAAGGTTTTGAAAACACCACCGTGTTCGGCCATTTGGCTGTCATGACATAGCTTTAGCACCTCTTCCCTCAGGGGGATGGGAATGTAAAGCCGTCCGCTATGCCAAAGAATCCCTGCATCTACCGCGAATGGGGAAAGAGTTCCTTGCTGGGTCCCCTGGAGGTCATCCAGCCTAGCCCTTGCATATGAGTCCTGCTGCTGCTGAAGTTTGATTCTTGCAAAGAGATCCTCCGCCTGCTTGCCGGCTGCTAAGATCTCTGTTTGGTTTCCTTCAGGAGGCCTCTCAAAATTGTGAGGTTGTAAAATTGTACTCTGAGCAGATTGGTGTGAGGCTGGAATTTCCTGTGGTTGTCTACATAAAGCATCAGCCAGCCTATTCTGCTTGCCAGGCAAGAGATTATGAAATTGAAACGGGAGAAAAACTGGCTCCATCCGACTTGGCGGGGGGTGAGCGACCCGGATTTTTGCAAAAGTTCTAAATTCTTGTGGTCTGTGCAAACTTTTACCGGAAAAGTCGCTCCCTCTAGCCAGTGTCTCCAATCTTGGAAAGCTGCCTTAATCGCAAGCAATTCTTTGTTAAAAACATCATAGTTCCTCTCTGCTGGTGATAGCGTGCGAGAGAAAAAGGCACAAGGAAGTATCCCCTCCCCTTTTGGGCTCTCAGCCTGCAGAAGTATGGCTGCTATTGCAACATTTGAGGCATCTGTGTGGACTATGAATTGCCGCTCTGGGTCGGGGTGTCTCAGAAGGGGTTGGGCTACAAAAAGTTGTTTAAACTCCTGGAAAGCAGCTTTCTGCGGCTCACCCCAGAAAAACTTTGTCCCTTTCTTTAAGAGCTGAGAAAGGGGGCGTGCCTTTTCCACAAATCCATAAATGAAATTGTGGTAGAAATTCGCAAACCTGAGAAATTGTTGGACCTCCTTCACATTACGGGGAAGTTTCCAAGAGAGAATTGCCTGGACCTTTGAGGGGTCCATGGCTATGCCTTCTGTGGAAATTCTGTAGCCCAGATAGTCCAATTGAGTTAAATCAAAGGCACACTTCTCTAGCTTGGCAAAAAGCCTGTTCTCTCTTAGTCTTTGTAAAACATTGTGGACATGGGTTATATGAGAAGTTGCATCATCAGAAAATATCAGGATGTCATCAAGGTAAATGACTACATACTTATCTAATAAATCTGAGAAAATGTGATTCATAAATCTGGAAAATACAGCCCCACAATTACTTAGTCCGAAAGGCATGACCAAATATTCAAACTTACCATATCTGGTATCGAAGGCTGTCAGGTATTTGTGCCCTTCCTTCATTCTGATCAGATTGTAGGCATTTCTGAGATCCAACTTAGTAAAAATGCGTGCTTTTTGTAAGCGATTGAGCAAGTCCGATATTAGAGGAAGCAGGTAGTGGTCTCTAACCGTAACTGCGTTAAGTGCACTGTAGTCATGAACTGTGCACATGGGCGCCCCCCTTCCATCAGTCTGTGCTGAAGGTGCAAAGGGGTCTGGCTTCTTTGGTACAAAGAAAGTAGGGGCAGATGCTGGAGATGTGGATGGTCGAATGAATCCCTTCTTGAGGTTTGTATCCAAGTACTCCTTGAGGGTAGCCGGTGGAACATCGCTGCTTGTGGGTGAGGGGTCTAGGGAAAGAAGGGGCCCATGGCAAACCACTAACATTGGTGAATCCAGCCCACCCCGCCAGAATAGCAGGTCAAGGTTGCCTCAAGCGAGCAGAGCAAGTCCCGTCCCGTGGGGCAATTTGGAGTATTTTGACAGAAATTTGTGTGAAAACAACTTTCCTTCCAATTCAACCTTTAGTGGTGTCAGAAGGATGAAATGCCCTCCTCTTCTTTGTTCGTTCCCAAGCTGGGAATTTAATCGAAATAACCAGACGATAAGTGGAGAGTCAAAATGTTTATTCACCCAAAGATGTCAAATTTCTCTGAGTGGGCGGCCGCGCCAGGGATTAATTTTCTCCATCCTTTTATAGGTCTTTCAGCCAAATTTTAGCCAATCAGATGTGTCAGCCCATTACAATAACCTTTGCTCTATCAGCATGAACATCTGCCCTTTTCATACCCTAATCCTCCTTTCATGGACATCTGTTTTTCACATCCTGTTCAGAAATTCTTATCTCAAAATTATGGCAGATTTCCTTATTTATGGTTAAGCAGAAATATCTATAGTAAAAACACCAATGGGTACTTTACCTTTCCTATACATGCGTTTTCCTACAAGATATATGCGTTCCATTTCTACATATATACATACATACATACTCATTTGTCTAGTCAGGAACCAGCTACCAGCATTACATCACAAGATGTATGTCCTTTCATTATTGTAATCCAACCGTGGTTTTCTATAGAAACAGACAGCTCCCCCTACGGTCCCACGGCTCGGGTTGGCTCGGAACTGAGCCATCCCTCTTCACATTTGTTTAGGAGTGACTTTGTCTAACATCGGCATCCACAAGAAATCGAAACATTTTTCCTTCAACTCAAATTTCTACAATGGGTTCTTTTGTACCTAAAATAGTACAAGAAAAGTTCACCAAAGTTAGTAAAGAATGTTTGGTATTTGAGTGCTGTACTCATCCTTCTGTTGTTGGCTTCCCGCGTGCCTGGCACTCAGCCATTGTTGAAACCTTGAGTTGCGCTGTGGCTGTGTTCGACGGATGCCTTTCTGCCAAGTTTGATAAGACTTATTTCATGGGCGTTCTTTTAAAGTGACTGAGTTTTCCGCACCCGTAGCAAGTTGTGCTACGAGAAGGCTGGTAGCCTTCCCTTCTGCGTCTTGGGCAGCTTCCTCTGGTATTTCTCCAGGAGAGGCTGTGTGCGCTCCCCCCGCATTGCACGACGTCATTTGCCAATGGTGCCGTCACTTTGCGGTCTGCGTCCTTCGCCCTTTTCTATCTTCTTTCCCCTTCTTTCCCCACACAAAGACAGCAATCTCTAGAACAGAGCTTTCCAAACTGTGTCGGGACACGTTAGTGTGTCGGCTGCAGTGTCTGGGTGTGTCGCAGCTGCTGCTGCCTCCCAGCCCTGCCAGGATTCCGCTCAGGTCCTAGTGCCTGCCTTGTGCCCTGCTGTAAGAGTGTGTCGCGAAATGATGCATGTCTAAAAAGTGTGTCACCAACATGAAAAGATTGGAAAACTCTGCTCTAGAATCTTTTCAGGTTTTTCAGAACCCCACCCCAGGCAAAATTCTTCAAATTAGGATCGGATAGGGTTTGGGACTGCTGAACAAAAGTGGAGGTTAGCGTGGGCCAATCAGCTTCCCTCTCAGCTTCCAGGCTCATAAACTGATGGGCTGCTTCAAGAAGGGACCAGAATCTCTGTGGAGATTCATCAAGGTCCTGCTTGCAAGCCTGAAACTTTCCCATCTGGAGGGTGTGTGTGTGTGTGTGTGTGTGTGTGTGTGTGTGTGTTTCTAGACAGGGCTTCCAAGTGTGTGAGAAGTTGCTCTCTCTGGGTAGCTGCATTCTGTGTGCCTCTTTTTCCCAATCTGTTCCCCAGCTGTTTCCTGTCTTTCTCTCCAAGTCTGTCCACCCTGCCACTGTCTAGTCCATTCTTCCTCTACTCTCCAAAGCCTTCCCTTCTCTTCTCCCATCAGCATGCGTTCCAAAAGGTCTTCTGTATCTTCGTATGTGGGGTTGTAACTTCTGTAGAGTGTCAGTAACTGGTTTTGATTTTCCAGAAAAACATCCTACCGTGCTTCCCCACTGTTTTAGATCCCTTTCGGTGTCTAAATAAGGTTGTTGCATGATTCTGAGGGAACATTTCAGCTGCCCCTGTGGTGGTGTCGGCGGCTTTCAGTTGTGCTAGCTTTTCATGTTGTTTTTGTGATTCCATTGACTGCAGTCTAGCTGATTTTTTCAGAAAGCGGGGAGCACCAAGTGGCAAATTTATGGGTTACATCACACTCCATTTCCCAGTCAAGTTCGCTACTTTCTTAACACTTGCAAGTGTATTCAAGGACTCCAGAATATGCTTCCTGTTGTTTAGGTGCTGGAAAGGCTAGTTTTCTCATATCAAAGGAAATGCCCTTGGCTCAGAGGAAAAACATGGTTTCCTAAAGTTAGAAAAAGAGGCCTAGACTGCCATGCTAAAATGCTAATATCACCTTTTTAAAATGCTAATCATGAAGGCTAAAATTCCAGGTAACAGATCCTTTTATGGGAAGTAAGATAACTGCTCTGAATAAAGGTCTTTCCACAGTTCACACATTTATATGGCTTCTCCCCTGTGTGGGTCCTTTTATGGGAAATAAGGTCACTGCTATTAGGAAAGCTCTTTCCACACTCCACACATTTATATGGCTTCTCCCCTGTGTGGATCCTTTTATGAGAAGTAAGATCACTGCTTCTTCTGAATCTCTTTCCACACTCCATGCATTTATATGGCTTCTCCCCTGTGTGGACCCTTTTATGGGAAGTAAGCTGACTATTCTGAATAAAGGTCTTTCCACACTCCATGCATTTATATGGCTTCTCCTCTGTGTGGATCCTTTTATGTCTCATAAGGAATCTATTTTCACAGAAGCTCTTTCCACATTCCATGCATTTATATGGCTTCTCCCCTGTGTGGATCCTTTTATGGAAAGTAAGAGTACTGCTCTGAGCAAAGGTCTTTCCACACTCCAAGCATTTATAAGGTTTCTCCCCTGTGTGGATCATTTTATGGGAAATAAGATGACTGCTATGTGTAAACGTCTTTCCACACTCTCTGCATTTATATGGCTTCTCTCCTGTATGGATCCTTTTATGGGAAGTAAGTTGGCTGCTCTGAATAAAGGTCTTTCCACAGTCCATGCATTTATATGGCTTCTCCCCTGTGTGGATCCTTTTATGGGGAGTAAGCTGACTGCTCTGAGTAAAGGTCTTTCCACACTCCATGCATTTATAAGGTTTCTCCCCTGTGTGGATCCTTTTATGGGAAATAAGATGACTGCTACGTGTAAACGTCTTTCCACACTCTCTGCATTTATATGGCTTCTCTCCTGTATGGATCCTTTTATGGGAAGTAAGCTGACTATTCTGAATAAAGGTCTCTCCACACTCCATGCATTTATATGGCTTCTCCTCTGTGTGGATCCTTTTATGTCTCATAAGAGACCCATTTTCACAGAAGCTCTTTCCACATTCCATGCATTTATATGGCTTCTCCTCTGTGTGGATCCTTTTATGTCTCATAAGGGATGTATTTTCACAGAAGCTCTTTCCACATTCCATGCATTTATAAGGTTTCTCCCCTGTGTGGATCCTTTTATGGGAAGTAAGAGTACTGCTCTGAGCAAAGGTCTTTCCACACTCCAAGCATTTATAAGGTTTCTCCCCTGTGTGGATCCTTTTATGGGAAATAAGATTACTGCTATGTGTAAACGTCTTTCCACACTCTCTGCATTTATATGGCTTCTCTCCTGTATGGATCCTTTTATGGGAAGTAAGTTGGCTGCTCCGAATAAAGGTATTTCCACACTCCAAGCATTTATATAGCTTCTCCTCTGTGTGGATCCTTTTATGGACAGTAAGAGACCCATTTTCACAGAAGCTCTTTCCACATTCCATGCATTTATATGGCTTTTCTCCTGCGTGGAACCTTTTATGAGATGTAAGGGACCAATTTTCATGGGAAAGAATGAATCTGCAATTGTAGTGTTTTCCATTCTCTCTGCATATATAATCTTCTCCTTTGGTGTGAGTTGGATAGTGCTCATTTACATCTAATTTGTCTTTGAATAGGTTTACACTTTTCCCAATATTTTTTTTCTTTATTTTTCCTTCTCGGGCAAGAAAGTCTTGAATCTGAGCATCAATGGAAGATGGGCTTTCCTGATTCCAATTCTTTGACTGGTTTCTCTCACGCCTTTCTAGTTCCATTTGAACTGCAGGCTTCTCTGTTCTGTCTCCATGCCTGATGATTTGGAATGGTTCCCTGGAAACTTTATTCTCCTGCCCATTATTTCCTTGAAAGGAAAAGAGAAATAAACGTTATAGCAAGGTTAGGGGAAAAAATCAAACTGGAGGAAGTCATATAAATATCCTTCTGAAAGTTTGCCAAAGTCCAGTATCTTGCACATTTGCTTGCTTACACTGGATTAACCCTAAACAGCATGTTTGCAATGGAAAAACAGCTGATTTGATTCCAGCTAAAGAGGGCCAAGACTTGACGTTGCCAAAAACCAGCCAATATCATTATTGAACAATGATTACACGTTGTTTACAATGATTCTGGCTGGAAGGATGCAAATAGGATTTAGGATTGCATGAATTTATTCAGAAGATAATATGGGTTTTTACCTAAGATAAGATTAGAAATGTATTGGAGATTTTGGAATACTTAGAACAACATAATGAAGAACAAGCTGCGCCGATCTTCTTAGATGCAGAGAAGGCCTTTGACAATTGAAACTGGAGTTTCTTGTATAAAATTTTGGAAGATATGGACTTTGGGGAGAATCGATCTCTACTTTGCGAAAAGCACAAATAATTGTTAATGGAGAATTAAGAATACTTTGTGAGATACAAAAGAACTAGACAAGGATGCCCTTTGTCTCTGCTGCTGAGGGCATTTGCTGAGGATTTGGTGGTAATTTTGGAAGATCCTTTGGAGGGAATAGAAATACTGATGGAAAAATTAAAGGAATTTGGTATTTTAACGGGTTTTAAGGTTAATAATCAAAAGACAAAGATGTTAACCAAAAATATGAAAATGGAAGATCAAATAGAATTGATGGGAAAAACTAGTTTTGAGATTGAGAAAAAAGTAAAATTCTTGGGTATTACTGAGACCAATATGAACTGTATGTTATTTCAAAATAATTCTGTTGAGGCATGGAATTAAATTAAGGATATTTAAGATGGGGGAAATGAAAATTGTCATTATTGGGGAGAAAGTCTGTGATAAAAATGAATGTTTCGCCTAGAATGATGTTTTTTCTTTCAAACAATACCTCTTTTGACAACTGATGTACCATTTAAGCAATGGCAGAACGATAGATCTATTTTTGTACGGCAAGGGAAAAAGCCACAGGTTAACTGTCAAATTCTCCAAGGTGCAAAGGAAAGAGGAGGATTGGGTCTGCCCGATTTGAAACTGTACTTTGCAGCCTGCTCTTTGGTTTGGATGAAAGAGTGGGGGTTGCTGAGAAAGAAGAGAATTTTAGAACTAGAAGGGCACGACCTGAGGTCTGGATGGCATGGATGTCTGTGGTACAATGAAGTTAAGGTTAAGAGCCAGTTTGGTCTAGTGTTAAGGCAACAGGCTAGAAATCAGGAGAGTGTGAGTTCTAGTCCCGCCTGAGGCATGAAAGCCGGCTGGGTGACTTTGGGCCAGTCCCTGTCTCTCAGCCCTAGGAAGGAGGCAATGGCAAACCACTTCTGAAATCTTGCCAAGAAAACTGCAGGGACTAGCCCAGGCAGTCGCCGAGGATCGGACATGATTGAACGGCTGGAAAAAAAAGTTAAGGTTAATGTAGATTAATTGAAGAGAATTAATTAATGTAGATTTTAAACACCATGATGTTAGAAGGGCCATATTGAGAATATGGAACAGATACAAACCCAGACTGTGACCCAAAGTTTATGGCTCTCAGCACAAGAAGCATTTTATAGAAGAGAAGCCGCAGGCAAAGACAAATGGAGAACATGTTGAGAGCTATTAGAACATGAGCAAGGGGAATACCAAATGAGATCAGGAGAGCAACTGATGGCAGAGGGATATCTTTGTCCATATTGACAGTTATCAGAAAGATTCAAGATAGAGAAAAGATTTTTCAAAGTTATGTTGGAAATGTGAAGAACACGAAGGGTCATTTTATCATGCTTGGTGGACTTGTCAAAAAGCCAGAAAAGTTTGGATCCAAATTCATACAGTGATACAGAGAATTTTAAAGATCAATATCCAACTGAAACCAGAACGCTTTCTGTTGGGACGAATGGATAGTTCTGGATGGGGTAGCACTGCCCCAGACAGACCCGGTACGTAACTTGGGGGTCCTCCTGGACTCACGACTCCTGCTCGAAGAGCAGTCGTGGCCAGGAGGGCCTTTGCACAACTTCGTGTTGTGAGCCAGTTGCGTCCTTTCCTGGAGCGAGAGGCCCTTCGAACAGTCACTCATGCCCTGGTTATCTCACATATAGACTACTGTAATGCACTCTACATGGGGCTACCCTTGAAGAGTATCCGGAAGCTTCAGCTGATCCAGAATGCAGCGGGAACGAACCATCTTAGAAGTCCCATATCGGACACATGTGACACCATTATTACGTGAGATGCACTGGGTTCCAGTCTGCTTCCGGGTGCAATTCAAGGTGTTGGTTATGACCTTTAAAGCCCTTCATGGCATGGGACCAGGTTACCTAAGGGACGTCTTATCCCCATCACATCGTCCCGTCCCATCCGGGCATGGATAATTAATAAGTAGGAGAAGGTATTCTACGGACCCCATCAGTTAAAGAATTCCATCTCACGGGGGTCACGGAATCTTGCCTTCTCTGCAGTAGCGCCTGCTCTGTGGAATATCCTTCCCCCAGAGTTAAGACAGCCCACCTCGCTCCTGGACTTCAGGAAACAACTCAAGACTTGGCTTTGCCAACAGGCCTGGGGCGGAAAGAAGAGCATAAACTCCTGGGGATGGCTAACATCGTAGGATAGCCCTAGAATTGCCCTTCCAAGGTTGAAAGAAGACATCACCATCTTAATTTTATTATATTTATTGTATTTTTAAATTGTTATTTTAATGTTTGATATTTTGTAGATTTGTAAACCGCCCAGAGTCCCTTGAGGGAGTTGGGCGATGAGAAATCGAATGAATAAATGAATAAATAAATAAATAAATAGATAGACAGTTAGAAAAGAGTCTCGGAAGATTGTTTCTGTCTCTGATAACCGCAGCGAGACTATTATACGCACAAAGGTGGAAGGACCCTGAAATACCTACAGCAGAGGAATGGTTGGTGAGGATGACAGAATTCGCAATTCACTGTTAAGAACATTGGAAGCCACTTCTTTATTACTTTTTCTTTTTATTCTTTTTTCCTTTTCTCTTTAATTCTTTTTTATACTTTTTTCTGATTCACTTATTATTTTACTCCACCTTCTTTACTTCCTCTTCAAAACTTGTGTTGTTTTTACTCTGATAAAATTTATTTAATAAAATAACAATAATAATAACAATAACAATAACAATAATAATAATAATAATAATAATAATAATCATCTAGCTGATGGCATCTAAGTACAAAATGTCTTCCCGAACTCTCTGATTGGAGAGTAGCAAACCCTTACCCAGAGAGGCCACGTTCCTATAATTCTCCAGCATGACTTCCCAATGCAGCGCTTTTTGGTGAGTATCCAGCTGAGACCACTCCTCCTCGGAGAAAGACACAGCCACCTCCTCGAAGGACACAAGACCCTCCTGAACAAGGAAAAAAAGAACAGAACAGACCCAGGAGGATTTACAAGATCTGCCCTATTGTTCACAAATAGTTAAATGGCTAGGCTTGGTAGGAATCCAAGATTTAGGCGAGAAAATGGACAGAGCCAAAAGCCTTTGACTGAAGAAATATTTCAGGCAGGTTAAATCAACTTGATTGATTCTGCAGGACTTTCAGTGCCATTCAGTGAAAGCAACTCCAGTCTATCATATAGCTATCTATCCATCCATCCATCATCAAAAGACTGTCTGAAGAGAATCAACTGGCAGATGGGCCTTGGAAACCCCACCTATCAATGACTCCAATCCATCTGGTGTTTGAAGAAGGAAATGGGGGGGGGGTTCTTTCTAGCATTTCGGAAAATGGCTTATGGTGTCCCTAGACGAACCAACCCTGTCCATGCTCAACACCTTCATGAAGGAGACACCCAACCCAGTTTCTGCTCCTCCTCAGATTGCAAGGGAGTTGTTAGTAGTGCGAGCCATTAGCTGAATAGGGGATCAGAGAGCGGAGAAAGTTTCCTGGGAAGGACATTTCTTAGCCTTTGCAATGCTGGATTGTTTGGCCTCCAAATCCAGGAACTAATCAGAGGATTAGAAACTACTTGGAAGCGGGGACTTCCGGTGGGGACATGGCAGACTGAACAGCTGTGCTTGCGGGCTCCACGGGCAGAACTGACAACGTGGCAGTTTTTTTGGGCTCAGGCAGGTTTTTCCTGAAGCCCAGGAGCATTTTACCAGGAAAGAAAAACGCTCGGAATCACCCCATTTGTCCTCCAGGACGGAGTACAGAAAGTTTCCTGAGAATGACATTTCAGAACAATTTTTACTTAGAGACTTTTCCATCTGGCCACCTTCATTGAATATTAATTGTCTGCCTTATCTTTTAATCTGATGTGCTTTTTTTCCTGTTCACTGATTGTAAACAAGGCTTTTAAAAAAGGTAAACGTGCCAGTGTGAATATTTAGTTGTTTTCGAGCAGCCTTGCCCAATTCCAAGTCAAAGAATTGCAAGAAGAATGGGTCTCTTGAAGGATTTTGTAAAATTAGTTATTGAAAACTAGGGAGAGTATCTAGCACAAGGAGAGGTAAGTACTGGTCTTAAAAAAGATTGTGCTATGTAAACCAGCTTGACTTGCTGAAGGAAAGAGAGAATACAAATCTAATAAATTTCCATCCCTTACTTGAGTTGGAGGTTCAACCGCTGTTTCAGCTCCACCATAAGGAAGAGTTGTTCGAGTCTTCCCTGTGTGGGAGACAGAATTTTTGAAATGCATAATTAATAAGTAGAAGGTATTCTACAGAAGAGAAGACATAGAGATGAGATAGCTGGATCTCTAAGGGGAATGGGAGAACATCTGATTACCTCCTGAGGTGTCCTGACTTCGATCTTCCTGAGAGATCATCCTTCCCGCAGGATCTCTGATCTCCACAACGAAGGACTTGAAATAGTAGGCAAGAGAAAAGAGGAAGAATTAACGGACATCACACAACATGAATGGGATTCTTGTTCTCTAAACACAACGTCAAGGCCCCCAAGAATTAGGGAAGCATCTCCACATAGAATGAATGCCAGAAACTTCTGGTAGGGAGGGCTTAAGGATTCAAACACATTGTTTATTCCTTTCAACCCCCTTCTGGGTTTCCAAGATGAAGGTCTCTCACCTGCAAGCCGACCTGCTCCTTCTGCTCCTCCGCCTGGCTTAGGAGGAAGCCTTCGGCCAGGGCCACCGCCTGGCAGCTGGTCTCTGCTCCACACTCCCGCACCCAGCTCTCCATCTGCTGGGGCAGAAGGGCCAGGAACCGCTCCAGAACAACCAGGTCCAGCATCTGAGCTTTGGTGTGCTTTTCTGCTCTCAACCATTGGCTGCAAAAGTAGTGGAGTTGGCTGCAAAGTCCTCGGGGACCCTCAGCCTCCTGGTATTGGACCATCCTGAAGTTCCAGGGCTGAAAGTCTGAACGGATGGTTTCCTCTTCCAGGATCTTCTGCCCAGTTCTTGTCCGGATCTCCCCACAGCTCCCAGGCTGAACAGCAGAAGGGCCTTTTCCAGTTCCCTCACTTGCTAAAGGTTGTCTCTCCATTCTTTCTCTGTCCTGAAACGGAGCTCCAAATGGGTCTGAGGAATCTTGTGGATCTCCAAATGCCTTTTCTTTCATAGGACCTTCTTGTAGCAGCAGGAATGACCCCAGCAAGCCATTCAGGCCTCTGTGCCCAAGATATAATTTTGTCTGTAAGCACGGATGTACAAATGGCTTCCAGTTTGTGTATCTGAAATGGGAAAGAAAATAAATTCCAAGAATTAGAAGATTGTGCAATTAACCATTGAACAACACTCATTCCCATAGAAGGACATATTTTCCTGAGCTGGTATAGGATTGCAGTGGCATCAAGCAGATAGGTCCTCTGTTTGTGTTTGTGTGTCTGTGTGTGTGGTGCAAAATATGGGATTGACTTCAATCAAGGCCATGGAACACTGAATAAATGCATTTTGGAACATTTTCTATTTCTTTTTTCTCACAAGGAAGATCTTGCTTTTAACATCTACATTCACCCACAAGCAGGGTTCACACAACATGCCAACCCCCCAAAAGGTTAACACACCAGGAAAGTTCACTTCCCATAAAATGAAAAGCCAATGAAATGACCCTGCCTTAGGACGCTCCATTTCCCTTTCTTCAGGGTTTGCCTTTTAAGAGCCAAGTCACACTATTACACGCAGGCGGGTTCACACAACAGGCCCTGAGCCCAAACAGGTCCACCAACCGCAGGGGCCGAGTTCCCATAAATCACAGGGCTTGAGAGAACGAAGCTTGAGATGATGCCCTGCTTCACTCGCCCTCCTAAGACACCCTGAACTGCGGAGGATCCATCCCTGTTTTGGCCTCATCCGGCACGTGGCGAGAATGCAGTCGCAGTCTCTTTGGCATCGCCTCCCGTGCAAAGCTTTTCCTATTTCCTGCTTGGGATCTGCACTGCAAACTCTCCCTCTCCCCCCACTCAGGGGCTCTTCCCAGGAAATGGGGCGTGGAGGGCTCCCCCGGATCCCCTCCTCCTTCCTGGGGTCCTGGATTTGTTCCTGGGGGAATCACGGCTGGTCTGGAGCTCCGCTTTCCCCCCTGCCTGTTACGTGCATGGAAAGGGGCGGCAGGGGAACATGGGATCCGGGCTCCCCCACTCCCAGGACTCAGAAGAATGAACGTGGATGAGGACTTGGCAAGTGTCTCTTCTTTCTCCGCCTCCCTCTGCACGGGAAGAGGCCCCCACTCACCCAGGGCCACGGCCGGATCGCTTCCTACAGCCTTTTTGCTACCTGCGAAGCTCAAAGGGTTAAAGAGAGAGAGTGCAGCGTCCTAGACAGGCAAGACTTGGTGATATCACTCCCTTCCCTCCCTCCTCTGCAAAGCCTCCTGTGGCATTCGCCATCCAGTGGCCCAGTGCCGAAGCGCATGGTGTCCCCTTCCCTTTGCAGAGGGCGCCTCCTGATGGATTCTGTGTGGAATGCAGGTGCTCATGCAAATTGGGGTGAAAGGCGCGTTTTCCATGGGGGGACCGCAGGACAGTGTTGCCAGTTGGCTGGTTTTCCCAGTGAGGTGCAGAATCTGGGGGTCCTCCTGGACTCATGACTCCTGCTCGAGGAGCAGGTGGCAGTCATGGCCAGGAGGGCCTTTGCTCAACCTTGTGTTGTGTGCCAGTTAAGCTCCTTCCTGGATTTGGAGGCTCTCCGGTCAGTCACTCATGCCCTAGTCATCTCCCATATAGACTATTGCAATGCGTTCTATATGGGTCTACCCTTGAGGAGTATCTGGAAGCTAGAGCCTGTTCCAAATGCGGTGACACGAGCAATTTTGGGTGCCCCAAGGAGGGCACATGTAACACCTTTGCTGCGGGAGCTGCACTGGGTGCCAGTTTGCTTCCGGGTCCAATCCAAGGTGTTGGTCATCACCTTTAAAGCCCTACATGGCATGGGTCCAGGTTACCTAAGGCAGGGGTCGGCAACCTGTGGTCCGCGGCCCACTGGTGGTCCGCAGGTTGTTAGGAAGTGGGCCGCAGGGTGAGGCGGAGCAGCTGATTGGTGGGGGCCTGGAAGGGGAAACACCTCCACCTATCAGCGCGCGGCAAAGAAGGGCAGAGGCAGGCCGAGGAGCACCTCCGCCAATCAGCCTCCCCTCGCTTTTCGCCTCCCTGCCGCTCAGTGCAGTGTTTTTTCACGGAACCGAGGACATTTTCGGGGTCCCCGGAGCCTGCCCTTTTGAAGCGGCAACCCGGCGGGGCGCGGGCGGACTTCCCCCGCCTGCATACCCTGCCCACCGGCCCACGCGATTGGCTGCTGCCTGCAAACCCCGCCCCCTGGTCCTTGGAAAAATTTTTTCCCACAGAAGTGGTCCCTGGTGCCAAAAAGGTTGCTGACCCCTGACCTAAGGGACCGTCTCATCCCCATTACATTGTCCCGTCCCACCTGGTCAGGCAGAGAAGGCATGTTGTGGGTCCCGTCTAGGAAAGGATGTCGATCCTTCTCTGCCGTTGCCCCCACCCTATGGAATACTCTTCCCCCAGAGATGAGGTGAGCCCCTACTCTCCCGGCCTTCCGGAAAGGAGTGAAGACCTGGCTGTGCCATCTCGCGTGGGGCGTGAAGAGGGGTAATCAACCCTGGGGGTGGTTAGCACCCTGATGATGCTCCCATACATTAATTTAAGAACATTTTACCATCCATTCCCTTGGAATATATTATTTATTTAAGATGACGGTTTTTTGTTGTATTGTTTTATTGTATTTTAACTGGTATTTTATTCATGTTTTATAGTAAACTGCCCAGAGTCGCTCTCCGAGTGAGACGGGCGGTTACCAAATTTGAAATATAAATAAATAAATAATTTTAAAAAGCATCTCTGAGAGAATGCTCTGTTTTGCAGTAGTTCTCCTCCTTCCTGAGGTAGCGATGGTAGAAGAGAGATCTGTCCAGACACATCTATTCTGTACGTGCTCCAGAAATCTCTCCATTTAAATGTAGATGTACAGTAGATCTTAAAAATAAGGGTTAATAGTGAAATAGTACTGATGAATCCATTTCCTCCAACTCCTCCATTTGGGTTTCTGCTAGACTCAGTGGGAGGCCCTGCTCAAGGACACTCATTGCCTAACCACAACAAAGCAGTTCTAGATATAAGACAGGTTGCAGGAAGGAGGAGGAAATCCATCTGAAGTGACTCCTCTGCCTTTGGAGATGTGGGCTGAAGAAAACTGGAGATGAAACCACACTGCAGGACAAAAACCCATTTGGAAGGCAAGCAAAACTCCCAGCTGCGGAAAACCTTTGTTCTTTTAAAACATGGCTGGAAGTGGAGTAAGCCTCCATTACATCACTGCAACCTTCAACCTACTACATTTATTTGGTTATTGATTAATTAAATGATAGCTCTTCCAAGAACTATCCTGTGATCTCCTTGATTCTCTCCATCCAGTTTCTCTCTTGTTTCTCTCCCCGTTTCTCTTTCTCCCTTCATCTCCACCCTTCATCCATGCTAGGCATAATCCTTTTTGTCCAGTTGATCATTTATTCCCCTCACTTTCTGCAGACTGACCATCGCTTCAGAACTGGGGACCCTTTTGTGGCTTTTTAGGTTTAAGCCAGTTTAGGATCTTTGTCCCCAGTGGGCACAACTACCCTGGAAGGCCACCACAGAATGCATTTCGGCAACAATTGCGTAGGTTGATGGAGTCCAAGTCCCAAGAGTGCACGTCTGTTCCAGCACAAGCTACCTTTCTTTTCTGCTCTGGCTACCTTCTTGGCCTTGGGGTTATTAATAATCATCATTGGCTTACTATTAATAATGACCCTCTGCATCTTTTACTAAGCCCACTGAATAAAACTCTTCCCACATTCCATGCATGTATACAGTTTCTCCCCTGGGTGGACCTTTTCATGGTAAGGGGGGGAACTGATCATAATAAATCTCTTCCCATACTCCCAGCATTTACGCGATATTTCACCTCTGTGGATCCTTTTCTGGGAAGCAAGGTGACTGTTGATTGAAGTTCTGTCAACACTGTGTCCATTTAATATATTTTCTGTTTTAATCCTTTCATTCTTCATAAGGGGAAGGGGGTCACAAAAGTGTTTTCCACAATCCTCGTGTTCATATGGTTTTTCCCCTGTGGATCCATTTTGATATAAACCAAGACACTTCAGAACTTGTTCCATACCCTCTGCATTCACACCTTTTCTCTTTGGTGTGGTTTCTGTAATGATTCCCTAAATCAGATTTTTCTCTGAATATTTTCCCACACATTAGGCACTTTCCCCTTTTGTTTGTTTTCAGATTTTATTGAGTCAGGAAGCCTTGGATTCCTACACTTTGAGGAAAACCAGATTTCTCCTCCAAAATCCTGGATTGGTGGTCCTCAGGTCTTTTTATTTCCCATGGATATTGATATATCTTTTCTTGTACTTCATGGTTGATGGCTTGCAATGGCAACATTCTTGTCTTCTCATCATTTTTATTGTCCAGCCCATCGTCTACTTGGGGGAATAATGAAAAAAAGACAACAGTATTATTACAATAAGGCAGAACCTGGGGATCTCATCCAAGACCAAACCATGTACGTTCCATTTCTTCTTTCAGAACTCCAATATTTCTTTTCCTTTTTCTATTCTTTGTGACCAAGGTTACATAGAATTATGATACTGATCAGCAAAACCATCATAGAAGGCTAAAGCATTAATTTCTTACCAATGAGATTAACAGAAACTGCGAAGTTCACTAAAAATCTCTCTTACATTTCAGTTGAGAGTTACATTCATCCTACATTAAGCAGATCCTTATCTATCTCTTGTTATTCTCCATGCACCAGACTGATGGATTTCCTCTGTCTTATAACTAGAAGATAATCTATAGTTTGGCATGTCTTGAGAGAAACAGCCAGTATGATTATTTCTGCTTTAGAAAACACCATCTATTATTATTATTATTATTATTATTATTATTATTTATTATTCATCGTATTTATACCCCGCCTATCCCCTCCCTAACGGAGGACTCTAAGCTAAGGAAAGGGGTAAGGGAACTGACTCTTCCGTGGCTTGGACTACAAGCCCCACAATGCCTTGCATCGGAGCCGGCTGCTGACATCCTGTAGATGAAACTGCTTCTTTCCGGGATCCGTCATTGCCGCCGCCATTCCAGAGATCTTCCGATTCGGTGGCCGACTCCCCGACAGGACGCCAGCATATTCTCCCACTTAAGGTGGTACCCATTTATCTACTTGCTAAGCTTTCGAACTGTTGGGTTGACAGTTGGGTTCTTATTATTTTGATAAGAAGAAAGAAAGAAGAAAGAGAGGCTCTTATGCAGACAAGCAACACTCCTTGAATTCTCCAACATGACTTCTCCATACCAGGATTTCTGTTCAGGATTTCAGCAATGCCCATTCTCCTTCTGTGAAATACACAGCCACCTCCTTGAAGGATACAGAACACTGAAAGAGGAAGAAAACATTACTTATGTAACTTATGGCATCATGCCTAAATGATATCAAAGAAGGTGAGACGCAATGGACAGATCTCCCAGCCCCTCCTTATGATCCCTTTGAGCCAAAGAATTTTGAGTGTCTTCTATGTACTAGAGCTGAAAGCTCAGGTGTTGTTTCCATTCTTCCATACAGAGGACGTTATTCTACAAATACTAATGTGCCCCTTCTGTTCCCTGTACGGGAAATAAAAATGGTAATTTGAAAGCATCCTTAATAAATTTTGGGGAGATACTAAACATAAGGGGAAACAGAGAATGAGAGATGTTTGGAATCCCCCAGAAAACATTGCATTTGTTGGAAGGAACCATCCATTACCTGTTAAGTTATTCTGACTTTGACCTTCTCGGGAAATTCCCCTGAAGAGTTGCTCTGGAGATGAATGTCCTGTTGCCCTGCGGGATTCAGAGACCACTTTCACCAACAGCCCCTGAGGCTAAAGCAACAAAGTAAAAGTGGAGTTAAGGAAATGGGACGAAGGGGATTCTTGCCCTAAGTCCCAAGGTCCAATGGTGGAGGAGAAGGCATTAGCTTGAAGTTTGGGCTCCAGAAGTGATCTGTAGAACAATTTACCTAAACAGTTAAATATAGTCTTCATATTGCTGATCTCAGAAAATCTGGGTAATGAGGCATTCAGTTACATACATGTATACAAATAGGGTACCTATGTATTGGGGACAATTGATCTTTAGTCATGCTTGTGGCAGTCTGGTCCCAAAGTACCAAAATGGATCCCTGGCTCTTCACCCAGGTCTTTGGTGAGGTAGAGAGAGATCCTTCACTTCTTCACACTTGCCATGGGTTATCTTATTTTCTATGTTTTATTGATATTATTGTAATTTCTTTGGTGATTGTGAGCTGCCAAGAGTCTTTGAGAGTTGGGTGGCATGCAAGTTAAATAAATTATTATGGTTGACCGCACAGTCAGTCAGATGTTTAAATTGGATTTGGCATTTTTGTCCACCTATTGAGTCCTTCCCAAGGACCTGGGATAGGCAGATGATGTTGTTTAATTTTATTAAAGGTATCGTTGCAGGTTGTAAGCTGTTCCAAATAAAGTTGACTTTTGCAATTGACTGATGGTGATTTTGTCAGTGCTGATGGTGTTCAAGGGGTGCTCCAGATGTTTTGCGATTGCACCCAAGGCGCCTGTTATTATTGGTACTACCTTTGCTTTCTTTGGCCACAGTCGTTCTACTTCTATTTGCACGTCTTTGTATTTTGTGATTTTCTCCAGTTCTTTCTCTTCTCTTCTGCTGTCTCTAAGTATTGCACTGTCCATGATGCAGACTTTTTTGTCTTTCTTATCAATAATTGTTAAGTGTGGGTGTTGTGCGGTAGATGCTTGTCTGTTTGAACTCTGAAGTCCCAGAGCACTTTAGCCTCCTCATTTTCTATTACTTTGTCTGTTTGGTGGTCCCACCAGTTCTTGCTTGCGGGCAACTGGTATTTCTTGCAGAGATTCCAATGCACCATGGTTGCTACTTTGTCATGCCGTTGTTTGTAGTCAGTCTGTCCGATCTTCTTGCAGCAGCTAATTAGGCAGTCCACTGTTTCTTCAGCCTCTTTGCAGAGGCGGCATTTGCTGTCTGTTGCTGTCTTCTCAGTCCTGCCTTTGCGGGCCTTTGTGCTCAAGGCTCGGTCTTGTGCAGCCAGAAGCAGCCCCTCTGCCTCTTCCTTCAGCTCTCTTGCTCTTAGCAATTGCCAGGCCTTGTTGTTATCTGCTTTGCCTGCTAGGTTGTTTTAAATATATTATGCATCATGCATCATGAATTCCTCCTCCTCCTCCTCCTCCTCCTCCTCCTCCTCCTCCTCCTCCTCCTCCTCCTCCTCCTCCTCCTCCTCCTCCTCCTCCTCCTCTTCTTCTTCTTCTTCTTCTTCTTCTTCTTCTTCTTCTTCTTCTTCTTCTTCTTCTTCATCCGTAGCTGAGTAAGATTGTCTTCCAAGGGTAAAATCTTAACAGTGGATCCGTAAGTGGCTGTAAAGGCCAATTCTGGATCCGCACAACCTCCCACAATGAGGGCATAGGTTTCCGGGTGGGAGACGGTAATGAATTATTATTCCTGCCCTTATTGATTCATTGTTCATTCTTCAATTTGTAGGCTGCCCCATTCCAGATGACTCTTTAACAATTAGCAGGAAATTCCGCTTGTAATATGTGGAAAACTCAGGGTGGTAACTACGTCACTAAAAAGTGACCAACATGGCTTCTGGAAACAACTGTAGAGTCAGAATTTTATCAACCCCACAATTATGGATCATTTATTTATTTATTTATTTATTTATTTATAATTCAATTTATATCACCGCCCCATCTCCCCCGAAGGGGACTCTGGGCAGTTTACAGTCAATAATTAAAATAAGTAGACTCCAAGTCGGACTGGCAGCTCGACAAGTCAGGATTTTTTCAGAATGCTGAAGACCTGGCTTGTTTTTCTCTATTTGCAGTGATCTATTGATAAGATAAGATCACTAGAATGTTTCCCCGGAAAGGGGAGAATCGGAAGATTGATCACAAGGTCGTTGGAATTGTTTCCCCCCGCTTTTTCTGTTGTTTTCCACCGTGGAGAAAGTGAAAGGCTGGGAACAGTAAGACGACTGGAATTACAGCAATGCTCTCATAGGGAAAAGTAAGTTAGAGCTAAAGACGACTTTTAGATTACCACTTTTTTTTTAGTTTTTTAGAATTGTTTTATTATCTAAGATCTACCTCTGGACTTTGTATATAAATGTTGGCAAATTTTGTGTTTTCTTTGCTATAATAATAATCATGGTGGAAACATGATGGATTTTATAATGGAAGTATAGTGAAACGTTTGTATTTTTTCTTTTTACCTTTCTAATATTTTAGTGTGGATTTTGCTTTACTTGGAAGTACAAGAATTTTTTTTTATATTTTTTAAATACATTTTATTGGACTAATTACTGAAGAATTTGTTTCATTTTTTTATATTGATTGACATTTATCCTTTCCTTTTCTTATAAACTGATTGAAATATTATTTCTTCTTTTAATTTTGGGATTATTGGAATTTTTCATCTTTTTATTTTTTACTTAATAGATAGTCTCTGCTGGTAAATTTCCATCTGAATAGATCAGCTGACCACTCATTCCCTGGGAAAGTCTTTTGTTTTGACTAGAACGATTGGCTACGCAGCCTGAAGGAAGGGGGGTGGGTGGATGAGAAATGGCTTTTTTAACAGTACTTCAAGATTTAAAAAAATAATTTAATGAAACTCTTTCAGAAATTAAGAAATCAATGGAACTTATATTGATAGATTTGGAGGTTCAGGAACAAAAGACACAAAAGACAGATTTAGATATGGAAAAAAAAAATTTCGAGGCAGCAGAGAAACAGGAAGAGAGGATTTTAAATACATTGGTACAGAAGAAGATTCCGATATACTACAGGAGGGGGTTGTTTAAACAAGTTATACATTGCAGTCTGGGTATAAACACATTGTGGCAGTTGAGACAGGAAGATTTTAACGTGCAAATTGATAACCATTGTGAAATATTGGGAAAGGCTAAGAAAAATATTTTGTCATCCCACATGAGCTATAGAACAAAACAAGTTGAATATTGTGATCTTGGCATAACCTGAACAGGAAAACGATATGTGGGATACAAGGTTAATGAAAATATGGATTTGGATCGGATATAGAACAAAGCTGATATGAGAAACTGTATAAACACATAAAAATGTAATGTTTTAATGTAAGATATAAGATTACAAACATAAATAGAAGTTGATATTATAGACCAATTTTTTAATAGGATGACATATTTCTATAATTATATGTATGAATATGTATGTATGAATATTATAAGAATTGGTATATTATGTATTAGGTTATGTGTTATGTTAGGTTATGTATTTAGTTTAAATGGACATTATCCCAAGGAGTGGAAATTACAGATGGATAATTGAGACATAAGATTACAAATATAAATAGAAGTTGATATTATAGTTTAATTTTCTTTTATGGAGATATATATATATAAGAAGACAATGGGATGATGAGGTGGAATTAGAATTAATGTTATTACAGGATGACATATTTTTACAATATTATGTATGAATATGTATGTATGAATACTATAAGAATTGGTATATTATTGTCAGGGCGAGCGGATGGAGTGCCCTACTTCTTCTCCTAGACACCAGCGATCCACGTACTATGCAGTAAATAGACTCCAAACATAGATTATATCAAATATCCTATTTACTTATATACATACGTATTTACAGATCACTTCCACAGGTAACAAATGATAAACCAACCATACAGCATATGAGAGGTAAATTGAGAAGAAAAAATACAGAATTTCTGTGTATATATATATAAACTGACCAATCACAGTATAGGTTACTCTCATTATCTACCACACCCAACTTAACTCTTAGCACCTGTTGTATGAGTCACACACTGAAACATCATCACTACAGCAATGGCTGCTAATTGGGTGACTCTGCAGAATATTTCCCCTCTCACCTAAATATCAAGCCTCTCTGTATAATTTATTGTTGTTGTTGTTCAGTCGTTCAGTCGTGTCCGACTCTTCGTGACCTCATGGACTATAGCACGCCAGGCCTTCCTGTCCTCCACTGTCTCTCGGAGTTTACTCAAATTCATGTTCATTACATCGGTGATGCTATCTAACCATCTCATTCTCTGCCGTCCCCTTCTCCTTTTGCCCTCAGTCTTTCCCAGCATCAGGGTCTTTTCCAGTGAGTCCTCTCTTCTCATTAGGTGGCCAAAGTATTTGAGCTTCAGCTTCAGCATCTGTCCTTCCAATGAGCAGTCAGGGTTGATTTCCTTTAGGATTGACTGGTTTGACCTCCTTGCAGTCCAAGGGACTCTCAAGAGTCTTCTCCAGCACCACAGCTCGAAAGCATCAATTCTTCGGCGCTCAGCCTTCCTTATGGTCCAACTCTCACAGCCATACATTGCTACTGGAAAAACCATAGCTTTAACTATACGGACCTTTGTCGGCAAGGTGATGTCTCTGCTTTTTAATATGCTGTCTAGGTTTGCCATAGCTTTCCTTCCAAGGAGCAAGCGTCTTTTAATTTCATGGCTGCAGTCACCGTCTGCGGTGATCTTGGAGCCCAAGAAAATAAAATCTGTCACTGCTTCCATTTCTTCCCCTTCTATTTGCCAGGAAGTGATGGGACCAGATGCCATGATCTGGGTTTTTTTAATGTTGAGTTTCAAGCCAGCTTTTGCACTCTCCTCTTTCACCCTCATCAAGAGGCTCTTTAGTTCCTCTTCACTTTCTGCCATTAGGGTGGTATCGTCTGCATATCTGAGGTTGTTGATATTTTTCCCGGCAATCTTAACTCCGGCTTGTGATTCATCCAGCCCGGCATTTCTCATGATGTACTCTGCATATAAGTTAAATAAGCAGGGTGATAATATACAGCCTTGTCGTACTCCTTTCCCAATTTTGAACCAGTCGGTTGTTCCATGTCCGGTTCTAACTGTTGCTTCTTGACCCACATACAGGTTTCTCAGGAGACAGGTAAGGTGGTCTGGTACTCCCATCTCTTTAAGAATTTGCCACAGTTTGTTGTGATCCACACAATCAAAGGCTTTAGCGTAGTCAATGAAGCAGAAGTAGATGTTTTTCTGGAACTCTCTTGCTTTTTCCATGATCCAGCGAATGTTGGCAATCTGATCTCTAGTTCCTCTGCCTCTTCGAAACCCAGCTTGCACTTAATTTATATCTTTCTGTAAATTCCTGGGTATATCAAAACCCCAACAATTATGTTATGTAATATGTTAGGTTATGTATTAATGGAATATGTAGTCATAATATGAATGGAATATATTGTATATTATTAGAAGTAAATAAGGCCTTTATTTGTTATACTAATTGGATTTTATTGAAGATACAAATATAGATGTAAAAATGGAAAGAGTGAATAAAAAATATCAAACTGATGCAGCAATGAACATTTAACTACTACTTCAAGGAGTGGAAAACAAAGATGGATTATTGGAAGATAGCAAGAAAGGTGAAACCTATATGAAGATCAGAAGATTGGATTATAGAAATCAAAGGGTATATGACAAAGAAAAGTTCCTATGTATTGTATGAAGGACTAACATTTAAAGTCAATTATTGTACTTAAAGTTCAAAGATAGATTGGAGGACACCTATTTTCTATATTTCCTTTGTTTACTTCACTTTTTCTTTACTTTTTTCTTACTTTGTATTTCTATTTCTTTTTCTTTTTTCTGCTTTAACTTTTAATATGTATTTTAAAACTCAATAAAATTTATTAAAAAATAATAAGTAAAATAAGTAAAAATATAATACAATACATATAAATACAAATAAATTAAAGATACAATCCAAGAGGCAATAAAATTGTTCTTAAAAGGCTGCTCTATGGGACCAGCCATCCCCATGAGGAGCTGTTACCCTTCCCATCCGAGGCGAGGGGGCAGAACCAGGTCTTTAAGTTCTTCCAGAAGGCCAGAGCGATGGGGTGGGGTGGGGGGGTAGAATGTTCCAAAGGGCGGGGTCCACCGCAGAGAAGGCCTGGTTACAGGCTTGAGGGGGGGAGAGAGGGAGGGGGAACGGGGGATCCGGAGGAACTACTAAAGTGAAGGATAGAGTTGCCAAGCAAACTGCAGACTATGCTAAATGTGCTTTCTCCTGTACTGTGTTTACTGTCTGCCCCCACTGATTAGACAGATATTGAAATGAATTTGTGAACTTGAGATGGTTTAAGAGAAAGTTGAAATGAGAGGAAGAGAAGGAAGGAGAAAAGGGAATGCTGTATGTGCAAATACTAGATGAGGGAGTTAGATTTTTGTGGAAGAGGTGGCGAGGAGCATAAAGGTGAAGGGATTTAGGGAAGAATGGGTTTCCAAAACTTTGGAAATCTGAGTGCAGGATTTGTTAGTGAAAAGCCTGCAACAGGCTGGGGCAAACGAGATGCCTCTGAAAACAAAGTGCATCTCCCTTGTGTTTCCCCAGCCCTTGCAGCAAATTTAAACTGGGAAGGTCACGTGAGCTGTTTACTGAAGCGGCCAGATCTGTCTTAACAAGGCATTGCCCTTTTAACACAGCGGCACCTGGCAATGCTGGAAGCATTGGGGAAACAGTGCAAAAGCCCCATTCTAACAACATTGGCATGTGCGGGGCAGGGAAAATTTTCACCCTCCGCTTTTTATACCTGCCAGATTCTCCCATAAACGTGTTTTGTTAATGTTAAGGGCTGGTGTTTGTGTGTGTGTGTGTGTGTGTTTGGGAAAATTATGTGAGTCTGTCTCTTTAAACACCAACTCTTTCTACGGTGATAAAGATGCAGGTCCTGGCTATGCCTGCATCCTCCCTTAATTTTGGTGTGTTTTTGTGTACTGTCATTTGTACAAGCTTGCATGTGTATAGTAGGAAAGCTGAGAGCTTCCTAGCCTCACCCATGCCCCCCCCCTTCTTGTTAAAACTGCTTGAGGGGGAACTAACGAGAGAAAGGGGAGAGGACAGAAGTGAAATACAATGCTTCCACAGAAAATCCTTTTTCCCATCTCTTTAGGATTTTCTTTCTTTTGTAATATGGATTTTTTTAAACTTTGCACCAAGATAAGCTTGTAAGCTTCTTGTTTAAGTCTTTTCCTGCGGCTACTGCTGTTGGTGAAAATGTTTTTTAGCTGTTCCTGTTAGGGAACAGTGGTTGCATCTTTCCAGGCAGTAAGAGGGGGCAATGCTCAGTTTCTTTTTTCCCAGCCCTGTAGGGTTACTTTTGGGAATTTATTGGACATTTTATAATGTTATGTGCCAATGCTTCTGCTCAGATGGCTGAGCTAGTTGCCTCAGCCAGGGCTCTGGAATTGGCCATAGACACAAGAACCACTGTGTACTTGCCTTTGAAATTTTTATTTTTTGCATTGGGGAAAAAGGCGATAAAAATACACTGGGAAACACTGTGGTGTAGAAATTTGTCAGCCCAGGATTCCTGGGGAGGGATTCCACGGGGACACAATCTGTCTATACCAAAACCCAGAGCTTTCCAAACTGTGTGTTGCAACACACTAGTGTGTCAGCTACAGTATCTGGGTGTGTCGTGGCTGCTGCTGCCTCCATGCCCTGCCAGGATTCCATGCAGGTCCTAGTGCCTGCCTTGTGCCTTGCTGCCTCACCTCTGTATGTGAAATAAGTGGTGTTAAGACACAGGTCCAGAAGATGGCAGATCTGGTTTGGGTTGAGATGGCTTCTCCTTTCAAGGGTGCTATCCTCTTCTAGTCTCTTCCTGACAGCGGATAGAGCATGAGTGGTGGGGATGCTGGTGAAAAGGGAGGACACATCAAAGGAGACCATAGTTTCATCTGTATCCAGTTTCAGGATCTTTGCTTTGGAAACAAATTCTTCCGAATTATGGATGTGGTGTTCAGAGTGTCCAACTAGAGGTGCTAGTATGGTAGAGAGGTGTTTGGCAATGTTGTATGTTACCAAATTAATGCTGCTGACTATGGGTCGGAGGGGTGTTCCTTCCTTGTGGATCTTAGGAAGTCCGTAGATGCAGGGGATGGCTTCTCCAGGATACAGACAGTGGTAGGTAATCCTATCGATGGAGCCATCATGTTCCAATTGTTTCAAACTGTCTATTACCTGTTACATCTTTGTACACCGCAAAGATCAAACTCCAAAACACAAGAAAAGCAATGTAGTTTATGCAATCCAGTGCAGTGAGGAGTGCTCTGAACTCTACATTGGAGAAACCAAACAACTTTTGTACAGGAGGATGGCCCAACACAGGAGAAGTAACACCACAGGACCAGAGTCAGCAGTTTATCTTCATTTAAAGGAAAAAGGACACTCATTTGAGGACATTAATGTTCACATTTTAGACAGAGAAGATAGGTGGTTTGAGAGAGGGGTCAAGGAATCCATTTATGCCAACTTGGAAAATCCTTCCTTGAATAGAGGTGGGGGCCTCAGGCACAATCTTTCTCCCATCTTTCTCCCGGCTCTGTCTTCTGTGCCTAGGAAGATTAAGACCATTTCACAAGCTCAACAGCAGCATGGTGATCTTAACGATCCTCCTCTAGATAATAAAAGGACTTAAAATACATCTCAATATAACCATGACCCCAGGTGTAAGGTCACACAGCTACCTAGAAACATATTTAGGATTCCCTTACCAACTTTGCTCAGACTGAAGAAGCTCCTTGGATAAGGAGCGAAACGTTTCCACTGAGAAAATAGAAATCCAGTTGACATGATTCAAGCTCTCAAGAAGGTTATTCCTTCTGCCCATTACCATGTGTGTATCTGCATCTGGGCCTGTCTCTATTAATTAATTAATTAAACACATTTCTATGCCGCTGCAATCAAAACAACCCTCCGCAGCTGACATAAAAAAAACTGTACAAGATAAAACCCTATCCAGTGCAAAAATACAAACACAACACCAATAGAAAAAAAAGATAGAATAAAAAGACGGCAACATCAAGTCATATCAATCTCGTGAGAAGTAGTCCTGGAACCAGACTGTGCCTCTGAGAATTGGAAAACTCAAAGTGGCAGTAGGGTGCGTGGTTTGCCTCTGCTTGCCGACAGGCAATAGGGAAGTCACAAGCAGCTGGAAATATGAAGAGGCTAAAAATGGAGACAAATAACTGATCCTTAGGGTCACAGCTCAGGAGGAGGAAATTTGCCCTGATTAGAGAAAGTTTCCTAGCTGCCAATGATGGACACACAATTTCACCAGTTCTGAGCACTGAAAGATGACCATCCTGGGAAAAAAGGAGGCAGAAGCCAGGCAGCCAATCAGAGAAGCCGAAAAAGTGGGATTGCAGACAGGAGGATAAAGGGAAGAGCCTTTGGGGCAAGAGTCCAGAGAAGGCATCCATCGCTGCTACACTCCAGACATGGTGTCCTCCTGTCTTGTTGCAATCCATCTTCGCTCCCTCTGGCAACTACAGCTCATATTGAGGGTTCCAGCAGGCATTGGGCCCTACTTGGATGCTGCACTGTGGTCATCAACTTGAACTCTTGATGATGAAATTCTTTCTCTATAGAGTGGTCCATCTATTCTTTGATAGCTTATTTTAGCTTAGTTTAGTCAACTTAGTTTTATCTCACGTTTGCATGCTGCTGATGGGATATACGCTGGCTTAAAGGGGAAAAACTCGAGGCTTGAGAATAAACAGACAAGAATGCAGCTTGTTAGGGCTAACAGTGTTTACTGGTAGCATAAGGCAATAATGCAGATACAGTACATTATCGCAAAAATGAAAAATTGAATATACATGATACAGCATTGTAAAAGGAAAACAAAACCAAACTTATAAGCAGAGTTCCGTGTATTGATCCCAGGGCCAGAGCTCCTGCCAAGGCCTATACCCAAAGCCAGGCATAGCTCACACAGCCCAGTCCTCAGCTGTAGAATACACGTGAAGAACTACATGGCTAAAAGACACTAGAAATCAAGAAGCATAGAACACCATTCTGCATGGTTTGATATTCAGTTCTTCCAGCTTTCTGATTGGCTGGAAGTTAGCTGTGACACACACCAGGCCCAAAGCATTAGGCCTAAAGCACATAGCATGACCTGCTATTGGGTAGCAGTGCTGCATCTAAGCGAGCACGTGATAAACAGAGCAAGGCTGTCCACAGACGGAATCAGGCTGAGGATTTTTCTCATGGGAAGATTTCCATTGCTTGTGTGGGCACTAGTCATAACAATACACACGTGGTACCTTCTAGCACCTAATGAAGATGATAAGCAAAGCCATTCAATGCTATGGGAAGGCTTTGTGTTATCTTGCACCTGCACTTCACGTCACCATGAGAAGCCTTTGCTTTGTAAAAGATGCAATTTGCTTATAGCATTTTGCTTTGTAGAGAAACCCAATTTACCAATTCCATATGAGAAATCTGACAGCTGCAGAGTAAAAATGGATTGCATTCCTTTTCGTTTCTTGTCTTTGGTTATCACTCCACCATGAAAAATGTGGTTAAGACACAATCCGACACGTCTCTAAGCGTAAATGGTTTGCTTTTTGACTGGGGGAATGGGTGCATCTGAGTTCCCCTAGCCAAACATAAGGATAAGAGGTCAGGAGTTTTATTATTATTATTATTATTATTATTATTATTATTATTATTATTATTTTCTTTCTCTTTTTCTTTCTCCTTCCTCCCTTCCTCCCTCTTTTCTTTTCTTTTTTAAAATAGCCAGCCCAATTGACGAGGATGCTAAGTGGGTCAAACATACACACACACAAAGCACACATTTAACAATATACATTGTTAAAAATCCCAATTTTTAAAAAACCACATAGGCAACCAATGAATAAAAGAATCCATAGGGCTCAGCAGCACTGCACTGCTAGTTTATCAAATGCCAATCTGATAGGGACCTAGATGCCTCCAGGGGGAAAGTGCTCAAAAGATGGAGCTGAACCGTTGAGTGTATCAACACTGGACATCCACCTGTAGCCTTTACAATTTGAGGGAAGGGGAAGACGTTGCTGGACAGGGGAGAGAAAGGTGCATACTTTAGATGACCAGCAGAGCAGCAGGGATATGGCACCAAAGGCATTAATGCAATTCCATCCAAGTTGATCATTTTATGGAAAGTAAGGCAATTGATCATACCAACGCTCCTTCCAAACTCCATGCATTTATATGGTTTCTCCACCATGGATGCTCTTATGGGAACTAAGATGTCCGCTGTGAGTAAAGCTCTTTCCACACTCCATGCATTGATAGGGTTTCTCCCCTGTGTGGATCCTTTCGTGGTCAGTAAGCGAACTGCCCCTTCTAAAGCTCTTTCCACACACCATGCATTGATAGGGTTTCTCCCCTGTGTGGATTCTTTCATGCCTGGTAAGCGAATGGGAGTCGCAGAAGTCTTTTCCACACTCCTTACATTTATATGGTTTCTCCCCAGTGTGGATCCTTTTATGGTAAGTGAGGTAAGTGCTTTGACTGAAACTCTTCCCACATTCCGTGCATTTAAAGGGTTTCTCCCCTGAGTGGATCTTTTCATGCCTGGTAAGCGAATGGGAGTCACAGAAGTCTTTTCCACACTCCTTGCATTTATAGGGCTTCACCCCTGTGTGGTTCCTTTCATGGTAAGTGAACGAAGTGCTCCTCCTGAAACTCTTTCCACACTGTGTGCATGTAAAAGGTTTTTCCCCCGTGTGGATCCTTTTATGGGAAATAAGGTTACTGCTTTGACTGAAGCTCTGGCCACACTCTGTGCATTTATATGGTTTCTCCCCAGTATGGATCCTTTCATGCCTCATAAGAGAATGAGAGTCACAAAGGTGTTTCCCACATTTTGCATACATATTGTTTCTTTTCTGTAGCTACACTTTGATATAACCTAACAGAGACTTCAGAACTCATTTGGTGCTGCCTGTATTCACAGTTGCCTTTCCATGTGGATTCTGTAATGATTGCTTAAATCAGGTTCATCTTTGAACATTTCACTACACATGAGGAAATTGTTTGTTTCGCTCTCTTTCCAATGTTCTTGGGTCAGGGAGTCATGAATTCCTGCACTTTGAGAAGAGGGCTTCTCTGTATCACCGAACTGGTGGTTCTCAGGTCTTTTTAGGTCTGGCGGATATTGAAATACCTCTTCTTGAACTTCTTGCTTGATGGTTTGCAATGATAACATCCTTGTCTCCTCATCATTTTTATCCTCCTCCTCCTCATCAGCTCCTTGGGGAAATAATGAAACATAAAAGATGAAAATATTATTAGGATAAGGCAGAAACTCAGAATGCGTAAATTGCATCTCTTCTTTCAGCATCTCTAATCTTTCCTCTTTCCATACTTGGTGGCCAACGTTACGTATATGAGAGTGATAAGCGAAAGATGAGAAAAATAATCTTAGAATTCTGAAGTGTTAATTTCTTAGCAGTGAGATTAAACAGAAACTGCAAAGTTCACACACACACACACACACACAATCTTTAAATTCCGGGTAAGAAATGGTCAATGCATCCTAAATTGAAGGAGGCCCCTTCAACCTCTTGTTTTCCTCAGCACCGCAGGCAGATTGGTCTGTGTCCTGCGGCTAGAAGACCACCTCAGGTTTGGCATATCTTGAGAGAAACAGCCAGAGTGATTAAATCTGACAAAAAAATAGTCTCTCTGACTATTTTCATAACAGGAAAGAGGGGTCTTTACCCAGAGAAGTCATGTTTCTTGAATTCTCCAGCATGACCTCCCCATGCAAGGCTCTCTGCTCAGAATCCATCAGTGCCCACTCCTCTTCAGTGAAATACACAGCCACCTCCTCGAAGGATACAGGACACTGAAAGAGGAAGAAAACATTCCTTATGTAACTTCAGGCATTAAAGCAGATTGGTGAAAAGCACTATATCTGCAGTATTCAAACTGTGCAAAAGACGATGGATTGATCTCCCACCCCTCACTCTGAGCCCAACGATTACAGATATTCTGTTACACCCTCAATGCCGGTCTGTGACAGAACCCATTGCTGAGATGGACTTTGGAGGTTTTATGGCTCTGATTCTTCCTGATTAGCTGGTCCATCTCTTTCACACTTGGTGTCATTTCCTCCTGAGTCTTCACTTCCTTAGTTCCCATCCAGCTAGTGATTCTCCTATGTATGTGGAAGTGCTAGGAGAGACTGGGGTGAGAGGCCATCAAAATGCAGGTGAAATACAGCCCTGAATATTCTACTCTGAATCACCAGCTGGGTGGGAACTAAGGAAGTGGAGATTCAGGAGGAAATGACACCAAATGTGAAAGAGATGGACCAGCTGATCTTCAGTTTCAGGCAAAATTCAGTCTTTTTGAGATTATCTTGGAAGCCCTTGATTACAAGCTCTCTAAGCTGCAACATTTCCTTAAAGCAAGGATGTCAAAGTGCGAGCGTGGAGCGGCCTGGTCCTTCCTCCTAGACATCAGTGATCTACGTACTATGCAGTAAATAGACTCACACAGAGATTATATAAAATATCCTATTTACTTTATATACATACGTATTTACAGATAACTTCCACACGGGTAACAAATGATACACCAATGATACAGCATACGAGAGGTAAAATGAGAAGAAAGAATACAGAATTCCTCTGCTTATATATACAAACTGACCAATCACCTTATAGGTCACTCTCCTTATCTACCACACCCAACCTAACTCTTAGCACCTGTCGTATGAGTCACATACTGACACATCATCACTACAACAATGGCAGCTAATTGGACGACTTGCAGAATAATTCCGCTCTCACCTAGATATCAAGCCTCTCTGGTATAATTTATCTAACTGTAAATTCTTGGGTATATAAAAACCCCAACCCCCCCCCAATTTACAATAGATATTACATTTCACTTATACAGAATAGAAGACATACACATTTTGGATACACACATCCTATGTCTATCTATACTTAGAGGCTTTGTCATCACATCTGCTATATTACATTCAGATGGACAATATTGCAAATTAATCAGAGACTCTTTTACAGCATTCCTAACATTGTGATACTTAATATCAACATGTTTACTACGCCCTCTGATTCTATCACATTTTGCAATCTGTATACATGCTTCACTATCATCATATACACATATAGGACCCTCAATTGTTATATTAACATCCATTAACAATTGCCTATACCATATCAACTCTGAACATAGGTCAGATAATGCAGCGTACTCCGCCTCTGCAGTTGATACTGCGACAGAACTCTGTTTTCGAGACCTCCACCCCACCAAGGTGTTACAAAACATAATTATCAATCCTGTCATTGATTTTCTATCATGTACATCATTACCCCAATCACTATCTACATAGCATTTTAATTCCAATGGCTTACAAGGTTTTATCAATAAACATTTATCAATAGTCCCCTTAAAATACCTAAACACACGTTTAATAACCTTCCAATGCCTCTGGGTAGGTTGTGTAACATATCTACTCAGTACATTTACTGCATTCCCGATATCAGGGCGCGACCATTGTGCTAAATATAATAAACTTCCAATTATTGACTGATAGTGTTCTTGATCACATGATGTTTGGTCATCGTCTCCAGTCTCTGTCTTCACAAAATCAGTTGTCTTCGGGGTAGGAACCTCCTTGCAATGTTCCATATTGTTCTCTCTTAGCAGTTGTTCAATTTTCTTCCGCTGCTCTAGAACGTAACCCCCATCAACCTTCTGAATACCTACGCCTAGGTAATTTCTAATCTCTCCCAGATCTTTAACATCAAATTGTTGCTGCAGTTTTTCAGTAAATTCAATTACCCTGCTTTGATCTTTCGCTATAAAACACAAATCGTCTACAAATATCAAAAGCAACACCTGTTCATCATTTTCACATTGCTTTACATACAGACATGGGTCAGCTATGCTACACTTGAACCCCATTCTTTGCAATTCCTCATCTAATTTTAGATTCCAGCAACGTGCCGATTGCTTGAGTCCATACAACGCTTTCTGCAACTTGTACACTCTTCCTGCAACATTTGACTCATACCCTGGAGCTTCAGCCATATAGATTTCTTCCCTCAAATCAGCATGCAGATATGCTGTGGTGATATCATAATGGTTCACTACACAATTCCCAGCTGCTGCCATTGCTAAGACAAACCTGAATGTCTCCCCTCTTAGCGTTGGTGCAAAAACCTCATCATAAGTCTGATTCTTAACCTGGGAAAACCCCTGTGCTACAAGTCTAGCCTTATACTGAATATCACCATTAACTAAGGTCTTCTTCTTATAAACCCACCTACACCCTACTGCCCTATGCCCCTCAGGCAGCCTGGTAGATTTAAACACCTTATGGAAATTAATGGCATTCATTTCCACATCCATAGCAGCTTTCCACTTTTTCTGCTCTTGTGGTGGCAACTCCAATACCTCCTTATAGCTATGAGGCTCATAATTAATAAAACACACTTTAACATCACCTGGTGTGTATCGTTGAGGTGGTATGCCCTTGTTAACTCTTTCAGATCTGCGCAATACTGTAGCATCCTGCATCAATGGCACACTAGGAGTTAATTCCTCTTCCTTCTTAATCACATCACTGGACTCTCGCCGCCCTGAGAATTCAAAACGTCCCTGACTAGGAAGAAAAACCTCACTACTCCCGTGTAATCTCTACCAATTGCTATGCTCACTAAAACTTGCTGATCTAGAAATAACAACTCTTCTGCCATCAGTGAACCTATATCCCTTGGTTCCTGGCTCATACCCCACAAACGTCATCTTCTGTGCTTTTGCCTGCCCTTTCCTACGTACCTCCTTATGCACGTGAACATAGGCAGTGCACTCAAACACCTTCAAATGAGCTAATGATGGCTTCTTGCCATACAGAATATAATATCGAGTTTGATTTACAGACACACTCCACAATCTGTTAATTAAATAATTAGCAGTCAATATAGCCTCTCCCCAGTATCCTCTAGATAGCCCTGAGTCGGCTAGAAGTGAATCCTTTACTGTCTGTAATGCCAAATTCCTACGCTCCGCCACGCCATTCTCAGCTGAACTATGTGGATTGGTTCTCCTATGTGCAATGCCCCTCCTACTGAGCCATTGCTGAAAACTGCCACTCAGAAACTCAGTGCCCCGGTCAGTTTGCAAACTACACACCTTTGTGCTATATCTACGTTCCACAAACTGCACCCAATTTCTGAACTTATCAAACGTTTGGCTTTTAGCTTTCAATAGGTAACAGAACCCAAATCTGGTGAAATCATCCACAATAACTAAAACATATTTAGCACCCCCTATTGTAGCTGGTAATGGACCAATTAAGTCAGCGTGAACTAATTCAAAACATTTATGTGACTTCCTATCACTAAGTTTGCTTACAGGATACACCTTTGACTTTGCAACCTTCCAAGCCATGCAATCCAGATAAGCTTGGCACGGTTTCAAATCCATTCCAGAACTTGCTTCAGACATCTTTTCAACCACTCTGAAACTTGGATGCCCCAACCGTCTATGTGTCAGAGCTCGGCAGATCTCTGCCAATACGCTAGACCAGAGCTTTCCAAACTTTTCATGTTGGTGACATGATTCTGAGAGGGAACAGTCCAGCTGCCCCTGTGGTGGTGTCGGCGGCTTTCAGTTGTGCTAGCTTTTCATGTTGTGTTACATTTATGGGTTATATCACACTCCCTTTCCCAGTCAAGTTCACTACTTTATTAACACTTGCAAGTGTATTCAAGGACTCCAGAATATGCTTCCTGTTGTTTAGGTGCTGAAAAGGCTAGTTTTCTCATATCAAAGGAAATGCCCTTGGCTCAGAGGAAAAACATGGTTTCCTAAAGTTAGAAAAAGAGGCTTAGACTGCCATGCTAAAATCAGGGCTTTCCAAAATTTTCCCGTGGCGACACACCAACGGCGGAGTGCGAGAAAACTCGGAAGCGCTGCTGTTGTGGCAGCGTGCAAAAACCCGGAAGTGCTGCTGCTGCTTTTGTTTTTTGCGTGCCGCAGTTGGTGTGTCGCCGTGGGAAAACCCGGAAGCGCTGATGGCCCGGCGGCACGCCATCAGCGCTTCCGGGTTTTGACGCGACACACCTGGGCCCCGCAGGCGACACACTTTTGTGTCGCAACACGCAGTTTGGAAAGCTGTGCTAAAATGCTAGTATCACCTTTTTAAAATGCTAATAACGAAGGCTAAAATTCCAGGTAACAGATCCTTTTATGGGAAGTAAGATAACTGCTCTGAATAAAGGTCTTTCCACAGTTCACACATTTATATGGCTTCTCCCCTGTGTGGGTCCTTTTATGGGAAATAAGGTCACTGCTATTAGGAAAGCTCTTTCCACACTCCACACATTTATATGGCTTCTCCCCTATGTGGATCCTTTTATGGGGCGTAAGGGAACTGCTTGTTCTGAAGCTCTTTCCACACTCTCTGCATTTATATGGCTTCTCCCCTGTGTGGATCCTTTTATGGAAAGTAAGGGAACCACTATGACTGAAGCTCTTTCCACACACCACACATTTATATGGCTTCTCCCCTGTGTGGATCCTTTTATGGGAAGTAAGTTGGCTGCTCCGAATAAAGGTCTTTCCACATTCCATGCATTTATATGGCTTCTCCCCTGTGTGGATTCTTTTATGGAAAGTAAGATTACTGTGTTGGCTGAAGTCTTTTCCACACTCCAAGCATTTATATGGCTTCTCCCCTGTGTGGATTCTTTTATGGAAAGTAAGATTACTGTGTTGGCTGAAGTCTTTTCCACACTCCAAGCATTTATATGGCTTCTCCCCTGTGTGGATCCTTTTATGGACTGTAAGAGACCCGTTTTCGCAGAAGCTCTTTCCACACTCCAAGCATTTATATGGCTTCTCCCCTGTGTGGATCCAGTTATGGGAAGTAAGTTGAATGCTCTGAATAAAGGTCTTTCCACACTCCATGCATTTATAAGGCTTCTCCCCTGTGTGGATCCTTTTATGGACAGTAAGAGACCCATTTTCACAGAAGATCTTTCCACAGTCCATGCATTTATATGGCTTCTCCCCTGCGTGGATCCTTTTATGGGAAGTAAGTTGGCTGCCTCTTTTGAAGCTCTTTCCACACTCCATGCATTTATATGGCTTTTCTCCTGCGTGGAACCTTTTATGAGATGTAAGGGACCAATTTTCATGGGAAAGAATGAATCTGCAATTGTAGTGTTTTCCATTCTCTCTGAATATATAATCTTCTCCTTTGGTGTGAGTTGGATAGTGCTCATTTACATCTAATTTGTCTTTGAATAGGTTTACACTTTTCCCAATATTTTTTTTCTTTATTTTTCCTTCTCGGGCAAGAAAGTCTTGAATCTGAGCATCAATGGAAGATGGGCTTTCCTGATTCCAATTCTTTGACTGGTTTCTCTCACGCCTTTCTAGTTCCATTTGAACTGCAGGCTTCTCTGTTCTGTCTCCATGCCTGATGATTTGGAATGGTTCCCTGGAAACTTTATTCTCCTGCCCATTATTTCCTTGAAAGGAAAAGAGAAATAAACGTTATAGCAAGGTTAGGGGAAAAAATCAAACTGGAGGAAGTCATATAAATATCCTTCTGAAAGTTTGCCAAAGTCCAGTATCTTGCACATTTGCTTGCTTACACTGGATTAACCCTAAACAGCATGTTTGCAATGGAAAAACAGCTGATTTGATTCCAGCTAAAGAGGGCCAAGACTTGACGTTGCCAAAAACCAGCCAATATCATTATTGAACAATGATTACATGTTGTTTGCAATGATTCTGGCTGGAGGGATGCAAATAGGATTTAGGATTGCATGAATTTATTCAGAAGATAATATGGGTTTTTACCTAAGATAAGATTAGAAATGTATTGGAGATTTTGGAATACTTAGAACAACATAATGAAGAACAAGCTGCGCCGATCTTCTTAGATGCAGAGAAGGCCTTTGACAATTGAAACTGGAATTTCTTGTATAAAGTTTTGGAAGATATGGACTTTGGGGAGAATCGATCTCTACTTTGCGAAAAGCACAAATAATTGTTAATGGAGAATTAAGAATACTTTGTGAGATACAAAAGGAACTAGACAAGGATGTCCTTTGTCTCTGCTGCTGAGGGCATTTGCTGAGGATTTGGTGGTAATTTTGGAAGATCCTTTGGAGGGAATAGAAATACTGATGGAAAAATTAAAGGAATTTGGTATTTTAACGGGTTTTAAGGTTAATAATCAAAAGACAAAGATGTTAACCAAAAATATGAAAATGGAAGATCAAATAGAATTGATGGGAAAAACTAGTTTTGAGATTGAGAAAAAAGTAAAATTCTTGGGTATTACTGAGACCAATATGAACTGTATGTTATTTCAAAATAATTCTGTTGAGGCATGGAATTAAATTAAGAATATTTAAGATGGGGGAAATGAAAATTGTCATTATTGGGGAGAAAGTCTGTGATAAAAATGAATGTTTCGCCTAGAATGATGTTTTTTCTTTCAAACAATACCTCTTTTGACAACTGATGTACCATTTAAGCAATGGCAGAACGATAGATCTATTTTTGTACGGCAAGGGAAAAAGCCACAGGTTAACTGTCAAATTCTCCAAGGTGCAAAGGAAAGAGGAGGATTGGGTCTGCCCGATTTGAAACTGTACTTTGCAGCCTGCTCTTTGGTTTGGATGAAAGAGTGGGGGTTGCTGAGAAAGAAGAGAATTTTAGAACTAGAAGGGCACGACCTGAGTTCTGGATGGCATGGATGTCTGTGGTACAATGAAGTTAAGGTTAAGAGCCAGTTTGGTCTAGTGTTAAGGCAACAGGCTAGAAATCAGGAGAGTGTGAGTTCTAGTCCCGCCTGAGGCATGAAAGCCGGCTGGGTGACTTTGGGCCAGTCCCTGTCTCTCAGCCCTAGGAAGGAGGCAATGGCAAACCATTTCTGAAATCTTGCCAAGAAAACTGCAGGGACTAGCCCAGGCAGTCGCCGAGGATCGGACACGATTGAACGGCTGGGAAAAAAAAGTTAAGGTTAATGTAGATTAATTGAAGAGAATTAATTAATGTAGATTTTAAACACCATGATGTTAGAAGGGCCATATTGAGAATATGGAACAGATACAAACCCAGACTGTGACCCAAAGTTTATGGCTCTCAGCACAAGAAGCATTTTATAGAAGAGAAGCCGCAGGCAAAGACAAATGGAGAACATGTTGAGAGCTATTAGAACATGAGCAAGGGGAATACCAAATGAGATCAGGAGAGCAACTGATGGCAGAGGGATATCTTTGTCCATATTGACAGTTATCAGAAAGATTCAAGATAGAGAAAAGATTTTTCAAAGTTATGTTGGAAATGTGAAGAACACGAAGGGTCATTTTATCATGCTTGGTGGACTTGTCAAAAAGCCAGAAAAGTTTGGATCCAAATTCATACAGTGATACAGAGAATTTTAAAGATCAATATCCAACTGAAACCAGAACGCTTTCTGTTGGGACGAATGGATAGTTCTGGATGGGGTAGCACTGCCCCAGACAGACCCGGTACGTAACTTGGGGGTCCTCCTGGACTCACGACTCCTGCTCGAAGAGCAGTCGTGGCCAGGAGGGCCTTTGCACAACTTCGTGTTGTGAGCCAGTTGCGTCCTTTCCTGGAGCGAGAGGCCCTTCGAACAGTCACTCATGCCCTGGTTATCTCACATATAGACTACTGTAATGCGCTCTACATGTGGCTACCCTTGAAGAGTATCCGGAAGCTTCAGCTGATCCAGAATGCAGCGGGAACGAACCATCTTAGAAGTCCCATATCGGACACATGTGACACCATTATTACGCGAGCTGCACTGGGTTCCAGTCTGCTTCCGGGTGCAATTCAAGGTGTTGGTTATGACCTTTAAAGCCCTTCATGGCATGGGACCAGGTTACCTAAGGGACGTCTTATCCCCATCACATCGTCCCGTCCCATCCGGGCATGGATAATTAATAAGTAGGAGAAGGTATTCTATGGACCCCATCAGTTAAAGAATTCCATCTCACGGGGGTCACGGAAGCGTGCCTTCTCTGCAGTAGCGCCTGCTCTGTGGAATATCCTTCCACCAGAGTTAAGACAGCCCACCTCGCTCCTGGACTTCAGGAAACAACTCAAGACTTGGCTTTGCCAACAGGCCTGGGGCGGAAAGAAGAGCATAAACTCCTGGGGATGGCTAACATCGTAGGATAGCCCTAGAATTGCCCTTCCAAGGTTGAAAGAAGACATCACCATCTTAATTTTATTATATTTATTGTATTTTTAAATTGTTATTTTAATGTTTGATACTTTGTAGATTTGTAAACCGCCCAGAGTCCCTTGAGGGAGTTAGACAATTAGAAAAGAGTCATGGAAGATTGTTTCTGTCTCTGATAACCGCAGCGAGACTATTATATGCACAAAGGTGGAAGGACCCTGAAATACCTACAGCAGAGGAATGGTTGGTGAGGATGACAGAATTCGCAATTCACTGTTAAGAAGATTGGAAGCCACTTCTTTATTACTTTTTCTTTTTATTCTTTTTCCCTTTTCTCTTTAATTCTTTTTTATACTTTCTTCTGATTCACTTATTATTTTACTCCACCTTCTTTACTTCCTCTTCAAAACTTGTGTTGTTTTTACTCTGATAAAATTTATTTAATAAAATAACAATAATAATAACAATAATAATAATCATCATCTAGCTGATGGCATCTAAGTACAAAATGTCTTCCCGAACTCTCTGATTGGAGAGTAGCAAACCCTTACCCAGAGAGGCCACGTTCCTATAATTCTCCAGCATGACTTCGCAGTGCAGCGCTTTTTGGGGCGGATCCAGCTGAGACCACTCCTCCTCGGAGAAAGACACAGCCACCTCCTCAAAGGACACAGGACCCTCCTGAACATGGAAATAAAGAACAGGAGGATTTACAAGATCTGCCCTATTGTTCACAAAATAGTTAAATGAAAGAAATCCAAGATTTAGGTGAGAAAATGGACAGAGCCAAAAGCCTTTGACTGAAGAAATATTTCAGGCAGGTTTTATCAACTTGATTGATTCTGCAGGACTTTCAGTGCCATTCAGTGAAAGCAACCCCAGTCTATCATATTAGCTATCTATCCATCCATCCATCATCAAAAGACTCTCAGCATCTGAAGAGAATCAACTGGCAGATGGGCCTTGGAAACCCCACCTATCAATGACTCCAATCCATCTGGTGTTTGAAGAAGGAAATGGGGGGGGGGGTTCTTTCTAGCATTTCGGAAAATGGCTTATGGTGTCCCTAGACGAACCAACCCTGTCCATGCTCAACACCTTCATGAAGGAGACACCCAACCCAGTTTCTGCTCCTCCTCAGATAGCAAGGGAGTTGTTAGTAGTGCGAGCCATTAGCTGAATAGGGGATCAGAGAGCGGAGAAAGTTTCCTGGGAAGGACATTTCTTAGCCTTTGCAATGCTGGATTGTTTGGCCTCCAAATCCAGGAACTAATCAGAGGATTAGAAACTACTTGGAAGCGGGGACTTCCGGTGGGGACATGGCAGACTGAACAGCTGTGCTCGCGGGTTCCACGGGCAGAACTGACAACGTGGTAGTTTTTTTGGGCTCAGGCAGGTTTTTCCTGAAGCCCAGGAGCATTTTACCAGGAAAGAAAAACACTCGGAATCACCCCATTTGTCCTCCAGGACGGAGTACAGAAAGTTTCCTGAGAATGACATTTCAGAACAATTTTTACTTAGAGACTTTTCCATCTGGCCACCTTCATTGAATATTGTCTGCATTATCTTTTAATCTGATGTGCTTTTTTTCCTGTTCACTGATTGTAAACAAGGCTTTTAAAAAAGGTAAATGTGCCAGTGTGAATATTTAGTTGTTTTCGAGCACCCTTGCCGAATTCCAAGTCAAAGAATTGCAAAAAGAATGGGTCTCTTGAAGGATTTTGTAAAATTAGTTATTGAAAACTAGGGAGAGTATCTAGCACAAGGAGAGGTAAGTACTGGTCTTAAAAAAGATTGTGCTATGTAAACCAGCTTGACTTGCTGAAGGAAAGAGAGAACACAAATCTAATAAATTTCCATCCCTTACTTGAGTTGGAGGTTCAACCGCTGTTTCAGCTCCACCATAAGGAAGAGTCAACGTTGTTCGAGTCTTCCCTGTGTGGGAGACAGAATTTTTGAAATGCATAATTAATAAGTAGGAGAAGGTATTCTACAGAAGAGAAGACATAGAGATGAGATAGCTGGATCTCTAAGGGGAATGGGAGAACATTTGATTACCTCCTGAGGTGTCCTGACTTCGACCTTCCTGAGAGATCATCCTTCCTGCAGGATCTCTGATCTCCACAGCGAAGGACTTGAAATAGTAGGCAAGAGAAAAGAGGAAGAATTAACGGACATCACACAACATGAATGGGATTCTTGTTCTCTAAACACAATGTCAAGGCCCCCAAGAATTAGGGAAGCATCTCCACATAGAATGAATGCCAGAAACTTCTGGTAGGGAGGGCTTAAGGATTCAAACACATTGTTTATTCCTTTCAACCCCCTTCTGGGTTTCCAAGATGAAGGTCTCTCACCTGCAACCCGACCTGCTCCTTCTGCTCCTCCGCCTGGCTCAGGAGGAAGCCTTCGGCCAGGGCCACCGCCTGGCAGCTGGTCTCTGCTCCACACTCCCGCACCCAGCTCTCCATCTGCAGGGGCAGAAGGGCCAGGAAATGCTCCAGAACTACCAGGTCCAGCATCTGCGCTTTGGTGTGCTTTTCTGCTCTCAACCATCGACTACAAAAGTAGTGGAGTCGGCTGCAAAGTCCTCGGGGACCGTCAGCCTCCTGGTATTGGACCCTCCTGAAGTTCCAGGGCTGAACTTCTGAACAGATGGTTTCCTCCTCCAGCATCTTCTGCCCAGTTCTTGTCCGGATCTCCCCACAGCTCCCAGGCTGAACAGCAGAAGGGCCTTTTCCAGTTCCCTCACTTGCTAAAGGTTGTCTCTCCATTCTTTCTCTGTCCTGAAACGGAGCTCCAAATGGGTCTGAGGAATCTTGTGGATCTCCAAATGCCTTTTCTTTCATAGGACCTTCTTGTAGCAGCAGGAATGACCCCAGCAAGCCATTCAGCCCTCTGTGCCCAAGAGATAATTTTGTCTGTAAGCACGGATTTACAAATGGCTTCCGGTTTCTGTATCTCAGATGGAAAATAAAATAAAATCCAAGAATTAGGAGGTTATGGATTTAATCACTGAACAACACTCATTTCCATGGAATACATTTTTCTGTAGTGTTATAGGATTGCAGTGGCATTGAGCAGATAGATCCTTTGCATGTATGTGTCACACCATTACACCACACAACATGCCCTGAGCCCAAACAGGTCAACCAACCGCAGGGGCCGAGTTCCCATAAATCACAGGGCTTGAAAGATTCTTGAAAGATTGAAAGGGTTCACACAACATACCAAAACCAAGAGTTAACACACCAGGAAAGTTCACTTCCCATAAAATGAAATGCCAATGAAATCCTGCCTTAGGACGATCCATTTCCCTTTCTTCAGGGTTTGCCTTTTAAGAGCCAAGTCACACTATTACACGCAGGCGGGTTCACACAACAGGCCCTGAGCCCAAACAGGTCCACCAACCGCAGGGGCCGAGTTCCCATAAATCACAGGGCTTGAGAGAACGAAGCTTGAGACGATGCCCTGCTTCACTCGCCCTCCTAAAACACCCTTAACTGCGGAGGATCCATCCCTGTTTTGGCCTCATCCGGCACGTGGCGAGAATGCAGGCAAAGTCTGTGGCATCGCCTTCCGTGCAAAGCTTTTCCTATTTCCTGCTTGGCATCTGCACTGCAAACTCTCCCTCTCCCCCCACTCAGGGGCTCTTCCCAGGAAATGGGGCGTGGAGGGCTCCCCCGGATCCCCTCCTCCTTCCTGGGGTCCTCGATTTGTTCCTGGGGGAATCACGGCTGGTCTGGAGCTCCGCTTTCCCCCCTGCCTGTTACGTGCATGGAAAGGGGCGGCAGGGGAACATGGGATCCGGGCTCCCCCACTCCCAGGACTCAGAAGAATGAACGTGGATGAGGACTTGGCAAGTGTCTCTTCTTTCTCCGCCTCCCTCTGCACGGGAAGAGGCCCCCACTCACCCAGGGCCACGGCCGGATCGCTTCCTACAGCCTTTTTGCTACCTGCGAAGCTCAAAGGGTTAAAGAGAGAGAGTGCAGCGTCCTAGACAGGCAAGACTTGGTGATATCACTCCCTTCCCTCCCTCCTCTGCAAAGCCTCCTGTGGCATTCGCCATCCAGTGGCCCAGTGCCGAAGCGCATGGTGTCCCCTTCCCTTTGCAGAGGGCGCCTCCTGATGGATTCTGTGTGGAATGCAGGTGCTCATGCAAATTGGGGTGAAAGGCGCGTTTTCCATGGGGGGACCGCAGGACAGTGTTGCCAGTTGGCTGGTTTTCCCAGTGAGGTGCAGAATCTGGGGGTCCTCCTGGACTCATGACTCCTGCTCGAGGAGCAGGTGGCAGTCATGGCCAGGAGGGCCTTTGCTCAACCTTGTGTTGTGTGCCAGTTAAGCTCCTTCCTGGATTTGGAGGCTCTCCGGTCAGTCACTCATGCCCTAGTCATCTCCCATATAGACTATTGCAATGCGTTCTATATGGGTCTACCCTTGAGGAGTATCTGGAAGCTAGAGCCTGTTCCAAATGCGGTGACACGAGCAATTTTGGGTGCCCCAAGGAGGGCACATGTAACACCTTTGCTGCGGGAGCTGCACTGGGTGCCAGTTTGCTTCCGGGTCCAATCCAAGGTGTTGGTCATCACCTTTAAAGCCCTACATGGCATGGGTCCAGGTTACCTAAGGCAGGGGTCGGCAACCTGTGGTCCGCGGCCCACTGGTGGTCCGCAGGCTGTTAGGAAGTGGGCCGCAGGGTGAGGCGGAGCAGCTGATTGGTGGGGGCCTGGAAGGGGAAACACCTCCACCTATCAGCGCGCGGCAAAGAACAGGGGGGTGGTTTGCTGCTTTTCTGTGCAGGTTGCGCACAAACTAAACATTAATTTGCCCCCTGATTTGTGGGGCAGGACTGGGAAATAGAGGTTCCTTGGTGGGTACACTTTGACTTTGGCTATCCCAAAATATTGCTTTATGTCCCCAAAGTTTTGATAGATGATTTGAGGATGTCCAATCGGGTACTCCTTGGTCTTGTTCACAAAGGGGTACAAGCTGGTGAAATCAAAGTATAAAATCTGTTCATCAGTTTTTGGAAGGTAATACAGGCATGTTGCATTGGTTCTCCCACCAAAAAAAGCATCTCGAGGATTCAAAGGAGTTGGGAGCTTATTCACAACTAGAAACTGCTTCAAAGAGGTGTCATCCTCCACCATGGCCCTCCATTCATGTTCCCAGATACTGTATGTTTCCCAAAAATAAAGCTCAGCCTAGGTCAAATGCAGGCTGTGGCTGCCTTTTAGGGGCTCCTTTTTCCAGCATTCGAGGCGCTGATTTTTAAAACATCACAAAAAATTAAAAGCATCATCAGGCTATTATTTTTTATTTCACAAAGTAGGATATGTTTCCCAAAAATAAAGCTCAGCCTAGGCCTCTGTTAATGATTCACATTACTTAGGTGTTTTAAATGTATTTATTTTTTATTTTGGATGTCCCATAGAATTAGGCTAGGGGTTAATCTAATCACTTTCTTGATGGGGGCTAGGTTTGACACGCCTTATCTGATTAGGGTTACTCATGCTTTTCTTGATGGGATTAGGTCCTCACGTCATATCCGGCTAGGGTTACGACCTTGTGACCCCTTCACCACGTGGGGGGGAGGATTATGCACATCACATCCGGGGAGGAGGGCTATGCACGTCATATCCGGAGGGTGGGGGCTGGGTACGTCACTTCCCCTTGGGGTCATGACCTGGTGAGGTCAGCACCACGTGGGTTTGTTTACTTTGATGACGTCACTGATCAAAAGTGCTGATAAGTTCCATTAAAAAACGGTATGTACTATATCTACTGGGGACTCCCCCTTCTTCTCCCAGGCAGGTCTCCCTAATACACACCAGACCAGCTTTCTCATCCATGATGAAATCATGGATGAGGGTGGCCTTATTACATACTGACCTGGCGTTCAGCAGCAGCAATTGACAACCCAGGGCCTTGAAAGTCTGCCATCCGGGGCCCAGGAGTGAGTTCGAGGGGCTGGAATGAGCGACAGGAACAATATACCTGTGGCCTATTCCTCGTGAATGCTCTGCCCCACGTCTCCCGCCATATCTCCTTCTACCTGTCACTTGTTGTTCAGTCGTTTAGTCGTGTCCGACTCTTTGTGACCTCATGGACCATAGCACGCCAGGCCTTCCTGTCCTCCACTGTCTCCCGGAGTTTACTCAAATTCGTGTTCATTGCATCGGTGATGCTATCTAACCATCTCATCCTCTGCCGTCCCCTTCTCCTTTTGCCTTCAGTCTTTCCCAGCATCAGGGTCTTTTCCAGTGAGTCCTCTCTTCATTTGCCTGCTAGGTTGTTTTAAATATATTATGTATCATGCATCATGAATTCTTCTTCTTCTTCTTCTTCTTCTTCTTCATCATCATCATCATCATCATCATCATCATCATCATCACTCGTAGGTAAGATTGTCTTCCAAGGGTAATATCTTAACAGTGGATCCGTAAGTGGCTGTAAAGGACAATTCTGGATCCGCACAACCTCCCACAATGAGGGCATAGGTTTCCGGGTGGAAGACGGTCATGAATTATTATTCCTGCCTTTATTGATTCATTATTCATTCTTCAATTTGTAGGCTGCCCCATTCCAGATGACTCTGTCTTTACAATTAGCAGGAAATTCCGCTTGTGATATGTGGAAAACTCAGGGTGGTAACTACGTCACTAAAAAGTGACCAACATGGCTTCTGGAAACAACTGTAGAGTCAGAATTTTATCAACCCCACAATTATGGATCATTTATTTATTTATTTATTTATTTATTTATTTATAATTCAATTTATATCACCGCCCCATCTCCCCCGAAGGGGACTCTGGGCGGTTTACAGTCAATAATTAAAATAAGTAAAAATATAATACAATACATATAAATACAAATAAATTAAAGATACAATCCAAGAGGCAATAAAATTGTTCTTAAAAGGCTGCTCTATGGGACCAGCCATCCCCATGAGGAGCTGTTACCCTTCCCATCCGAGGCGAGGGGGCAGAACCAGGTCTTTAAGTTCTTCCAGAAGGCCAGAGCGATGGGGTGGGGGGGTAGAATGTTCCAAAGGGCGGGGTGGGGGGGTAGAATGTTCCAAAGGGCGGGGTCCACCGCAGAGAAGGCCTGGTTACAGGCTTGAGGGGGGGAGAGAGGGAGGGGGAACGGGGGATCCGGAGGAACTACTAAAGTGAAGGATAGAGTTGCCAAGCAAACTGCAGACTATGCTAAATGTGCTTTCTCCTGTACTGTGTTTACTGTCTGCCCCCACTGATTAGACAGATATTGAAATGAATTTGTGAACTTGAGATGGTTTAAGAGAAAGTTGAAATGAGAGGAAGAGAAGGAAGGAGAAAAGGGAATGCTGTATGTGCAAATACTAGATGAGGGAGTTAGATTTTTGTGGAAGAGGTGGCGAGGAGCATAAAGGTGAAGGGATTTAGGGAAGAATGGGTTTCCAAAACTTTGGAAATCTGAGTGCAGGATTTGTTAGTGAAAAGCCTGCAACAGGCTGGGGCAAACGAGATGCCTCTGAAAACAAAGTGCATCTCCCTTGTGTTTCCCCAGCCCTTGCAGCAAATTTAAACTGGGAAGGTCACGTGAGCTGTTTACTGAAGCGGCCAGATCTGTCTTAACAAGGCATTGCCCTTTTAACACAGCGGCACTTGGCAATGCTGGAAGCATTGGGGAAACAGTGCAAAAGCCCCATTCTAACAACATTGGCATGTGCGGGGCAGGGAAAATTTTCACCCTCCGCTTTTTATACCTGCCAGATTCTCCCATAAACTTGTTTTGTTAATGTTAAGGGCTGGTGTTTGTGTGTGTGTGTGTGTGTTTGGGGAAATTATGTGAGTCTGTCTCTTTAAACACCAACTCTTTCTACGGTGGTAAAGATGCAGGTCCTGGCTATGCCTGCATCCTCCCTTAATTTTGGTGTGTTTTTGTGTATTGTCATTTGTACAAGCTTGCATGTGTATAGTAGGAAAGCTGAGAGCTTCCTAGCCTCACCCAAGCCCCCCCCCCTCTTGTTAAAACTGCTTGAGGGGAACTAAGGAGAGAAAGGGGAGAGGACAGAAGTGAAATACAATGCTTCCACAGAAAATCCTTTTTCCCATCTCTTTAGGATTTTCTTTCTTTTGTAATATGGATTTTTTTAAACTTTGCACCAAGATAAGCTTGTAAGCTTCTTGTTTAAGTCTTTTCCTGCGGCTACTGCTGTTGGTGAAAATGTTTTTTAGCTGTTCCTGTTAGGGAACAGTGGTTGCATCTTTCCAGGCAGTAAGAGGGGGCAATGCTCAGTTTCTTTTCCCCCAGTCCTGTAGGGTTACTTTTGGGAATTTATTGGACTTTTTATAATGTTATGTGCCAATGCTTCTGCTCAGATGGCTGAGCTAGTTGCCTCAGCCAGGGCTCTGGAATTGGCCATAGACACAAGAACCACTGTGTACTTGCCTTTGAAATTTTTTTTTTTTGCATTGGGGAAAAAGGCGATAAAATACACTGGGAAACTCTGTGGTGTAGAAATTTGTCAGCCCAGGATTCCTGGGGAGGGATTCCACGGGGACACAATCTGTCTATACCATAACCCAGAGCTTTCCAAACTGTGTGTTGCAACACGCTAGTGTGTCAGCTACAGTATCTGGGTATGTCCTGGCTGCTGCTGCCTCCAAGCCCTGCCAGGATTCCATGCAGGTCCTAGTGCAGGGATTTCCAAACTTTTGTCGTTGGTGACACACTAACAGCTGGCGCGCAAATCCTGAAAGTGCCACCACCACTGCAGCATGCAAAAAGCCAAAAGTGCGTCGTCGTCGTCATGGAACCTGGAAGTGGTGATGGCCCACCGCCGCTGCTGTGCGTGTTGCCATGTGCGGCAGCGCGCCATCAGCGTTTCCGGGTTGTTGCGCGAGACACTTGAGGCCCCCAGGCGACACAGTACTCTGTCACAACACACAGTTTGGAAAGCCCTGTCCTAGTGCCTGCCTTGTGCCTTGCTGCCTCCAACCCTGCCCTGCCAGGATTCTGCGCAGGTCCTAGTGCAGGGATTTCCAAACTTTTGTCGTTGGCGACACACTAACGGCCGGCGCGCAAATCCTGGAAGCGCCACCACCACTGCAGCGTGCAAAAACCCAAAAGTGCATCGTCGTTGTCGTCATGGAACCTGGAAGTGGTGATGGCCCACCGCCACTGCTGTGCATGTTGCCACATGCGGCAGGGCACCATCAGCGCTTCCGGGTTGTCGTGCGACACACTTGAGGCCCCCAGGCGACACAGTACTCTGTCACAACACACAGTTTGGAAAGCCCTGTCCTAGTGCCTGCCTTGTGCCTTGCTGCCTCCAACCCTGCTGTGATTCCACGCAGGTCCTGGTGCCTGCCTTGTGCCTTGCTGCCTCCAACCCTGCCCTGCCAGGATTCTGCGCAGGTCCTAGTGCAGGGATTTCCAAACTTTTGTTGTTGGCGACACACTAACGGCCGGCGCGCAAATCCTGGAAGCGCCACCACCACTGCAGCGTGCAAAACCCCAAAAGTGCATCGTTGTCGTCATGGAACCCAGAAGTAGTGATGGCCCGCCACCGCTGCTGTGCATGTTGCCACGTGTGGCAGTGCGCCATCAGCGCTTCCGGGTTGTCGCGCGACACACTTGAGGCCCCCAGGCGACACAGTACTCTGTCACAACACACAGTTTGGAAAGCCCTGTCCTAGTGCCTGCCTTGTGCCTTGCTGCCTCCAACCCTGCTGTGATTCCGCGCAGGTCCTAGTGCCTGCCTTGTGCCTCCAACCCTGCCCTGCCAGGATTCTGCGCAGGTCCTAGTGCCTGCCTTGTACCTTGCTGCCTCCAACCCTGCTGTGATTCCGCTCAGGTCCTAGTGCCTGGCTTGTGCCTTGCTGCCTCCAAACCTGCTGTGATTCCACACAGGTCCTAGTGCCTGCCTTGTGCCTTGCTGCCTCCAACCCTGCTGTGATTCCGCACAGGTCCTAGTGCCTGCCTTGTGCCTTGCTGCCTCCAAACCTGCTGTGATTCCACGCAGGTCCTAGTGCCTGCCTTGTGCCTGGCTGCCTCCAACCCTGCTGTGATTCCGCTCAGGTCCTAGTGCCTGCCTTGTGCCTGGCTGCCTCCAACCCTGCTGTGATTCCGCTCAGGTCCTAGTGCCTGCCTTGTGCCTTGCTGCCTCCAACCCTGCTGTGATTCCACGCAGGTCCTAGTGCCTGCCTTGTGCCCTGCTGTAAAAGTGTGTCGCGAAATGATGAATGAAATGAAAATGATGAATGAAATGAAAATGAAAGTGTGTCGTCTAAAAAGTATGTCACCAACATGAAAAGTTTGGAAAACTCTGCCTCATCCACATCATTCAAAAAACCTTGAACAGCATCCAGCCCAGGATAGAGCGCTGTGGCACCCCACTAGAGATGTATCTCCAGGTAGATTTGACACTATCGACAACTACCCTTGGAGTACAATCCTTGAACCAACTGTGGATCCACCTAACGGTTGACTTGTCAAACCCATAGTGGATCATTTTGTTAATAAATATGCTATGAGAGACTTTGTCAAAAGCCTTGCTATAGCCCAAATATACTACCGTATACCCACAGCATTTCCTTGGTCAACTGGTCTATTGACTCTATCATGAAAGGAGATCAAGTTAGTCTGGCATGCACTCCAAGCCTGGCTGGCAACTCGACAAGTCAGAGTTTCTCAGAGCTCTGAGCTCTGAGACCTGGCTAACTTTCTATCTTGTTTGCAGGGGTCTACAGACCACTGAAGTTTCCCCCTGGAGAAGGGGGAACCAGAAGATTGCTCACAGAGCCATTGTAATTGCCCACTCCTGTTTTTCTTTGTTGTTTCCACCGCGGAAAAGAACGGGGGTGAATGCAGTGAAATGGCCGAAAGAGGATCCTAGCTCTGCAGAGAACGTAAGTCTCTTGGGAGACACAAGAGTGACAGCCAGCTTTTAGACCACTTTATATTAGTTTTCTTTTTTAGATTAGTACATTTTTATTATCTAAAATTTATCTTTGGACTTCGTTCAAAATGTTGGCTAATTTTGTGTTTTCTTTGCTATAATTAATTTTGGTGGAAGTTTGATAGATTTTATTTTGGCAACATAGTGAACAAGTTTTGTATTTTTCTGCCTTTCTTTTGTATCAGAGAAATTGGGACTTAAGAGACTTTGTTGGTATTTCTCACTCGACAAACTAACTGACTTTTGAGAAATTGTTTGTTTGGGTTAAGCAGCTTGCAGCCTGAAGAATAAAGAAGAATAAAGAATAAAGTATAGAGAATGTGTGCCTCTCTACCTTTTTTTTTTCTTTTTCTACTTTTTTTTAGAAAGGACTATCTTTCATTTGGAATATATTTTCATCTTTCCTTTTACAAACTGTTTGAAATACTGCTCTGTGGAATTTTTTCATCTCTTACTTTAAAAGCTTTTCTCACTTAAAGAAATAGACATTATTGATAAATAATAGAACAGCTGTTCCTTGCTCCCTGAGAAAATTTTTTGTTTTGACTACGGCAGTTGATTACGGTTTGAACAACAAATAATGGCATTTCTCACAGCACTTCAGGATTTTAAGGAAGAAACCAGCAAAATTTTTTTGCAAATTAAGAAATCCATAGAACGTATATTAATAGTTTTGGTGGCTCAGGAACAGAAGATACAAGGGACAGATTTAGAAACAGAGGAAAGACCTTTCGAACCAGTAGAGAAACAGGGAAAGAGGATTTTGAATGTATTGGTAGAGAAGAAGATTATGATATTTTACAGGAAGTGGTCTATTAAATGTTTGGGCATAAATACATTGTGGCAGCTGAGACAGGAAGATATTAATATGCAAATTGATAGATATGGCAAAATAAACATTTTGACATCCCGCATGAGTTACAGAAATAAACAAGTTGCATATTGTGATATTGGCATAACCTAAACAGGAGATTTATTGATATTGATTTGGAATGCAAGGTTAATGAAAATGCGGATTTGGTATTGTACACAGAGTAAGCACAGATATGAGAAACTTACAGATGCATAAAAACATGATATTTTAAGTGTAAGATACAAGATTATAAATAAATATGTTGATATTATATATTACTCTTTCTGGAGACACATTTATGAGAAGACAATGAGATGATGAGATGGAATTAGAATGTAGGTTATTACAAGAATATGTTGTATGTATTAGGTTATATGTTATGTTAGGTTTTGTATTTTTGCTATATTATGTATTATGTTATGTAATATGTTAGATTATGTATTAATGGAATATATAGTCATAACATGAACAGAATATACTGTATTTTATTAGACGTAGATAAGGCCTTTATTTGTTATACTAATTGGACTTTATTGAAGATATAAATATAGATGTAAAAATGGAAAGAGCAAATGGAAAACATTTAATTGATGCAACAATGAACATTTGATTACTATTCTAAGGAGTAGAAACCAGAGATGGATTGTTGGAAGATATCAAGAAAGGCGAAACCTATATGAAGAACAGAAGATTGGATTATAGAAATCATAGGGTATATGACAAAGAAAAGTTTCTGTGTATTGTATGAAGGACTAACATTTAAAGTTAATTGTTGTACTTAAAGTTCAAGGATAAATTGGAGGACATCTATTTTCTATATTTTCTTTGTTTGTTATTTTTTGACTTCACTTTTTCTTTTCCTTTTTCTTACTTTGTATTTCTATTTCTTTTCTTTTGTATTAGCTCTTAATATGTATTTTAAAATTTAATAAAACTTATGGAAAAAAAAAGTTAGTCTGGCATGACTTGTTTGGCATAATCCATGTTGGCGCCAGTTAATTGCTCAGCATCAACGTCAAGCTCACAGGCCTGTAGTCTCCCAAGCCATGCTTCTTTCCCTTTTTGAAAATTGGAACATGAGCTCTCCTCCAGTCTTCTGGGACCTCCCCTGTTCTCTAGGACTTCTTAAAGATTACAGGGGACCTTGCAAAGGATAGGGAAAGTGTGGCATTTTCACAGGGGTGGCCAAGGTGATGGTAATGGGAGAAAAAGTATCTTCTTGGAAGGGAAGTCCAAGGCAGGAACTGATAGGAATTGAGGGCAAGGGGCAACTGCAGGCCCCTCTGGGCCACTGGGAGACTTTATGGCCCCTTGAAGCCTCATTTCACAGGAACCCCATACAAGGCAGCCCGGAAGCCAGCATTTCAGGGCATTGCTTCCTCTTCTGATGTCTTCTTGCCTCCTAATAAACACTGGCTTCTGTTACCAGTCCTACCATGTGTGTGTGTATGCATGCATGCGAGAGAACCCTTCAAAGTAGACCAGACTAGGAAACCAAAGACATCCGTGCTAATACTTTTATTATATGGTTATGGTAACAGAATCTTGCAAATCTGGATGTACCTCTCCCCTCCTTCCCTTTATCTTCATGAGAACCAAAGAGGGTTTTGTCTGAGATGATTTCTCAGGTTACATTTCTGACTCACTCAGGTTTCTTTTATCTGACTGTTGTCGTGGTTACGGCTCTTCCTCAAGGTTATTCCTTCTGCCCATTACCATGTGTGTATCTGCATCTGGGCCTGTCTCTATTAATTAATTAATTAAACACATTTCTATGCCGCTGCAATCAAAACAACCCTCCGCAGCTGACATAAAAAAACCTGTACAAGATAAAACCCTATCCAGTGCAAAAATACAAACACAACACCAATAGAAAAAAAAGATAGAATAAAAAGACGGCAACATCAAGTCATATCAATCTCATGAGAAGTAGTCCTGGAACCAGACTGTGCCTCTGAGAATTGGAAAACTCAAAGTGGCAGTAGGGTGCGTGGTTTGCCTCTGCTTGCCGACAGGCAATAGGGAAGTCACAAGCAGCTGGAAATATGAAGAGGCTAAAAATGGAGACAAATAACTGATCCTTAGGGTCACAGCTCAGGAGGAGGAAATTTGCCCTGATTAGAGAAAGTTTCCTAGCTGCCAATGATGGACACACAATTTCACCAGTTCTGAGCACTGAAAGATGACCATCCTGGGAAAAAAGGAGGCAGAAGCCAGGCAGCCAATCAGAGAAGCCGAAAAAGTGGGATTGCAGACAGGAGGATAAAGGGAAGAGCCTTTGGGGCAAGAGTCCAGAGAAGGCATCCATCGCTGCTACACTCCAGACATGGTGTCCTCCTGTCTTGTTGCAATCCATCTTCGCTCCCTCTGGCAACTACAGCTCATATTGAGGGTTCCAGCAGGCATTGGGCCCTACTTTGATGCTGCACTGTGGTCATCAACTTGAACTCTTGATGATGAAATTCTTTCTCTATAGAGTGGTCCATCTATTCTTTGATAGCTTATTTTAGCTTAGTTTAGTCAACTTAGTTTTATCTCACATTTGCATGCTGCAGAGTAAAAATGGATTGCATTCCTTTTCATTTCTTGTCTTTGGTTATCACTCCGCCATGAAAAATGTGGTTAAGACACAATCCGACACGTCCCTAAGCGTAAATGGTTTGCTTTTTGACTGGGGGAATGGGTGCATCTGAGTTCCCCTAGCCAAACATAAAGATAAGAGGTCAGGAGGTTTTTTTTTATTATTATTATTATTATTATTATTATTATTATTATTATTATTATTTTCTTCTTTCTCTTTTTCTTTCTCCTTCCTCCCTTCCTCCCTCTTCTTTCTTTTCTTTTCTGTTTTAAAATAGCCAGCCCAATTGACGAGGATGCTAAGTGGGTCAAACATACACACACGCAAAGCACACATTTAACAATATACATTGTTAAAAATCCCAATTTTTAAAAAACCACATAGGCAACCAATGAATAAAAGAATCCATAGGGCTCAGCAGCACTGCACTGCTAGTTTATCAAATGCCAATCTGATAGGGACCTAGATGCCTCCAGGGGGAAAGTGCTCAAAAGATGGAGCTGAACCGTTGAGTGTATCAACACTGGACATCCACCTGTAGCCTTTACAATTTGAGGGAAGGGGAAGACGTTGCTGGACAGGGGAGAGAAAGGTGCATACTTTAGATGACCAGCAGAGCAGCAGGGATATGGCACCAAAGGCATTAATGCAATTCCATCCAAGTTGATCATTTTATGGAAAGTAAGGCAATTGATCATACCAACGCTCCTTCCAAACTCCATGCATTTACATGGTTTCTCCGCCATGGATGCTCTTATGGGAAGTAAGATGTCCGCTGTGAGTAAAGCTCTTTCCACACTCCATGCATTGATAGGGTTTCTCCCCTGTGTGGATCCTTTCGTGGTCAGTAAGCGAACTGCCCCTTCTAAAGCTCTTTCCACACACCATGCATTGGTAGGGTTTCTCTCCAGTATGGATTCTTTCATGCCTGGTAAGCGAATGGGAGTCGCAGAAGTCTTTTCCACACTCCTTACATTTATATGGTTTCTCCCCAGTGTGGATCCTTTTATGAGAAGTAAGGTGACAGCTCTGAAGGAAACCCTTCCCACATTCCAGGCATTTATATGGTTTCTCCCCTGTGTGGATCCTTTCATGGTAAGTGAGGGAGCTGCTCATGATGAAGCTTTTCCCACATATCTTGCACTGATAGGGTTTTTCGCCTGTGTGGATCATTTTATGGTAAGTGAGGTAAGTGCTTTGACTGAAACTCTTCCCACATTCCGTGCATTTAAAGGGTTTCTCCCCTGAGTGGATCTTTTCATGCCTGGTAAGCGAATGGGAGTCGCAGAAGTCTTTTCCACACTCCTTGCATTTATAGGGCTTCACCCCTGTGTGGTTCCTTTCATGGTAAGTGAGCGAAGTGCTCCTCCTGAAACTCTTTCCACACTGTGTGCATGTAAAAGGTTTTTCCCCCGTGTGGATCCTTTTATGGGAAATAAGGTTACTGCTTTGACTGAAGCTCTGGCCACACTCTGTGCATTTATATGGTTTCTCCCCAGTATGGATCCTTTCATGCCTCATAAGAGAATGAGAGTCACAAAAGTGTTTCCCACATTCCTTGCATACATATTGTTTCTTTTCTGTAGCTACCCTTTGATATAACCTAACAGAGACTTCAGAACTCATTTGGTGCTGCCTGTATTCACACAGTTGCCTTTCCATGTGGATTCTGTAATGATTGCTTAAATCAGGTTCATCTCTGAACATTTCACTACACATGAGGAAATTGTTTGTTTCGCTCTCTTTCCAATGTTCTTGGGTCAGGGAGTCATGAATTCCTGCACTTTGAGAAGAGGGCTTCTCTGTATCACCGAACTGGTGGTTCTCAGGCCTTTTTAGGTCTGACGGATATTGAAATACCTCTTCTTGAACTTCTTGCTTGATGGTTTGCAATGATAACATCCTTGTCTCCTCATCATTTTTATCCTCCTCCTCATCAGCTCCTTGGGGAAATAATGAAACATAAAAGATGAAAATATTATTAGGATAAGGCAGAAACTCAGAATGCATAAGTTGCATCTCTTCTTTCAGCATCTCTAATCTTTCCTCTTTCCATACTTGGTGGCCAACGTTACGTATATGAGAGTGATAAGCGAAAGATGAGAAAAATAATCTTAGAATTCTGAAGTGTTAATATCTTAGCAGTGAGATTAAACAGAAACTGCAAAGTTCACACACACAAACACACACAATCTTTAAATTCCGGGTAAGAAATGATCAATGCATCCTAAATTGAAGGAGGCCCCTTCAACCTCTTGTTTTCCTCAGCACCGCAGGCAGATTGGTCTGTGTCCTGCGGCTAGAAGACCACCTCAGGTTTGGCATATCTTGAGAGAAACAGCCAGAGTGATTAAATCTGACAAAAAAATAGTCTCTCTGACTATTTTCATAACAGGAAAGAGGGGTCTTTACCCAGAGAAGTCAAGTTTCTTGAATTCTCCAGCATGACCTCCCCATGCAAGGCTCTCTGCTCAGAATCCATCAGTGCCCACTCCTCTTCAGTGAAATACACAGCCACCTCCTCGAAGGATACAGGACACTGAAAGAGGAAGAAAACATTCCTTATGTAACTTCAGGCATTAAAGCAGATTGGTGAAAAGCAGTATATGCAGTATTCAAACTGTGCAAAAGACGATGGATTGATCTCCCACCCCTCACTCTGAGCCCAACGATTACAGATATTCTGTTACACCCTCAATGCCGGTCTGTGACAGAACCCATTGCTGAGATGGACTTTGGAGGTTTTATGGCTCTGATTCTTCCTGATTAGCTGGTCCATCTCTTTCACACTTGGTGTCATTTCCTCCTGAGTCTTCACTTCCTTAGTTCCCATCCAGCTAGTGATTCTCCTATGTATGTGGAAGTGCTAGGAGAGACTGGGGTGAGAGGCCATCAAAATGCAGGTGAAATACAGCCCTGAATATTCTACTCTGAATCACCAGCTGGGTGGGAACTAAGGAAGTGGAGATTCAGGAGGAAATGACACCAAATGTGAAAGAGATGGACCAGCTGTTCTTCAGTTCCAGGCAAAATTCAGTCTTTTTGAGATTATCTTGGAAGCCCTTGATTACAAGCTCTCTAAGCTGCAACATTTCCTTAAAGCAAGGATTCTCAAGTTTTGCAATACTAAAAGGACAAAATGAATTTGTAAGACCCCTCCCTAAAGGAATGCAGCTAATAATTTAATGGGGTTACTGTTGGATGGAGAGATGATAGATAGATAGATAGATAGATAGATAGATAGATAGATAGATAGATAGACGATAGATAGAGACAGACAGATGATACTGTTTACTTTTAATAATTACATTTTAATCTACGTATCAAAAAACACAATGAGAAAATCTTACAACTTTATAAAAATGAAACTGTTTAATTGAAAATAAACAAAGCCTACACAAAGTTTTAAAGGATATTCCTAATGGGGAGCATGCGTTTATTATCTTACTTATAATTCCCAAAAACTGGGATTCATTTTGGAGACAGCCTTCTTAATGTAGGTGTCCGGGGGAGGGGTGGAGTGACTAAATGTGAGTTGCAATGCATATTCCAGCCTCTTCCTACTTGTGTGCATCGTCATGGCATCAGTCCAAAAGGGCAGAGTTTTGCATCGTGACATCACAACACGTTTGGCCACCAAATTGAAGAAAGGAAAAAGAAAGTGGTCTTTACTTGCCTTCAATCAGCTTTTCTTAAAATGCTGCAGCTGTCAAGCTACGAACTGTTCTTGGCACAACCACACTCACCGCCCATCTTCCTCCCCAGCTTGTTGATTATACTCCTGCTCTCACAGCATCGTCCTCCCTGTTTCTTCCCTCCCTCCCTTCCTCTCATCCTCTCTATCATAATTCCCTCTTCAGAGTGAGAGTCAGAGCTTTGTATAGAAGACTTGTGCCAATTACTCTCCTCCGAAAAGCAAAGACGGGGTGTTAAAAAAGCCACCCTAACATTCAGACTTCTTACAAGGGTCTACAACTTCCAGCATCTTTTGACATCACAGTGGGAAATCTACTTAGAAAGACACTTCTTGGAGTCCCATCCTCCATAATCCCTCAAGCCACCATTTGTATAACCTTGAAAAATTATTTTATTCTATTTGCCATTTAATCTCTCCCAATAAACCAGGTTTTTTTTTAACTTTTTTGTGCCATGAACCCCTTTCAGAATTGGGTGAAACCCACAGACCCTTTCTGAGAAAAATGGACTTTGATACATAAAAGAAAACACACAAATATAGCCTTACAAAGGAAACCAATTACGCTCAGTTATCAAATATAAAAAAAAACAAATATACAGTATATGTGTGTGTCTTAATCCAATACATCAATACCATGACAATACCCCTTTTTGTGATATAATTTTAGATCTTGAGAGTCACTGAAGTTAAACACTTTTTGAGTCTTGAGGCCATCTTTTGTTGCCTACCCACATTATTGAATGAAACGCTAAATTCTAGTTGTATAAAATATAGTTGCATTTTTTTTCCCGAGTTCACAGAGTACCCCTGAAATCCATCCATGGATCCCCAAGGGTTTGTGGTCCCCAGGCTAAGAACCCCTGCTGTAATTTTGCTGGATAAAAGTAGTAATAAATTTGAAATTGAATTAAATTCAACTGAACCCCCAACATTTTAAATGGGAAACACTTAATTTACAGTATATCACTTTTTAAAACTCATGAGCTTTCCTTTCTTTGAATTGGTATTAAACTATTCTTTTGTTATTGCAATTAGATGATTAGGGTATTTAAGTGGCTCTGAATAGTCATCTACCAGGCAAATACTGTACTTTAGTACTCTGTATAATTGCTAGTTTGTGTTTGCTAATTTTAAACCTGCATCTGGGAGGGGGTTTTTTTAGTTAGTTATTGAAGACCAGCAAGGCACAGTGAAGAAAAACCCTGTTCCTAATAAATATGGTATACACAGAGTCCTCTTAAAAAAATGAGAGAATTCCAAATGTTTCCTTGCATAATTTTCTGATGTTTCTCCACTTACCAGAGCTGGAATCACAGGTGTGGTTTCTCTTCCACTGTCATGAGGAGACAATTCTACAAATACCAATGATGTCCTGTTCCCTGTGTGGGAAACAACATTGGGAGTTTGAAGGCATCATTCATAAAATCTGGAGAAATACTAGACACATGAGGAAAGAGAGAATGAGATATGACTTTCTTGTGGAAGAATTTCACAGCTACCTGATAAGGTGTTTTGACTTGGATTTTCTTCGGAAATCTCCCTCAAGAGTTGCTCCTGAGAGAAATGTCCTGTTGTCTTGGGGCATTCAGCAATCATCTCCACCAAGGGTCCCTGGGAATGAGGCCAAATCCAAGAACAAAGAAGAAGTGGAGTTCAGGAAATGGGAAGAAGTGGATTCTTGCTCTCTCAAGTCCAAAATATTCAACAATGGAAAAAGAAGGTAGCATTAGAAAATATTGCTTCAAATATGGTATCTGGAAGTGACCAAGGGAAAAATTTGCCTAAGGAGTTAGTTAAATATTGTCTTCATGTTGTTAGATCCAGAAAATTCTGATACATTCAATTACATAAAGTCACACATACAGTATATTCCTATCACACTATTATAATCATATAGGAAGCAAGGCAACGCAAAGCCAATAAAGAGAGAAGGAATAGGAACTCAAAATCTTTTAAATGTAGTAGGCAGCGCCACCATCACTCACTTTAACTCTCCTTTCTAATCTTGCAAACCATCCTTGCTTCCACCATATGTATACAAGGTACTCAAAATCACCTACTGTTATGTAGACTGCTACACCTCCGAATGGGTAAGATGAGGGCAACAGTAGGCTGGTGTACAAGGTGGATTCTATGTTTGAGATCCTACATGGTATACAATAGCATGCATATGCTTGAGGTACAACTGGAATTTGGTCATGCTTGAGGCAAACTGGCCAAGATGTGCCAGAATTCAGCAATCATCTCCCAACTGTTAGCAGGAAATACAGCACGTGGCATGGGGGAAGCTGAGGCTGGTAACCTAGCCTAGACTTCCTCTCACTCACTAAAAAACAATGCACATGGCATCTGGAAACAACCAACAGAACCAGTTGCCTTATGATTTACTTTAATATTGCTCACTTATTAATCACAGAAGACTCTTAATAGCAAGATATGTAACAATTCAAGAATATTGTTATTCTTGTGTTCCCACAAATTCAAAGATACTAGGATGAATTGCTCTCACCTGCATCTCTTCCTGCTTCTTTTCTTCTTCTTGGCCAAGGAGGAAGCCCTCCACCAGGGCCACCGCCTGAGAGGAGGTCTCTGCTCCACAGTCTCGGACCCACCTCTCCATCTCTGCAGGCAGGATGGCCAGGAACTGCTCCAGGACCACCAGGTCCAGCATCTCAGCTTTCGTTCTCCTTTTTGGCTTCAGCCACTGACTGCAAAGATAGTGGAGTTGGCTGCAGACCACCCGTGGTCCTTTGCCCTCTTCATAATGAAAATCCCTGAAACGCTGGCACAGATGGTGCAGGCTAATGATTTCTTCAACTACATTCTTCTGCCCAGCTCCTTTTCCTCTGATTTCAGGCTGGGTGCTACGAAGAATGTGTAATGTTCCTTCTCCTGGTGGGTCCCATAGGTCCATACACTCCATGTTCCCAAATCCAACTCAAAATTGGTGTACAGTTCCTCCTGGATCTCTGAAATTACTTCCCTTGGTAGGAGCATGGAGCTGTTAGCCTTCTTTCATAGCTGTGGTTTTCATCTGCAAAAAGGGACCCATGAAAAGAACATGGTAACTCCCACTTTTAGTTCAGGTAGAAATTGCTAGAATGAGAAAGGTAGAACAGAAGTTGGTCCAGATGTTCTGAGAACTCAACCACTTTGGTTCTTTAAGAAGAATCCCTATAGAGTGTGGAGGTGTAAGAGCCAATTCTCTCCCCTGCTCCCCCAAATAGTCTGAAAGAAGCATCTTTTGCTGCCTCGTGGATAGAGGCAGACAGGCAGCCTTCACTGCAGGGAGAGTCCTCATACTTAATCAGGCTCCATCCATCTAGGGACTCTCACCCCAACTGGCCCCACCAAACTCTTTGAGAGAACTTTCCGTGGAAATGCATTTCAGAAATGGCTACGCCTCTGAATTCCTTTTGTTTTCATAGGCAAGATCTGGGTTCCTCAAAAGCACGAACAGGGGCTGCAGCGAATGCACGAGAGGGGGAGGGGGGGCTGGCAAGGGGGGGGACCCCCGGGCTTCCCCTCCAGACAGGACTTACCATTTTGAAGGACCTTCTTTCTCATGGCTTCAAGGGCTACTGTATTTAACATGAAAAGATTTGAGCCAGCCTGGAACCTTCCTGCAAAATTCCAAGCCAACTTGACTATGGCCAGACTATGACTCACCCCCCCCTGGGATTGTCCCCCGTTTTCTGCTTGCAGAAGCTTCTCCCCCCCGCCCCCCGTTCCTCCTCCCCCGTCCGCAGATTCATCTTCCCAGAAGCAAACTGAGATTCATTTGGTGGGGTTTGTTCCTTTTTTGTAGGAGAGCTTTCTCTCGCCCAGAAGATGCATGAAAAGTGGCCGCAGGGGTTACACGAGGCGGGGGAGGCTTGCAAGATTCGACCTCCAGCCTCCTCCTGGAGGCAGGACTTGCCATCCCCAGGGAATGCCTTCCTCACCCTTGAGCAGTGGGTATTTCTGTGCGAGGTCACCTCTCACAGCCTCTCTGCTTCTGCAAGACCATCCTGCAGCCTTTTCCCTCTTAGCAGGCTCAGGGTTCAAAGGGGGAGAGGCGGGGATTTAGGAAGGGAAGGTTTTCGACGATGCACTCGTTTCCTCTCTTGGAAAAACTCTCACCCTGCTTTCTCCAGAGAGGCAGGTTCTAGGGAAGTCACCCGGCGCATGCTCCGTTCTTTTCTCGAGGCCAGAGGCTGCCAGTACTCTGCCATCTGACCACAGCAGTTCCCCCTGGTGGATTTGGCTTGTTATAGGAGAGATTTAGACTATCAAGCGTGTTTTTGGGTCTTAGATGGACGGCCCTTTCATTCACGGCTGCCTAAGAAACCAGAGATGGCACCGAATGCAGGAATCATACCTGAATCTGCATCAGAGGGCTAGATCAATGGGTCAGCTTAACGCAGCCGACATATTATCAGCGATGCCTTTCCAAATCAATATGCCAAAGTTTTCCGGCTAAGTTGGGTTTACGGATCTGAGATACAAAGGACCATTTCGGGCTCTTAAGCAGAGGCATTAGTGCACATGACCAAAGCAGCTCTAGAACACCCCTATGAAAGGGGCGGGGCTTGCATTGTGAGGTTGTGGTATTCCTTGGTCACATGTCCTCCCCTCTGGAACCCTCTGAGTTAAGTCCTTGGTGCTGTGCTTGGAGGACCCCAGTTCAAATCCGCCCTGAGCCACGGTGGACTGGTGTCCGGTCTCATAGCCCAACGGTCATCCCCACCAGGTAGACCAGTCCAGGAAATCAACTCCACGGGAAGACTAAACCTACTTTTATTGTGATTGAGTCCAATAACAGAACATTGCAAGCCTGATCATGCTGTCTTCTTATAAGACAGTGAATTAGGGAGGCATCTGTCTGAGCTGCTTCCTAATATTATCTCATTGTTCTGGACTTTAAAAATGCTTCAGTCCCTTTTGCCTAGGCAATGGTTCCTCCATATCTCTGTCAAGGTCATCTTCCTTACTCTCTACCCCAAACTACCTCACAAGATGGTGGTGGTAGGGAAAATGGTCTTGTTCTGTGTTTGGATCTAGTTTTGGATTGATTATGGGCCGCCACCTCGGTGTCAACGCTGAGCGATCATATAGATTGATTTTCTCGGGGACAATCTCTCCCCAACTTGGTCCATATGAAATAAAAATACTATATTAAAGGCAACGTTCTCTCTCTTGGTTCACAAATCCCCACAGTAGAGATTCGCAATGGATTAAATGGTAATTTCAAAGTTTTGTGCGAGGAAATGGAGCTCAGAGCCTTCAGCTGATGAAACATTTTGGGCATGTTTTACCACCTGTGGAGTTCAGGTTCAAGTCCACCCTCAGCCATGATGGATTTGGGGCCAGTCTAACTCAGAATCTAACAACCCATAGCCAGTACCTAAAACACAGAATAATTATGATTTTTCTTCCTCTCAAGGAAGAGCAACTCTGAGGAATATGGAGCTGCCCGAAGCCCCTCCGTGGAGCCGAGACGGCAGGGCAGCCAAAATGAGTGACATCCTAGAAAAGAGCAACAAGGAACATTGATTAAAAGGTGGCCACAGAAGATCTAGTCAAAGTGAAAACAATAAAATCGTGTTGTGGACGGTAAAAAAATGCAACTTGTGCCTTAAGGTTTCCTGAGGGACAGCCACCGATCTGAGGTCGGAAACCATAGTTGCTGAGACATGATGTAGCATGAAGGAACAGAACATGTGAATTAAGATCCTGAATAAAATGAAATAGAAATGATTAAAGAAAAACTGCAGAAATAAATAAAATTGCCAAAAAGTTTACCTCAGAAATTGAAAGGTGGTGAAAAAATTAAGGTTGGAATATACTCATCTCAGTGAGTGAAAAAGTGGAATAGAAAAGACAAAACAGAGAAATGGCAGACAATATTGGAACATTAACAAACCTTATTTAATCAAGAAATGTGAGGGATTCCCTATGAATAAACTAATTTAATAAAGGAACACGAGGAGAAATGTCCCTTCAAATGACAGATGAAATGAAGAATTCTCCTCAGAAAATAGGAATGGCTGAAAAGGTTTTAAAAAAAAAATCGAGAATTTAAAGCAGGCTAAAATATCTTGAGATCATGAAAGAACAAAGGGAGTTCAGAAAAATAAGGTACAAATTTTGTTTTAAGTTTTTTTTTTTAAAAAAGAACTTTTTTTTAAAAAAAATCAATCAACAGAGCAACTTCAAAAGGGTTTACGCCTTTTGCAGTTTGAAGTGGGTAATTTACGAAAGTCTTAGAATTTGTCTTTTTCCTATGGACTTTCTGGAAATCCCTTAAAATGTGGTTTTGTCAGCAGGCTTGGGGATCCTATGGAAATAGGGAGCCCGCAAAATGGCTATATTGCATGTAAGACCTGGAAGGCACTCTCCCATGGCTTTGTTTATATTTATTTTTAATGGTTTTTTAAGGCTCTGGTTTTAAGTTTTTGTTTAAATTGTATGCTGCCCAGAGTCACATCCGTGAGATGGGCAGCTATATAAATCCAATCAATCAATCAATCAATCAATCAATCAACTTCATCATTTGATGATTGGAGTGTCGGCTGCTATGCAGTTTCCTTATAATTTAAGTTACTGAGCTTGTATGTTGCAAGGTCCAACCAGACTCCTGGTAGATTCGAATGACAAACATCAAGACAGTACTGCAGTGTATATTGATGTTAAAGGTTATTTGAGTGGTTAGCCCAAGTCTAGATTATTTGAGGAAGAAAGTCAGATCGTTCTGGATCTGCACGAATCTGCTTCCTCCGGGAAGGTTTCCACCCAGCCACCTGGACTATTCTGAGATTCAAGGGGTATGGCTTCCCAAACTAGGCCCTCCTGCTTGCCTAGGGCTGCAAACAGTGCTTTTAACCCTTAAGATGCCTCTTTCTCCGGGGAAAACAAGCAAATCCTCTTGCTGCCATGCAGAAATGAGAAGAGGCAGAGCAGAGGTTGCATTAGGCAGCCTGGCAGGTTGAGGGCTGAGATGTTTCTTTGGCCCCAGCACTGCTTGCATTGCTTTCAGACAGCAGATATTTGGAGGGCTTCACCCTTGAAAGAGGAGCATCTCTAAATCAGATGAGAGATGTCACTGCAGATTTATCAAATAAATATTCTTAATCCATCATGCCAACTTTCTAGGAAAAAAGAGATTCTGAAGTTTCAGAGACCCCACCTTAATAAATTCACTAATAAAAGAGGGATGGAAGTTTCTGTCTAAGTCAGGGTTTCTCAACCAGGGTTCCGTGGAACCCTTGGGTTCCGTGAGAGGTCACTAGGGGTTCCCTGGGAGATCATGATTTATTAAAAAAAATTATTTCAAATTCAGGCAACTTCACATTAAAGAGGTAAGTTTAATTCTTTATTTTTAAGAACACAGTTAAGGCATATCTACAGGCCTACCCATGAAACAAATATAATTTTGTAACTTCTGGTCTATATTTGAGCCTGAATGTGCAGGGGTTCTCTGAGGCCTGAAAAATATTTCAAGGGTTCCTCCAGGGTCAAAACGTTGAGAAAGGCTGATCTAAGTTCTAAAGACTCTGTGCTCTAATCCCTAATTCTTCCCTTTCAAACCCACAAAAGTCCGCATGAATCTTGCTTTCTTGATCATGCTCTGCAGTTCATGGGGATGACAGTGGGCGAGGTAGTGGTGTGGTGACTTCACCAAAGTGGACAGACTTTTATTTTCAAGCTTAGGAATTGGTGTGGCCTTGCTTTTCTTGGCATCCTATATGTACAGGTAAAAGAAATTACAAGAGAAAACATATTCAAGTGATTTTATTTATTTGATACCCTGTATTTCCATCTAGGGTAATGACACACTTATTTCTTTCCCCCTAAGATCATCTGGGTTGTTAATCAATCTCGGCAATAGCAAAGTTAGTAGTGCTCCCAGGGAAATGCACCAAAAATTCTGACTTAAACTGCCAGATACACAATTTCTGGTTTATGTAATTTAGATGGGCAACTCCTATCTCTGATATTTGTTAATGTCTCCATCACAAAAGAAACACAGCTCCAACTCAAACATTCACTGGGCTTTTCACGTGTGACTCTGCTGTATCTACGAAGATCAATCCTCCAACTAAAACCCTTTAGAGCTTAAAAATAATCTGCTTTGCTCCTAGTATTAGGTATTGTCATGCTTGAATTGTTGCAATAGACAATAAGGCTAAAGATTGAAGAGTTTGTTATTTCTAGAAAGGTTAATCTCACAGCAGGGACATCCAAGAGGGGTTCAAAAAAGTCAAGATGGCAGCTACAACTGCACAATCGAAAGCCCACCTTTTTTTACATGAAAAATGAGTGGGCCTTTGTTCCCGAGATTGTGACCACCATCTTGACCTTTTTGACACTCCCCCTACTCACAGATACCCCACCTTACAGGCATCACTTTAATTACTACTTCTGAACTTTTTTGAAGTTTATGTTTGGATAATTTTATCTTGACTGCTCCAAGATGCATCTTTTGATGGGATTCAAAATATGTATTTCTTCAAAAGCTCTTCCACGCTTCAAGGACCGATAAAGTTTCTCTCCCTGTGGATTCTCTGATGAGAAATAAGGTTTTTCTTACAGGAATTGTGGATTCTCTGATGAAAAATAAGGTTTTTCTTACAGGAATAGCTCTTTCTACATTCAAAGCAAGTGTACGGTTTCACCCCTCGGTGAATCTTTTTATGGATGCTAAGGCTTGTGCTCTGACTGAAGCTCCTTCCACACTCCAGGCATTTATAGGGTTTCTCCCCTGTGTGGGTCCTTTCGTGGCAATTAAGGTACGTCCTGTTGCTGAAACTCTTTTCACACGTAAAGCATTGGTACGGTTTTTCCCCCGTGTGCATGCGCTGGTGCAAAGTAAGGTGCGAACTCTGACTGAAGCTCCTTGCACACTCAAAGCATTTATACGGCTTCTCCCCGGTGTGGGTTCTTCGATGGGTCGTAAGGTGTGTTTTCTGACTAAAACCCTTTCCACACTCAAAACACATATATGGTTTTTCCCCTGTGTGAATTCTCTTATGAGAAACAAGACCTGCACTAGTGTTGAATGTCTTGGGACATTCCAAGCACAGATATGGCTTCTCTCCTGAGTGGATTTTTTTATGTCGACTTAGGTGTGTTGTGTGGCTGAAGCTCTTTCCACACTCCAGGCATTTATATGGTTTTGCCCCGGTGTGAACTCTTCTATGTGAAGTAAGTGAAGCGTTCCTACTGAAACTCTTTCCACACTCCAAGCATCTGTAGGGTCTTTCTTCTGTGTGTAGTCGCTGATGTTTGGCCAGATAGAAGTTCTGATGAAATTGTCTTCCACACTCCAAGCATTTCAATGAGCTCTCTTCTCTGTGAAGTTTTTGATGTGCCACAAGGTCAGTTTTCTGATGGAAGTTCTTTCCACACTCCAAGCATTTGCATGATTTCTCACTTGTGTGGATATTTTGATGGGAAAGAAGGTTTGAGCTAGAGGTAAAACGCTTTGTACACACTGAACACCAATATGGTTTCTCCCTTGTGTGGATTCTCTGGTGCAAAGTAAGGTGTGGCTTCTGTCTGAAACTCTTTCCACACTCAAAACATTTAAAGGGTTTCTCCCCTACGTGGATCCTTTTATGTGAAGTAAATGAACTAGAGTCACTAAAGTTCTTTCCACACTCCCTGCACTGATATGGTTTCTCCCCTGTGTGGATTCTTTCATGGGAAGCAAGACGTACCTTCTGACTGAAGCTCTTTCCACACTCCAAGCATTTATAAGGTTTCTCATTTGTATAAATTCGGGAACGAGAGTTGAGTTTGGATTTAGAGAAGAATGTCTTTCTACCCAAAGGATGTTTGTTCCTTCCCCTCTGATATTTTTTCTGGTTTATGTTCTGACAAATATCTTCCACTTGGCTATCAATGGATAGATTCCTCCTATTCTCTGCTTTTTCTCCTTCCTGTCTCCTTGATCCCTTTGGATCACCGATGGTCTCTTCCTGCGCTTCATCTTTGACTGTTCTTGATGAGATCCAGTACAGCTCTTGAGCAGGAGAATCATCCATCACCAAACCTGCTTGGACAGAAAGACAGAGAAAAGACTAGATTACAAATGAAACTGAAAAGTGGAACATCTAATCTGTGGTCAAACAGTGATTGCTCTAAAGCAGTAGGATTCTGTGACCCATTTCTGTCTAGTATCTGCTATGTGGAGTCCTTGATGATCTCTGAGCTTGGTTGTTTGCTTGCAGACGTTTCGTTACCCGACTAGGTAACAGCATCAGTGCTAGTGAGTATGGGATTTGCTCCCTGTTTATATACAGTAGCTTGCCCTGCCTGTGTTGGTGGGGGTGTTGTTCTCCCCTTGGTGGTTCCTGGATTAGGCTTTTTACTGCTTGATTCCCTAGCTTTTTTGGATTTAGCTTGGTCTAGGATGCCCACAGTTGCTCACTAGATGCTCACCAGACCAAGCTAAATCCAAAACCGCTAGGGATTTCCTGGAAGCTTGGCACTCAGATAAGTCAGCCATCAACAGGCACATAGAGGTAAACAGCATTTATGTACCATTCAAAAGAGACAATAAAAAAGTGTAAGGGTTAGCTTAGCTTAACCACCACCATTCTGCTTTTGGAAACTGCTTGCTGTTAGAAATTAGGTGAAAAGGCAAGAAGATTAGATACTGCTAGCAATGCAATGTTTAACTTGCCAGGAGACATGCAGGCTGTCTCTAGGATGCTTACTGCTAGCAATGCAGATTCAGGAACCTTGCCCTGTTACTAGGAGGAGAGTTCACGATGCTTTCTTACTGAGCTTTGCAAACCCTATATAAGTACTGTACTTGTGATGTGTGTGTGTGGGTCTTCCCAGACATTTCGCTGTCATGATGTCTGTGGAGACCTCACCCAGCTTTGTCTTGGCCAAAATAAATGCTGTTACTTTAAATCTCCAAGCCTCGACTCAAGACTGTTATTGGTAACTTCAGGAACTTGGGTAAAACAGTGTAAGCAGGGGCCTTACAAAAGCTAAAAAGGAAACAAAATAAAATAAAAAAGCTAAAAAGGAAACAAAACGACTAGAATACCTCCTTGCCAGCAATCAACACCCAGATAAGGAAAGATTAACACCAGGATTAACATCAGATTAACATCATCCTGAAACCTGACTGAAAAGGGTCTAGATAATCCGCTTCATCCAGGGTGGAACTTCAGAGGACTACATTGGTCGCGCTTATGGATGATCTCTGGCGGGAGCGGCATGGAGGTAGTGCATCCATCCTGGCTCTCTTGGATCTTTCAGCGGCTTTTGATACCATCGACCATGGTATCCTTTTGGGTCGGCTTAGGGAGTTGGGGGTGGGAGGCGTAGTTTTGCGCTGGTTTACCTCCTTCCTCCGGGGCCGTTCCCAGTCGGTGGTGATAGGGGAGGAGATCCAGCCCGCGACCGCTCTTATATGGGGTGCCGCAGGGTTCGGTACTCTCTCCTCTCCTATTCAACATCTACATGAAACCGCTGGGAGAGGTCATCCGACACCATGGGATGAGGTATCATCAATATGCTGATGATACTCAATTGTATATCTCCATCCCAGGTGAAGTAAGTGATGCAGTAACCACCCTGTCTCAGTGCCTGGGGGCTGTGAGGGCCTGGATGGGAACAACAGGCTTCAGTTGAACCCTGGCAAGACTGAATGGCTGTGGAATGATGGCTTAGCGTCTTCTGGGAAATTATCATCTTTGGTTCTCGATGGGGTAGCACTGCCCCATTCGGAGCCGGTGCGGAACTTGGGGGTCCTTCTAGACTCACGACTCCTGCTCGAAGAGCAGGTGGCGGTCATGGCTAGGAGGGTTTTTGCACAGCTTCGGCTGGTGCGTCAGTTACGCCCATTCCTGGATCAAGATGCCCTCTGAACAGTCACTCGTGCTCTCGTCATCTCCCATGTAGACTATTGCAATGCGCTTTACATGGGGCTACCCTTGAAGACTATCTGGAAGCTATAGCTGGTGCAGAATGCGGCCGCGCGAGCAGTTCTAGATGCGCCAAGATCAGCGCATATAACACCTTTACTCTGTGAGCTGCATTGGGTGCCGGTTTGCTTCCGGGTACAATTCAAGGTGTTGGTTATCACCTTTAAAGCCCTACATGGCATGGGACCAGAATACCTGAGGGACCGTCTTATACCCATATCATCGACCCGCCCCACCCGATCATTCAGAGAGGGCCTGCTACGAACCCCATCAATAAGAGAGTGTCATCTGGTGGGGTCTAGGAGACGGGCCTTCTCTGTGGTGGCACCAGCACTCTGGAACACCTTGCCCCCAGAGTTGAGTCAGATCCCCTCCCTCCCTTTAGGAAAGAACTGAAGACCTGGTTCTGCCGCCTGGCATGGGAAGGAGGAAATAATAGTTCCTCATGGGGGTGGTTAATTTCATAAGGTCCTTCTTTTTATTAAGCTATCTGGCCATTTGGATTTTACAGTTTATTTATTGTATTATTTGATTGTGTTTTTATATTCTTTATTCTATTTTAATCAGTTTTATTGTAAACCACCCAGAGTTCCCCGTTGGGGGAGATGGGCGGTCATATAAGTTAAATAAATAAATAAATAAGCTACCAACTCAGTCAAACAATCAAGCAGTAAACAACAGCCTAATCAAGGAACCAAGGAGAGAACAACACCCCCACCAACACAAGCAGGGAAAGCCACTGCATATAAACAGAGAGCAAACCCCACTCCCTTCTAGCACTGAAGATGTTGCCTAGTCAGGCAATGAAATGTCTGCAAGGAAACAACCAAGCTCAGAGAGCACCAAGGCCTCCACAGTTCAACCCTCAGCTACAGAGATTCTCTTCGATTAGTATCTGCTATGGTGAGGGCTTTGGAAACTGTTATAGACCGGAATATACCTAGGAGGTTTATATACTTTATATAATATACCTACGAGGAGGTACAGTATATACCATATAGACCAGAATATACCTATGAGGTGTTCCTCTTTCCATTTTGTTCCATTTTTTTAAAAAAGACCCACATGATACCAATGATCCACCACTTTTAAAGTGAAACATGTCACCCTTATTTATTTTTCTTTAGATGCACTATCTTTCAGTGAAATCAGGAATCGGATTTGCCGAGCGAGAAACACCCATGGGATTGATATTCACAACAGAATGGGCAGCATCAGTGAAGGGTTGGCCTTCTGATACCTTCTGACTCAAAGGGACAACTAAGGTTACTTTTAAAAACAATCCAAGTACGGAAAAAGTTTTTGACTATGACAGAGCTACCAAAACTTTATTTTGTATATAGCAGAGAATGAGAGCTTTTTGTGGCCTGAAGCCTGCAGAGGACAGATAATGGTCCTTACATCACAGAAGCTTGCTTGCTTGCTTGCTTATTTATTTATATTTCAAGTTTCATCACCGCCCATTTCACTCAAAGAGCGACTCTGGGAGGTTTACAATAAAACTAAAAATAAATACAGATTAAAATACAATAAAAACAGTACTTTGTAAATATAAACATAAAATCCGAGATGGAGATACTGTAATAGAAGTTCTTAATTTTCCTTGTAGTTTTAACCCATGGGTTCTGGTTCTGTGGATATTTTTCAATTTCCCAGTCTAACAGGTAAAAGGAACAAGGAGGTCATCTATTCCAGCCACAAACTCAACTGGGGGGAAATACCAGACCCCAGTCAGGTGGTTGCCTGGTCTCTACTTACTGATTTTTTCTCTCATGCTTTTTCTCCAAGACTACTTCTACGGTGATCTCCCTTAATTTTATCACTACCACAACAACCCTGTAGGGTAGGCTGGACTGAGAGAAAAGAGGGTATAACTATCCTGTCCTTGTACTTTTAATCAACTGGTTCTCATCCCACTCTCAGGGCAAAAGACAGGAAGTCACTCCCTCTTCTATGTGACAACCCTTCCTTTCTATCTGCCTGGAAATATCTTGCGGAGAAGCTATCAGGCTGGCCCCAATAGCTCCATTCATCATTTGTTTTCAAGTCCTTATTTTTATTATTGTTTTTAAGGCAGAGGTGATGCCTTGCTGTGTTCCCATATTTTGCCACGAGTAAAGTTCCTTTACTTGAACTGCATACGTTTGGGACCATATCCAACACTGTCAGTGCATAGTAAGTTTATACAGAGTGTGTATAAGCCCAAATGCATGCGTTTTCTGTCCTCAGTTTGGCAGAAGAGACAATCAAATGTCTTTTCAAATAACTAGGTGTGAATTGGGGAGAAGAAGTTGTAAGGGTGAAGGACCAGGATCTAGAAGACCCAGGTTCAACTAACTGACTTGGGCCAGTTTCTCTCCCTTAGCCCAACCTACCTCACAGGGTTGTTGTTGAGGGGAAAAAATGAGAGAAGGGAATGCTCTGGATGCTGCTATGACCTCCTGAAGGCAAGGCAGAATAGAAACCGAACAAACAAATCAATATCTAATTTCTCCATAGTTCTAACATTACTTGTCTTCTACTCTATGCTCTACAACTCTGAGATGGTGTAGTGGTGAAGGTGCTGGACTGGCACCAGCAAAACCCAGGTTTAAGTCCATCCTAGGTACAGAAGCTTCCCTAGATAACTTTGGGCTAGTCATTCATTCTCAGTCCGACCTACCCCACACAGTTATGTTGTAGGGAAAATATTTATTTATTTAATTTTAATCCCACCTTTATTATTTTTATAAATAACTCAAGGCGGTGAACATACCTAATACTCCTTCCTCCTATTTTCCTCACAACAACCCTGTGAGGTGAGTTGGGCAGAGAGAGAGGGACTGGCCCAAGGTCACCCAGCCGGCTTTCATGCCTAAGGTAGGGCTAGAACTCACAGTCTCCTGGTTTCTAGCCCAGTACCTTAACCACTAGACCAAACCATGTATGTGTCACCTTAAGCTCCTGCATGAAAGGCAGGATATAAAGAAATCAAATCAATAAATAATTTGGTGATAAACTGGGTAAATTGAGGGTGTGACTGAACTCAAGATTGCAAATTGGCTCCTAACAGCCACCAGTTCCCATATCAGAAAGTCTCTTGTTACCCACCTAAGAAGATCCCTGCCATTCCTTCTCTTTCTTTATTATGGGGGTCATTTGGACCTTCCCCTTCTTCTATCCAGGAGATGATCCCAGGTTTGGGAAGTTCTTTGGAGGAAACAAATGCGCTGTTAACTCCTAAACACAAAACATCCAACCCTTTCTGTGCTTTGCTCCCCAGGAGCAAAAGAAACTCAAACCAAGTTCTAAACTTCATTAGGTCCACCTTGACAACCACAGACTGGCGTTTAGCCTTGGCATCTAATTGGGAGCTCAAACATGGAGGTGACACCAGCTTTGCTTCTTCTGCCCACATCTTGGCAGGCAGAGGAAACTCTTTTACTCATTTTCCTTCCCCAGAGAGACCCCTCCACTTAAGGAGACCTTTAGCTTCTTTGTCTTGTGGCCTCTGCTCAGGGGGAGTGAAGGAAATTGTGTACAGTGACATTCAGTTGAAAGGATGACGCACACACACTCTCACAGAAACACACTCTGGTGAGGAACAGCATGATTTTGAAAAGTGGAAGGCCTGGATCAAGCTGTACCAAGGACGTTTTACAATTAGGCAGCTCGTAGTGTCTACAAGGATGTTCCTTCTGCAATACTAACGTAAGAGTGTTTTGAGATCTCTGCACCTAGGAGTGTTTAATCCAGCACATGAAAGAAATTCTGGTTGCTGTGGGCTGAACTGATCCCTTTTCCAGGAACTTGACTGAATATAGACAGATAAGATTTGCAGTTGCACCAGTCCCCCAATTCTTTCTCTGTGCCATACTGTCTCAAGGGATCTCAGTGCTTCTCTAGCAGAAGATGGCAGAAGAAACATCATGGAGTCCTTGGTGTTCTCTGAGCCTTGTTGTTGGAAGAAACATCTCCCACCCTGCCCTTATTAAAGATAGGTTCTACAAAAGGAGGACCTGAAATGGTGGGCACGCTTCAGAAACAACCTCAGTCTGTTGCTCCCCCAAATCCAAGTGGTCAAAGGGAGGTGGCTCAACTGTGTCTCCATTCAGACACTTCCTGGGGAGACTTTACACTTTTCAGAAGAGCCTCACTGAGTCCACCAAGGGCTCCACAAAGAACAGACAGGAATCAAGACCAGGTGAGGGAGACTCACCGAGAGAGGCCACGATCTCGGAGATCTCCAGCATGACTTCCCTGTACAAGGTCCTCTGGCCCCGATCCAGCAGGGCCCATTCCTCCTCCGCGAAATACACAGCCACTTCCTTGAAGGACACGACAGCCTGAAAGAGAAAGTCCAAGTCACAGTCTGGAAGAGAAGTTCAGATGGGACCGCAGCGCATTCTCCAGAAGAATTTAGGGAGGCCTTGGCTGCTGAAACAAAAATATAAAGCACAGAGTAAGTGTTGTGCTGGAGGACTAAGACCAGGGAGACCTTCAGTTCAAGTCCATCTTCGGCCAGAAAAGCTCCAGAATGACTTTGGGCCAGATACTCTTTCTCAGGCCAACCTCACAGGGGGGTTGTTGTGGGGGGAAATGGAGTGCCCCTTGAACTTCCTTGCGCTCCTCAGGAAAGATGGAGTATAGAGCTAAGAAAAACCTAAATAAAAGCTATAGGAATGGGTGCAACGGCTATGCAATGTTTGCAACAAAAGAAAGCATTATTTTCCCCCAGGAGTCCACAATGCAATTCACAAAACCGAGGGCAGAAGAAGTTGTTCTTTGCAGAAAAAAGGAGAAAAAGTTGGGTGGCCCTGAAAATACAAGGTCTGGACCATGTCTGGGCAGCCCGATCCACTTCCTCAAATGCAGGGAGTAGGTCCCAAGGGTTAGGGTCTTGGATGTTCAGTTATTTGGGGGCAGGGAGAGAAGGGCGGAAAAGGAGGCAGTGCGGGACGGAGACAAATGACCGGGAGACTCTCCCACAGCCTCGTTTGCAGAGCGTCGTCTTGTCCAACACTTGCCCCAGAAACCCCAGATTTCCAATCTTCCTTAACGGCGTAACTCTTCCCGAGTTCCCTTCCCGGGTGAAAAAAAGGTGATGCTTTGCCCCTTTAAAAAGATGCCCAAGGGGCAACGCATCACTGGTCGTGTGCAGAATGCTTTTGCCCACTTCGCTGTCTAGCGGTATGCACGATATACATCTGCTTGAGGCTATCAGTGTTTTTCAACCTTAGCCACTTTAAGATGTGTGGACTTGCTGGACCATGCTGGCTGGGGAATTCTGGGAGTTGATGTCCACGTATCTTAAAGTGGCCAAGGTTGAAAAATGCTGGGCTAGAGGGAGAGTCGCACCATGAGCCAGTGGTAAACCTGCCAGCACTTCCTTTTCCTTCCTCCTCCTCTGCAGGGCCCACATTTTGCCCCAACTTACCTTAGGTGATAACATCACGGACGTTTCCGCTAGGACCCACGGAAGGACCAGCCCCCAAGCTGTGGCGCTGCCTGTAAGGGAGAGAAGGGAGGTTGAGCATTTCGCCTTCTGAACCCACGTCTGAGCTGGGGGGCTTCCAGGAGGTGGGGGAGAGAGAAAGCCTGCATTCCCACAACCCTTGTGACGTGGATTTGGAACTAGCCCACTTTCTGGGACCATGACAGGTGGGCGCAGTCTCTAAGTGTGTGTCCGTGGTCTAACCGGGCAAGTACATGGTGGGAATCCGGTGGAATGATGCCTGTTTCTCCGTCCAAGTTTTGATCCAGGGAAGCTACGGAACGAGAGAGTTGGACCAGCGGCTGAATAGCCAGAGAAGCAGCAAGCCATCAATGTCCAAATTACACATATGCCCATGGATCAGGGCATGGAGGGGGGGACCTCCTCTGCCCCCCCTTCTCTCAGCTTGGAGGGGTTCAAAATCCTGCACCCCCAAAGGAGACCCCAAGACAAAGAAACAGAACCTTGTTTAAGGGATTTTAGAGGGAGAGCGCCCCACTTCTGAGAGGGGAAAAGGAAAAGGCACTCTGCACATACCTCGGGATGCTTGGCCTTTAGATCTTTTGCTGCAGGGGGGATATTCTGTACGTCGGAGGCTGCCATCCCGGAATTGCGGGTTGCATCTGGGAGATCGGGGAGGGGCCCTGCAGGGCTGCCTTCGCTCCTCTGCCTCCCCAGCCCCCATCGCGCGGGCTGGGGACGATGGCGGTTGCAGTCCACCCCCGGGGGCCCAAGGGGGAGCTTCCCCCGCGCCGCGCCCTTGCACCGAGGCGAGCAAGGCTTTGGCAAGGTGGGGGGGAAGCGAGGGGGCTGCCTCTAACCAATGCGCCCCTGCCCCCGGAGGGCCTGCGATGCCTTGCAAGCCGGGGGGGGGGGCGGGAGTATTATCCTCTTGCACGGGGGGGGGGGGTCGAGACCCTCCCCCCGCCACCGCCACTGCTGCGCCCACCTTCGCCCCGCAATGCCAGCGCAAGCCCGCGGAGCAGAGGCCGGGCAGGCTGCGGGAGGAAGGCCCTTCCGGCTCCTCTTCGACGCGGGCGGGGCGCCGCCATCGCTGGGGAACCCGAAGTGTCGCCGCAGCTATGGCAGAGGGACCGGCGGGGGAGGGGATTATTTCTACCCGCAGGACGATCTCTGGATCCGGGGGGGGGCATAAAATGGGGGGGAGAGGGATAAATAAATAAATGCTCCCTACCTTCCTCTTCCCTCATTCACGGTCTCCAAGAGGACAAAGGGGGACTGTGCCAAATCTGTTTCCTCTTGGAAGGAGTGGCAGGGAGGGTCCGCAAAGCGGGGACCGAGCGCTGCCTGGATCCTCTTCCGCAGTTTCAAAGCCCCTCCCCCAAATATGATGTTTGATGGAGAAGCTGCAACTTTGCTTGACGGGGTTAAGAGAAAGAAATTCCCTCCCCCCCGGGGAGTACAGAACAGTCTCCTTCCTCCGGACCTCCCATGGAAAATGCACCCTTTCTCCCCTCTTTGCATGAGCACCTGCATTACACGCAGAATCCACCAGGGGGCGCCCAATGCAACGGGAATGAATGGGAACCCCGTGCGCTTCGGCACTGGGCCACTGGAGGGCGAATGCCACAGGCGGCTTTGCAGAGGAGGGAGGGAAGGGAGTGACATCACTAAGTCTTGCCCCTCTAGGACACCACACTCTCTCTCTTTAACTCTTTGAGCTTCGCAGGTAGCAAAAAGGCTGCAGGGAAGTCTTGCGGGGCAGAGAGCCGGCCGTGGCCCTGGGTGAGTGGGGGCCTCTTCCCGTGCAGAGGGAGGCGGAGAAGGAAGAGACACTTGCCAAGTCCTTATCCAGTTCAATCTTCTGAGTCCTGGGAGTGGGGGAGCCCGGATCCCATGTTCAACTGCCGCCCCTTTCCATGCACGTAAGAGGCAGGCGGGAAAGCGGAGCTCCAGACCAGCCGAGTTGCCCCCAGGGACAAATCCAGGACCCCAGGAAGGAGGAGGGGATCCGGGGGAGCCCTCCACGCCCCATTTCCTGGGAAGAGCCCCTGAGGGGGGGAGAGGGAGAGTTTGCAGTGCAGATGCCAAGCAGGAAATAGGAAAAGCTTTGCACGGAAGGCGATGCCAAAGAGACTGCCTGCATTCTCGCCACGTGCCGGATGAGGCCAAAACAGGGATGGATCCTCCGCAGTTCAGGGTGTCTTAGGAGGGCGAGTGAAGCAGGGCATCGTCTCAAGCTTCGTTCTCTCAAGCCCTGTGATTTATGGGAACTCGGCCCCTGCGGTTGGTTGACCTGTTTGGGCTCAGGGCACGTTGTGTGAACCTGCCTGCCTGTAATAGTGTGACTTGGCTCTTAAAAGGCAAACCCTGAAGAAAGGGAAGTGGAACGTCCTAAGCCAGCGTCATTTCATTGGCATTTCACACACACACAGGACCTATCTGCCCACTATCTGCCACTGCAGCCCTATACCAGCTCAGGAAAATATGTCCTTCCATGGGGATGAGTGTTGTTCAATGGTTAAATCCACCACCTTCTAATTCTTGGAATTTATTGCGGCTTCTGGTGGAGATAATGATGGTTTGAGCAGGTTTTTTCCAGGAGCTCTGCGGACTGACCTGACAATGTGACATTTTCCTTGGGCTCAGGCAGGCTTCCTTGGAGCCCAGAAGTGTTCTTCGGATCAAGGAGAACCCCCAGGAAACACCCCATCTGTCCTCCAGAAGATCACAAGACTGACTTTTGCGGTCAATTGGTGAGTGAACAGCTGGGAGGCAGGGCTGTCATCTTTTCCCAAGCCGTGTTGAAGCCGAAAATGGACTCTAAAACTGACCACCCCATTTCTAAATCACCAAAATTATTATTCTTTTTGTTTCTGTGTACAGAAAAGACATGCTGGGTCTCTTTGTGATCTGTATTATTTTTGGGATTTTTAAACATTTTTCTAATTGTGAAACTTGAGTTTTTCTTCATCTATAAAGTGTAAGGTTGAGAGTTTAAATAACTGTTTTTCTACTGCTTCTTTCAATTGAATGTTGAGGATTATAGACCATTTCCCTTACTTGATGAATCTGCGGAGTTGAATCTTTATCTTTCTGTTTCTACTTTCCCTTGGGAAACTGCCTTTGCTTTCACTTTTCATGACTCTGGTTAGATATATCCATAAATAATGAGTTGGAGCAGTGCTTTCCAAACTCCTGCCGTTGGTGACACACCAACAGCAGCGGTGGTGGCGGTGCGATGGCGCGCGTGTCGGCGTGGGCGTGGGCATGCATGGTGGCAGTGGCTGTGGCCTCATGTTTTGTTCTAAAACCTGGAAGCGCCGCGGACGCACGTGCCGCCGCTGCTGCGGCGGCAACTCGCCATCACCACTTCCAGGTTTTGTCGCGACACACTAAAGTGTCGCGACACAAAGTTTAGAAAGCTATGAGTTGGAGGATTTCTTCAATATCGACCTGGACTCTGTGTGGTTAAGTCACTAGAGGGTGCCATAATCTACTGCGGTGAGACATGGAGGAATTCAAACAGATTTTCAATGACTTCTACCAAGAGGTTATTCAAGCCTTTGAACATCTCTCAGAATTTGTGAATAATAAACTGTGCCAACAATTGGGGGGAAAAACTGATAAAGCTGAAAAATACAATTATAAAGATGTTGCTTTAAGGAAGAAGATTGGGATTAGGATCTTAGAGCTAAAAGGACAACTGAACTGGAAAAATTTGATGGTGAGAGGGATTTGTATCTAAAAGGAGAACTTGGATATCCTGTGTTGATGGAACACCAAGAAAGAGAATTGGGTTTTGAATTTTGGAAGATCTTTGAAGAAAATCTGGACTGTTTGAAGGGGGCTGTACAAGAATTGGAGATTTTTAAGGGGAAAGCTCTCTGTACAATGTGGAGATATCTAAATACTCTGGTTTACGTTCAAGTGGGATAAAGGCTAAGTATCTTTGTTTGGGTGGTCTTTTAAGTATTTGGATTGATGTTTCTGGGTTTTTTTTGGATATTATTATGTTTGTTAAAGGGATATTAACAAAGCTACTTCTTTTCTATGTATATTAGGATTAAAATGTAGACAGTTTTTGTAATGGTATTTTACATTAGTTTTCTGTTATAAGACAGAAAGGGGTAAAATTAAAGTGAGGAGGGATATTATCTACTCATTTCTTTTGGGGGAGTGAAAAACTAGGTTGGAAGGGGTTGTTGTATGACTTGTTTTAAAAAACGGGGGAGGAAAAAATTGTTCTGGATGAGTTTGTTTTCTTGTAAATTGAAACGACTTATAGAAATAAAGTTTATTATGGTTTAACTTGGAGCAAGAGATTGATATTGGGTTTCTGTATATCTCTGTTGTAGAAAGTCGGAAGTCACCCTCTGTAGTTTTTCTTTTTTTATATAAGAATTTTATTATGTTTAGAGCAAAAATAAAAACTACAAAAAAGAAAAAAAACTACAAAAAGAAAAAAACTAAAAAGGTATAGAAACAGAAGAATTTTTTTTTAAAGATTACATAAAGAGATGACTTCCGACTTTAAACATCAAGAATATACGACAATTTCCCACAATTAATCCCTTACTCTATCTTAAATCAAAATCACATTATTTCTATAAATCAGTCGACTACCTGGTCATCTGGCAATTCAGCAAAAGCCTCGATCTCGCTGTTAGTAGAGACATTTCTGTCATTGTTAAATTCCTCAACTTCCTCCACAATATACCCAAGCACATGACACATTTTAGAACTAATGTTTTCCACAATGTCCCGAATATCTTGAATAATAACTCGACAAGAATCCAAAAGGATCTGTTTGAGGTCTCGATGGAACTCTGAGAGAGTCTGCTTGAAATCTTCCATGTCTCACGCAGTAAATTATGGCTCCCCCTAGATACTTAACCGGCGAAAGCAGAAGACAATGGAATGTTTTCAGAACATGTTTACAAAAGTGAGAGTCTGGTAACAGGCAGTTTCCCAGAGAAAGTAGCAACAGAAAGCTAAAGGTTCAAAGCAGCAGATTCAAAGTGTAGGAAAATATTAGAATCTTTAAATTAAAATAATAATAAAATAAATAAAAAAAATAATAACAGAGAGACGAATAGTTACTTCCAGTCCTCCTTACTATTTATATAGGAAACAAGCGAAAACGTAAAAAAATTTTTTTTTAAATTAATCCGAAAAATAACGATAAGCGCCAAGAGAGATCTCTTCTCCTTGATGTAGAAAGACTCTCTTAAACTTAAAAAAATTAAAATTGGGTGATTTAGAAATGGGGTGGCTGGTCTTAGTGTCCCTTTAAGGCTACAGCGTGGCTTGGAAATGGTGATGTCCCAGCCTCCCGGCGACTCTTACCAGATTAGGACAAACGCTGTTTACGATGCTCTGGCTGAAAGTTGCCGTTCTGGAGGGCAAATGGGATGATTCCAAATGATTCCATGATTCTGAGCATTTTCTGTCTGTCAAAACGCTCCAGGGCTTCAGGAAAAGCCTGCCTGAGCCCAATAAAAAACGCCGCGTTGTCAGTTCTGTCTGCGAGCCCGCAAGCACAGCTATTCAGTCTGCCATGTCCCCACCAGAAGTCCGTCACCCTCTATGTAGTTTTTCTTGTATTTTCACACCTTTTTAGTTTTTTATTCTTTCTTTGTAGATTTTTGTTTCATGCTTTTTAGTTTTTACCTATATTTTGAAAATTAATAAAGTTTGAATTAAAAAAATAATAATTCTTGGAATTTATTTTCTTTTCCTTCTCAGATACACAAACTGGAAGCCATTTCTACATCCTTGGTTACAGTCAAAATTATCTCTTGGACACAGGGCTGAATGGCCTGCTGTGGTCATTCCTGCAGCTACAGGAATGGTCCTATGAAAGAAAAGGCATTTGGAGATCCACAAGATTCCTCAGACCCATTTGGAGCTGCGTTACAGGACAGAGAAAGAATGGAGATACAACCTTTAGCAAGTGAGGGAACTGGAAAAGGCCCTTCTGCTGTTCAGCCTGGGAGCTGTGGGGAGATCCGGGCAAGAACTGGGCAGAAGATGCTAGAGGAGGAAACCATCTGTTCAGACTTTCAGCCCTGGAACTTCAGGAGTGTCCAATACCAGGAGGCCGAGGGTCCCCGAGGACTTTGCAGCCGACTCCACTACTTTTGTAGTCGATGGTTGACACCAGAAAAGCACACCAAAGCGCAGATGCTGGACCTGGTTGTTCTGGAGCAGTTCCTGGCCCTTCTGCCCCTGCAGATGGAGAGCTGGGTGCGGGAGTGTGGAGCAGAGACCAGCTGCCAGGCGGTGGCCCTGGTGGAAGGCTTCCTCCTGAGCCAGGCGGAGGAGCAGAAGGAGCAGGTCAAGTTGCAGGTGAGAGACCTTCATCTTGGGAGCCCAGAAATGGTTTGAGTGGAATAAACAATGTGCTTGAATCCTTAACCCCTCCTTTCAAGAGTTCTCTGGCATTCATAATATGTGGAGATGTTTCCCTAATTCTTGTAGCACATTGTTCCTTTCTCCATTCTAGAAGATAGATTTGGGACAGCCGTTCCTTTCTTACTTTCCAGCCTCACTGATGGACATTGAGGGCTTTGAAGGTCAGAGAACAAGAATCTGATTCATGTTGTGTGATGTCCGTTAATTCTTCCTCTTTTCTCCTGCCTGCTATTTCAAGTCCTTTGCTGTGGAGATCAGAGATCCTGCGGGAAGGAGGAATCCATCCAGTTCCCCTGGGGAGCTTTTTTTCAGGAGGATCTCTCAGGAAGATCCTGGTCAGGACACCTCAGCAGGTAATGGAAGGTCCTCCCAATCCCCAGAGAGATCCCAGCTGTCTCATCTTCTCTATGTCTTCTCTTCTGTAGAATACTTCCTCCTATTTTATTAATTATGCATTTCAAAAATTCTGTCTCCCTCACAGGGAAGACTCGAACAAAGTTGTCTGTTTATGGTGGAGCTGAAACAGCGGTTGAACCTTCAACTCAAGTAAGAGGAGGACATTTATTGATTCGATTTGTATTCTCCCTTTCCTTCAGGAAGTCAAGCTGGTGTACATAGCACTCTCTCCTTCCATTTTTCCCTCTTGTTTTCTTGTTCCTGAGCAAAATAAAAGATTCAAGTGAGTTTCTTATTAGGAAATCTTTCTGAAGACCAGTACTTACCTCTCCTTGTGCTAGATACACTCCCTAGTTTTCAATAACTAATTTTACAAAATCCTTCAAGAGACCCATTCTTTTGGTAATTCTTTGACTTGGAATTGGGTAAGGCTGCTCAAAAACAACTAAATACTCAGACTGGCACATCACCATTTTTATAAAGCCTTGTGTACAAACAGTGATAACAAAAATAAGCATATGAGATTAAAACATAAGGCAGGCTATTAAAATCAAATTAAGGTGGTCAGATGGAAAAGTCTCTGTGGAGTTCTTGGTTCTCTTTCATTGGAAAAGTCTCTAAGTAAAAATTGTTGCGAAAGAGCATGTAAGCAAGGCACTTTTGGCTTCAAAGTAGTTTTTTTTTATAAGAATTTTATTAAGTTTCAAACAGACATAAAATTACAGAACAACAAAAAACTACAAAGAAAAAAAAGAACCAAGACAGTGTGGGAACACAAGAGAAATTAAAAAAAAAGTTACAGAAAGAGGTGACTTCTGACTTTTAATAGCAAGGATATACAACAAGTCCATAATCCAGAGCTTTCCAAACTGTGGGTCGCGACACAAAAGTGTGTCGCCACACACAGCATGGTGTGTTGCCACACCACCCGGAAGCGGCGGCGCGCGTGTGTATGGTGGTGGCGGCGGCAGCGGCAGCGGCGCGATATCAGTGTTTCCGTGTTTTAGCGGAGGCTGCCGCTGCCGCCGTGCACACGTGCACCACCGCACGCCCCCCTGCGCCGCCACTGTGCACGCGTGCCGCCGCCGCACGCCCCCCCGCGCTGCCATCGTGCGCGCGCGCCGCCGCACATGCCCCTGCGCCGCTGCCGTGCGCGTGCCCCCCCGCGCCGCCGCCGCTGGTGTGTTGCCAGCGGCGGCACTTTGGAAAGCCCTGCCATAATCAATCCCTTACTCAATATTAAACCAAGATCACATTATTTCTATAAACCACACCATTGGCACATTATAAAAATCACCAAGTATAGTTGCTTCCTCCCCTTACATTTAAAGAAAAAAGAATACATACATACATACATACATGCATACATCTCCTAATTAACTTCCCCCCCAACGATAACATTTATTTAATCATTTCCTTCCTACTACTATTCTATGCATTCCTGTCTACTATAATAAAAATCAAACTAAAAAACATAAATTGTCTACCATTATACTTGATAATACAGCAATTTTAATAATCTTAATCATGTCAGATCCAAAACCAGACATTATTTTTTATACCAATCCAGATAAATATTCTTAAACTCTTATCCCACTTCAAAATAAACCAAAACATTTACATATCCCCACAATACACACAAAGCTTTTTTCTTAAAGAAATCAAACAGCCCAACTGCCCCCTCAAAAACTCCGACTTCTCTTCAGGAAACCTCCCATACATAGTAACCCCTTCTTTTCCAAGGTATTCCATCAGAAAGTCAATTTCACTTATGGCTTGTAACTCGATCTCTCCCTTTAATTTCTTCAACTCAACTATCCAATCTTCCACCAGCATCTCAGCAGAAGTTGAAGAGACATTCTTGTCACTGTTAAATTCCTCAGTTTCATACATGACATTCCCAACCAGATGAGACATTTTAAAGCTCATATTTTCCACAATGTCCTGAATGCCTTGCATAAAAACTTGGTAAGAATCAGAAAAAATCTGCTTGAAGTCTCATTGGAAATCAGAGAAAGTCTGTTTGAGGTCCTCCATGTCTCATGCAGTAGATTATGGTGTCCCCTAGGAGCTTAACCAGCAAAAGTCAAAGGTATGAATGTGTTTACTTAAGCAAGAGTGAGATTGCAGACAATTCCCAGGGAAAGTAGAAGCAGAAAAGTGAAAGTTCAAAACAGCCCATCCAATGTGTAGGAAAATGCTACTATCTTCTTGTCTGTCTGTCTGTCTGTCTGTCTGTCTATCTATCTATCTCTCTCAATCAATCAATCAATCAATCAAATTTATCACCGCCCATCTCTACAAAAGTAGACTCTGGGCAGTTTACAATAAAATATTAAAACTAAAAACCTATAAATCTTAAAATACAATCCAATAATAAATAGTAAAAATCCAAATGATGGTAGGATCTTAAAAGGAGGACACCACTAAGCCAACCACCCCCAGGAGGAACGATGACTTCCTGTGTCCCACGCAAGGCTGCAGAACCAGGTCTTTAAAAGACCTCCGGAAGTCCAGGAGCGAGGGCGCCCGCCTCACATCTGGGGGCAAGATATTCCATAGGGCGGGTGCTATCGCAGAGAAGGCACACCTCCTGGACCCCGCTAGATGAAATTCTTTTATTGATGGGGTCCGAAGCATGCCCTCCCTGCATGACCGGGTGGGGCGGGTAGATGTGACAGGGATGAGACGGTCCCTCAGGTACCTAGGTACCATGCCATGTAGGGCTTTAAAGGTGATAACCAACACCTTGAATTGGACCCGGAAGCAAACTGGTACCCAATGCAGCTCACGGAGCAGCGGTGTTACATGTGCTGATCTTATAGCACCCGTAACTGCTCGTGCAGCCGCATTTATTAAATTTAAATTAAATTTAGTACAAAAATAATAATGGAGAGAAATATTTACTCACAATCCCTTTTAATATCTGGATGGAAAACTAGCCAAAACTTAAAAATAATAATAATAAAAAAAGTAATCCCAAAAATAACAGTAAGCACCAAGTAAGCTTCTCCTTGCTGTAGAAAGCCTCTCTTAGGGTACACATACTTAAAAGAAAAACGTAAATTGGGTGATTTAGAAATGGGGTGGCCGGTCTTAATGTCCCTTTAAGGCTACACTGCGGCTTGGAAAATGGTGAAGTCCCAGCCTCCTGACAGCTCTTACCAGTCGAGTGCAAACGCTGTTTATGATCTTCTGGCTACAAGCCACTGTCCTGGAGGACAAATGCAGTGATTCCGAGCGTTTTCCTTTCCTGGTAAAATGCTTCTGGGCTTCAGGAAAAACCTGCCTGAGCCAAAAAAAACTGTGGCGTTGTCAGTTCTGCCCATGGAGCCCGCGAGCACAGCTATTCAGTCCGCCATGTCCCCACTGGAAGTCCCCGCTTCCAAGTAGTTTCTAATCCTCTGATTAGTTCCTGGATTTCGAGGCCAAACAATCCAGCTTTGCAAAGACTGAGAAATGTCCTTTTTCTGTGCTCTCTTGTCTCCCATTCAGCCAATGACTCGCACTACTAGCAGCTTCCTTGCAATCTGAGGAGGAGCAGAAACTGGATTGTGTGTCTCTTTCATGAAGGTGTTGAGCATGGACAGGATTGATTCTTCTGGGGACACCATAAGCCATTTTCTAAAATGCTAGAAAGAACCCCCCCCCCCCATTTCCTTCTTCAAACACCGGATGGATTGGAGTCACTGATGGGGTTTCCAAGGCCCATCTGCCAGTTGATTCTCTTCAGACGCTGAGAGTCTTTGGATGGATGGATGGATGGATGGATGGATGGATACCTATATGATAGACTGGAGTTGCTTTCACTGAATGGCACTGAAAGTCCTGCAGAATCAATCAAGTTGATAAAACCTGCCTGAAATATTTCTTCAGTCAAAGGCTTTTGGCTCTGTCCATTTTCTCACCTAAATCTTGGATTTCTTTCATTTAACTATTTTGTGAACAATAGGGCAGATCTTGTAAATCCTCCTGGGCCTGTTCTGTTCTTTCTTTCCTTGTTCAGGAGGGTCCTGTGTCCTTCGAGGAGGTGGCTGTGTCTTTCTCCGAGGAGGAGTGGTCTCAGCTGGATCCTCACCAAAAAGCGCTGCATTGGGAAGTCATGTTGGAGAATTATAGGAACGTGGCCTCTCTGGGTAAGGGTTTGCTAATAAATCTCCAACCAGATGTCATCTCCTGGGAAGGAGAAGCAAAATGTTTGGCCTTCTCCTCCAAGGGAGAAAATAGGTCAATGGCGCTCTGTTTAGATGCACCCTGTGCCATTTCTCATCTGGTGAATTTTTCCATTTCTATTTAAAAATAACAGAGACAAACTCACTCCTTGGCTTGAGGAGATGGTCAAGTCCATCACACTGATTTCAGGTTTTGGGGCCCAGATGCTTCCCTGTCTGTCCTAGGAAGGATTGTCATTTCTTCAGGCTCTTGGGTGAATGGCTTTTCTTCCTTTTCATTTCTATCCTGAGCCTTGGGATTAGGGGCAAAATGGTGCCGTTCTTCCATTGCAAATATGCTGTTTAGGGTTGATAAAAGAACTCTAGTTTTTTTCTGTGCAGCCATGTGATTTTGGCAAGAGTAAAATGAATAGCAGATGGAAGTAGTTTGGGTAGGAAGAAAAGGACGAGTTTCAAAATGCATTTAGTTCTCACAGATCTCTGCAGGAATTGTCCCCCCTCCAATAAATATTAGCTTTTCTCCCAATATGTCCTTGGATGTTTCCCCTGATTCTTCCTTAACTCGGTGCTGACTCTGGTGAGAATTGACTATGTAAGGATAATTTTAAACAAGGATGGTTTAGATATTTTCAAAGCTTTTATGTCTCATAAATAAATTCCTTGGGATTGGGGAGGAATGGTGCTGTTTCTCCATTGCAGACATGGTATTTAGGGTTAATAGAAGAACTCTAGGTTTGTTCCTCTGCAAGAATGTGATTATGGCAAGAGAAAAATGAATAGCAGTTTGGGCAGGAAGAAAAGGACGAGTTTCAAAATGAATTTAGTTCTCTCAGGTCTCTGCTGTAATTGGACCCCCTCCAATAAATGTTAGGTTTTCTCCTAAAACCTCCTTCAATGTTTCCCCTGATACTTCTTTGACTCAAAGTTGACCACCCCATTGTAAGCAATGAAACGTTCAATATATAGGAATTTGGCAAAATTTCAGAAGGAAAAACATTTCACTTTCTACAGTTTGATCTTTTCCCTAACCTTGCTATCATTTTCATTTCTATGGTTGTTGTGGGTCTTCTGGGCTGTGTGGCCGTGTTCTGGAAGTTGTGGTTCCTAACGTTCCAGAACACGGCCACACAGCCCGGAAGACCCACAACAACCATCGAACTCCAGCCGTGAAAGCCTTCGACAATACATTTTCATTTCTCTTTTCCTTTGAAGGAAATCATGGGTGGGAGAAGAAAGATTCCACTGAACCATTCCAAATGATCGGGCATGGAGACAGAACAGAGAAACCTGCAGTTCAAATGGAACTAGAAGTGCATGAGAGAAACCAGTCAAAGAATTGGAATCAGGAAATCCTATCTTCCATTGATGCTCAGATGCAAGATGTTGTTGCCCAACAAGGAGAAATAAAGAAAAAATATATTGGGAAAAGTGTAAGAATATTTGAGGACAAATTAGATGTAAATGAACACTATCCAACCCAAACCAAAGGAGAAGATTATATATGCACAGACAGTGGAAAAAATTACATTTGGACTTTCATTCTTTCTCATGAAAATGGGTCCCTTACATCTCAGAAAAGGATTCACACAGAAGAGAAGCCATATAAATGTTTGGAATGTGGAAAGAGCTTCAGAAGAAGCAGCCAACTTACTTCCCATAAAAGGATCCACACAGGGGAGAAGCCATATAAATGCATGGAGTGTGGAAAGAGCTTCTGTGAAAATGCATCCTTTTTGAGACATAAAAGGATCCACACAGGGGAGAAACCATATAAATGCATGGAGTGTGGAAAGACCTTTACTCAGAGCAGCCATCTTATTTCTCATAAAAGGATCCACACAGGGGAGAAGCCATATAAGTGCCTAGAGTGTGGAAAAGGTTTCTATGGCAATGCATCCCGTATGAGACATGAAAGGATCCACACAGGGGATAAGCCTTATAAATGCATGGAGTGTGGAAAGACCTTTATTGAGAATAGTCAACTTACTTCCCATAAAAGGATCCACACAGGGGAGAAGCCATATAAATGCAGAGAGTGTGGAAAGACGTTTGCACATAGCAGTCATCTTACTTCCCATAAAAGGATCCACACAGGGGAGAAGCCATATAAATGCATGGAGTGTGGAAAGATGTTTACTCATAGCAGTCATCTTACTTCCCATAAAAGGACCCACACAGGGGAGAGGCCATATAAATGTATGGAGTGTGGAAAGGGCTTTAATAATAAGAGTCATCTTACTTCCCATAAAAGGATCCACACAGGGGAGAAACCTTATAAATGTTTGGAATGTGGAAAGAGCTTCAGGAGGAGCAACGACCTAATTTCCCATACACAAATTCATTTGGGTGAGAATCCATATAAATTCTAGATTTAGTTGGTTAAATCTCTGCATTTCGTATTTGCTTATAGTGAACTAGTAAAGGAAGGTTTTTTTGAGTCTTTTTCTCACAACTGGCAGCCCCAGAGAGATGAATTTACCAATGAAAGGAAGTTATTTTACGGTTTGTAAAAGTAGTGCAAATGTTCGCTTCAGACAAGTAGGCTAGAACTAATGAATAATGCATTCTATTCTAGTGATTTGTTGTTCAGTCGTTTAGTCGTGTCCGACTCTTCGTGACCTCATGGACCATAGCACGCCAGGCCTTCCTGTCCTCCACTGTCTCTCGGAGTTTACTCAAATTCATGTTCATTACATCGGTGATGCTATCTAACCATCTCATCCTCTGCCGTCCCCTTCTCCTTTTGCCCTCAGTCTTTCCCAGCATCAGGGTCTTTTCCAGTGAGTCCTCTCTTCGCATTAGGTGGCCAAAGTATTTGAGCTTCAGCTTCAGCATCTGTCCTTCCAATGAGCAGTCAGGGTTGATTTCCTTTAGGATTGACTGGTTTGACCTCCTTGCATTCCAAGGGACTCTCAAGAGTCTTCTCCAGCACCACAGTTCGAAAGCATCAATTCTTCGGCGCTCAGCCTTCCTTATGGTCCAACTCTCACAGCCATACATTGCTACTGGAAAAACCATAGCTTTAACTATACGGACCTTGGTCGGCAAGGTGATGTCTCTGCTTTTTAATATGCTGTCTAGGTTTGCCATAGCTTTCCTTCCAAGGAGCAAGCGTCTTTTAATTTCATGGCTGCAGTCACCGTCTGCAGTGATCTTGGAGCCCAAGAAAATAAAATCTGTCGCTGCTTCCATTTCTTCCCCTTCTATTTGCCAGGAAGTGATGGGGCCAGATGCCATGATCTGGGTTTTTTTAATGTTGAGTTTCAAGCCAGCTTTTGCACTCTCCTCTTTCACCCTCATCAAGAGGCTCTTTAGTTCCTCTTCACTTTCTGCCATTAGGGTGGTATCGTCTGCATATCTGAGGTTGTTGATATTTTTCCCGGCAATCTTAACTCCGGCTTTCTGATTCATCCAGCCCGGCCTTTCTCATGATGTACTCTGCATATAAGTTAAATAAGCAGGGTGATAATATACAGCCTTGTCGTACTCCTTTCCCAATTTTGAACCAGTCGGTTGTTCCATGTCCGGTTCTAACTGTTGCTTCTTGACCCACATACAGGTTTCTCAGGAGACAGGTAAGGTGGTCTGGTACTCCCATCTCTTTAAGACTTTGCCACAGTTTGTTGTGATCCACACAATCAAAGGCTTTAGCATAGTCAATGAAGCAGAAGTAGATGTTTTTCTGGAACTCTCTTGCTTTTTCCATGATCCAGCGAATTTTGGCAATCTGATCTCTAGTTCCTCTGCCTCTTCGAAACCCAGCTTGCACTTCTGGTAGTTCTCGGTTCACATGCTGCTGAAGCCTAGCTTGTAGGATTTTGAGCATAACCTTGCTGGCATGTGAAATGAGCGCAATTGTACGGTAGTTTGAACATTCTTTGGCATTGCCTTTTTTTGGAATTGGAACGTAAACTGACCTTTTCCAATCCTGTGGCCACTGTTGAGTTTTCCAAATTTGTTGGCATATTGAGTGCAGCACTTTAACAGCATCATCTTTTAGGATTTTAAATAGCTCAGCTGGGATACTGTCTTCTCCGCTAGCTTTGTTGTTAGTAATGCTTCCTAAGGCCCACTTGACTTCACTCTCTAGGATGTCCGGTTCAAGGTCAGTGACCACACCATCGTATTTATCAGGGATATTAAGATCTTTCTTGTATAGTTCTTCTGTGTATTCTTGCCACCTCTTCTTAATCTCTTCTGCTTCTGTTAGGTCCCTGACTTTTTTGTCCTTTATCATGCCCATCTTTGCACAAAATGTTCCCTTGATATCTCCGATTTTCTTGAAGAGATCTCTAGTCTTCCCTATTCTATTGTTTCCTCGATTTCTTTGCATTGTTCATTTAAGAAGGCCTTCTTATCTCTCCTTGCTGTTCTCTGGAAATCTGCATTCAGTTGGTTATATCTTTCCCTTTCTCCGTTGCCTTTTGCTTCCCTTCTTTCCTCAGCTATTTGTAAAGCCTCATCAGTCAGCCACTTTGCTTTCTTGCATTTCTTTTTCTTTGGGATGGTTTTAGTTGCTGCCTCCTGTACAATGTTACGAACCTCCATCCATAGTTCTTCAGGCACTCTGTCTACCAGATCTAATCCTTTAAATCTATTCCTCACCTCCACTGTATATTCATAAGGGATACGATTTCGGTCATACCTGAGTGGTCTAGTGGTTTTCTCTACGTTCTTCAATTTAAGCCTAAATTTTGCGATAAGAAGCTCATGATCTGAGCCACAGTCAGCTCTAGGTCTTGTTTTTGCTGATTGTATAGAGCTTCTCCATCTTTGGCTGCAAAGTATATAATCAATCTGATTTCGGTATTGACCATCTGGTGATGTCCATGTGTAGAGTCGTCTCTTGTGTTGTTGGAAAAGAGTGTTTGCTATGACCAGCGTGTTCTCTTGACAAAACTCTATTAGCCTTTGCCCTGCTTCATTTTGTACTCCGAGGCCGAACTTGCCTGTTATTCCGGTTATTTTATGACTTCATACCTTAGCATTCCAGTCCCCTATGATGAAAAGGACATCTTTTTTTGGTGTTAGTTCTAGAAGGTGTTGTAGGTCTTCATAGAACCGGTCAACTTCAGCTTCTTTGGCATCAGTGGTTGGGGCATAGACTTGGATCACTGTGATGTTGAATGGTTTGCCTTGGATTCGAACTGAAAGCATTCTGTCGTTTTTGAGGTTGTACCCCAGTACTGTCTTTCCCACTCTTTTATTGACTATGAGAGCTACTCCATTTCTTCTAAGGGATTCTTGCCCACAGTAGTATATATAATGGTCTCCTGAATTAAATTTGCCCATTCCTGTCCATTTTAGTTCGCTGATTCCCAATATATCGATGTTCAATCTTGTCATCTCATGTTTGACCACATCCAGCTTACCTTGATTCATAGATCTTACATTCCAGGTTCCTATGCAATATTGTTCTTTACAGCATCGGACTTTCCTTCCACTTCCAGACACATCCACAACTGAGCATCCTTTCGGCTTTGGCCCAGCCGTTTCACACTTTCTGGAGCTACTCGGAATTGCCCTCCGCTCTTCCCCAGTAGCATTTTGGACACCTTCCGACCTGAGGGGCTCATCTTCCGGCGTCATATCTTTTAGCCTTTTGATACTGTCCATGGGTTTTCTTGGCAAGGATACTGGAGTGGTTTGCCATTCCCTCCTCTAGTGGACCACGTTTTGTCAGAACTCTCCATCATGACCTGTTCTTCTTGACCTGACTTCATTGAGTTACGCAAGCCCCTTCGCCATGACAAGGCAGTGATCCATGAAGGGGATTCTAGTGATAAGTAACTGTATTTTATTTCAAACTAAACCCACCCTGAAGTTACTACATAAAATATTAGGATGATAATTAGATTAAAGCAGATTGGCAAATGAAATTAATGTATTCATGTGTCATTAGATGTATAAATACTAAATGTTCTCTCTGTATTGCGCGGCCACCGTATACAGGGTTATTCTGAATTGCTTTGTATACTAATAAACTTATTTCTGACTCAGCCAATAAGAGGTTTCAGTTTTTTCCCAGCTTCGGAAATGAATGGGAAGATTTCACTTTCTAACACCACCAACAAATCTCTCCTGTTTCTGAGCCCTGAAGCTGTTCAGGAGAGACAGCAGGCACCTAGCCACTTACGAGCCCCGCATCTTAACAGAGCATAGGACTCCCCACACTTTTCAAACTTGCAACCAACACCTTTTCCCCAAAGACTTTCCTAAGCACCACACAAGTTTTTCCCATGACATTCATTAGTTTCCATCAATTCAACAGCAACAGGCTATACCCATTGTTTTCCTCATGTATTAATTAACAAAGGGAGGAAGAGGAGGAGATAGAATCCCAGGTTAAGGAGAAGACACACCCTTTCACCCAAGTCCCAACAAGCACAGCCCACTAGGGCATGTACACTCTTCAATTCCTCCCATGCAGCTGGGAAATCAGACAAACAACCCTGACCACAGAGGGGAGACCTTCTCACTTATACTCACGCAGCTTTTTAGGGTGGCAGAGAAGAGGTTCTTCAATGTGGCATGAAAACAACACTCACACACACTTCAAACAATGGAAAGGAAATGGCAGACAACAAACAGCCTCTATAAAACAGGAGGGCAACAAGATCCCTGTGAGGTTCTGGTCTTTTAAATCCTAGTAAAGTAACTTTCAATACAAGCCATAAAGGATATATGGAGTTCCTTATTGAGGTTAAGTACCATTCTCCACTTAAGTCAGGAATGGCTGTTTTCCCACCAGAGTTCTGAGTTAAAATCACTTCAGCCCTCATTGATTTCATGTCTCCCTCTGTTACAGTGTCTGCCCATTCAAAGTCTTTCTTCTGCACGTCTGCCTCTTTCTGGCTTTGTCAACATCGGCGCCGGCAGCTCATCTCTGTAGGAATCGCTTGCATTCTTTTCTCTAGGTGTGAATTGCTGCTTGATCTCTCTCCTGCAGGTCCACGCGTCTCCCCCTCCTCCATCGCTCGGGTCTGCCTGTCATTTCGCGCTGCCCGCTTCTCGCTCTCTACTTTCATACCGATCCATGTCAAGGTGGTGCATCCAGATGCATTTAACTATTGCCTCTAGTGCTCCATCCTTACATGCCGCCCTCCTGAAAGAATGACCTCCCTTCCTCCTTTTTAGAAAAGCTGAATTTGAAAAATAAAGCAAAAGAAAGTTAGTATATTTACAAGACACACAAGTTAGTTCTGTTCATTTGGGTTTTCCTGGGTATTTCTCGTGGAATCTCTGCACCAGTAGGGGGGACCGGATGTGTCTGCTGTCCACCCACTTGTGTGAGTTCGGGAAATGTTTCCATTGGACCAGGTACTGCAGCCCCCCCCCCCGCCCGTTGTCTTCGGGCATCCAAGATGGATTGGACCTCATAGTGTTGCTTTCCTTCAATCATTGTGGGGGCCAGGGGAGGAACATCGGGGTGCTAGCGTTCTGAGTCTCGGACAGGATTTAGTAAGCTGCAGTGGAAGACAGGATGAATTTTTCTCAAGTGTTTGGGTAGTTGCAGTTGCACGGTTATGTCATTGATAATCTTAGAGATCGGGAACGGGCCTACATACTTGGGTCCTAGTTTCTTCGAGGGTTGGGTTGATTTCAAATACTTTGTGGACAAATAAACTTTGTCCCCCACCCTCATAGGCCATTCCAGGGCTCTTTTCTGATCAGCGTACTTTTTGTAGTCTGCTTTTGCTTCCTCTAATGCTTTTTCAATCACCGGCCAGCTGTCTGTCATTTGTTTGATCCACTCGTCCAAGGAGGGGATCTTAGACTGTTCCTTTGGTAATTCTGGGATTGCTACAAAATCTTGCCCATTTGCTACTTGGAAGCACATGTCTGTGCTTTGATGTATCGCATTGTTGTACGCCACTTCTGCAAAGGGTAGCAAGTCTACCCAATCATCTTGTTGATAGCTGATGTAGCATTGTAGGTATTGTTCCAATATCTGGTTCCATCGTCCACTCGCCCTGTCTGTCTCCGGATGATGGGCGGAGCTTAAGCCTTGTTCTACTCCTATTAACTACAAAAACTTTCCAAAACTTAGAGGTGAACTGAACCCCGTGGTTGCTGATGACCCTTTCTGGGGCTCCGTGTAGGTGGTAAACGTGTTGTATAAACATCTTGGCTAGTTGTCCAGTAGTGGGCAGACTAGCAAATGGAATAAAATTGGCCACCAGAATTGTTACCTTGTTAAGTGTAAAGTTTTTACAAAGCTGAAGTGGCTGGCTGATTTAGCATCATCTTGTAGTGCGGACTGTAGGTGGCTTTGTAAGTCACCTTCTACATTTGCTGCTGCAGCGGCTTTCTGTTTGCGAGTGGCCACTGCCATCCCAAATTGAGAACGGGAGATGATTGAGTCTACTACTTCTTCCCTCTGGCTGTTGTGCTGAGGTAACTGACAACGCGTCAGCTAAAAAGTTCTTCCCTCCCGGTATGTATTTGAGGGTGAAATCGAACCTTCTGAAGAATTTCGCCCACCTGACTTGCTTAGAGTTCAATTTTCTCAGGGATTTTAGGGATTCTAGGTTTTTGTGGCTCCAGCAAAGGAGATCGTTACCTTGTCGTGGTGCTGGAGCTTGAGCACCTCAATGAAACCATGAGCTAAACCGTGAAGGGACACCCAAGACGGGAAGGTCGTGGCAGAGAGGTCAGACTAAATACGATCCCTGGGGAAGGTAATGGCAACCCACCCCAGTATTCTTGCCATGAAAACTAAATGGATCAGTACAACCAAAGATATGTCGGTATACCATCAGAAGATGGGACTCCCAGGTCGGAAGATGGTCAAAATGCTACTGGGGAGGAACAGAGGATACGTTCAACTAGCCCCAGATGTGATGACGCAGCTAGCTCAAAGCCGAAAGGACGGCTAGCGGCCGACGGTGCTGGTGGTGAACGACGAATCCGATGTTCTAAAGATCAACACACCATAGGAACCTGGAATGTAAGATCTATGAGCCAGGGCAAATTGGATGTGGTTATTGGTGAGATGTCAAGATTAAATATAGACATTTTAGGTGTCAGTGAACTGAAATGGACTGGGATGGGCCACTTCACATCAGATGACCACCAGATCTACTACTGTGGACAAGAGGACCACAGAAGAAATGGAATAGCCTTCATAATTAATAATAAAGTGGCTAAAGCAGTGCTTGGATACAATCCAAAAAACGATAGAATTATCTCAATTCGAATTCAGGGTAAGCCATTTAACATCACAGTGATCCAAATATACGCCCCAACCACAGATGCTGAAGAAGCAGAAGTAGATCAGTTCTATGAGGATCTGCAGCACCTACTGGATAATACACCAAAAAGAGATGTTATTTTCATTACAGGAGACTGGAATGCTAAGGTGGGTAGTCAGACGACACATGGAATTACAGGAAAGCATGGTCTGGGAGAACAAAATGAAGCAGGACATAGGCTGATAGAATTTTGCCAAGACAACTCACTGTGCATAACAAACACTCTTCCAACAACCTAAAAGGCGACTTTATACATGGACTTCACCAGATGGTCGACACCGAAATCAGATTGACTACATCCTTTGCAGCCAAAGGTGGCGGACATCTATACAGTCGGTAAAAACAAGACCTGGAGCTGACTGTAGTTCAGATCACGAACTTCTTATTGCAAAATTTAGAATCAGACTAAAGAGAATAGGGAAGACCCACAGATCAGTTAGATATGAGCTCACTAATATTCCTAATGAATATGCAGTGGAGGTGAAGAATAGATTTAAGGGACTAGATTTAGTAGATAGGGTCCCAGAAGAACTATGGACAGAAGTTCGCAACATTGTTCAGGAGGCGGCAACAAAAAACGTCCCAAAGAAAAAACCAAGAAGGCAAGATGGCTGTCTGCTGAAACACTGGAAGTAGCCCAAGAAAGAAGGAAAGCAAAAGGCAACAGTGATAGGGGGAGATATGCCCAATTAAATGCAAAATTCCAGAGGTTAGCCAGAAGAGATAAGGAATTATTTTTAAACAAGCAATGTGCGGAAGTGGAAGAAGACAATAGAATAGGAAGGACAAGAGACCTCTTCCAGAAAATTAGAAACATCGGAGGTAAATTCCAGGCAAAAATGGGTATGATCAAAAACAAAGATGGTAAGGACCTAACAGAAGCAGAAGAGATCAAGAAAAGGTGGCAAGAATATACGGAAGATCTGTATAGGAAGGATAATAATATTGGAGATAGCTTTGACGGTGTGGTCAGTGAGTTAGAGCCAGACATCCTGAAGAGTGAGGTTGAATGGGCCTTAAGAAGCATTGCTAATAACAAGGCAGCAGGAGATGATGGTATCCCAGCTGAACTGTTCAAAATCTTGCAAGATGATGCTGTCAAGGTGATGCATGCCATATGCCAGCAAATTTGGAAAACACAAGAATGGCCATCAGATTGGAAAAAATCAACTTATATCCCCATACCAAAAAAGGGAAGCACTAAAGAATGTTCAAACTATCGAACAGTGGCACTTATTTCACATGCCAGTAAGGTAATGCTCAAGAGCTTGCAAGGTAGACTCCAGCAATTCATGGAGCGAGAATTGCCAGATGTACAAGCTGGGTTTAGAAAAGGCAGAGGAACTAGAGACCAAATTGCCAATATCCGCTGGATAATGGAGAAAGCCAGGGAATTTCAGAAAAACATCTATTTCTGTTTTATTGACTATTCTAAAGCCTTTGACTGTGTGGATCATAACAAATTGTGGCAAGTTCTTGGTGGTATGGGGAAACCAAGTCATCTTGTCTGCCTCCTGAGGAATCTGTATAACGACCAAGTAGCAACGGTAAGAACAGAGCATGGAACAACGGACTGGTTTAATATTGGGAAAGGAGTACGGCAGGGTTGTATACTCTCACCCTACCTATTCAACCTGTATGCAGAACACATCATGCGACATGCTGGGCTTGAGGAATCCAAGGCTGGAGTTAAAATCGCTGGAAGAAACATTAACAATCTCAGATATGCAGATGATACCACTTTGATGGCTGAAAGCGAGGAGGAGCTGAGGAGCCTTATGACGAAGGTGAAAGAAGAAAGTGCAAAAGCTGGGTTGCAGTTAAACCTCAAAAAAACCAAGATTATGGCAACGAGCGTGATTGATGACTGGCAAATAGAGGGAGAAAAAGTGGAGGCAGTGACAGACTTTGTATTTCTAGGTGCAAAGATTACTGCAGACGCTGACTGCAGCCAGGAAATCAGAAGACGTCTACTTCTTGGGAGGAGAGCAATGGCAAATCTTGATAAAATAGTTAAGAGCAGAGACCTCACACTTACAACAAAGGTCCGCATAGTTAAAGCAATGGTATTCCCTGTAGTAACCTATGGCTGCGAGAGCTGGACCATAAGGAAGGCTGAGCGAAGGAAGATAGATGCTTTTGAACTGTGGTGTTGGAGGAAAATTCTGAGAGTGCCTTGGACTGCAAGAAGATCAAACCAGTCCATACTCCAGGAAATCAAGCCAGACTGCTCACTTGAGGGAATGATATTAAAGGCAAAACTGAAGTACTTTGGCCACATAATGAGAAGACAGGATACCCTGGAGAAGAAGCTGATGCTAGGGAAAGTGGAAGGCAAAAGGAAGAGGGGCCGACCAAGGGCAAGATGGATGGATGATATTTTGGAGGTGACTGCCTCAACCATGGGGGAGCTGGGGATGGTGATGGCCGACAGGAAGCTCTGGTGTGGGCTGGTCCATGAAGTCACGAAGAGTCAGAAACGACTGAACGAATAAACAACAACAAGGTTCTTGTGGTTGGTCCAGACTTCGAATGGGTGTGGGGCTCCTTCTAGTAGGTGTTGCCAGGTTACTAGCGCCCACCGCACTGCGAATGCCTCCTTTTCCCATACGTTCCAACGTCTCTCTGCGTCTGTGAATTTGCGGGAGAGGTAGGCACACAGTCCCAACTCTCCCATTTCATTATTTTGTAATAAGATTTTATTTATTTTTATCTTTTAAATTATAATTCAAATTTTGCCACCACCCATATCCCCCAGAAAGGTGGTGCTTATTGCTATGTCAGATGCGCCTATTGCCACGTCAGATGTTTCTGCTTGGATGACTAGGGGCTTTGTTGGGTCGGGGTGTCAATACAGGTTCTGATGTGAACAGTCTCTTTAGGTGGTCAAATGCCTCCTGGCACTCCTCCGTCCAAGTCAGTACAATCCCCGGCTTCTTTGCTGCCTTAGGGTCTCTTTTGCCTTTGGTCTTTAGTGAGTCAGTGGGGGGTAAGGCTATTTGTGCAAAGTTGGGGATGAACTGGCGGTAAAAATTCATGAATCCCAGGAAGCTCTGTAATTGTCTCCTAGTCCTTGGGAGTTCCCAAGCTACTACGTCTGCCACTTTTTCTGGGCCCATTTCAATTCCTTTACTGGAAATCTGATACCCCAAATAATCCAATTGTTCCTTGTGGAACTCGCATTTTGGCAGCTTAGCATATAGCTGATTTTTCAACAGTCTCGTTAAGACTTCCCTCAACAGTGCCACATGCTCCTCTATTGTCTCGGTATAGATCAGAATATCGTCTAGATAGACTAACACCCCTCAGTACAAAAACTCATGTAGAATTTCATTTATTAGGTGCATAAATACCCCTGGGGCCCCTTGGAGCCTGAAGGGCATCACTAAATATTCAAAAGAACCCAGTTGACAATTGAAAGCAGTCTTCCATTCATCCCCTTCTCGAACTCGGACCCGGAAATACGTTTCTCTCAGGTCTAGTTTTGTGAAAATTTTCCCTTTTTATAGACAAGCCAACATGTCTTTCATTAGGGGGGGGGTACTTGTTCGAGGTGCAGACTGCGTTCAAGCCCCAATAATCAGTACATAATCGTAGTGACCCATCTTTTCCTTTTTTTTAAAATATATTTTATTGAATTTTAAGTATACATAGATAAAAGTTGAAAAGGAAAAAGAAATACAAATACAAATCAAAGAAAGAAAAGAAAAAGTGTAGTAAAGTAAATAGAAAAAGAGAAAGATGAAACATTGAAATTAGTCAACTTCCGATTTATCTCTGGTCTTAGTAATTTAAAAATTAATCTCTTTCATGCTAGGACTATATATAACATTGTAAAACATTTCCTGTCTAATATATCAATTTATATATGTTTTAATCTTCAAAACCCCATATAAGCTTTGCCCCTCCTGCATTTTGCAAATAGTCCGTTAATGGTTTCCATTCTTTAAGAAAGTAATAATTTGTATTTTCTTTTAATAAACATGTCAATTTATCATTTTCTGCCATGTCCATTACTTTTAACATCCAGTCCTGTATCGTAGGTATAATCTGATTTTTCCAATTTTGTGCATATACAAGTCTTGCTGCTGTAACCATATATTGCATAATTCTTGTAAATTTCTTTCCTATTTGTTCTTCTAATATTCCCAATAGAAATAGTTCAGGTTTAAATGGAACTCGAATTTGTAGAATATTTTGCATCAATGAGTATATTTGAGTCCAAAACTTCTTTGCAATCTCACACGTCCACCACATATGGTAAAATGACCCCTCTTTTTTTTTTTACATTTCCAACACAAGTTGGAAACATTTCCATACATTTTAGCTAGCTTTTGTGGGGTCATATACCATCTGTACATCATCTTATAGAAATTTTCCTTCAAATTATAACACAAAGTAAATTTTAATCCTTTAATCCGCATATCTTCCCATTGTTGTATTTGAATATTATGACCAATATTTTTTGCCCATTTGATCATGCAGTCTTTAACTTGTTCCTCTACCATTTCACCTTTTAACAATAATTTATACATTTTAGCAGTTAAATGGTCATCTGTCTCACATAGTTGTATCTCAAATTCCGATTTAGTTTGTTCAAATTCAAGTTCTTTTTTGTCTGATTTAAATTTTTCTACCAGTTGCATATATGAAAGCCATTGAAAAGTATATCCTTCTGAGGCCAGTTCTTCTTTTGATTTAGTTTTATATTGTCCTTGTTCTTTTTTTAAAAAGTCTTTGTAAGTCAGCCATTTATCTTTAACTCTTACTTCTGTTCTATGAAATGCTTCTTGTGTGGAAATCCATAAAGGTCTTTTATAACATAAAGTTAGTTTATATTTATTCCAAATTCTTAGCAAAGATCTTCTGATATAATGGTTTTTAAAGTCCACATTAACTTTCACTTTATCATACCACAAAATATCCATGCCATCCGTATCTTAATTCATGACCGTCCAAATTCAATAGTTTTTCATTTTTCAAAACTATCCACTCTTTAATCCACACCAAACAACAAGCAGCATAATATAATTTCAGATCTGGTAGACCCAGTCCGCCTCTTTCCTTTGAATCTTGTAAGACTTTATATTTTATTCTTGGTTTTTTTCCTTGCCAGATAAACTTAGAAATATCTCGCTGCCATTGTTTAAAAGGTTCTTCTGATGCCAATATAGGTAATGTTTGAAAAAGATATAAAATTCTTGGCAAAATATTCATTTTAATTGCTGAAATTCTACCTAATAATGATAATTGTAATTTTTCCCATTGATCCAAATCTTTTTTAATATCTATCCAAAGCGGAATATAATTATTCTTAAACAATTTAACATTTTTAGTTGTTAAATATACTCCCAAATATTTTACTTTTTCTTCCATTGAATATCCTGTTATTTCTTTCAATTTCTCTTGTTGATGATAGTCCATGTTTTTAGTCAAAACTTTTGTTTTCTGTAAATTCACTTTAAACCCTGCTAACAATCCAAAGTCTTTCAATTTCTGAATCAATTCAATTCCATCTAGTGGATTCTCCAAAGTAAAGACTAAGTCGTCAGCAAAGGCTCTTAATTTATAAATTTCTTTTTTAACCTTAATACCATGGATACCTTCATCTTGTCTAACATCTCTCAATAAAACCTCTAATACCAATATAAACAAAAGTGGAGATAATGGACAACCTTGTCTTGTACCTTTTTGGATTTCACATGGTTTGCTAAATTCTCCGTTGACAATTATTTTTGCAAATTGGGGAGTATATATTGATCTAATCCATTTAATAAAATTTCCTCCAAAATTCACATTTTCTAATACTTTAAACATAAAAGGCCAATTTAAATTATCAAAAGCTTTTTCAGCATCTATAAATATCAAAACAGCTTGTTTTTCATAATGTTGTTCCAGATATTCCAATATATCTAATATATTTCGGACATTGTCATGAATCTGTCTCTTAGGCAGAAATCCTACTTGATCTTGATGGATAAAGTTTTTAAGAATTTTTTTCATTCTTTCTGCCAATATACACTGCTCAAAAAAATAAAGGGAACACTGAAACAACACAATGTAAGTCCAAGTCAATCACACTTCTGTGAAATCAAACTGTCCACTTAGGTAGCAACACTGATTGACAATCAATTTCACATGCTGTTGTGCACATGGAATAGACAACAGGCGGAAAGCATAGGCAGTTAGCAAGACATCCCCAATAAAGGAGTGGATCTGCAGGTGGTGACCACAGACCACTTCTCAGTTCCTATGCTTTCTGGCTGATGGTTTGGTCACTTTTGAATGCTGGTGGTGCTTCCACTCTAGTGGTAGCATGAGACGGGGTCTACAACCCACACAAGTGGCTCAGGTGGTGCAGCTCGTCCAGGATGGCACATCAATGCGAGCTGTGGCAAAAAGGTTTGCTGTGTCTGTCAGCGTAGTGTCCAGAGCATGGAGGCGCTACCAGGAGACAGGTCAGTACATCAGGAGATGTGGAGGAGGCCGTAGGAGGGCAACAACCCAGCAGCAGGACCGCTACCTCCGCCTTTGTGCAAGGAGGGACAGGAGGAGCACTGCCAGAGCCCTGCAAAATGACCTCCAGTGAGCCACAAATGTGTGTGTGGCTGCTCAAACGGTCAGAAACAGACTCCATGAGGGTGGTATGAGGGCCCGACGTCCACAGGTGGGGGTTGTGTTTACAGCCCAACACCGTGCAGGACGTTTGGCATTTGCCAGAGAACACAAGATTGGCAACTTCGCCACTGGCGCCCTGTGCTCTTCACAGATGAAAGCAGGTTCACACTGAGCACATGTGACAGACGTGACAGGGTCTGGAGACGCCGTGGAGAACGTTCTGCTGCCTGCAACATCCTCCAGCATGACCGGTTTGGCAGTGGGTCAGTAATGGTGTGGGGTGGCATTTCTTTGGGGGCCGCACAGCCCTCCATGTGCTCGCCAGAGGTAGCCTGACTGCCATTAGGTACCGAGATGAGATCCTCAGACTCCTTGTGAGACCATATGCTGGTGCGGTTGGCCCTGGGTTCCTCCTAATGCAAGACAATGCTAGACCTCATGTGGCTGGAGTGTGCCAGCAGTTCCTGCAAGACAAAGGCATTGATGCTATGGACTGGCCCGCCCGTTCCCCAGACCTGAATCCAACTGAGCACATCTGGGACATCATGTCTCGCTCCATCCACCAACGCCACGTTGCACCACAGACTGTCCAGGAGTTGGAGGATACTTTAGTCCAGGTGTGGGAGGAGATCCCTCAGGAGACCATCCGCCACCTCATCAGGAGCATGCCCAGGCACTGTAGGGAGGTCATACAGGCACGTGGAGGCCACACACACTACTGAGCCTCATTTTGACTTGTTTTAAGGACATTACATCAACGTTGGATCAGCCTGTAGTGTTCTTTTCCACTTTAATTTTTGAGTGTAACTCCACATCCAGACCTCCAGGGGTTGCTTACATTTGATTTCCATTGCTTTTTGTGTGATTTTGTTGTCAGCACATTCAACTATGTAATGAACAAAGTAATTAATACGAATATTTCATTCATTCAGATCTAGGATGTCTTATTTCAGTGTTCCCTTTATTTTTTTGAGCAGCTTAGTTGTAAAAATCTTATAATCATTATTCAGTAAAGATATTGGTTATAATTCTTAGTTAAAGTCAAGTCTTGTTGTTCTTTAGGGATCAATGTTATATGTACTTTCCAAGTCTCTGGCATTGTTCCTGTTTCCAAAATCGAATTCATAGTCTTCTGTAAAGGTAAACATAATTCATCTTCAAAACATTTATAATAAGCTGCTGACAGGCCATCCGGTCCTGGTGCTTTTCCACTACTAATTTTCTTGAAAGACTTTACCATTTCCTCTGTTGTTATAGGATTATTAAGCATTAATCTTTGTTGGTCATCAAGAACAGTTAATTTCTGTTTACTCAGATATTCTTCAATGTCCATCAAATTGACTTCTTGTTTTTTATATAGTTTTGAATAATAATCATAAAAAGCTTCTTGTATATCTATATTATTCACCATAACTTTTCCTTCATGTTGTATTTTGGAAATTAAATTTTTTTGTCTTTGTTTCCGTAATTTATAAGCCAACCATCTACCTGGTTTATTAGCATGTTCAAAATATTTTTGCTTTGTAAATTTCATTTGAGTCTCTATCTCTTGTGTCAATATCATCGATATCTGTTTTTGTACAAATTTAATTTGAGTAAGCAAAATATCATCCATTGGCTTATCTCTTAAACATATCTCTTTATTTTTTATTTCATCTAAAATCAGTTGAATTCTCTCTTGTTTCTTTCTCCTTATTTGAGCATTATATTGAATAAAGTAACCCCTCATATATGCTTTACTGGCATCCCATACAATCTGAGTATTGGTGCCTTTGTTTGAATTCAGTTGGAAATATTCCCTTAACTTTTTTTTGCATGCCTCAACTATATCATTTTTCCGAAATATTGACTCATTTAATCTCCATCTAAATACATTCCTTTTTCCTTTAACAGTCAACATTACTGGATTAAGATCTGAAAGAGTCTTAGGTAATATTTCAACTTTACTAATATCCATCATTAGGCTTTTAGATATCAAAATCATATCTATTCTAGAATGTGATTTAAATCTTTCTGAATAATAGGTATATTCTCTAGAAGTCCCATTCATAAGTCTCCATATATCTTGTAAGTCCAACATCTCTTTTAAGTCAAAAAATGTTTGTGGCAATTTTCCCTGTGTACTCTTCACTTCTTTTTGTGATTGTTTATCCATCTTAGGGTAGATTACTCCATTCCAATCACCCATAAAACACCAATTTTCATAGGTTTGGTCCAAAAGTTTGTCCATCAAATTTTTATAAAATACTCCTTTATCCATATTCGGTGCATAAAGTCCAACAACCAATGTTTTAGTTCCTTGTATGTTTATTTCAACTGCAACATAATGTCCTTCGTCATCCGTTAATATCAATTTTGGATTTAACTTTGGTTGTATATACAAAACTACCCCCTTCGTTTTTTTATTTCCAGCTGAAATAAATTCTACTCCAAGTTGTTTTGAATCAGGTATTTAGTGTCTTTTTTTTGCAAATATGAGTTTCTTGTAAGCAAATTACATCCAATTTCAGTTTTTTCAAAAAATGAAAGATCTTCCTTCTTTTCTGTGGAGCATTATTTCCATTAATATTCCATGTCAGATATTTATAATCCATAATTGTTTTGGTGATTAGAGTCCCTTTTTCAAGTCCAGACCTGCAGCTCCCATCTCAGATAAATCTTCTTTCTTCTTCTTGTCTTTAGATGTCGCTCCTCCCTCTTCCAAGTCTTCGGTTGGCACACCCATTTCTGTCTTGTATTTTTCTAAAAATGCTTTTGCTTTTAAAATGGAAGTTATTCTGAACTTCTGCCCTTTGAACATAAAAGATACACCTTCTAATTTTTCCCATCTAAATGCAATATTATGTTGTTTTAATTTGTCTGTAAGGAAGGAGTACTCTCTTCTTTTCCTTAATATTCTCAAATGTATTTCTTTTAATATAATTATTTCTTTCCCTTCTATATTTAATCTATTATTGTAATGTTTCTTCAAAATTTGTTCTTTTACCACTTTTCTCACAAAATATATTAATATATCTCTAGGTACTTTATTTTCTCTTGCATATCGTGAGTTCACTCTAAAAATTTTATCTATTTCCAAATTTAAATCTTGTTCTTTTATCTCTAAAAATTTAGCCAATTCAGTTATAATCCTTTCTCTTACATCTTCATTTGCTTGCTCAGGAACTGCTCTCAGTCTCAAAATATGTTCCTTCTCTCTCATTTCCGCTAATGCTGTGATGTCTAAATTGTGTTCAATTTCTTTGATAACATATTCTGATTTAATCTCTAATTTTTGCATCTGACCTTGTGTATCTTGTAAGTTCTCCTGACAGAGAGTTCACAACTTCCTTAACAGTTTGTATTTCTCTTTTAAACTCATGCTTTATCTCCTGGGTAATTTCCTTTTTCATATCTTCCATCTTTTTGTCTATCTTCTTATCTAAGGATGCAATTTGTTCTTCCATCTGCTTATTTTGCTGGCCCAAATTGGCTGATGAATCTTCCACTTTCTTGTTTAATGCTGCAATTGCTTCAAGGATTTTTTTCATTTCCGATAGTGGAGTTTTCGTTGTTGGAGCAGATGTCGCAGGTTCAGTAGATGCTCTCCCAGCCTCTTTTTCCTTATCTCTATCTCTCCTCTTCAGTACCACAGATGCCATGGTGTAGATAGTTTTCCTGTAAAAGAAAAAAAAAAGAGGAGAAGGGGAAAAAAAAGGAGAGGGGAGAGAAAATAAAAAAATAAAAAAGGCAGTAGTTACAGCGAAAAAGGAACTTTTTTAAAAAAAAAATTCCAAAAAGTAAAAACAATCCTTTAAAAATAATTGTCTTCAAAGTTCATTTGTAATCCATTAGGTAAATAAGTCTATATAATCTCAAAAGCAAAAAGTAAAGCAACAGATGGCAGCTTCCGAGGGGACTATAGTGGGGGGGCACTATAGTCAAAACAGTCCTAGATAAAGTAAACAGTTCCAAGGTTTCCCACGTCCACTAGTACTCTTCAATCCAGCCAAAAGTAACTGAAGTAAAAAAAAGTTATAGTAGAATTATTTGCAATATATAAAAAGAAAAAAGAAAGCAATAATAATCCAAATCACTTCTTCTCCCAAATTACCTATTAAAAAGTCCAGTTCTATATAATAAGTCCAAACAGAATATAAAAATTTAAAACAAGGCTTGTAAAAGGAAAAGAGAATTTCCCCCCCCAGCAATATTCACCAAAGAAAAATAGAAGGCAGAGTATAAATTATTCCATATAAAAACAAAGTCCAAATAAAATATTTCCAAAATAAAAATGTATATAATAGCCAATAAGTAGAAACTTTAAATCCAAGTAAAAGTAAAAGTAATAGGCAAATCACTTTCCTTCATGGCAAAGTCAATTAACTTTTCCTTCCCACCTTTTGACAGTCTTTGACAGGAAAGAAAAAACCACTACTAGCAGTTATTTAACAAGCCCAGAGATAAATCTTAGAGCTTAATAAGGATACCATGGCTTGTCCTGCTTGTGTTAGTGGAGGTGTTGTTCTCTCCTTGATTGGGCTGTTGTTTGCTGCTTGGTTGATTGACTGAGTTAATAGTTCCTTGATTAGGGTATATTGTGCTGTTTGATTGTTCCTCTGGTGCTAATCCTGGTGTTGTTATTTGCATATCTGTGTGATGATTGCTGGCAAGGAGGTCTTCTCATCTTCTGGCTTTTCTATTGTCTCTTATGAATGGTATGTAAATGTTGTTTACCTCTATGTGTCTGTTGATGGCTGCTTTGTCTGAGTGCCAAGCTTCCAGGAATTCTCTAGCGTTTTTGGATTTGGTTTGTTTTAAGATGCTCACAGTTTCCCAGCTGAAAGTGTGGTTGAGTCTGTCCATGTGTTGTGAGATTAAGGAGTTTTCATCATGTATTCTGACTGCTAGTTGGTGTTCGTGGATGCGCTCTGCTAGTCTTCTGCCCGTCTGTCCTACATAGTGGCTGCTACAGTCCTTACACTGTATGTTGTAGATAACTCCTGTTTTTTCTTCTTGGGCTACTGGGTCTTTTGGGTTACTTAAGATTTTCTGAAGGGTTTTGGTTGGTTTATGTGTTACGGTGATGCCATGTGGTTGTAACAGTCTATTAGTAGTTTTTGAGATGTTTCTGATGTATGGCAGTGTAATCCTTTTCATAGCGGAGCAAGCGAATGTATTGCCAATGATAGAAAGATGTTTAAAAGGTTTATGCAGGCTGAACGGGACCATGTTAGCCTGGCAAATGGAAGTTTTGCATCTGTTACTGGCAGAGGGTTTGTGTTTGTACCAAGTTTGAATATTGAATTATCTATGCTATGTGTACCAGACCTAGAGTACAATATCCTAAGTGTTTCTCAGTTGGATAAACAGGGATATGATATAAGGTTTGGGAAGGGTGAATGCATTGTTATGCAAAATAATCATGTCTGTGGTTACAGAACAGTTTATATGAGATGAAACCCAAGACCCATGATGCAACCCATGATGTAGCAATGATCAACAAACCAACCCATGATTCATGTGAACATTTATGGCATAGATGGTTGGGGCATCCAAGTTTCAAAGTGGTTGAAAAGATGTCTGAAGCAAGTTCTGGAATGGATTTGAAACCATGCCAAGCTTATCTGGATTGCATGGCATGTAAGGTTGCAAAGTCAAAGGTGTATCCTGTAAGCAAATTTAGTGATAGAAAGTCACATAAATGTTTTGAATTGGTTCACGCTGACCTAATTGGCCCATTACCAGCCACATGTGGTGCTACAGTAAATATGTTTTAGTAATTGTGGATGATTTCACCAGATTTGGGTTCTGTTACCTATTGAAAGCTAAAAGCCAAACATTTGATAAGTTCAGAAATTGGGTGCAGTTTGTGGAATGTAGATATAGCACAAAGGTGTGTAGTTTGCAGACTGACTGGGGAACTGAGTTTATGAGTGGCAGTTTTCAGCAATGGCTCAGTAGGAGGGGCATTGCGCACAGGAGAACCAATCCGCATAGTTCAGCTGAGAATGGCGTGGCGGAACGAAGAAATTTAGCATTACAGACAGTAAAGGATTCACTGTTAGTGACTCAGGGTTATCTAGTGGATACTGGGCAGAGGCTATACTGACTGCTAATTATTTAATTAACAGGTTGTGGAGTGTGTCTGTAAATCAAACACCATATTATACTTTGTATGGCAAGAAGCCATCATTAGCTCATTTGAAGGTGTTTGGGTGCACTGCCTATGTTCACGTGCATAAGGAAGTACATAGGAAAGGGCAGGCGAAAGCACAGAAAATGGTTTTTGTGGGGCATGAGCCAGGAACCAAGGGATATAGGTTCACTGATGGCAGAAGACTTTTTATTTCTAGATCAGCAAGTTTCAGCGAGCATAGCAATTGGCAATATGTTGATGAAGGTTCTCAGTCATCCAGGTGGAATTGTCTGTAGCTTGAATCATGTCAACTGGATTTCTATTTTCTCAGTGGAAACATTTCGCTCCTTATCCAAGAAGCTTCTTCAGTCTGAGCAAAGTTTGTAAGGGAATCCTTAAATATGTTTCTAGGGTGGCTGTGTGACCTTGCACCTGTGGCTAGGTCATGGTTATTTTGAGATGTTTATTTCTAAGTCCCTTTATCATCCAAAGGAGGATCATTAAGATTACCTTGCTGTTGTTGAGATTGCGAAATGGTGTTAATCTTCCTAGGCACGGAAGACAAAGCAGGAAGGAAAATAGGGGAAAGATTGTGCCTGAGGCCCCCACCTCTATTCAAAGAAGGATTTTCCAAGTTGGCATAAATGGATTCCTTAACCCCTCTTTCAAACCACTTATCTTCCCTGTCTAAAATGTGAACATTAGTGTCCTCAAATGAGTGTCCTTTTTCCTTTAGATGAAGGTAAACTGCTGACTCTGGTCCTGTGGTGTTGCTCCTCCTGTGTTGGGCCATCCTCCTGTACAAAGGTTGTTTGGTTTCTCCAATGTAGAGCTCAGAGCACACCTCACTGCACTGGATTGCATACACTACATTGCTTTTCTTTCTTTGAATATGATTTTAGAGGAGGGGGCAGACCTGGCATGTATCACTGAAACCTGGCTGGGCCCGGAAGGAGGTGTTCCTCTTTCTGAGATATGTCCAGCTGGGTTTCGGGTCTGGCACCAGGCGAGACTTCAGGGGAGGGGAGGAGGGGTGGCTGTTGTCATCCGGGAGTCTCTAGCGGCCATCAGGGGCCATGCTCCACAAGTGACCGGTTGTGAGACCTTGTTTTTCAAGTTGGGTTCTCATGAACAGTTGGGAGTGTTGCAACTGTACCAGCCTCCCTGCTGCGTAGCAACCTCCCTGCCTGAGCTGCTGGAGGCCATCTCGGGACTGGCGGTTGAGTTCCCTAGGCTTATGGTTTTGGGGGACTTCAACCTGCCCTCCCTGGGGCGAACCTCAGAAGCAACTCGGGAGTTCATGGCCACCATGGTGATCATGGGCCTGTTCCAGATCATCCAGAACCTGACACGAGACAGCGGCCTCACTCCGGATTTGTTTTCTTGTCAGAGCAGTGGCAAGGTGATCTGAGGGGAGAGTTACATCTTTCCCCTTTGTCATGGTCAGATCATGCCCTGGTGAACTTGAGATTCAAGTTCAAGGAGGCGGGACCTATTCAATTGGTTTGCCCCGGTTACATATGGACCTGATAGGCTTCCAGAGGGAGCTGGGTTATACCTGAGGATCTGCTGCACGGTCCAGTGGAGGCTCTGGCTGCCACCTGGAATAGAGAGGTGGCCGGGGCCTTGGACAGGATCGCGCCTGTGTGGCCTCTCTTGTCCAGTCGAACCCAATACTCCCCCTGGTTCACGGAGGAGCTGATGGTTCTGAAGAGGATTAAAAGATGCCTAGAGTGCTGCTGGAGGAAGACAAAGACTGAATCCGACCGAACACAAGCTAGATCTGCTATTAAGGCCTACTTTGTGGTGGTAAGAGTGGCGAAATGTCAATATTTCTTTGCTCTTATTGCATCCACGGAATGCCGCCTGGCAGCCCTGTTTAAGATTACCCAATCCCTTTTAGGGAAAGGGGAGTCTGTAATCCATCTGCAGGGCCACGCTGAGGAAAGTTCTGAGCATTTGCTGGATAAAATCGCTCGGATCTGCTCCAAGTTAGACTCCGAGCATGAGACAGAGTCTGGGGAGATACCCAAGGAATGTACTTACCTTGTTATCTGGGAACAGTTTGACCCTGTTGGACCTGAGGAAGTGGACAGAGTCCTCCGGACTGTAAACGCCACCACCTGCCAATCAGATCCATGCCCCTCCTGGCTGGTGAAAGCAGCTCAGGAGGTGACTGTCAGGGTTCATGTCTATGAATCCTGCCATTAGAATTTATAATAGCTTAGTGCTTGTATAGTAGTTGGGAGGGGGAATGACAGTTGAGTGTTATGTCTGCTGCTGGAAGCTAGAGACAGCTCGGCCAAGGTCACGCACCTGCAACGGAGAGGAGATGGGACCGTTTGCTCCATGAGATCATCGCTGGTGAATTGGCGCGCAAAGGGAAGGGTTAAGAGAGCATAGTTTGGCGGGAATCAGTATTCAAGTCTTTAGGAGTGCTTCAATGAACATGTATCCTAAATAAAGCTTTATCTGCATTTCAATGAATTGCATGGAGAAGTGTTTATTGGGACATTGTTGTTGAGATCATCACAGAAAGACTTGAATCTACAATCCAGTCGGTTTATCCTGAGGTTACAAGTGATAACTTCATTTAGTGCCTCCTGAGTGAGAATCGGCTTGTCCAAGCAACTTCAGCATGGAAGAATCTATGGAATGTTTCCAGACGGAGGAAGGGGAGCAACCAGGCCCCTCTTCAGGTTGGGAAGCGAATTCCAAGGACGGGAAGAGTGCGGCTGCTGAACCCGAAGCAGCTAAGAAAAAAGCCTCTAAGAAGGTGTCTCGACGAAGTGGAGTAGAGACTACCGAAATAGCCATGGCACGCACCCCTCGAGTGGGAGCGGAATGGTCCGTGGGAATTGGAGGCGGCCTCCGGGCTGGGAAGGGAAAACGCACGGCTAAACCCAGAGTGACCCAGTCACAGAGGATGGCTTCACTGGAAGCAAAGACTGCACGTATTGATTTTGAAATGGAGACTATTAGTCACCAACTACAAACCCTTATTCAATCCGTGCAGCAGTTGGCTTTAATTCCAAAGCAGGAAGGTATTCCAGGGGCGGATTTACCACCTAAATTGATGACCACGGCAGCAGAGAGCGGCACGTCTAGTGGAGAGGAGGAGGAGGAATCCTCTGGATCCGAAATGGAGGTGCCTCAACCGGCCGTGAGTAAATTACAAAGGGGCCAACCTAGGGTGTTCGCGTTGAACAAACTGAAAACAAGATTTGATGGGGACCCAGCGAAATTGGCTTGCTTTATGACCCATGTAAGGGGTTTTATGGAGGAGTTTGAAGAGTCTTTCTTAACGGAAGAAGCCAAAGTAAGGTACGTCTCAAGTTTCTTAGAGGGAGAGGCTGCTTTATGGCTGGTGGTGTTGCATGACTCTAACTCTCCAGATTTATGGACTTTTAATGGCTTTATGCTAGCTTTACGACGCCGGTTTGAAGATACCCTCTCTAAAATGTCAGCTAAAGTGCAGTTGCAGCAGCTACGCCAGGGAAACCGATCTGTTGCCGAATATGCAATGGAGTTTAAAAAGCTCATAGGAATGGTCCCATCTGGTCCTGAGGCTTTTCAGGTGGAATACTTCCAGATGGGGCTAAAACCAGAGATTTTAGAGATGGCAGCAGGACGGGGTGACCCTGACACCTTAGAAGAATGGATTCAATTAGCCGGCAAGGCTGAGAGCACCCAATTAAGACTGAGATCGTACAGGAAGCTACATAGCTCGGGGAAAAGCCCTTTGGGACAGCCCCCGGCGAAGAAGCTAGCTAGAGCCAATGCTTGGGAAGAGGAAAAGGAACGTAGAGCAAAGAGAGGCTTGTGTTTCAAATGTGGCAAAGAGGGGCATCGCATTGGTAACTGCCCTCAGAACCCCTCTACAGTAAAAGCAAAGCCAGACAGCCAGCCTTCCAAACCATCTAAGCTACCACCACGCAAGGGAACAGCTCATGCTCTGGAGAACAGTAAGACTCGGGATTTGGTTGGGGGAGAGAACGACTCCTCTGACGAAGAGTTCCTGCAGCCGGCGGAAAACGAGCGATGTCTGGCTTGAAGTGCACCGCGGGCCAGGCATTTGCAGATCGGCGCTCCGATCCGCTGGTGAGTGGAGATTGTCCTACCATGCAGGTTAAGATAAAGCTTGAAACTTTGGATGGGAGGGATCAGAACAATTTGATGGCAATGCTGGACTCGGGGTGCTCAAGATGTTTGATGCATCCTGCCATTGTTACAGGACTGAGACTTAAGTTGCATAAGTTAAAAGTTCCCATCATATTTTGTCAGCTGGACGGGTCAGATATGAAAGGGGGTCCAGTGGAATACTATACAGAAGCCCTAAAAATGACTATTGGGACTCATCAAGAGACTATTAGGTTTATTGTGGCTCCCATTTCCAATCAGCCCATAGTATTGGGGCTCAAATGGTTGAGGGAGCGTAACCCTCAGATTGACTGGGTTTCTGGAGAAATGGAATTTGCAGATGGCTCATATTTGGGAGTTGAGCGGGAAACTGCAGGACTCTGTGTGGTGCGGGAGCTAGCTCAAGCAGCGGTGGCACCGTCAGTGTATGAGGAGGAGGGGGAGATTTTTTTAGAAACGGAATCAGACCAGATGCCCCCTCATCGGAAAACAGACTGTTCTTTACAATTGGAGCCTGGGGCAGTGTTGCCTAAACCCAAGTTGTATTCAATGACTCATAAGGAACTACAAGAGTTGAGGAATTTTATAGATAAGAACCTCAAGCGGGGGTTTATTGAGCCATCCACCTCACCCACGGCTGCTCCGGTTTTATTCCGGAAAAAGAAAGATGGCTCCTTACGGCTTTGTACGGACTACAGGGGGTTGAATGCTATTTGTATTTCTAACCAATATCCGCTCCCATTGATGAAAGATATGCTGGCTCAACTGACCAAAGGGAAAATATTCACTAAGCTGGATTTGAGAGAAGCGTATTTTAGAGTACGCATAAAAGAAGGGGATGAGTGGAAGACCGCTTTTAATTGCCAATTAGGTTGTTTTCAATATAAAGTCATGCCGTTCGGATTAAGGGGCGGGCCTGGAGTCTTCATGAGCTTAATTAATGAGGTTCTGCATGAATTTCTGTACCAGGGGGTATTGGTATATCTGGATGACATCTTAATATACACAGAGACCATGGAACAACATGTAAAACTAGTAAAAGCAGTGCTCAGAAAGCTTTTAGAAAACAAACTGTATGTTAAGTTGTCTAAATGTGAATTTCACAAAGAAAAACTGGATTTTCTAGGCTACAGAATATCCCATCAGGGCATTGAAATGGATCCCGCCAAAGTTAAAGATGTATTGGCGTGGGAAACCCCCAGAACAAAAAAGCAATTACAATCTTTTCTCGGGTTCGCAAATTTCTATCGCCAGTTCATTCCCGGGTTCGCCAAGATTGCGTTACCATTAACCGATATGTTAAAAACCAAGAAATCGGCTGATGGCGTATTAGCAAATAAACCTCAACTGAAATTAAAATGGACGCCGGCGTGCCAAACGGCTTTTGAACAACTGAAGCAGTTGTTCACTGCAGAACCCGTTTTAAAACATCCTGATCCAGAACGTCCCTTTGTGATCCAGACAGACGCGTCCAATTCTGCGGTTGGATGCGTATTATTGCAAAAAGACAATAATGATCAGTTAAGACCTTGTGCATATATTTCTCGTAAATTTACTGAGGCTGAACAACGTTGGTTGGTTTGGGAAAAAGAAGCTTTTGCAGTGCGACATGCTCTAGCTACATGGCGACACCTGGTGGAGGGTTCGCCTCATCCCTTTGAAGTTTTCACTGACCATAAGAACTTGGAAGCACTTAAAACGCCTCGGAAATTAAATCCTAAACAAATCCGTTGGGCTGAATTCTTCAGTAGGTTTAATTTCACATTAAAGTATTTGCCAGCTGGAAAAAACTTTTTAGCAGATGCTTTATCTAGGCTGCCACAACATGACACTCAACCAGAACTGATGGTATCCACAGTAATGTCTCCCCAACAATTGGGATTATCCAACCAGGAGGAACCTAGTTCTGACAGTGATGCAGCACCCATACCTGTACAATTGCAAGGGAAGGTGGCTATCACTAGAAGCAAGGCCAAACCACCGAAACCTCTATGTGAACCCTCTCTAGAGAAAGAACTTAAAACCGCTATAGAGGCTGATGATTGGTGGAAAGAGCACAAGCAAACATTAACTGAGGCGAATGGGGTGTGGTGGAATGGAGACAGATTATATGTTCCAGAGACTGTGAGAAAGGCTATTTTACAACGTTGTCATGATAGCAAAATTGCCGGACATTTCGGATTTGTAAAAACTTTACATTTAGTCAGAAGGCAATTTTGGTGGCCAACTTTGAGGAAAGATGTTAAACAATATGTTTTGTCATGTCATGTTTGTGCATCCATGAAAAAAGCACCCGGGAAACCGGTGGGACTATTGCAACCAGTGGCTGAGCCAACAAGCCCATGGAAACAAATTTCAATGGATTTCATTGTAGACTTACCAGAGAGTAAAGGCAAGACCGTCATATGGGTAGTAACTGACTTATTTTCTAAACAAGCTCATTTCATCCCTTGTAAAGGACTGCCATCTGCTGGTCAACTGGCAAAATTATTCATCTTGCACATTTACCGAGCGCACGGCGCCCCCTTGCGGATTATCAGCGATCGCGGAAGTCAGTTTACCGCCAAATTTTGGAAATCATTTCTAAAATTGATTGGAACTGAACAGGGTCTTACCTCTGGGCATCATCCGGAGGGTAACGGAGCTTGTGAACGGCTTAACTCCGTGTTGGAACAGTATTTACGGTGTTACATTAGTCATCAGCAAGATAATTGGGTGGAGTTGTTACCCTTTGCTGAGGTAGCGTATAATAATGCTGTTCATCAGAGCACTGGATTTTCACCATTTAAAGTGGCTACTGGTCAGGATTTTGTACCTATTCCTGAACTACCTGACCCTGCCATGCTTCAACAAACTGATCCTGTACTAGCAGATGAATGGATTACAAAAATACGATCAAATTGGCCGATAATGTTGAGTATATTACAAGAGGCAAAAAATTCATACAAAACTTTTGCTGATCGTAAACGGGCTCCAGAATGGCCTTTAGTGGTGGGAGAAAAGGTCTACCTGTCTACAAAACATTTGAAATCAACTCAGCCATGCAAGAAACTGGGGCCTAAATTTATTGGGCCATTTCCCATTGTGAAAGTGATCAACCCAGTAGCCGCTCAATTGGACTTGCCAAAGAACCTTCGTAGAGTACATCCTGTCTTCCACATCAGCTTGTTGAAACCAGTTAAACCGGCTGATCAATGGCATCCAGATCCAGTAGCGCCTCCACCTATCATGGTGGGAGATAACGAACATTTTGAAATTGTGAACATTTTGGACTCCAGATTGCACCGAGGAAAATTACAGTATTTGGTGCAATGGAAACATTTGCCTGTGGGGTTTGAGGAGTGGGTTGATAAGATTCATGTTTCAGCGCCAAGGTTATTGAAGAAATTCCATGATCAATTCCCTTCTAAACCTGGTTAACTGCACAATTATTCTTATTTCTGTTTTTCAGATCTCAGTGCCTCCCATTGTCTTGCAGCCTGAAGGATTCTGGAATTTGTCCATGTGCCTTTATGTATACTTGTATTTCTTAACCTTTCTTGTTCTTGGCATACTATTCTTTCTTTTGGAGGGTCGGCATGTCAGGGTTCATGTCTATGAATCCTGCCATTAGAATTTATAATAGCTTAGTGCTTGTATAGTAGTTGGGAGGGGGAATGACAGTTGAGTGTTATGTCTGCTGCTGGAAGCTAGAGACAGCTCGGCCAAGGTCACGCACCTGCAACGGAGAGGAGATGGGACCGTTTGCTCCATGAGATCATCGCTGGTGAATTGGCGCGCAAAGGGAAGGGTTAAGAGAGCATAGTTTGGCGGGAATCAGTATTCAAGTCTTTAGGAGTGCTTCAATGAACATGTATCCTAAATAAAGCTTTATCTGCATTTCAATGAATTGCATGGAGAAGTGTTTATTGGGACATTGTTGTTGAGATCATCACAGTGACTTGTGGTGGGCTCCAGATGATGGTAAATACATCCTTGAGAGAAGAGGTGTTTCTGGCAGCTTTTAAGGAGGCGCTGGTGTGCCCCCTCCTCAAGAAGCCATCTCTGGACCCTACTATACTGGATAATTTTCGTCCAGTCTCCCACCTTCCCTTTTTGGGAAAGGTGGTTGAGAAAGTGGTGGCGTTGCAGCTCCAGAGGATCCTGGACGAAATGGATTATCTGGACCTCTTTCAGTCAGTATGTCTATGAAGGTTCTCAGTCATCCAGGTGGAATTGTCTGTAGCTTGAATCATGTCAACTGGATCTCTATTTTTTTAATGGAAACGTTTCGCTCCTTATCCAAGGGGCTTCTTCAGTCTGAGCAAAGTTGGTAAGGGAATCCTAAATATGTTCCTAGGTAGCTGTGTGACCTTACACCTGGGGCTAGGTCATGGTTATATTGAGATGTAATTTTTAAGTCCTTTTATCATCTAATGGAGGGTCGTTAAAAACACCATGCTGCTGTTGAGCTTCTGAAATGGTCTTAATCTTCCTAGGCACAGAAGACAACACGGGGAGGAAGATGGGGGAGAGTTTGTGCCTGAGGCCCCCACCTCTATTCAAGGAAGGATTTTCCAAGTTGGCATAAATGGATTCCTTGACCCCTCTCTCAAACCACCTATCTTCTCTGTCTAAAATGTGAACATTAATGTCCTCAAATGAGTGTCCTTTTTCTTTTAGATGAAGATAAACTGCTGACTCTGGTCCTGTGGTGTTATTTCTCCTGTGTTGTGCCATCCTCCTGTACATAGGTTTCAGTCTTTCTTTCAGTCAGGTTTCTTTCAGTTCTTTCAGTCATTTCTTTCAGTCAGGTTTCAGGCCCAGCCATGGGATGGAAACTGCAGTGGTCGCACTTATGGATGATCTTTGGTGGGAGCGAGATGGAGGCAGTGCATCCATTCTCACTCTTCTTGACCTCTCAGCGGCATTCGATACTGTTGACCATGATATCCTTCTGGAGTGGTTCAGGGGGTTGGGGGTGGGCGGCATGCTTCTACGCTGGTTCACCTCCTTCCTCCAGGGCCGGTCCCAGTCAGTGTTGATTGGGAGTGAGAGATCCAGCCCACAGGCCTTTCTTTGCAGGGTCCCACAGGGCTCGGTACTCTCTCAGCTCCTTTTAACATCTACATGAAACAGCTGGGCGAGATCATCCGTCACCACGGGGTGAGGTATCATCAATATGCCGATGATACCCAATTATACATCTCCATCCTGGGTGAAGTAAGTGATGCAGTGACCACCCTGTCCAAGTGCCTGGGGGCTGTAGGGGCCTGGATGGGGAAAAATAGGCTTCGGCTGAACCCTGGTAAGATGGAGTGGCTGTGGATTAATGGCTCCTTGGCATTTGGGAAATTGTAATCTCTAGTGCTGGATGGGGTTGCACTGCTCCAGACAGACCCAGTACGTAACTTGGGGGTCCTCTTGGACTCACGACTCCTGCTCAAAGAGCAGGTGGCAGTCGTGGCCAGGAGGGCCTTTGCTCAACTTCGTGTTGTGCGCCAGTTACACCCCTTCCTGGAATGAGAGGCCCTTCGGTCACTCGTGCCCTGGTTATCTCCCACATAGACTAACGCGCCCTACATGGGGCTATCCTTGAAGAATATCCAGAAGCTACAGCTGATCCAGAACGCAGCCACGCATACAATTTTGGGTGTCCAAAGGAGGACAAATGTAACACCATTGCTGCGCGAGCTGCACTGGGTTCCAGTCTGCTTCCGGGTCCAATTCAAGGTGTTGGTTATCACCTTTAAAGCCCTACATGGCATAGGACCTGGTTACCTAAGGGACCGTCTTATCCTCGTAACGTCATCCCGTCCCACCGGGGCATGCAAGGAGGGCATGCTACGGACCCCATCAGTTAAAGAATTCCATCTAGCGGGGTCACAGAAGCATGCCTTCTCTGCTGTAGCCCCTGCCCTATGGAACATTCTTCCCCTGGAGATAAGACAGTCCCCCTCGCTCCTGGACTTCCGGAAAAACTCAAAATCTGGTTGTCAATATGCTTGGGGCAGGAAGGAGAAAGTACACACTTGGGGATGGCTAGTGCCTTAGGGTGGCCCTGGAATGCCCTTCCCCATGGACTTAAGAAGATTCTGCCATTTGGATTTTATTATATTTATTATATTTATAAATTGTCAATTAATGTGTAGTTTAGTCTATTTATAATTGTATTTTAATGAATTATATTCTGTTGTAAACCGCCCAGAGTCCCCCTCGGGAGAGATGGGCGGTGATAAATCTGATAAATAAATAAAGCAATAAAACAAGCATAACTATATATGAGGCTTTTCATCAGCACATCTCAGCTTTGTTTTCTTTCACCGAGAAAGCCTCCTTGATTAATTTCCAGGCTGGAGCTCTGAAAGCTTGGAACTGAGTTCTTGTTGACAGGCTCAGTTCCAGCTCTGCAAAGGAGCCGTGGCAGGTGTCACACTTCTCCCCTATAATTACAGAAATGCTGGGGATTTCTTCCTCCCTCTTTTCTCTCCTAGGAGTTTTCCAACAGTCACCTTGGAAACCAGTCCTGTAAATGCAAATCCAAGAGATGATGCAAGGTTAACGTCCTGCATTGAGTGAGAAGGCCCTAAATGTAGAGAATTCCTGGCTTAGAGCTTGGCCCAAGATTTAGGCATTGTGTGTCCCTGCATAATTTCAGACTCGGGCCTTCCTGCTCTCATGCCCTGTTCCCACTAGAGGTGTGTATTTCGAAAGGTGATAAATCAGTCCTGGAACATTCATTTCATTTCATTTCCAGATGGACATTTAAAAACGGAAAGTCTCCTTTTAAGGTTGCTTTGTCGACACCTCTAAAATCAAGGGCCTAAATGCCCCTTTCCTTCCAATTCTGTGGCTTCTTTCTATGGTATCAACACTCCATAGTTCTAACATACATTCTCTCTATCTTTTCATCAAAGTTGTTAATCATGATGTTGGTGAATACAGGGACCAGAGCACAGCTTTGTTACACCACATTCAATAGTTTATTGTCATTTGTCATACTGTTAGAGGAGGAATGGTTGATGAGCCCTCCTTGGGTACCATTTTCCAGCCAGCTTGATATCCACTTTATTGTCTTGCCCTTCAGTCCATGCTTGCTACTTAGAATATTGGTTGTTCCTCTCTTAAATGCATAAAATCTATACAGCATCCATTTGTAACAAAAGTGAACTATTACTCCTTCCAGTTCGCAATAGTTCAAGAGAGGGAATATGTAATGAAATTATGAACTTACTGGAGTATTCACGTTGCTGGTATGCATGAAATGGAGAGTGTGTGTTATCAACAACAGATAACAGTTGGAACAAATAGTGGGTGTAAGGAGAATATGGAACAAGAGAGAACGTACTAAGATGCAAGGTCAGAACAAACTGCTCAACTGGCTGTGACGTATACAGTTGTGACACTGGCTGTGACGTATACAGTTTTGACACTGACTGTGACGTGAATTTGGATTTAACATATTCAGCTATAAAAGGATGATGACCTGCAACTAAGAGCCTGGAGGTGCGAGACTCTCCACAGGGATCCCAGGGGATGCCCTGAATGTCTGACTCCCAGCCCACTCTAACATTTGTCTGGCCAACTGTTAGGAGGGGATGTAAGTATCTAGTAAGATGCTAGTCCTGTAACTGTTGTTAGTATCTTGAGATACTGGTTCTGTAACTGTTGTGAGTATCAATGAGATACTGTTAAGAAAACTTGATGAGGTGAATGGAAATGGCAGCTTGAATAACCTAGTGAGGTACAGTTAACTTGGCTGTTTACAGATTGTATATTAATAGTAGACTTAATAAAATAGTGTTGTATCTAGATCTGGTCTCTTGTCTAGAATTGTTTTCCCTATAGTCTCCCAAAGACACTCTGAATTACAGAGTAGATACTTTATTGATTTAGTCTTTTGACCATATCAAGTAAAAAAGAAGTTAAAATAAAAAGCCATTATAAACATACAAGTGAATATGAGTAAATACAAATAAAACTGTAATACAGATTCATATCAAACCATCACCCCTACAATCAACTCCAATCTGGTCTATGTAATCTGTCCTCTTTAGGATTTCCTTTGATATGAGAGTGCAGTCTTGCTCGTAATGAGCTGGTTCTTACCCTGTAAAAAATAAGAAAGTTTCTGCTGGCACTGCTACGTAGTCATGCCCGACTACGAGAGAAGGGCAGAGGTCCCGGTTAGACCAGCCATCTTGACACTGATTCCTAGGAAGGTTCTACAATAGATATTAGAAACAAGTAACTTTTTTTTATAATTATAATTATTTATATTAATTGTATGAATTGATGTTTTATATTGTATGTTCTATTTTAATTCCTTTTTGTTGTAAACCGCCCAGAGTTCCCCGTCGGGGGGAGATGGGCGGTCATATAAATTAAATAAATAATAAATAAATAAATAAATAAATAAATAATTAATAATAATAATAACAACAACTTCCTTAGGAGGTAGTATGTGTTACCCCAAAATTAGGTAACTCTGAATTATAAAAGAACACGTTACCTAATTTTGGGGTAACACATACTACCTCCTAAGGAAGTTACTTGTTTCTAATATCTATTGTAGAAACTTCCTAGGAATCAGTGTCAAGATGGCTGGTCTAACTGGGACCTCTGCCCTTCTCTCGTAGTCGGGCATGAGACCAGACTCTGGTTTCTCAAAGACTAAAGTTCAGTCAGTCCATTTCCTTCAGGATCCTAGGATTCAGTTCTGCTGTCCCTGTACTGGAGATTTCAACTGGCTGAAAGGAAATATGTATCTCCTGTATATAGAGGATTCTCTCTGTCTGAAGCTGCAAGTCTGCCACTACAACCCCTTCAGAAATGTTGGTGGAACACATACCCTTTTGATGGAGAAGACTGGGCCACAATGGAATTGAGAAGCTCTGCCTTTTCTTTGTCACCTATCATATCCATAGATTCTTCCAGAGTTATTTTACCCTTTATTTTGAATACATGGGAAGAAATGTTTTTATTGCTTTTAGCATCATTGAAAAATCCTGTGCTTAGCAGAAGCCACCTCTTCAGTTCCAAGCTAGGGAATGTGGAAAGGCCTTCAGAACGAGCAGTAAATCTATTTATTTATTTATTTATTTATTTATTTATTATTTATTTAGATTTATCCCCGCCCATCTCTACCAAGGTAGACCTGAAAGGATTCATAAGGGGAGAAACCATATTGAGGCATGGAGTGCGGCAACATCTTCAGGTTGAGGAGAGATCTGGCTTCCCCTAAAAGGATCCATCCACTTCCTGAAAGGTCACAGGCCAAAATATGGCAAGATGATGCCCTCCTGACCACTAAAGACTCTGTCTCTGCCTAACCAGGCCATGAGGTTGGAACTCAGGATGACCACCAGATTTGAGGGGTTCCTTGCTCTATAACAGCCCCCCTGATACTCCCCACCATACCTCCCTTGGCCCAACACTAAAGGGATAGAATTACTCCTGCCCCCCGCCCCCACGCTTTTCAGCCAGCAGGCAGCCTTCATATCCCCAACCGATCCCATCATCCAGGCCCACTTATGGAATGCCAGTCAGCTGGGTTCTCACATCCAACCTTGCACAGCCACACACACCAATGGATGTACCCTTCCTGTGTCACACTACTAGAGCCTCCATCCACCAGGCATCCTCTCCCTAATATCTGGGCTTTATCTCCCAGAATGTCTCTCACCACAGAGAAGACCATCTAGTCCCCTGTCTAATCTTGCACCCAGGGATCTGGTGCTAAAGAGATTTGAGCTGGTGCACCTCTGGGGAATATTATTAACATCCTCCCACCACTGTCTACTCTACACTACTGTCTGTGTAGAGAACAAGGGAGATGGCCTTGGGGGAAATACGCAAGAACCATTCCAGAAGCAAAGAGGGCTAAAACATTCAAGTCCCTAAGTGCACAACTGGTAGGGAAGTCGGATGGCGTGCAGTGAGGAGGAAACGTAATTCTCCTGTAACTCCCAACCTGTTTGTTAGGTGCTTGAGCATCTAGCCTTTATCTTCTAATCTATTGATTGCATTTTCCAAGACTGTCCTCCATCCTGTGTTTGCCATTTCTAGGTGGGATATAAACATTTGCAATTATTAGCTCATTCCTTATCCTGAATCTCATTCTCATCCTGGAGGGACTAGAGTCCAGATTTATCTGAACTGGTTCCAGACTCCCCTCCCTGTTTACACAACAGGCAAATTCCCCCAAAGGAGAATCCATAAGATGTGACTTCCCTGATGGGGCAGCCCATGATTCACCCCCCACAGTTCCTCTGGTAGATGGGCGGCCATATAAATTTGTTTCATAAATCAATAAATAATATGGTAAAATATAAATGCATTTATAGCTGCTGTCAAAAAGACCGGAAGCCACAGAGAACGCTTCCGGGTGCTGAAGATGTAGGTGCGCTGAACCGAGCTCTCCTGTCTCGTCTCCGTGGTTTTCCTGCCTGCAGCGGTTTTTAAAGAAATAAAACCGCTGAAACTTCCCCTTTGAAGAAAAGGGGATCAGAAGATAGACCACAAGGGTCGCTGGAATCGCCGCTCTTTCCCAATCCCCGTTTTTCCACCACGGGGAGAAGGAAATTGAAGCGGCGAAAGCGGCTGGAGGAAACATCATTATTGCTCTGCAGGAAGCCGTGAACTCTTTACAGATAAGTAGCACCTAAATTCAGCACTTTTAGTCACTGATTTATATTTGTGTTTATTTTAACTTTGCTTATTACCTGCTAAGATCCTTCTATGGACATGATTGATACTGCTGGTGCTTGTATAACTTTCTTGCTAAGAAGAGTTGAGAAAATGGTGGGAGTTTAAAGAACTAATGACTTTACTTGGAGCTAAGTGATATTGAGTGATATTGACTATTGACGAATGGCTTATCTACTTATGTGGGATTAATCTGTTTTTCTCTCTGGACTTTGAATTTAAATGGATTAACGGTCTGCCTTTTTTTTTTTTTTTTTTTTACCTTGAGGTTGCATTTTTTCCTTTTTCTCTTCCTGTAAAGTGTCTGGATATTACTTGTATTATAAAGGGCACCTTTTAAGTTCCATTGCCTTGAACATTTCCTGGAATTTCCTTACTATATGGGACTTTACTATACTATATGGGACTTTACTTACTATATGGGACTTCTTTACTATATTTTATTTTGGAGAATAAAGATATTTAGAGCTGAAGTTCTCTCTCCTTCTCCCCTCCCTTTTTTTTTCCTTTCTGGGATTTGTGAACATAAGTTTGCCTGAGAACTGGATTGTTATTTTATTTCCAAAGATATTTTGACTACAGCCAAAGGAAACATGCTAAAAGTTTCTTCAGAGGCATATTTAAGAACTCTTTGCCAGCATCTGTCTGTATTTTTCAGGGTGCCCGGCCTGTTTCAAAGATATTCTGGAAGGCAGCAGCAACCTCGCTCCCCGACTTATCAGTCAGAGTGTTTGTTGTTTATTCGTTCAGTCGTTTCCGACTCTTCGTGACTTCATGGACCAGTCCACTCCAGAGCTTTCTATCGGCCGTCACCATCCCCAGCTCCCCAATGGTTGAGTCTGTCACCTCCAGAATATCATCCATCCATCTTGTCCTTGGTCGGCCCCTCTTCCTTTTGCCTTCCACTTTTCCTAGCATCAGCTTCTTCTCCAGGGTATCCTGTCTTCTCATTATGTGGCCAAAGTACTTCAGTTTTGCCTTTAATATCATTCCCTCAAGTGAGCAGTCTGGCTTGATTTCCTGGAGTATGGACTGGTTTGATCTTCTTGCAGTCCAAGGCACTCTCAGAATTTTCCTCCAACACCACAGTTCAAAAGCATCGATCTTCCTTCGCTCAGCCTTCCTTATGGTCCAGCTCTCACAGCCATAGGTTACTACAGGGAATACCATTGCTTTAACTATGCGGACCTTTGTTGTCAGTGTGATGTCTCTGCTCTTAACTATTTTATCAAGATTTGCCATTGCTCTCCTCCCAAGAAGTAGACGTCTTCTGATTTCCTGGCTGCAGTCAGCGTCTGCAGTAATCTTTGCGCCTAGAAATACAAAGTCTGTCACTGCCTCCACTTTTTCTCCCTCTATTTGCCAGTCATCAATCAAGCTCGTTGCCATAATCTTGGTTTTTTTGAGGTTTAACTGCAACCCAGCTTTTGCACTTTCTTCTTTCACCTTCGTCATAAGGCTCCTCAACTCCTCCTCGCTTTCAGCCATCAAAGTGGTATCATCTGCATATCTGAGATTGTTAATGTTTCTTCCAGCGATTTTAACTCCAGCCTTGGATTCATCAAGCCCAGCATGTCGCATGATGTGTTCTGCGTACAGGTTGAATAGGTAGGGTGAGAGTATACAACCCTGCCGTACTCCTTTCCCAATCTTAAACCAGTCCGTTGTTCCGTGCTCTGTTCTTACCGTTGCTACTTGGTCGTTATACAGATTCCTCAGGAGGCAGACAAGATGACTTGGTATCCCCATACCACCAAGAACTTGCCACAATTTGTTATGATCCACACAGTCAAAGGCTTTAGAATAGTCAATAAAACAGAAATAGATGTTTTTCTGAAATTCCCTGGCTTTCTCCATTATCCAGCGGATATTGGCAATTTGGTCTTTAGTTCCTCTGCCTTTTCTAAACCCAGCTTGTACATCTGGCAATTCTCGCTCCATGAATTGCTGGAGTCTACCTTGCAAGCTCTTGAGCATTACCTTACTGGCATGTGAAATAAGTGCCACTGTTCGATAGTTTGAACATTCTTTAGTGCTTCCCTTTTTTGGTATGGGGATATAAGTTGATTTTTTCCAATCTGATGGCCATTCTTGTGTTTTCCAAATTTGCTGGCATATGGCATGCATCACCTTGACAGCATCATCTTGCAAGATTTTAAACAGTTCAGCTGGGATACCATCGTCTCCTGCTGCCTTGTTATTAGCAATGCTTCTTAAGGCCCATTCAACCTCACTCTTCAGGATGTCTGGCTCTAACTCACTGACCACACCGTCAAAGCTATCTCCAATATTATTATCCTTCCTATACAGATCTTCCGTATATTCTTGCCACCTTTTCTTGATCTCTTCTGCTTCTGTTAGGTCCTTACCATCTTTGTTTTTGATCATACCCATTTTTGCCTGGAATTTTCCTCCGATGTTTCTAATTTTCTGGAAGAGGTCTCTTGTCCTTCCTATTCTATTGTCTTCTTCCACTTCCGCACATTGCTTGTTTAAAAATAATTCCTTATCTCTTCTGGCTAACCTCTGGAATTTTGCATTTAATTGGGCATATCTCCCCCTATCACTGTTGCCTTTTGCTTTCCTTCTTTCTTGGGCTACTTCCAGTGTTTCAGCAGACAGCCATCTTGCCTTCTTGGTTTTCTTTTTCTTTGGGACGTTTTTTGTTGCCGCCTCCTGAACAATGTTGCGAACTTCTGTCCATAGTTCTTCTGGGACCCTATCTACTAAATCTAGTCCCTTAAATCTATTCTTCACCTCCACTGCATATTCATTAGGAATATTAGTGAGCTCATATCTAACTGATCTGTGGGTCTTCCCTATTCTCTTTAGTCTGATTCTAAATTTTGCAATAAGAAGTTCGTGATCTGAACTACAGTCAGCTCCAGGTCTTGTTTTTACCGACTGTATAGATGTCCGCCACCTTTGGCTGCAAAGGATGTAGTCAATCTGATTTCGGTGTCGACCATCTGGTGAAGTCCATGTATAAAGTCGTCTTTTAGGTTGTTGGAAGAGAGTGTTTGTTATGCACAGTGAGTTGTCTTGGCAAAATTCTATCAGCCTATGTCCTGCTTCATTTTGTTCTCCCAGACCATGCTTGCCTGTAATTCCAGGTGTCGTCTGACTACCCACCTTAGCATTCCAGTCTCCTGTAATGAAAATAACATCTCTTTTTGGTGTATTATCTAGTAGGTGCTGCAGATCCTCATAGAACTGATCTACTTCTGCTTCTTCAGCATCTGTGGTTGGGGCGTATATTTGGATCACTGTGATGTTAAATGGCTTACCCTGAATTCGAATTGAGATCATTCTATCGTTTTTTGGATTGTATCCAAGCACTGCTTTAGCCACTTTATTATTAATTATGAAGGCTACTCCATTTCTTCTGTGGTCCTCTTGTCCACAGTAGTAGATCTGGTGGTCATCTGATGTGAAGTGGCCCATTCCAGTCCATTTCAGTTCACTGACACCTAAAATGTCTATATTTAATCTTGACATCTCACCAATAACCACATCCAATTTGCCCTGGCTCATAGATCTTACATTCCAGGTTCCTATGGTGTGTTGATCTTTAGAACATCGGATTCGTCGTTCACCACCAGCACCGTCGGCCGCTAGCCGTCCTTTCGGCTTTGAGCTAGCTGCGTCATCACATCTGGGGCTAGTTGAACGTATCCTCTGTTCCTCCCCAGTAGCATTTTGACCATCTTCCGACCTGGGAGTCCCATCTTCCGATGGTATACCGACATATCTTTGGTTGTACTGATCCATTTAGTTTTCATGGCAAGAATACTGGGGTGGGTTGCCATTACCTTCCCCAGGGATCGTATTTAGTCTGACCTCTCTGCCACGACCTTCCCGTCTTGGGTGTCCCTTCACGGTTTAGCTCATGGTTTCATTGAGGTGCTCAAGCTCCAGCACCACGACAAGGTAACGATCTCCTTTGCTGGAGAGTCAGAGTGTATGCCCATGCATATTTAGACAACACATCAATGACTGTTAAGATGAACTTTTTTCCATGGTTTTCCTTAGAAAATTTGGACACATCTATGAGATCGGCCTGCCATTGCTGATCTATACCCGACACCACTGCTTTATTTCGAGGAAAATTAATTCTTGCCGGTTTATGAAGCACATAAGCCTCTTGTCCTGACAATCATGTCTTGACTTGCTTCATGGACAGGTTTTTATCATGTTTTCTTCCCTCCTGAAAAAGTGGGTTTACCCCAGCATAGCTCCCTACCCTACCCGGTGTGTAATAGATCTCCCTTAGAATATTTTCATACCTCATTATGACGAAGGGTCTGTGGCAAAATGAAGGCAACATTTTCCTTCAGGGCGACTGCCTTCTACTTAGAAACTGATAAGAATTTTTAAACACAGTGAGGAATGCTGTGCAAGGGTTGAAGCGACCCCTCTGAGCTGAGGCAACCACCCCTTCCCTCACAGCCATGTGGTGCAGGGGCATGCCTGAGCTTGCATTGGGATAGCACGCAGTGTGGGGGAGGGGCACACGTCACTTCCGGCAAAACATGCATCGCATGATGGGAGGGGTGGCTAACACGCAGAGGATCATGGGAGGGGCGGGACTATGACGTCACTTCCGGTTACATCAGCATTTTCTTATCTGATTACTCCCATACAAAAAAGGTATACACTATTACTACTACCGAGGGATCCCTGCCACCAGGGGAGAAGCAAAGAAGGAGGAATCTGGGCCTGTGCTTTCACATCGTTTGTTTGGAGCAACAAAACCAGCAGAGCTTAATTTCTGAAATAGTTACTGAGCCTGACTGTTTTTGGTCCTGTTGCTATTAATAATCAGTTTTTACTATTTCATAAGTCAATCAATAGTTTGAATGGGAAGAGGGACCACCATAAGATTCCTCAATTGATCAATTGTTCGATAATATTGACATGCTCCTCTGTCGCTCCAGGAACGATCAGATTCTACTCAATTGCTGACTCCAAGCCTGGCTGGCAGCTCGACAAGTCAGAGTTTCTCAGAGCTCTGAGCTCTGAGACCTGGCTAACTTTCTATCTTGTTTGCAGGGGTCTACGGACCACTGAAGTTTCCCCCTGGAGAAGGGGGAACCAGAAGATTGCTCACAGAGCCATTGTAATTGCACACTCCTGTTTTTCTTTGTTGTTTCCACCGCGGAGAAGAACGGGGGGTGGATGCAATGAAATGGCCGAAAGAGGATTCTAGCTCTGCAGAGAACAGTAAGTCTCTTGGGAGACACAAGAGTGACAGCCAGCTTTTAGACCACCTTATATTAGTTTTCTTTTTTAGATTAGTACATTTTTATTATTCTAAAATTTATCTTTGGACTTCGTTCAAAATGTTGGCTAATTTTGTGTTTTCTTTGCTATAATTAATTTTGGTGGAAGTTTGATAGATTTTATTTTGGCAACATAGTGAACAAGTTTTGTATTTTTCTGCCTTTCTTTTGTATCAGAGAAATTGGGACTTAAGAGACTTTGTTGGTATTTCTCACTCGATAAACTAACTGACTTTTGAGAAATTGTTTGTTTGGGTTAAGCAGCTTGCAGCCTGAAGAATAAAGAATAAAGTATAGAGAATGTGTGCCTCTTTACCTTTTTTTTTTCTTTTTCTACTTTTTTTTTAGAAAGGACTATCTTTCATTTGGAATATATTTTCATCTTTCCTTTTACAAACTGTTTGAAATACTGCTCTGTGGAATTTTTTCATCTCTTACTTTAAAAGCTTTTCTCACTTAAAGAAATAGACATTATTGATAAATAATAGAACAGCTGTTCCTTGCTCCCTGAGAAAATTTTTTGTTTTGACTACGGCAGTTGATTACGCTTTGAACAATAAATAATGGCCTTTCTCACAGTACTTCAGGATTTTAAGGAAGAAACCAGCAAAATTTTTTTGCAAATTAAGAAATCCATAGAACGTATATTAATAGTTTTGGTGGCTCAGGAACAGAAGATACAAGGGACAGATTTAGAAACAGAGGAAAGATCTTTCGAACCAGTAGAGAAACAGGGAAAGAGGACTTTGAATGTATTGGTACAGAAGAAGATTATGATATTTTACAGGAAGTGGTCTATTAAATGTTTGGGCATAAATACATTGTGGCAGCTGAGACAGGAAGATTTTAATATGCAAATTGATAGATATGGCAAAATAAACATTTTGATATCCCACATGAGTTACAGAAATAAACAAGTTGCATATTGTGATATTGGCATAACCTAAACAGGAGATTTATTGATATTGATTTGGAATGCAAGGTGAATGAAAATGCGGATTTGGTATTGTACACAGAGTAAGCACAGATATGAGAAATTTACAGATGCATAAAAACATGATATTTTAAGTGTAAGATACAAGATTATAAATAAATATGTTGATATTATATATTACTCTTTCTGGAGACACATTTATGAGAAGACAATGAGATGATGAGATGGAATTAGAATGTAGGTTATTACAAGAATATGTTGTATGTATTAGGTTATATGTTATGTTAGGTTTTGTATTTTTGCTATATTATGTATTATGTTATGTAATATGTTAGATTATGTATTAATGGAATATATAGTCATAACATGAACAGAATATACTGTATTTTATTAGACGTAGATAAGGCCTTTATTTGTTATACTAATTGGACTTTATTGAAGATATAAATATAGATGTAAAAATGGAAAGAGCAAATGGAAAACATTTAATTGATGAAACAATGAACATTTGATTACTATTCTAAGGAGTAGAAACCAGAGATGGATTGTTGGAAGATATCAAGAAAGGCGAAACCTATATGAAGAACAGAAGATTGGATTATAGAAATCAAAGGGTATATGACAAAGAAAAGTTTCTGTGTATTGTATTAAGGACTAACATTTAAAGTTAATTGTTGTACTTAAAGTTCAAGGATAAATTGGAGGACATCTATTTTCTATATTTTTTCTTGTTTGTTATTTTTTGACTTCACTTTTTCTTTTCCCTTTTCTTACTTTGTATTTCTATTTCTTTTCTTTTGTATTAGCTTTTAATGTGTATTTTAAAATTAATAAAACTTATGTTAAAAAAAAAAAGATTCTACTCAATTGCTGCAAAATAGATCTGGTCCAGATGGCTTTTCATGGGAATGGTGTGTGATGGTCCTGGGCTTGCAATCAGCACTCCACACACGAAACACATTGGAATCAATAGGAATCATTTATTGCATGCAGTGACACATGGCACATTAAAGATCCAAGTGATTTCAGTATTCCCAAGTAGCAATATATACATTCAATCCCCCCACCCCGTTTAAGTTAGTTTCTTTAGTCAGTATCTCACGCCTTTGGTGGTGCGTTTGAAGGTCCAGGGTGCTGAAGCTAAATTACCCCCAACTTCCCCTTCCTGCACGTCAGCCGGTTTATTGCTTTCATGGGTGTGTTTGTTACATGTTCTCTGGCTGGCGCCATGTCAGAATGGCACCCAGGTGGGGGTCATTCATGACACAGTGTAAGGTATGGGCAGGGCTGTTGGCCCCTCACCTTGGGAGGCTGCAACGAATCTTGTCAGGATGGTCAATTGCCATCATCGTTTGATGAGGGGTACATAAGATTGACTTCAAAACCAGCAAAATGAATTGTATGTTACAGTATGGAGTGAGATTCAAAAGACCTGTTACAATGGGAGAAGTTGCAATTATCATTGTTGGGAAGAATCTCTGTGATAAAAATGAATGTATGGCCTAGAATGATGTTTTTGTTTCAAACAATTCCAGTTTTGAACACTGATGCACCTTTTAAACAGTGGCAAAAAGACATTTGTAACAGGCAAGAAACCAAGAAGAAGACTCTTAAGAAGACTCTTAAGAGTCCCTTGGACTGCAAGGAGGTCAAATCAGTCAATCCTAAAGGAAATCAACCCTGACTACTCATTGGAAGGACAGATACTGAAGCTGAAGCTCAAATACTTTGGCCACCTAATGCGAAGAGAGGACTCACTGGAAAAGACCCTGATGCTGGGAAAGACTGAGGGCAAAAGGAGAAGGGGACGGCAGAGGATGAGATGGTTAGATAGCATCACTGATGTAATGAACATGAATTTGAGCAAACTCTGGGAGACAGTGGAGGACAGGAAGGCCTGGCGTGCTATGGTCCATGAGGTCACGAAGAGTCGGACATGACTAAACAACTGAACAACAAGAAACCAAGAGTCAGATACGAACTTTTGCAGGATGCAAAACACAGAGGTGCAAAACACGACTTTATCCATGTAATAAAATTTTCTCCAAAGTCCATTACTTCCGGAATTTGAAACAAGAAGGTCCAGTTCAGATTATCAGATGCTTTTCCCGCATCAAGAAAGGTCAACGCGGATTGCTTTTCATTATGTTGTTCCAGATATTCTAATGTATTCGGAATATTTTTTACATTGTCTCTTAGCTGTCTTTTAGGCAAAAAGCCGCATTGGTCTTCATGCATAAATGCTTGTAAAATATTTTTCTGTCTCTTAACCAAAATCATAGTAAGTATTTTATAGTCATTATTCAATAAAGAAATTGGTCGATTATTTTTTGGTAGCGTAGGGGCCTGTCGTTCTTTATGAATTAAAGCGATATGTGTCATTCTCGTTTCTAAAATAGAGTTCATCAGTTTTTGAAGAGGTTGGGTAACTGCTGCCGCTGCCCCTTCGAAAGGGCAGGCTCCGGGGACCCCGAAAATGCCCTCGGTTCCGGCAGGGAGGCAGAAACCTCCCCTCTCCACATGCACACGGTGCCCTGGGGTGGCAATTCTCCCCGCAGAACAGCTGAGGCAGCTTGCACGCAGCCTCCCTGCCTAAACTGAGGGCATTTTCGGGGTCCCCGGAGCCTGCCCTTTCGAAGGGGCAGCCGTTGCCGCCGCAGCGACAACCTGGAAGCACCGCCGCCGAAGCAGTCGAGCCTCTCTTTCCCTTCTTCTTCCAAACCTCCCCCGCCCCCTTCCACGCGATTGGCTCCCGCCCGCAAAACCCGCCCCCTTCCACGCGATTGGCTCCTGCCCGCAAACCACGCCCCCTTCCATGTGATTGGCTCCTGCCCGCAAAACCCGCCCCCTTCCACGCGATTGGCTCCCGCCCGCAAACCCCGCCCCCTGGCTCTCGAGCACTTCAAAATGTGCACGAGCATGTCAAAATGGCTCCCGGCAAAAAAAGTTTGCCGACCCCTGGTTTAGATTATAAGGTATTTTGGAGGAGTGGCATGTAAGGTCCCCCATCGGAACCTTCCACCCCGACACGTGTGCCAGACAATACACATTGGGATACCGGCTACGGGAGACAGAGAGAAGGAATGCAGCTACAAGAACAAGAGAAGCGCTTCACTTTCTCTTCTCCTTCCCTCTTTTTTCGGAGGAGCTAGCGCTGTGAGAAGCAGGGAGGCAAAGAATGCTGGACTGATTTTTTCATTCCACCAAGAGGGGCAGAAGTCATAGCTGACGCTGGCCAAACACCTTGCCTGTATAATCACAGCGCCCAGGCTTCCAACCCCAACCCAGCTCTAGATTTATCTGCGATCAGGTTTTCTCCCTGACTGGGAGAGCAACCAGTTTGAGTAACAGGAAAGGGAGGTTGCTGTGTGTGCATTCTTGTCTCTTAAAAAGGTGCCTCCCCTCCCGCCCCGGGCTGTAGATGTCACTGCTTTTTTGAAGAGCTGGTCAAACTCACCCTCCCCCAGTCCCCATCTGCCCTCTTGTACCGAGTGCTCCTCTGGGAAGGGATGGCATGTCTTGCTCAATCTGCCCCTGCAACGCCCATGTCTTCCTCCTGAGCAAGCAGCACGAGCATGGCAAATGAAACTTACTTCTTAATCATAAAAGACATAAAGCCACGACTTAAAAATGTAAATGTCGTCTTTATTGTGCTGGAGATTGGTAAGTAGGGTCCCTTGGAAGCGTCGCATCCATTGTTTTCCTCCCTCAATCTCTCCTCTCCTCCCAACTCCCTCCCTCCTCTCTCTCCTTCTCCCCCTTCTCGCTCAGCAGCTACGTGTGTGTTGGAGTTTGGGACACATGGTCACTTTTCAGGAAAGGGATAGAAGGCCACCTGTCAATTCCAGCATTTCAAACAAAAGCAACTTAATTGAAGCTGCCAAAGGAAGAGAAGGTTCTAGAAGCCTACAGAACCCCCTTCTTTTTCTTTATAGGCTCTCAGGGGTCAGGTGACTACCTCTGGGCCCAGAAGGCTGGCTTGTAATTTAAAGGGCCAGCTGCTTCCAACTACAATACCTTGGACCAATCCTCCCTAAGTATAATCTTCAAGGTGAATCTGTTTGCTTGTTTTTAAAGGAATAAAAAAGGATCAAAGCTATTTGTATGAATGATTAACTGACAATTTGGGGAAAAACACCTACCCTAAAAAGTCATTTTTCTACTTTATTTCAATGTCAAATGTTCTTTTGCATTGAGATCTGGCCTTAGCAGAATGATGAAGCACTTGGGGATGAAGATGCAGCCCAGCAGCCCAGCACTGGAGGCCAAGATGGAGAAGACCTGCACAGCCACCATGTACTTCCCTTTGGTGCTCAGGTAGGTGGGCACAAAGGAGACCCAGACGCTGCAGAAGACCAGCATGCTGAAGGTGATCAGCTTGGCTTCATTGAAGGCCCCAGGCAGGTTCCTGGCCAGGAAAGCCACTGTGAAGCAGATGGTGGCCAGGAAGCCCATGTAGCCCAGGGCTCCATAAAACATGGCCACGGAGCCTTCGTTGCATTGCAGAACAATCTCTCCAGGCTGGGAGTGCAGGTCAGAGCCAGGAAATGGAGGAGAAGTGCCCAACCAGATGGTGCAGAGGACAACTTGGAGACCAGAGCAAGAAAGGATGATGGAGTTGGCCAGGCTCTTCCCCAGCCATTTCTGCACTTTATTCCCTGGTTTTGTGGCCAAGAAGACTAATACCACTGTGACTGTTTTGGCCAGGACCGAAGAGACAGCGAGTGAGAAAACGATGCTGAAGGCTGTTTGTCGGAGAAGGCAGGTGGCTCTCCTTGGCCGGCCAATGAACAGGAAGGAGGTCAAGAAGGAAAGCAGGAGGGAGACAAGGAGGATGTAAGAGAGGTCCTGATTGTTGGCTTTGACAATCGGTGTTTCCTGGAATTTAATGAAGATTCCCAAGACAAAGGCTGTGATTAAAGAGAGGAACAAGGCCATTGAAGCCAGGATGATCCCCAGATTTTCTTGATAGGATAGAAAGGTTTTAATCTTGGGGATACAGTGATCTCGCTGGATGTTTGGATGCTGATCTTCTGGACATTTGGTGCATTTCTCTGCATCTGAAAAAGAGCAAGAGTAGGATCTTCCATACAGCATGCACTTCTTTGGGTGAAATTGGCAATTGTGTGAATGACTGCCTGTGGAAGAAGTCAGTATTTAGTAAAAATGAGGACCGCAAGAGATGGGGGCTCCCCTCTGTCATTCAAGTGGAGGCTGGGCTGTCATCTATCGAAAATGCCTTAATTTGGGTTCCTGAAATGAGCAAGTGGTTGGACTCGTGGGCTCCGTGGCCCCTTCTTGGTCTGGTTCTTCTGAAAGTGTTGGGGTTTGTATATACCCAGGAATTTACAGTTAGATAAATTATACTGGAGAGGCTTGATATCTAGGTGAGAGGGGAATTATTCTGCAAGTCACCCAATAAGCAGCCATTGTTGTAGGGATGATGTGGCAGTGTATGACTCATACTACAGGTGCTAATCGTTTAGTTGGGTGTGGCAGATGATGAGAGTGACCTATAATGTGATTGGTCAGTTTATGTAATTATACAGAGAAGTCTGGTGTTCTTTCTTCTCGTTGCTGTTGAAACTTCTCATCGCTGTCTTTCATCGCTGTATTGCTGTATCGTTTTGTTACTGCTGTTGGATGTATTTGGACTACGTATGTATATAAAGTAAATAGGCTATTTTATCTAATCTCTGCTTAAGCGTCTATTTACTGCATAGAACGTGGATCACTGGTGTCTTGGAAAAAGGAGCAGGCCGCTCCACCGTGCACACTCTGACAGAAAGGGCATCTATTCCTCTGATGAACTCAGCCATGTGTCTCCCACGTATAAAAAGGGGGTTCTTAAAGACTGTTTTTAAAAATGCATTTCCTAATTTAGTCCTGGAGATGGACAGTGTTTCTGTTTGGTCTTCGGTTACCCAGAAAGGCAAGGCAAGGCAAGGCAGGCAGGGAGGAAGGAAAGTGAGGAAAAAAGGAGGAGGAGGAAGGGAGGGAGGGAGGGAAGGTCACAGTTCAAGCATCATTCTTGTCACTTGAGCCATAAGGGAAAAGTAGCTGATCTCGTTCCATTTTCACTCAGACAGAAAGAGAGGTTTCGTTGCTTCACTGCTCAATCTGTTAAAAAAGAACCCTCCAGCCCAGGGTGTCAGGTGACCAGAAACATGCAATGGATAGAAGTCCAGGCAGAGGACTACTTACCACACTGGTGACAGCACAAGCCGGGAAACACAACTTTTGTCATGGGGCAAGAAAGCTTAGGTGTGGGTGACCTTCAGGGTGGGCCGGAAGTGGTGGGAAGATGGACCCACAAACCGTTGGTTGAGAATTCCTGTTTGTGGGGCCATCTTCCCACCAGGCAAAAAAGGAAACGTGGCGCAGCCCTGACTCAAGACTCCTCTTTTTTCATCCCCATTACAGAAAGAATCCAGGAGCTGGACATCCCTGTTCAGTGTAGAGGCCCAGTTTTGGGAATTATGAATTGGATTTTGTGCACATTGCAAGGCAAGTAGAAAATGGAAGTTGCCTGTCTCCTGGTTTCTCTGGAAATCTGAGGCCCTGAGCTTTGGTTGCCCACAGAAATGGTTCCACCTAGAAATGGTTAAGTGCAGAAAGACCTGATCAGTCCTTTCCAAAGACCCAGCCAATGTCCTTGTGCCCTGCAACCCTGGAAGTTCTCCCTGTTAAGGGAAAGGGGGTGAATAGCAAACTGAAACATGAAAAGTGTGATGCAAGATGAAGAGCAAGAGATTACACTAAGCCCTCATTGATCCAGTGTCTTCTCGCGTTCTGGTAATTTCTTATCACTCTCTATGAAATAAAACATACATGTTGTAAAGATATGAACCACAAAAGAGCAAAGCCTGGAAATGCCTATCAAACCCCCATTCTTGGGCAATGTCAGGTGTATAGTCTTCCCCAAACTCTGCCCTTTCTCCCAGGGTCACCCACCTTCCTGGGTGGAGATGCTTCCTTCTGCACAAGGTACACAGTTGTAGCAGCAGATGGGCTTCCCCTCCTGAACCAACTTCCTGAATCCAGGAGGACAGCTTTCCACACACCTGGAAGGAGGCAGGGTCTGAGCAGACAAAGGAGGATCATCCAGAAAGTGAATTAGCTGTGTGGTGCTTCCCCATTCTCTTCTAAGATTTCACACACTACAGTTTTCAGATTTAATTTCTAAATTTACATACTAAATAGTTTAAGGGAAGGGTGGATGGATTCTTTGCTTCCACCAAAGGAAATTTCCTTCTTTCTGTGACCTCCATTTGTACAGGAATAATAAATAGTATAGAGAGCCACTTTGGTGTAGTGGTTAAGGTGCCAGGCTAGAAACCGGGAGAGCTAGTTCAGGATATATTTCTTATAGACACTTGGATATCTATCCAAAAAATGTTGACTCTCTGGAGAATGTAGACTACGTTCAAACCACTCCCTGTCAAAAGAGTGCATTCCTCTGGGTAAGAGCTTCAGAAAGAGTGAAATAAAGACTTTTCCCCACCTTGTCTAGTTCTTTCATCCTTGCAATAGCATTGGGGCGGATTATCAACTTGACGTCCAGGGATCTCTGTCTTTCTAGTCTCCCAAACATCAATCTCCCAAAGGCCGTTTCATTCAAAGTCACCCAGGTCAAAACATCCATATCTGCTGCCAGGTCTCCATTCTCATCCAGATACTCTCCTCTTAGGGAATTATTGTAAAAATTTTGAAGGATGGAATGAAACTGGAATGGAAGAGAAAATGGATATTTTTAGACAGAATCTCCAAGGTTTGATGGCAAGCCGCCCTCCTTTCTCCTGTGGTTGAGGTGAACATTGTTCTTTCTCTACATCAAATCAAAGTTTCAGATTCCTTTTCCAGCTTCTTCAGGAGAGAGTCTAGAAAGTTTTGAATCACAACATCTACTAACTTTCTGTTTGAATATTCACGATCTGGACAAACAAAGTGAGATGTGACAGAGAGAAATTTGAACAGGCTTTCAAGATTGTGTTACCATAACCAACAAAAACCAAGAAACATTTCTGGACTACCTGCGGTATCTCTTTTGTGATCTGGCCTACCTGAAAGGGCTGAGGTCAGTCTGAATAGCCTGTCCATGTTTTTCCCCATCCCATATACTAAATGAAATCAAGGCCTCACACCTCCTTCTATCACTGGACTATGTCCTCCTTAATGGTTTGTTCCTTCCTCCCTCCCTTAACAGCTCCTTCATAGATTCCCCAAAGTTATTTCTAAATTACTTCACAAAATGCTTACTAGAATTTGAAAGAGGAAAAAGGAATAAAAATCATGTTAAAAGGACTCAAGGACCATATTTCCTTGAGACAAAAAAGGGACATTGGGATGGCAGAACTTGATGGGGTCTTATGTAATATTCCATATTCATGAAAAAGACAGGGGTACCCGCCCCCCGGTCCACACGATTGGCTCCCGCCTGCAAAGACGGCCCCTGGTCTGTGTGATTGGCTCCCGCCTGCAAACCCTGCCCCCAGTCTGCGCAATTGGCTCCCACCTGCAAACCCCACCCTCCTTTGCTGCGCGCTGATAGGCAGGAGGGCTTCCTCTTCCAGGCTGCCTCCAATCAGCAGCTCTGGCTCTTATCCTCCTTCCGCGCCATTCCCACCCGGTTTAAAAAATGGGACAAAAATTGAGATTTTTATCAAAACGATGGGATGGTTGAAAAATGCTAAAAAAACGGGTCTGTCCCATTCAAAATTGGATGTATGGTCAGCCTACTCAAGGATGACGTCCCTGTGGTGAAGGGAGAACACCATCCTCGTTGTGAGTAAATCACAGCAGCTGAGTATGAGTATCTGCAGATGAAAAGATGCTGTTCTGATGAACGTGCAGGTGTGAATGTGTGTGGAGGAGAAGGTTGAGGGAGATGCCAGGGGACAACCAAGAGGATCCTACACAGAAAGCACCTCCTGGATTCCCTGGATCGGGTCTGGACAAACTGCCCCACCCGTCTTTGCTGCCTGGCTTTGACTCAAGTCTATGCCCAGGCAGAGAAGGTTGCTGGTTCCTCAGGCTAGAAAGTCTTCCTCAGAGGGAAGAAATGGGTCAGGGACAACACCAGGAAGGAACTGCTTACATGTCCACAGCTAAGGCTGGAGGTCTTCCTGAGACTGTTGGTGGGAGAGCAGGAGAAGAGGCCTCAAACTGCTATTGCCAGCTCAGTTGACCTCCTTGGTCAGGAATATTAGTTTGAGTTCTTAGCTTAGACTACTGAGGCACCAAAGAGCCTGTTTTGATATCAATCCTTGTCCCTGAATGCTTGAGGGACTGAAGAGAATCAATTTGCACAGATGCTCCAAATATTTGGAGACTCCAGTTTTTCCTTTCTGTTACTCGCTAGTCAGCTCACAAAACAAAGATGGTGCAGAGACCTGCTTCCACTCGTCCCACTTACTTGGCTCTTTGCTGTGTTTGGTAAACCAATGAGAGATGTAGCCAAGATTATCTGCAGAAGGTCTGTTGGCCAGCCATGAACTCTTCCTGGGCCATTCCTTTGGTTTGTCAAAGCAAAGGACCAGGATATGAACACCCACCCGAAAAACCTCTGGGAATCCACAACTGTTTGGGAACTGGCATTGTAGGAAGCTAAGAACATACTGTGGACTCACAGGCAGGAGGTGCTGACATGCAGCTACAACCAGTGACCCCTCTCTTATCTCCCCTCCGAGTGTTGGAGGATCCATCACTGGGCCTTTCAGGGAGAGAATGGTGAGTGGAAGCTGCCCAGCGCTCCCAAGGAACATCCTTCTGTAATCAGACACCTTATCTCTATTTCCAATTGTTTTTTATTTGGTGGCCCACTGTAACAACAGCTTCAAATATGAATACATTGTATTGCTTGGGTGTTAATTTTTGTTTTGTTTTTGCACATAGACACTGAGATTTCTAGCCTTTTCTGTAGGTAGCAGGAGGTGTAGTAGGCTGAATTTCCTCTCAGAATGGGACTACTCTTTTCAGAAGGTACAAGTCATTTCATGTGCAAAATAAGCTTCAAGAGCAGAGAGTTACAGAAAGGAGAAAGAAAGGATGATGGTTCCACTTCAAGCAGGAACACCGATTCAGGCACATATACAGTATTGGTAGAAAAATAATAAACTATTTATAAGGAAGCAACTCAGATCAACCCTTAATATGCAGAAGTCCAAACAGGCTCCTTTCCAACCTTAGCCAAGGTGGTGCAGTGGTTCAGGGGTTGGTCCAGGGCTGAGGGGATGAAGGATTAATGCCCCCTCAGCCCTGCAATCCCACTAGGAGAGTTTGGGCCAACTGCTTCCTCTGAGTCTGCCCAACTCCTCCTCAGGGTCGTTCTGGAAAAAAGTTGGAGGGAGCTAATGCTCTGGATGCCACCTTGAGCCTGGAGAAAAGGAGAAGCTCTGAGGTCAAAACTTAAGAACCTAAAAAAAGTACATTGTGAACAAGCAAAATGAAAATCCAACAGTCCTCACACTGAAACAAAAATTAAAAACTTAATAAAAATTGAACAGGCTTTCAAGGTTGTGTTGTTGTTTATTCGTTCAGTCACTTCCGACTCTTCGTGACTTCATGGACCAGCCCACGCCAGAGCTTTCTGTCGGCCATCACCATCCCCAGCTCCCCCATGGTTGAGGCCGTCACCTCCAAAATATCATCCATCCATCTTGCCCTTGGTCAGCCCCTCTTCCTTTTGCCTTCCACTTTCCCTAGCATCAGATTCTTCTCCAGGGTATCCTGTCTTCTCATTATGTGGCCAAAGTACTTGAGTTTTGCCTTTAATATCATTCCCTCAAGTGAGCAGTCTGGCTTTATTTCCTGGAGGATGGACTGGTTTGATCTTCTTGCAGTCCAAGGCACTCTCAGAATTTTCCTCCAACACCACAGTTCAAAAGCATCTATCTTCCTTCGCTCAGCCTTCCTTATGGTCCAGCTCTCGCAGCCATAGGTTACTACAGGGAATACCATTGCTTTAACTATGCGGACCTTTGTTGTCAGTGTGATGTCTCTGCTCTTAACTATTTTATCAAGATTTGCCATTGCTCTCCTCCCAAGAAGTAGACGTCTTCTGATTTCCTGGCTGCAGTCAGCATCTGCAGTAATCTTTGCACCTAGAAATACAAAGTCTGTCACTGCCTCCACTTTTTCTCCCTCTATTTGCCAGTGATCAATCAAGCTGGTTGCCATAATCTTGGTTTTTTTGAGGTTTAACTGCAAGCCAGCTTTTGCACTTTCTTCTTTCACCTTCGTCATAAGGCTCCTCAACTCCTCCTCGCTTTCACCATCAAAGTGGTATCATCTGCATATCTAAGATTGTTAATGTTTCTTCCAGCGATTTTAACTCCAGCCTTGGATTCCTCAAGCCCAGCACGTCGTATGATGTGTTTGTCAGATATCCCATATGAAAACGTGTTTTGGCGAATTGCATCCTTTACAAAGCAAAGGCTTCTCATGGTGACGTGAAGGCCAGGTGGCTAGATAACAAAAAGCCTTCCCATAACTTTGAATGGCTTTGTTTACATCATCTTCATTAGATATGAAGCTAGAAGGTACCATGTGTGTATTGTTATGGCTAGTGCATACACAAGCAATGGGACCTTCCCATGAGAACAAGTTCTCCTAATTCCTTCTGTGGGAAGCCTGCTCCAGGGGGAGCAGAGGGAGCGAGGAGATCACATGCTCGCTTAGATGCAGCACTGCCACCCTGTACTATGGCCTATGCATTAGGCCTGGTGTGTGTCACACCTAACATCTCAGGAGGCAGACAAGATGACTTGCTATCCCCATACCACCAAGAACTTGCCACAATTTGTTATGATCCACACAGTCAAAGGCTTTAGAATAGTCAATAAAACAAAAATAGATGTTTTTCTGAAACTCCCTGGCTTTCTCCATTATCCAGCGGATATTGGCAATTTGGTCTCTAGTTCCTCTGCCTTTTCTAAACCCAGCTTGTACATCTGGCAATTCTCGCTCCATGAATTGCTGGAGTCTACCTAGCAAGATCTTGAGCATTACCTTACTGGCATGTGAAATACGTGCCACTGTTCGATAGTTTGAACATTCTTTAGTGCTTCCCTTTTTTGGTATGGGGATATAAGTTGATTTTTTCCAATCTGATGGCCATTCTTGTGTTTTCCAAATTTGCTGGCATATGGCATGCATCACCTTGACAACATCATCTTGCCAGATTTTGAACAGTTCAGCTGGGATACCGTCATCTCCTGCTGCCTTGTTATTAGCAATACTTCTTAAGACCCATTCAACCTCACTCTTCAGGATGTCTGGCTCTAACTCACTGACCACACCGTCAAAACTATCTCCAATATTATTATCCTTCCTATACAGATCTTCCGTATATTCTTGCCACCTTTTCTTGATCTCTTCTGCTTCTGTTAGGTCCTTACCATCTTTGTTTTTGATCATACCCATTTTTGCCTGGAATTTACCTCCGATGTTTCTAATTTTCTGGAAGAGGTCTCTTGTCCTTCCTATTCTATTGTCTTCTTCCACTTCCGCACATTGCTTGTTTAAAAATAATTCCTTATCTCTTCTGGCTAACCTCTGGAATTTTGCATTTAATTGGGCATAACTCCCCCTATCACTGTTGCCTTTTGCTTTCCTTCTTTCTTGGGCTACTTCCAGTGTCTCAGCAGATAGCCATCTTGCCTTCTTGGTTTTCTTTTTCTTTGGGACGTTTTTTGTTGCCGCCTCCTGAACAATGTTGCGAACTTCTGTTCATAGTTCTTCCGGGACCCTATCTACTAAATCTAGTCCCTTAAATCTATTCTTCACCTCCACTGCATATTCCTTAGGAATATTAGTGAGCTCATATCTAACTGATCTGTGGGTCTTCCCTATTCTCTTTAGTCTGATTCTAAATTTTGCAATAAGAAGTTCGTGATCTGAACTACAGTCAGCTCCAGGTCTTGTTTTTACTGACTGTATAGATGTCCGCCACCTTTGGCTGCAAAGGATGTAGTCAATCTGATTTCGGAGTCGACCATCTGGTGAAGTCCATGTATAAAGTCGTCTTTTAGGTTGTTGGAAGAGAGTGTTTGTTATGCACAGTGAGTTGTCTTGGCAAAATTCTATCAGCCTATGTCCTGCTTCATTTTGTTCTCCCAGACCATGCTTGCCTGTAATTCCAGGTGTCGTTTGACTATCCACCTTAGCATTCCAGTCTCCTGTAATGAAAATAACATCTCTTTTTGGTGTATTATCCAGTAGGTGCTGCAGATCCTCATAGAACTGATCTACTTCTGCTTCTTCAGCATCTGTGGTTGGGGCGTACATTTCTGGACTCTTTGCAGTATCTCTTTTGTAATCTGGCATAACTGAAAGGGCTGAGATCAATCTAAAAAGCCTGTCCATGTGTTCCCCCATCCCATATACTAAATGAAATCAAGGCCTCACACCTCCTTCTGTCTCTGGACTATGTCCTGCTTAACGGTTTGTTTCTTCCTCCCTCCCTTAACAGCTCCTTCATAGATTCCCCAAGGTCATTTCTAAATTTCTTTACAAAATGCCTACTAGAATTTCAAAGAAGAAAAAGGAATAAAAAGGACTCAAGGATGACCTCCCTGTGGTGAAGGGAGACCCCAGCCTCGTTGTGAGTAAATCACAGCAGCTGAGTATGAGTATCTGCAGATGAACAGATGCTGTTCCAGTGAGGAAGCAGGTGTGGGGAGTAGAGGAGAAGGTTGAGGGAGACGTCAGAGGACAACCAAGAGGAACCTACACAGAAAGCACCTGCGGGATTCCCTGGATCGGGTCTGGACAAACAAACTCCCCAAACTCCTGGACAAAGTTGGAGGGAGCTAATGCTCTGGATGCCACCTTCAGCCTGGAGAAAAGGTGAAGTCATGAGGTCAAAACTCCTCACACTGAAACCACACTGTTCCAGCTCTCCAAGGGTTTGTAGGTAAATGGGCAGATAACTAAGAGAAAAATCTTTCCATACTGGGAGGATAGTTTTATGGGTCACTTAACATGGAGAAGAAACCCCAAGCTTCCATTATGAAAGATGTGGTCTCTTCCCACATAAGCTCAACTTTTGATGCCTTTAGTGAACATCCATGTCCCTTTCTTCCCTCCTGCCTTCTTCCAGATTTTGTCCATCTGTGTGCTAATCTGACTTCTGCCTACATATTTTCTCAGCCCAAAGGAGGTTGGCCACGTGATGCTACTTGCTGAGACCCTTCACCATTCACGGTCTCCCGCCATACTGAGATTTTGGAGAAGGGGCAAAGGAATAAAATGGGTGCAGCTGAGGAATGGAGAGTGTCCGTGGGCAAAGGGAGACCTTGAGCAGAGGGTCAGCCAGCAGGTGAGGGCTCAGAGGTGTCACATAGCCTGATGGACAGAGAAGAAGGCCCGGACCCCATCAGAATGGAAGGGCTTGGATGGAGTCAGCCATGGGAGGAGCTCCTGCTGGCAAAGAGAGATGTCCAAGGAGAGAGACATGCAGGCAGTGCAAGATGTTGGCCAAGAAATCCTTCACTGAGATTTGATTGAATGAGGCAAAAATGGCTAAACAGTGAAGACATCAATGTATTATCTTTGAAAACCAATTTAAAAAGAAAATATGTTGCAACAGACAGGAAATGATTGAAGGGAATAGATAAGGGAGAGGACCAGAAAGTTGGAATGCATTTTTTAAACATTTAAATTAATTTTTCAAAATATCTGTCCAGTTCTCACACTCATAAATATCTTTCTCAGCTGCAGGAGAGAGGTGTGCAACTGAAAAGAAATACCTGCCACCCTTTCAGCCTCAGAGGTTCCACGTTTTGGCCACCTTTGGATATTGTCCTCTTAGATCGGGACACATAGTCTACATGTAAGGCCAATGCCACAGCCCGGGTCATGATGTAAATGAAATCGCTGTCCAGAGCCTGGATCTGATCAATCACGTCCTCGGACACAGCCTCCAGTTGTGTTCTCTGCCTGCACCGTCTCCAGACTCTCACAGAAAAGGCATCCTTGGGGTATGAACACTTAAAGGATTTCTTCATAAACTGGTTCATGTAACGGTATAAAGGCAAATACAGAGCAGAATCTACCATTATGTGTCCATTCATGAGAAAGTAAAAAATCCTAAAATTAATGGGAATGCCAGTTATTGTCAATAACATGGAGAGGTCCCAGCAGATTGCTGCTATCATGACTTTTCCTCTAACAGTTTCCTGGAGGGTTCCATACACAAATTCTAGAACGGATATTCCTATATTGAAACTCTCACTGTCTGCACCATAAAGAAAGACGTTCACTTGTCTCCAATTTTGGTATGGACTGATATTTATATACTTGATATAAGCATACTTTTGAATGGTAGTTGTGGAAAAGGTTTGTGATATAACTGGACAAATGCCATTCTTTATCAGCATGGAAGTCAATGTCCTCAGGAAACTCTCCCCCTGGTCAGTGTCTGGAGCTATCAGACCAACCAAGGTCCACCTGAAATGGAGGAGCAGCTTGACCATTCCTGGGTACTGGACTCCTTCAGCAGGGAGCAAATTGTAGAAGAAAGGAAACCGAGTTTTATCTCTCAGAATCTGGGAAATAGAAGTGTAACTGATCTGAAAAGGAAAGAAAAATGATATTTTATTAGATACCCAGAACATCCAAAATTCAAGATAAACATTCTGGCCTGAATGGAGGGACAATTCTTACAATGAAGACTTGTCCACTGACCCAATCCATACATTGCTTGTTTTCCCATTGGTTTCAAGAGTTGAAAATTTTCTTGTCCCCAGGAACTAGAAGGTTCCCCAGCCTGGATGGTTAGCATGATGGGAAGGAATATCTTTGCTCCAATCCTTTCCTCTCATTGGATAACCTGAATTTTCATCCTTAATGCGTCCCTTATGCATAATAAATCTCTGCTCTTCATTTACAACTGAGACCTCTGACTGAAAGTTGCATGACTGAAAACTGTCTTCATAGCAAAGACACACCTGAGGGATTTTGTAGGTGCCCAATATGGTTGAAATATGGATAGAGATGTCAGTGTCGGTCCCTTCGAGAACGGCCACTGTGTTCCTCTGCCTTCCACATCTGTAGTTGGGGACATTGGCCTCCCCTTCTGAAAGCAGGTCCAGCAAAGCATCTGAAGTCTTTCCTGCATGGAAATAGTTTTCGTAGACATTGTATCCCAGGGTGATGTTGGGTAAGATGTGGGAATCCTGGTTGATCTCCTGGATGGCAAAAAGGAAGGAGAGCACTTTACAGTGTTCTGGGCTTCCTGTGCTGCAAGTATAAATGTGTTGAACATAATCAATGAAAATAACATTTTATTTAACCCCTTTTTACTATGATACTTCTCATCCACCCAAGGCCGAGAGTTCCTCTGAATAGATTACATCATTCCAAACGATATTGCCACAACAAAATAAAATAATATATAATGTTAGCAAAAGAGATTGTATTATATTTCAAAAGCACCATCCCAGTTTGTGACAGGAACAGAACAGGTGGAACAGATTTTGAAGATTTCTTCAGAGATTGGGCTGATTGTTTCATTGTGTCTAAGAAGGGAGGGAGGTACCCCAGACATCTCACATATTTCAAAGGGACTCTGGGATTCTTTCCCTTTATATTGAATTTTAAGATAGGAAAATACCTTGCGTCTAAAGGAATCTATTTATTATTAGCTTTGACTTATTCTTGCTTGCAATTAGACAAAGATTTCAAACTGATATTAAGTATTTTTTCTCTTCCTCTTTTTATCTCTTTGCCTAGTTATCTTCACCATTACTTGATAATTGGAAGTTTGAACTATTTTTCTATATCAAATATAAAATCATAAAGTTGGAAAAGGCCATTTAGTCCATCAAGTCCACACTCAGACACAAACACACAGAAACACCCACATGTACACAAAGACAGACACACATAAAATGAGCAGCTGGAACTTTCTGGAAGTTATCCATTTCTGGACACTATTTTGAAGTCCACCATTCATCAAGTCCAGCAAGTTGCATGATGTGTTTTGCATAGAGGTTGAATAGGTAGGGTGAGAGTATACAGCCCTGCCGTACTCCTTTCCCAATCTTAAACCAGTCAGTTGTTCCGTGATCTGTTCTTACCGTTACTACTTGGTTGTTATACAGATTCCACAGGAGGCAGACAAGATCACTTGGTATCCTCATACCACCAAGAACGTGCCACAATTTGTTATGATCCACACAGTCCAAGGTTTTAGAATAGTTAATAAAACAGAAATAGATGTTTTTCTGAAACTCCCTGGCTTTCTCCATTATCCAGCGGATATTGGCAATTTGGTCTCTAGTTCCTCTGCCTTTTCTAAACCCAGTTTGTACTTCTGGCAATTCTCGCTCCATGAATTGCTGGAGTCTACCTAGCAAGATCTTGAGCATTACCTTACTGGCATGTGAAATAAGTGCCACTGTTCGATAGTTTGAACATTCTTTAGTGCTTCCCTTTTTTGGTATGGGGATATAAGTTGATTTTTTTCCAATCTGATGGCCATTCTTGTGTTTTCCAAATTTGCTGGCATATGGCATGCATCACCTTAGTGCAGATAAAATATTGTGGATATTACATCATTTACAAAGCAGGGAACAAAATCCTGCATTCCTACCTTTTTTTGCCCCTGATCAGCCAAATGGGTGGCAGAAGGGAGGAACCACCTCTCTTCTCCATCCACCACCTAGCACTGCTCAGAGGTTGTCAAGGAAAGCGGATGATTCTTCAAAAAGAAGCAGAACCTATCATCCCTACTTGATGTCCCTATTTGAGAATTTGAAGGGAGGCTCATCAGCTGCAGTGTGTGAAATAGATACCCAAGTTTGAAATGGGACAGAAGTGGAGAAAATCTAGCTGAACCAGGGGACCATGCCTGGTAAGAGAGGAGGACTGGAACTTTAGAAATCTGTCAGAAATGGAGTAGCTATAATGCAGTGCTGGAAGATCGACTTACCGAGTTCCTTGAATCAAAGGAGCTGTGTTGAAGCTTAATGGTAGAAAAAAAGTCCTGGTTGCGGAGACTATGCCACCAATGGAAAGCTCTCCTCGTCTGTAATAGTTCTGTTGGTCCAACTCATCGCTCTTCAGAGTCAGGAGGCATTTCGCTTTGAGCCTCCCCCAGGCTCCCTGCGGCCACAGAAGCAGCACGAGCACCAACATGACTTATGTTCCTGATGGAGCCTCCAGCCCGGTGTCTGCTTTGAATGAAGAGTGAGAAGAAGAGGTGGGAGAGGCCAAAGTCCTCTTCTAAGACAGAGGATTCAGGGGATTTCCTAATCTAGACAAACTTGGGAGGAGGCTTCACATCTGAAGGGGGGATGAAATGCAGCCCCTGCCTGCCCTAAAAGCCTCCCCGGGCTCTTTCTTTCTCCAGACCCATTTATGCACCCAAGACCTTCCAGTGCCATGACATCAGCCATGAAGGCCCTTGTGGGATACTGAGGTGAAAGCCTGTTATTGATGTGTTTGTGTCATATTTTCTGAAAGTTTGCAGAAAAGTCTCTAGGGGTTTAGCAGCAAAACAACAAACAAATCACTGTGATTTGGAGAATGGCAAGGAGGAGAGACGTCGCCTCTCTGAACTCTGAATGAGTCAACAGGGAGATGCCGGAAGGGGAAAGTCGCAGATGGGCTCCAAACTTTCAGGATGAGCCAATAGGTGAGACTGGAGAATTTGGCCCCAAAGGAAATACTGACTCGAGTGCTAACAGTCTCAATTAAGATGGATTTGTTTGGTCCTGATTATGGTGGACTTTGACTCTATCCGTCCAATTAACCGAGGTTCAGCTGAGGAGGGTAGTTGCTCCTCTGTTGAATGCAGACCAATATGGGAACCAGAAAACCTTCTGTTCATGGACTCCTGCTTGTTTCTTGTAGCTTATCAAACCACAGAAGTCCTGAGAACTTACTATTATATTATAGTCAGTCAGAGTCGCAGGGAGTTGGGCAGCCTATAAATGTAATATACAATATTATTATTCTTATTATTTTCATCACACATTTGGTTTCAGTGTTACCATTGGGCTATTTCCATTTTTAAAAAGTACCTATTTTTCTTTATTGGAACAAAAATCTATTGTTTGATTTGGAAGGTGGAACTAAATCATAGAAGAGAACAGAACAGAACTTTATTACCAGCACAAAAGAAATGAGAGAAAAATAGAGCAAAGTATCCATAACCATGTAGATGAATGAAGAAGTAAAAAAATTGAAGGTAGCATAAAAAATTAGAGATATTGATCTGATCCAGGTAACTAAACTGATAAAAGATCTATAAATTTGTCTATTCCATTCACTAATTTACAGTCCTTGGTTCTATACATGTAAAGAATGAGGAAGAAAGTGGAGTGGAGGAAGCATGTACTCACAGTGACTCACGCCTCGGTCATCTCCCAAATGGACTACTGTAACCTGCTGTACATGGAGCTGTCTGTGAAGAGTATCCGGAAGCTTCAGCAAAATGCAGCAGCACAGGCAGTGATGAGTGTTCCTGGGAGGACACACGTTACCCCTCTGTGTCAGAGTCTGGTTGGCTATATGTGGGTCAGGACATTTCCAAACTGACAATGCATTAAAAGTTGTACTTACTATAAATTGCCATGAGATGGCAGTGTTGCACATTGTCTTCCCTTCGGGACATCGTTCCCATGAGAACGGGTATTTCTGGACTGATATCGCTACCTCACGTGATACATTGTTTTGGCTATAGAAGGTCACACACCTGGTGTTTACTGGTACTGTTTTGGGAACATTGTATGGAAAAATACTGTCTCCACAAAGCTAGTGAAGGAATCCATTTGCATGAATTCTACATAGAATAACCCTAACAAAAATATGCCGACAGGAAAAGAGCAGCTGAATGGGAGCTCAAAGTGGGGTGCAAAGTGTACATTTCCACAAAAAACTTGCGCTCCACACAACCAACTAGAAAACTCGCCCCGAAGTTCATTGGACCGTTCACCATAATAGCCGTGATTAATCCAGTAACGGCCAAACTGCAACTCCCGAAATCACTGAAACGAGTTCACCCAGTATTTCACATCAGCCTGTTAAAACGTTACAATCCATCACAATGGCACCCCGAAGTGGCCGAGCCGACACCAGCAATAGTCAATGGGGAACCACATTTTGAAATTGACAAAATCCTAGACTCGAGGCAACATAAAGGAAAATTACAGTATCTAGTAAAATGGCAACATCTGCCAATTGGGCACAAAGAGTGGGTAGACCAGAAACACATGCAAGCTCCAAAATTAGTCAGAACTTTTCACAAAGAGTTTCCAGACAAACCGCGGTAAAAGCAACCATATTAATGCATTTTGTCATTACAGAAGTAAGACAGCAGGAGGGAGACAATGTAAATACATGTGGAAGTCACGGGGGGAGAAAGGGGGGAGTTCTCTTAGACGGGCGGCATGTCAGAGTCTGGCAGACCTCTGCCATTCAGATGCGTGCAGGAAGACCTGATGAAAGAGACACGCAACTGACAGACTAGCGCAGAAGCCAGAGATACAGTAACAAGGCACGAAACGGAACGCATCAGCCCGGGAAGGACTGTCTGAGTACTCCGGAGCCAAGAATCACACATTTCAATTTCAAAAGGACAATGGGGGGGGGAATGCTTAAATGTAATATACCATGCCATACCAGTTCATTCACGTCTTTGTTCCTGCTCCTATGTACCTCAATAAATCCCTTTACTTCTAAGAAGCCTGCGTTCGTGGTTTCCTTTAGAGAAGGGGGTTTTGGACATCATTGGGAGCAGTCCTTACATAAAGACATGAATCACCACTGATCACGTATCCTGAGGAATATCCCGAAAAATCGGTGAGCTCCCCAGTCGAAAGTGGTCACACCACCGGAAAACTTCGTCCGGTGGAATGGAATGGAAGCGGTAGAGGCAACGGAGAACATCGCAGTAGCTGGACCCAGCTCATCGGGCGCCCAGATAATGGAGGAAACCCAACGAGTGGAGGCTACCCTTACCGGAAACACTGACAGGCGGGAGGCAAAGAGACCCCAGAAGAAGGAGGTAAACAAAACCCCTACCCTCCTCAGTGCTACCAAACCCAAACTGGCGGGATGGTCCGTTGCAGTTGGCAAAGGACTAGAAGAGAAAGGGGGGAAACCCACCAAGAAAAGGGTCACCCCAACTCAATGCATCGAGGTCCTGGAAGACCAGATGGCACACTTGAGCTTAGAGGTAGGAACAATGAATAAAAAATTGGACTCTATGGGGGCGGCCATAGAAAAACTCCTGAGAAACCTAGAGGGAACCAGAGGGACTGAAGCGAGCCCGGTACCCTCGGAAGAGGAGGAAGAAATCCTAGAATCCAGTGGGGAAAGTGAAGAGGGGGAGGAAGAAATCCGTCCCTATGGTCAGCTGCCCTACAGTCAACCACCCATAACCCCAAGCTATGACTACCGCAGGACCCCACTGAGATCCCTGGCCCCAAGTGGTATAAGCGAACTAAAAACGAAATTCGATGGAGATCCCAAGAAACTAGCATGTTTCTTAACACATGTACAAGGGTTCATGGGGGAATTTGAGCATACCTTCCGAACAGAGGAGAGTAAGGTGCGATATGTCTCCAGTTTTTTGGGAGGAGAGGCGGGCGACTGGCTGGTGGCCCTACACAACAGTGGGGCCCGTGAACTGATGAACTTTAAGAAGTTCATGAACGCCCTCAGGAAAAGATTCGAGGATACGCTCTCAAAAATTTCTGCCAAGGCGCGTATCCAGAATTTAAGACAAGGCAACAGGACAGTAGCGGAATATGCTATGGACTTTAAAAAGCTTCTGTCAAAATTGCCAGACTGGCCTGAATCTTTTAAAATAGAACATTTTCAATATGGACTAAGACAGGAGCTGATAGAAGTGGCAATAGAAAGAGACGACCCGGGGACGCTAGAAGGGTGGATTCAATTGGCAGGGAAAGTTGAAAGTAGCAAAATCCAGCTACAGAATATCCGGACTTTCCACTCCATGCGAAAGAAACAAGGAAACCGCAAACCCATCATACAACGAAACTGGGAGGAGGAGAAAGAACGTCGCACAAAAGACGGACTTTGCTTCCGTTGCAGAAAGGAGGGTCACAGGATAAGCAATTGCCCCCAGACCAAGGCTAATCCTAAGGAAAAAAACCCTACAAAAAAGACTCCAGATGACAGAGGAGCCAAGACAGCGCTGGCGAAATACAAAGGAGCGGCGGCAGCAACCGAGGAGAGGAGGCGTGTGCAGTACCAGGACACCGATTCTGACACCTCTAATGATGAATTTGAGCCGGCGGGAAATGACAACGGCCTGTGCTAAAGTGTGCCACAGGACAGGCCTTCAACACTGGGCGCGACGGGGGGGATGGCATTCCCAAATGCCCCACAATGAACATTAAGGTAAAGTTGCAGACCTTGGATGGGACGGGACAATTGTGGGGGGTGGCCATGCTGGACTCTGGGTGCTCCAGATGCCTGATGCACCCGAAGGTAGCAAACAAACTAAAACTCAAATTGATCAAAATGCATACACCCATCACGTTTTGCCAATTGGATGGGTCTGAAATGAAGGGGGGCCCAATTAAATACACCAGGGAAGACATACAAATGTCCGTGGGGATGCATGTAGAGACACTACGGTTCATCGTACCCCCCATTGCAACGCGACACATTGTGCTGGGACTTAAATGGCTTAAGAAACGAAACCCCCGAGTGGACTGGGCATCTGGGGAATTTGATTTTTTTGATGGGACATACAAAGTAGTCACGGAGACGGATGGGGAAAATGTTCTGGAATGGGGGGCGGCAGGCACGGAGCAAGGGGGGATGGAACAATGGGAGGAGGACTTAGACCAGGAGTGCAACCCGCTCTTGGACACAATCCCGGAAAAATATCTCCCCGTAGCTGAGGTGTTCAGTCAAAAAGAATGTGAGCAAGAACCCCCCCATAGACTATCAGACGCCATGGTTGACCTCATCCCCGGGGCTCCCTTCCCCAAACCCAAAATGTATGCGATGACCCAGAAAGAACTGGGCAAATTACGCAAGCTCATTGACAAAAATCTGGCAAGAGGGTTTATAGAGCCTGCAAATTCACCCCTGGCAGCCCCTGTCCTCTTTCGGAAAAAGAAAGACGGGTCCTTACGACTATGCACGGACTACAGGGGGCTCAATGCCATATCAGTGACCAACCAGTACCCCCTCCCACTCCTGAAGGATATGCTAGCACAACTGGCAAAAGGCAAAATCTTCACCAAGCTGGATGTCAGAGAGGCATACTACCGGGTACGCATACGGGAGGGGGACGAATGGAAAACTGCTTTCAATTGCCCATTGGGTCAATATCAGTACCGGGTCCTCCCGTTCGGGATAGCGGGGGGGCCGGGCATCTTCATGCGATTGATCAATGAGGTGTTGTATGAATTTCTCTACCAAGGGGTAATTGTGTATTTGGATGACATTTTGATCTTTTCTGACAACCTGGAGGAACATACCCAATTAGTTAAGAGAGTGTTAGAGAAATTGCTAGAGGCTAAACTATATGTTAAATTAGAAAAGTGTGAATTCCATAAGGATAGCTTGGACTTCCTAGGCTATAGAATCTCACACAAGGGTATTGAAATGGACCCGGGGAAAGTACAAGCAGTGTTAGAGTGGGAACCTCCTCGAACCCGCAGACAACTCCAAGCGTTCCTCGGGTTTGCGGGGTTCTATAGGAAGTTCATTCAGGGGTTCGCCCAGATTGCACTACCCCTGACGGACCTATTGAAAACAAAAGGAAAGGGGGCCAAAGGGAGATCGCCCAGTACTAAAATAATTTGGACCACTGAATGCCAGGAGGCATTCGATAAACTCAAGGCTCTGTTCACAGAGGAACCCATTCTAAAACACCCAGAAGTGGAGGAGCAATTCATAATTCACACGGACGCTTCCCACAACGCCATTGGCTCAATCCTGCTTCAATTCGATGAGGCAAAGAGACTGAGACCATGTGCTTATATTTCCAAAAAATTCAGCGAAACGGAAAAAAGATGGCATGTTTGGGAAAAGGAAGCGTTCGCTGCCAAACACGCACTAGACACATGGCGGCACCTCTTGGAGGGGGCGACCGTCCCGTTTCAAGTCTGGACAGATCATAAAAATTTAGAGGCACTCAAATCCCCCAGGAAGCTAAATCACAAACAATTGCGATGGGCTGAGTTTTTCAGCAAATTTAACTTCACACTACAGTACTTCCCGGGGGGGAAAGAACCTCTTAGCAGACGCATTATCACGCCTGCCCCAACACGACGGTAAAGTCGAGGGGATCGTTGAAATGCTTATCACCATGCAGGCACACACATCTTCACAGGCAGAAGGGTTATTAGAACAGGGCTGTCAGGCGAACAGGCTTGAAGGAAATTTAGCTCTCACCCGCAGCAAAGCCTGGGAGGCAGAGGAAAACCCCTTTGAATCCAAGCTACGGGCAGAAACACTGACTGACACCTGGTGGGAGGAGAACAAGCACACATTAACCGAAAGCAATGGGTTGTGGTGGAAGGAAGGAAAGGTATACATCCCAGAAGGGCTACGGAAGGGGGCTCTAGAGAAAACCCATGATCACAAGACTGCTGGCCACTTCGGGTTTGTCAAAACCCTGCACCTCATTAGAAACAAATTCTGGTGGCCAACATTGCGCAAGGATGTAAAAGAATATGTAGCCTCCTGTCCAGTATGCGCTATGGGAAAACGAGTAATGGGGAAACCCACAGGACTGCTGCAGCCGGTAGCCAACCCAACACAACCATGGAAACAAATTGCCATGGATTTTATTGTGGACTTACCCGCAAGCAATAAAAAAACGGTGATCTGGGTGGTCACTGACCTATTTTCCAAGCAGGCACACTTCATTGCTTGCAATGGGATTCCGAATGCCCCCAAACTCGCCAGATTGTTCATTCAGCACATCTACAGGGCTCACGGTCTTTATTTCACTCTTTCTGAAGATTTCACACTTTTGGCAGGGAGTGATTTGAACATAGTCTACATTCTCCAGAGAGTCATTTTTTGGTTAGATGTCCAGGTGGCTATAAGAAATGTATCCTTAACTATTTAAGTTGTTTATGTTTGTATTGTCGAAGGCTTTCACGGCCGGAGTTCAATGGCTGTTGTGGGTCTTCCGGGCTGTGTGGCCGTGTTCTGGAAGTTGTGGTTCCTAACGTTTCGCCAGCATCTGTGGCCAGCATCTTCAGAGGGCAGGAGCACAGATAGAAGCAAAATCTCTGTGCCCAGGTAGAGTGGCAATGTTCTATTTATAGAGCTAAATTATAGGAGATTAGGTGGGGTTTTTTGTTGTGTTGAAATGTTAACGAGTGGCTGATGAGCGTGATTAGCATGTTCATTGTGAGAAGTATTCCCATGTCCTGGTGGTTGGACTGAGTTCGTTGACCTTTTGCAGGCTGTGTTTTTCAGGACTGGTAGCCAGGTTTTGCTAATTTTTAAACTTTCTTCTTTTTTATTGTAACTGTGCTGGTGTTTGTGAATTTCAATGGCTTCTCTGTATAATCTGGTGTAGTGGCTTTTGGTGTTGTCCAGTATTTCTGTGTTTTCAAATAGGATTTTGTGTCCCGTTTGCTTGAGAGCATGTTCAGCTACTGAAGATTTTTCTGGTTGCTGTAGTCTGCAGTGTCTTTCATGTTCTTTTATCCTGGTGTGAATGCTTCGTTTTGTGGTTCCGATGTATACTTGTCCACAGCTGCATGGTATGCGGTATACTCCTGCAGCGGTGCGGGGGTCCCTTTTGTCTTTTGCTGATTTTAGCATTTGTTGTATTTTTCTGGTGGGTCTGAAGACTGTTTGAAAGTTGTGTTTTTCCATCAGTTTTCCCATGCGGTCAGTGACTCCTTTGATGTAGGGCAGGAATACTTTGTTTGTGGGGGGCTGTTTTTCTTCAGTTGGATGTTGTTTTCTTGGTTTGATGGCTCTTTTTATTTCATTCTTGGAGTAGCCATTTGCCTGTAGGACCCAATTCAGATGGTTAAGTTCATTGTTGAGAAATTGGGTTTCACAGTTTCGATTAGCACGATCCACCAAGGTTTTGATCATGCCTCTCTTTTGTCGTGGGTGGTGATTGGAATTTTTGTGTAGATATAGGTCCGTATGGGTGGGTTTTCTGTATACTTTGTGTCCTAGTTTGAGGTCCGGATTGCGTATGACCAGCGTATCTAAAAATGGAAGTTTGCCATCAGTTTCTTTTTCCATGGTGAATTGTATATTGGGGTGGATGCCGTTTAGGTGGTCCAGAAATTTCTCCAGTTCTTCTTCAGTATGACTCCAAATTGCGAAGGTGTCATCCACGAACCGGAACCAGACTGTTGGTGTAATAGGTGCCGATTCCAAAGCCTGTTTTTCAAAGTGTTCCATGTAAAAGTTTGCTATGACTGGGCTCAGGGGGCTTCCCATGGCAACGCCATCCATCTGTTCGTAGAACTCATTCTCCCATTGAAAGTAACTAGTTGTTAGGCAGTGTTGAAATAAAGCTGTAATGTCTTCTGGGAAGATTTGCTTGATGAGTGCCAGGGTGTCCCTTACTGGCACCTTGGTAAACAGGGAGACCACGTCAAAGCTGACCAGTTTGTCCGTGTGGTTGAGTTTTAGGGTGCTGATTTTGTTTTTGTTTTTTTGATATATTTTATTGAATTTTAAATATACATAGATAAAAGGTTGAAAAGGAAAAAGAAATAGAAATACAAATCAAAGAAAGAAAGAAAAAAGTGTAGTAAAGTAACTAGAAAAAGAGAAAGATGAAACATAGAAATTAGAACTTCCGATTTATCTCTGGTCATAGTGATTTAAAAAATAGTCTCTTACATGCTAGGTCTATATATAACATTGTAGAACATTTCCTGTCTAATATATCAATTTATGTATATTTTAATCTTCAAAACCCCATATAAGCTTTACCCCTCCTGCATTTTGTAAATAGTCCACTAATGGTTTCCACTCTTTAAGAAAATAATAATTTGTATTTTCTTTTAATAAACATGTCAATTTATCGTTTTCTGCCATTTCCATTACTTTTAACATCCAATCCTGTATTGTAGGTATAGTCTGGTTTTTCCAATTTTGTGCATATATAAGTCTTGCTGCTGTAACCATATATTGCATAATTCTTGTGAATTTCTTTCCTATTTGTTCTTCTGTTATTCCCAATAAAAATAATTCTGGTTTATATGGAACTTGAATTTGTAAAATATTTTGCATCAATGAATGTATCTGAGTCCAAAATTTCTTAGCACTCTCACAAGTCCACCACATATGATAAAATGACCCCTCTTTTTTTTTACATTTCCAACATAAGTTGGATACATTCCCATACATTTTAGCTGACTTTTGTGGGGTCATATACCATCTGTACATCATTTTGTAGAAATTTTCCTTCAAATTATAACACAGAGTAAATTTTAATCCTTTAGTCCACATATCTTCCCATTGTTGCATTTGAATATTATGACCAATATTTTTTGCCCATTTAATCATACAATCTTTAACTTGTTCCTCTACCATTTCACCTTTTAACAATAATTTATACATTTTGGCAATTAAATGGTCATCTGTCTCACATAGTTGTATCTCAAATTCCGATTTATTTTGTTCAAATTCAAAGTCTTTTTTGTCTGATTTAAATTTTTCTACAAGTTGCATATATGAAAGCCATTGGAAAGTATATCCTTCAGAGGCCAATTCTTCTTTTGATTTAGTTTTATATTGTCCTTGTTCTTTTTTTAAAAGATCTTTGTAAGTCAACCATTTATCTTTAACTCTTACTTCTGTTCTATAAAATGCTTCTTGTGTAGAAATCCATAAAGGTCTTTTGTAACATAAAATTAATTTATATTTATTCCAAATTCTTAATAAAGATCTTCTAATATAATGATTTTTAAAATCCACATTAACTTTCACTTTGTCGTACCACAAATATTCATGCCATCCGTATCTTAATTCATGTCCCTCCAAATTCAATAATTTTTCATTTTTCAAAACTATCCATTCTTTTATCCATACTAAACAGCAAGCAGCATAATATAATTTCAAATCCGGTAAACCCAGTCCACCTCTTTCCTTTGAATCTTGCAAAACTTTATATTTTATCCTTGGTTTTTTCCCTTGCCAAATAAACTTAGAAATATCTCGCTGCCATTGTTTGAAAGGTTCTTCTGATGCCAATATAGGTAGTGTTTGAAAAAGATATAAAATTCTTGGCAAAACATTCATTTTGATTGTTGAAATTCTACCTAATAATGATAATTGCAGTTTTTCCCAATGTTCCAAATCTTTCTTAATATCCATCCAAAGTGGAATATAGTTATTCTTGAACAATTTAACATTTTTAGTTGTTAAGTATACTCCCAAATATTTTACTTTTTCTTCCACTGAATATCCTGTTATTTCTTTCAATTTCTCTTGTTGGTGGTAATCCATACAGTATTTTTAGTCAAAACTTTTGTCTTCTGTAAATTCACTTTAAACCCTGCTAGCGACCCAAAGTCTTTTAATTTCTGTATTAATATTTCAATTCCTTCTAGTGGATTTTCCAAGGTAATGACTAGGTCGTCAGCAAAGGCTCTTAGTTTATAATCTTCTTTTTTAACTTTGATACCATGGATACCATCATCCTGTCTAATATCTCTAAGTAAAACCTCTAATACCAGTATAAACAAAAGTGGAGATAATGGACAACCTTGTCTAGTACCTTTTTGGATTTCACATGGCTTACTAAATTCTCCATTAACAATTATTTTGGCAAATTGTGGAGTATATATTGATTTAATCCATTTTATAAAATTTCCTCCAAAATTCATATTTTCCAGTACTTTGAACATAAAAAGCCAATTTAAGTTGTCAAAAGCTTTTTCCGCATCAATAAATATCAAGGCAGCTTGTTTATCATAGTGTTGTTCCAAATATTCAATTACATCTAATATTTTTCGAACATTGTCTCGTATTTGCCTCTTGGGTAGAAAACCAGCTTGGTCTTGATGAATAAAATCCTTAAGTATATTCTTCATTCTTTCTGCTAATATCGTTGTGAATATCTTATAATCATTATTCAATAGAGATATTGGTCTGTAATTTTTAGTTAATGTTAAATCCTGTTGTTCTTTAGGGATCAAAGTTATGTGTGCTTCTTTCCAGGTTTCAGGCATAGTTCCTGTTTCCAAAATAGAATTCATAGTCTTCTGCAAAGGTAGACATAAATCCTCTTCAAAACATTTATAATAGGCTGCTGACAATCCATCTGGTCCAGGAGCTTTTCCACTACTAATTTTCTTAAAGGCTTTTGTCAATTCTTCTTTTGTTATAACATTGTTTAATGTCAATCTTTGTTGGTCATTAAGAACAGTTAATTTTTGTTTGTTCAAATATTCTTCAATCTCATCCAAGTTGACATCTTGTTTTTTATATAATTTAGAATAATAGTCATGAAAGGCTTTTTGAATATCCATATTATTCACCAAAATTTTTCCTTCATGTTGAATATTAGTAATCAAATTCTTTTGTCTTTGTTTCCTCAAATTATAAGCCAGCCATCTACCTGGTTTATTTGCATGTTCAAAATATTTTTGTTTTGTGAATTTCATTTGAGTCTCTATCTCTTGAGTTAATATCATTGATATTTGTTTTTGTAAGAATTTAATTTGAGTGAGCAAAGTGTCATCCATTGGTTTATCTCTCAAATCTAACTCTTTACTTTTAATTTCATCTAAAATCAATTGAATTCTTTTTTGTTTTTTCTTCCTCATTTGAGCATTGCTCCTTGGAAGGAAAGCTATGGCAAACCTAGACAGCATATTAAAAAGCAGAGACATCACCTTGCCGACAAAGGTCCGTATAGTTAAAGCTATGGTTTTTCCAGTAGCAATGTATGGCTGTGAGAGTTGGACCATAAGGAAGGCTGAGCGCCGAAGAATTGATGCTTTTGAGCTGTGGTGCTGGAGAAGACTCTTGAGAGTCCCTTGGACTGCAAGGAGGTCAAACCAGTCAATCCTAAAGGAAATCAACCCTGACTGCTCATTGGAAGGACAGATGCTGAAGCTGAAGCTCAAATACTTTGGCCACCTAATGCGAAGAGAGGACTCACTGGAAAAGACCCTGATGCTGGGAAAGACTGAGGGCAAAAGGAGAAGGGGACGGCAGAGGATGAGATGGTTAGATAGCATCACCGATGTAATGAACATGAATTTGAGTAAACTCCGAGAGACAGTGGAGGACAGGAAGGCCTGGCGTGCTATGGTCCATGAGGTCACGAAGAATTGGACACGACTGAACGACTGAACAACAACATAAGACTACCCCTTTAGTTTTTTTATATCCAGCCGAAATAAATTCTTCTCCAAGCTGTTTTTGAATCAAATATTTAGTATCTTTTTTACAAATATGAGTCTCTTGTAAACAACTTATGTCCAATTTCTGTTTTTTCAAAAAATGAAATATCTTTCTTCTTTTCTGTGGAGCATTAGCTCCATTAATGTTCCATGTCAGATATTTAAGTTCCATTGATGTTTTATTCTTTAAAATCCCTTTGTTAAGTCCACACCTGTAGCTCCTTTCTCAGATAGATCTTCAGTCTTCTCTTTGTCTTTCGATGTTTCTCCTCCTTTTGTCAATTCTCCTTCTGGTAAACCCATTTCTTTCTTGTATTTCTCTAAAAAAGTTTTTGCTTTTAAAATGGAAGTTATTTTGAATCTCTGTCTTTTGAACTCAAATGATACGCCTTCCAATTTTTCCCATCTGAATGAAATACTATGTTGCCTTAATTTGTCTGTAAGGAAAGAATAGTCTTTTCTTTTCCTTAATATTCTCAAGGGTATTTCTTTTAATAGAATTATTACCTTCCCTTCTATATTTAGTCTAGTATTATAATGTTTCCTTAAGATTTGCTCTTTTGTCACTTTTCTTACAAAATATATCAATATGTCTCTAGGGACTTTTTTTCCCTTAGCGTAACGTGAGTTTACTCTGAATATCTTGTCTATCTCCAAATCTAAATCTTGTTCTCTTATCTCCAGAAATTTAGCCAATTCAAAAATCATCCTTTCTCTCACATTTTCATCTACTTGTTCTGGAACTGCTCTAAATCTCAAGATGTGCTCTTTCTCTCTCATTTCTGCTAAAGCTGTGATATCTAGATTATGTTCAATCTCTTTAATAGCATATTCTGATTTATCTTCTAATTTTTGCATCTGGCTTTGCGTATCTTTAAGTTCTCCTGACAGAGAATTGACCACTTCCTTGACTGTTTGAATTTCTTTTTTAAAGTCTTGTTTAATCTCTCGGGTTATTTCTTTCTTCATATCGTCCATTTTTTTGTCTAATGCTGTAATCTGATCTTCCATCTGCTTCGTGGAGTCATCCATTTTCTTATTTATTGCTGTATTCTGATCATCCATTTTCTTATTTATTGCTGTATTCTGATCATCCATTTTCTTATTTAGTGCTGCAACAGCTTCTAATATCTTTTTCATTTCTGGTAATAAAGTTTCTGAGGCAGATGTAGCAGGTGTAGCAGAATCAATAGATGATCCTCCAGTCTCCTTCTTCTTCTCCTTCTCTGCCCGTCTCGTTCCCAAAGACGCCATAGCCCTGCAAAAAAGAAGAAAAAAGGGAAAAAAGGGGAAAAAAGCACCATATAACAATATAACAATAATTATTTAAAAAAAGGGGAAAAAATAATTATTATTTTTTTACAGGTAATAAAAAGAAAAAAGAAAAGGTGAAAAAACAAATATCCAAAAGGTTAAGAAAAAAAAAGAAAGAACTAGAAAAAAATTTCAAATAGGCTCCTTTAAAATTTTTCCTCTTAGTTCATTTATAATCCCTTATATATAAAAGTCCACAGTGTTTCAAACACCCAAGATAAAAGCCTAGGACTTTTTGTTCTCCTGTAGTCAAAATCAAAGATAAGAATAGTAAATATTCCCAGGATTTCTCCTTCCCACTTGTAATTCTTCAATCCAACCACAAGTCAAAAAGGAAAGATGTTAATAGAAACATATTAAAAAGCCTCTACTTTCCATATCATAATCCAATAATCCAAATTAAACGTTAAATAACTTGACTTTTTCAGAAAAATAAATCCAAACAGAGTTCAAAGTTCAGAAAGAAAAAGAGGAACTTATATATATAAAAGAATATTTAATAGGGTTCTTTTTTTTCTTTTTCAGACAGCAATCTCAACATCAAGGTCTTAAAAAATAAAGTATTATTCACTCCATTTAAATCCAGGCTTTCATATAGTATTCCAAAGAACAAAAAAGAGAAGTACCAATAATTGTCCATATGTAAGAAACTCAAGCCAAACTGAAATAGTAGTAAAAGTCACTTTCACTTCTCTTTCCCAACAATCTTCACCAAGAAGGATAGAAGGCAGAATATTGATTATTCCATGTAGAAACAAAATTAAAATAGAATATTCCCAAAGTAAAATATATATATATCTAGTAGCCAATAAGTAGAAACTTTAAATCCAAGTAAAAGTGAGAATAATAGGCAGATCACCTTCCTTCTTGGTAAAGTCAATTAACTTTCCTTCCCACTTTTTAACAGTCTTTGACAGGAAAGAAAAAACCACTTCTAGCAATTATTTAACAAGTCCAGAGATAAATCTTAGCGCTTAATTAGGCAATTAACATTTAAAAGAAAACTAAATAGTGCAACTAAAAGGTCGAGTAGAGAGCTACTTAACTTTCCAGCTTTGCGGTTTTCAAAGAGCTTGTTGATAATGCCCAGCCACCTTTCGCCGCTCAATCTGCATTTTCCCGCAGTGGAAACGGGGATCTGCAGAGAGCAGCAAGATCCGGCAGCCCTTGTGGTAAATCTCTTGCTCCCCCTTTCTCCAAAGGTGATTTTCCGGCGATTCTCTTCCTTGTTAATCGCTGCTATTTGGAAACCGTGGAAACGAAGCACGGAGCCTCATTTCAGCGCTCTGCTCAGCTCGACACCTGGAAGCGAAAGTTAAAAGAATTAAATGTATTTAATGTATTAAAAGAAAATACAAATTATTATTTTCTTAAAGAGTGGAAACCATTAGTGGACTATTTACAAAATGCAGGAGGGGTAAAGCTTATATGGGGTTTTGAAGATTAAAATATACATAAATTGATATATTAGACAGGAAATGTTCTACAATGTTATATATAGACCTAGCATGTAAGAGACTATTTTTTAAATCACTATGACCAGAGATAAATCGGAAGTTCTAATTTCTATGTTTCATCTTTCTCTTTTTCTAGTTACTTTACTACACTTTTTTCTTTCTTTCTTTGATTTGTATTTCTATTTCTTTTTCCTTTTCAACCTTTTATCTATGTATATTTAAAATTCAATAAAATATATTAAAAAAACAAAAACAAAATCAGCACCCTAAAACTCAACCACACGGACAAACTGGTCAGCTTTGACGTGGTCTCCCTGTTTACCAAGGTGCCAGTAAGGGACACCCTGGCACTCATCAAGCAAATCTTCCCAGAAGACATTACAGCTTTATTTCAACACTGCCTAACAACTAGTTACTTTCAATGGGAGAATGAGTTCTACGAACAGATGGATGGCGTTGCCATGGGAAGCCCCCTGAGCCCAGTCATAGCAAACTTTTACATGGAACACTTTGAAAAACAGGCTTTGGAATCGGCACCTATTACACCAACAGTCTGGTTCCGGTTCGTGGATGACACCTTCGCAATTTGGAGTCATACTGAAGAAGAACTGGAGAAATTTCTGGACCACCTAAACGGCATCCACCCCAATATACAATTCACCATGGAAAAAGAAACTGATGGCAAACTTCCATTTTTAGATACGCTGGTCATACGCAATCCGGACCTCAAACTAGGACACAAAGTATACAGAAAACCCACCCATACGGACCGATATCTACACAAAAATTCCAATCACCACCCACGACAAAAGAGAGGCATGATCAAAACCTTGGTGGATCGTGCTAATCGAAACTGTGAAACCCAATTTCTCAACAATGAACTTAACCATCTGAATTGGGTCCTACAGGCAAATGGCTACTCCAAGAATGAAATAAAAAGAGCCATCAAACCAAGAAAACAACATCCAACTGAAGAAAAACAGCCCCCCACAAACAAAGTATTCCTGCCCTACATCAATGGAGTCACTGACCGCATGGGAAAACTGATGGAAAAACACAACTTTCAAACAGTCTTCAGACCCACCAGAAAAATACAACAAATGCTAAAATCAGCAAAAGACAAAAGGGACCCCCGCACCGCTGCAGGAGTATACCGCATACCATGCAGCTGTGGACAAGTATACATCGGAACCACAAAACGAAGCATTCACACCAGGATAAAAGAACATGAAAGACACTGCAGACTACAGCAACCAGAAAAATCTTCAGTAGCTGAACATGCTCTCAAGCAAACGGGACACAAAATCCTATTTGAAAACACAGAAATACTGGACAACACCAAAAGCCACTACACCAGATTATACAGAGAAGCCATTGAAATTCACAAACACCAGCACAGTTACAATAAAAAAGAAGAAAGTTTAAAAATTAGCAAAACCTGGCTACCAGTCCTGAAAAACACAGCCTGCAAAAGGTCAACGAACTCAGTCCAACCACCAGGACATGGGAATACTTCTCACAATGAACATGCTAATCACGCTCATCAGCCACTCGTTAACATTTCAACACAACAAAAAACCCCACCTAATCTCCTATAATTTAGCTCTATAAATAGAACATTGCCACTCTACCTGGGCACAGAGATTTTGCTTCTATCTGTGCTCCTGCCCTCTGAAGATGCTGGCCACAGATGCTGGCGAAACGTTAGGAACCACAACTTCCAGAACACGGCCACACAGCCCGGAAGACCCACAACAGCCATTGAACTCCGGCCGTGAAAGCCTTCGACAATACAAACATAAACAACTTAAATAGTTAAGGATACATTTCTTATAGCCACCTGGACATCTAACCAAAAAATGACTCTCTGGAGAATGTAGACTATGTTCAAATCACTCCCTGCCAAAAGTGTGAAATCTTCAGAAAGAGTGAAATAAAGACCGTGAGCCCTGTAGATGTGCTGAATGAACAATCTGGCGAGTTTGGGGGCATTCGGAATCCCATTGCAAGCAATGAAGTGTGCCTGCTTGGAAAATAGGTCAGTGACCACCCAGATCACCGTTTTTTTATTGCTTGCGGGTAAGTCCACAATAAAATCCATGGCAATTTGTTTCCATGGTTGTGTTGGGTTGGCTACCGGATGCAGCAGTCCTGTGGGTTTCCCCATTACTCGTTTTCCCATAGCGCATACTGGACAGGAGGCTACATATTCTTTTACATCCTTGCGCAATGTTGGCCACCAGAATTTGTTTCTAATGAGGTGCAGGGTTTTGACAAACCCGAAGTGGCCAGCAGTCTTGTGATCATGGGTTTTCTCTAGAGCCCCCTTCCGTAGCCCTTCTGGGATGTATACCTTTCCTTCCTTCCACCACAACCCATTGCTTTCGGTTAATGTGTGCTTGTTCTCCTCCCACCAGGTGTCAGTCAGTGTTTCTGCCCGTAGCTTGGATTCAAAGGGGTTTTCCTCTGCCTCCCAGGCTTTGCTGCGGGTGAGAGCTAAATTTCCTTCAAGCCTGTTCGCCTGACAGCCCTGTTCTAATAACCCTTCTGCCTGTGAAGATGTGTGTGCCTGCATGGTGATAAGCATTTCAACGATCCCCTCGACTTTACCGTCGTGTTGGGGCAGGCGTGATAATGCGTCTGCTAAGAGGTTCTTTCCCCCCCGGGAAGTACTGTAGTGTGAAGTTAAATTTGCTGAAAAACTCAGCCCATCGCAATTGTTTGTGATTTAGCTTCCTGGGGGATTTGAGTGCCTCTAAATTTTTATGATCTGTCCAGACTTGAAACGGGACGGTCGCCCCCTCCAAGAGGTGCCGCCATGTGTCTAGTGCGTGTTTGGCAGCGAACGCTTCCTTTTCCCAAACATGCCATCTTTTTTCCGTTTCGCTGAATTTTTTGGAAATATAAGCACATGGTCTCAGTCTCTTTGCCTCATCGAATTGAAGCAGGATTGAGCCAATGGCGTTGTGGGAAGCGTCCGTGTGAATTATGAATTGCTCCTCCACTTCTGGGTGTTTTAGAATGGGTTCCTCTGTGAACAGAGCCTTGAGTTTATCGAATGCCTCCTGGCATTCAGTGGTCCAAATTATTTTAGTACTGGGCGATCTCCCTTTGGCCCCCTTTCCTTTTGTTTTCAATAGGTCCGTCAGGGGTAGTGCAATCTGGGCGAACCCCTGAATGAACTTCCTATAGAACCCCGCAAACCCGAGGAACGCTTGGAGTTGTCTGCGGGTTCGAGGAGGTTCCCACTCTAACACTGCTTGTACTTTCCCCGGGTCCATTTCAATACCCTTGTGTGAGATTCTATAGCCTAGGAAGTCCAAGCTATCCTTATGGAATTCACACTTTTCTAATTTAACATATAGTTTAGCCTCTAGCAATTTCTCTAACACTCTCTTAACTAATTGGGTATGTTCCTCCAGGTTGTCAGAAAAGATCAAAATGTCATCCAAATACACAATTACCCCTTGGTAGAGAAATTCATACAACACCTCATTGATCAATCGCATGAAGATGCCCGGCCCCCCCGCTATCCCGAACGGGAGGACCCGGTACTGATATTGACCCAATGGGCAATTGAAAGCAGTTTTCCATTCGTCCCCCTCCCGTATGCGTACCCGGTAGTATGCCTCTCTGACATCCAGCTTGGTGAAGATTTTGCCTTTTGCCAGTTGTGCTAGCATATCCTTCAGGAGTGGGAGGGGGTACTGGTTGGTCACTGATATGGCATTGAGCCCCCTGTAGTCCGTGCATAGTCGTAAGGACCCGTCTTTCTTTTTCCGAAAGAGGACAGGGGCTGCCAGGGGTGAATTTGCAGGCTCTATAAACCCTCTTGCCAGATTTTTGTCAATGAGCTTGCGTAATTTGCCCAGTTCTTTCTGGGTCATCGCATACATTTTGGGTTTGGGGAAGGGAGCCCCGGGGATGAGGTCAACCATGGCGTCTGATAGTCTATGGGGGGGTTCTTGCTCACATTCTTTTTGACTGAACACCTCAGCTACGGGGAGATATTTTTCCGGGATTGTGTCCAAGAGCGGGTTGCACTCCTGGTCTAAGTCCTCCTCCCATTGTTCCATCCCCCCTTGCTCCGTGCCTGCCGCCCCCCATTCCAGAACATTTTCCCCATCCGTCTCCGTGACTACTTTGTATGTCCCATCAAAAAAATCAAATTCCCCAGATGCCCAGTCCACTCGGGGGTTTCGTTTCTTAAGCCATTTAAGTCCCAGCACAATGTGTCGCGTTGCAATGGGGGGTACGATGAACCGTAGTGTCTACCTGGGCACAGAGATTTTGCTTCTATCTGTGCTCCTGCCCTCTGAAGATGCTGGCCACAGATGCTGGTGAAACGTTAGGAACCACAACTTCCAGAACATGGCCACACAGCCTGGAAGACCCACAACAGCCATTGTTTATGTTTATTTATTTATTTATTTATTTTACTACTACTACTATACACTTTATTGCGGTCGTAGACCAGTACAATATTGGACTTATTTTGTGAGGTAAATTTTATAGTTTTATCTATGTTTGCAATATGGCCATGAAGTAGTCTTTTATGTCTTTTATCTCATGTTTAATATACTTTTAAAATTCTGTATTCTTGGGTGGTCGAGATGGGCCACACCTTGGATTTTATGCATGGAGATGGACAGATGGTAAATGTGTTTTTCTCTTGGTATGTCGGAACTTCATTGCTGTGGCACAAAAGCTCGCTACCTGTGCCATAACTGCAGAAGTCTCATCTATAAGCAGCAATTGTGTATACTCTGAATCTGTACGTCCAGGGTGTTTAATAATGAGGGGTGTAATGAATTTAATACGAATGTCTTTGTAAAAATCACAGTGTAAAAAGATGTTTATGTTTATGTTTATCTTGCCATTGGGTCAGTCTTGACTCCTGACGATCACCTGAAGAAGTCTCTCCAGTTTTCTTGGCACAGTTTCAGAAAAAGTGCTCCTTGTCTTCTTCCTAGGGCTGAGAGAGAGTAACTGGCCCAAGATCACCCAGTAGGCTTTGTGCCTAAGCTGGGACTTGAACTTATGGTCTCCTGGTTTCTAGCCTGGTACCTTAGCCACTACACCAAAATGGCTCTCTGCACTATTTATTAGTCCTGTGCAAATGAAGGAAGATTTAGGTCATGGAAACAAGGAGATTTCCTTTGGTTGAAGCAAAGAATCCAAACAACCATCCCTTGAAGTATTTAGTATGTACCTTTAGAAATTAAATCTAAATCTGAAGTTAGAAGAGAAGATCAATGGGGAAGCACCACACGGCCAATTCACTTTCTGGATGTTCCTCATTTGTCTGCTCAGCCCCTGCCTCCTTCCAGGTGTGTGGAAAGCTGTCCTCCTGGATTCATGAAGTTGGCTCTGGAGGGGAAGCCCATCTGCTGCTATGACTGTGTACCTTGTGCAGAAGGAAGCATCTCCACCCAGGAAGGTGGGTGACCCTGGGAAACAGGAGCAGAGTTTGGGGAAGACTATACACCTGACATTGCCCAAGAATGGGGGTTTGATAGGCATTTCCAGGCTTTGCTCTTTGGTGGTTCATATCTTTACAACATGTATATTTTATTTCATAGTGAGTGATAAGAAATGACCTTGGAGATTGACATGGAGCAGAACACGAAAAGACACTGGATAAATGAGGGCTTAGTATAATCTCTTGCTCTTCATCTTGTACCCACACTTTTCATGTTTCAGTTTGCTATTCACTCTCTTTCTCTTAACATGGAAAACTTCCAGGCTTGCAGGGCGCAATGACATTGACTGGGTCTTCAGGAAGGATAGATCATGTCTTTCTGCACTTACCCATGTCTACATGGAACCATTTCTATGGGCAAACAAAGTTCAGGGCCTCAGATTTCCAGAGAAACCAGGAGACAGGCAACTTCTGTTTTGTACTCTGCCTTGCAATGTGCACAAAATCCAATTCATACCGTTCCCAAAATTGGGCCTCTACACTGAACAAGGGTGATAGTCCTTGTCCAACTCCTGGATTCCTTATCCAATGGAGATGCAAAAAGAGGAGTCTTGAGTCAGGGCTGAGCCATGGTTCCTTTTTTGCCTGGTAGGAAGATGGCCCCATAAACAGAAGTTCTCAACAAACTGTTTGTGGGTCCATCACCACATCGCTTCCAGCCAACCTTTCTTAACCTTTCTTGCTCCATGTCAAAACCTTTCTTAAAGGTACCCCCCGCACATTTGTGCAGTCGTGTCCGACTCTAGGGGCCGGTGCTCATCTCCGTTTGTTAGCCAAAGAGCCAGCATTGTCTGAAGACGCTTCCACGGTCATGTGGCCGCATGACACGCATGGAACGCTGTTACCTACCCACCGAAGTGGTACCTATTAATCTACTTGCATTTGCATGCTTTCGAATTGCTAGGTTGGCAAGAGCTGGAGCTAGTGCAGGAGCTCACTCTGCATGCAGGGCTAGGGATTCGAACCTCCGAACTTGCAATCTTCCGATCAACAAGCCTGGTGTCTTACCCACTGAGCCACCACGCCCCCCTAACCTTTCTTGCTCCATGTCAAAAGTTCTGTTTTCCAACTTCTGCTGACACCAGTGAAAGGAAAGTGATTGGTACTTCTGGTCCCAGCATGGGGGAGAGGGGCAAAGAAGGAGGAGAATCCACCAATCAGGGTAACCATGGACCAGACAGAAACACTGTCCATCTCCAGGACTTAATCAGGAAATGCATTTTTAAAAACAGGTTTCAAGACGCCCCTTTTTATACTTGGGAGACACATGGCTGACTTCATCAGAGCAATAGATGCCCTTTCAGAAGAACCAGACCAGGAAGGGGACACAGAGCCCATGAGTCCAACTGTTCGCTCATTTCAGGAACCCAAATTAAAGCATCCTTGATAGATGACAGCCCAGCCTCCATTTGAATGACAGAAGGGAGCCCCCATCTCTTGGGGAACTCATTCTTACTAAATACTGACTTCTTCCACAGGCAATCATTCACATAATCCCAAATTTCACCCAGATAAGTACACTACATTCTTTAGTGGGGTTCTTAGTCTTGCTCTTTTTCAGATGCAGAAAAATGCACCAAATGTCCAGAAGATCAGCATCCAAACAGCAATCAAGATCACTGTATCCCCAAGATTAAAACCTTCCTATCCTATCAAGAAAATCTGGGGATCATCCTGGCTTCCATTGCCTTGTTCCTCTCTTTAATCACAGCCTTTGTCTTGGGAATCTTCATTAAATTCCAGGAAACTCCAATTGTCAAAGCAAACAATCGGGACCTCTCCTACATCCTCCTTGTCTCCCTCTTGCTTTCCTTCTTGACCTCCTTCCTGTTCATTGGCCGGCCAAGGAGAGCCACCTGCCTTCTCCGACAAACAGCCTTCAGCATTGTTTTCTCACTCGCTGTCTCTTCTGTCCTGGCCAAAACAGTCACAGTGGTATTAGTCTTCTTGGCCACAAAACCAGGGAATAAAGTGCAGAAATGGCTGGGGAAGAGCCTGGCCAACTCCATCATCCTTTCTTGCTCTGGTCTCCAAGTTGTCCTCTGCACCATCTGGTTGGGCACTTCTCCCCCATTCCCCGAGTCTGACCTGCACTCCCAACCTAGAGAGATCATCCTGCAATGCAATGAAGGTTCACTCCCCATGTTTTACGGAACCCTGGCCTACATGGGCTTCCTGTCTGTGGTTTGCTTCACGGTGGCTTTCCTGGCCAGGAACCTGCCTGGGGCCTTCAATGAAGCCAAGATGATCACCTTCAGCATGCTGGTCTTCTGCAGCGTCTGGGTGTCCTTTGTGCCCACCTACCTGAGCACCAAGGGGAAGTCCATGGTGGCGGTGCAGGTCTTCTCCATCTTGGCCTCCAGTGCTGGGCTGCTGGGCTGCATCTTCATCCCCAAGTGCTTCATCATTCTGCTAAGGCCAGATCTCAATACAAAAGAACATTTGACATTGAAATAAAATAGAAAAATGACATTTTGGGGTAGGTATTTTTCCCCAAATTGTCAGTTAATCATTCTACGAATAGTTTTGATCCTTTTGTATTCCTGAAAAACAAGCGAGCAGATTCACCTTGAAGATTATACTTAGGGAGGATTGGTCCAAGGTATTGTAGTTGGCAGCAGCTGGACCTTTAAATGACAAGCCAGCCTTATGGGTAGTCAGCTGACCCCTGTGAGCCAATAAAGAAGGGGGTTCTGTCAGGTTTTGGGCACGAAGAGTTTTGGGGGTCTTTTGAGGGACTTAGATGGAGTCTTGGAGGAGAAGGTGACTTCTAACATGGCTAGAAATTGAGTTGTAGTTAGAATCACTTTAGGGTTTGTTTTTTTGTATTTTATCTCTTTTTAACTATGTTGTGTGTGTGGAACCTTTTCTTCTTTTGGCACCTTCAATAAATATGCTTTTGTTTGAAATGCTGGAATTGACCTTCTTTTCCATTAAATTGCCACAAACATTCTTTGACCTGAAAGAGATGTTGGATTTACAAGACATTTGGAGATGTATGAATGGAACTTCCAGAGAATTCACATATTACTCAGAGAGATTTAAATCACATTCTAGAATAGATACGATTTTGATATCTAAAAACTTGATGATGGATATTAGCAAAGTTGATATATTACCTAAGACTCTATCAGATCATAATCCAGTAATGTTGACTCTTAAAGGGAAATGGAATGTATTTAGATGGAGATTGAATGAGTCATTACTACGGAATAATGATGTAGTTGATGTATGTAAAAAAAAATTAAGAGAATATTTTCAATTTAATTTGAACAAAGGGACTAATATTCAAACTGTATGGGAAGCCAGTAAAGCATATATGAGGGGTTACTTTATTCAATACAATGCTCAAATGAGGAAGAAAAAACAAAAAAGAATTCAATTGATTTTAGATGAAATTAAGAGTAAAGAGATAGGTTTAAGAAATAAACCAATGGATGATACTTCGCTCACTCAAATTAAATTTTTACAAAAGCAAATATCAATGATATTAACTCAAGAGATAGAGACTCAAATGAAATTCACAAAACAAAAATATTTTGAACATGCAAATAAACCAGGTAGATGGCTAGCCTATAAATTGAGGAAACAAAGACAAAAGAATTTGATTACCAATATTCAACATGAAGGAAAAAATTTGGTGAACAATATGGACATTCAAAAAGCCTTTCATGATTACTATTCTAAATTATATAAAAAACAAGAAGTCAATTTAGATGATATTGAAGAATATTTGAGTAAACAAAAACTAACTGTTCTTAATGATCAACAAAGATTGACACTAAACAATACTATAACAAAAGAAGAATTGGTAAAGGCTTTCAAGAAAATTAGTAGTGGAAAAGCTCCTGGACCGGATGGATTGTCAGCAGCCTACTATAAATGCTTTGAGGATGATTTATGCCTACCTTTGCAGAAGACTATGAATTCTATTCAGCTGGCTCTCTTGAAGATCTTTACCTTGCCCCCATCCTTCAACATGTAGCTTTGTTAGAAACGACTCTCTCTTTAAAAGAAAAAAAAAGTTGCAATCTGGGCTGAGGCCAATTGAGAAAGATCACTTAAATTTGCTCATTGATGAATCTGCTAGGAGAAGGAAGATTCTATCAATACCATTGACCTTTGTGGGTACAGATGCTATTTCAGCACCTGCTTCTGCCATTTTGAAATTAAAAGGAATTGCTGTGGAGGGACAAAAAAATCATCTGGTGGGAAACAAAACATACGTCTTCTCCCCCTCGTATAATGTGATGGGATTCTTGATATTATTCCAAGCAGGGGCACACCATCCATCTTAGGGACTCTTGCCTTTATTCTTATTTCAGTAGAGTATTTGATAAAGTAGTGGACCTCTTTAGTATTTTCTCCCTGAAATCAGCAGATGTGAGGGTATTACTACACGTCTTATCTTTCTATGTATGTATGTATGTATGTATGTATGTATGTATGTATGCATGCATGCATCTATCTATCTATCTATCTATCTATCTATCTATCTATCTATCTATCTATCTATCAAATTTCACCACTGCCCATCTCCCCCCCGAAAGAAGGACTCTGGGAGGTTTATAATCTGCTCATGTTCCTAAAGCAATATGGGCAATATCTATCCCACAGGATTATCTTGCCTACAGGAGCTCCCCCTCTCACTGTTGAATCCATAGAGGTTCTTCTCATATACCATACCCTACCCCTGCCTTAAGAGACTGTGTGGAGATAATAGCCCCTCTCATATCTTACTTACAGTTAGGGTTACTTACAGTTGGGCCATTCTTTCTTGAAGGTACCTTCTCAAATTACATTTCTGCCTCCAACTCAAATTTCTTTTGTCTGACCATTGTCTTGGTTGCGGCTCTTCCTCCTGTTCCTCAAGGTTATTCTTACTATCCATTATACCCTTTATCTTCTTCTCCCATACCATACCCTGCCCCTCTCTTAAGATACATGCTTTGTGTAAGAAGCAGTGGAAATAATGGCCCCTCTAACTGACTTACAGTTGGGCCATTCCTCCTTGAAGATGAGCAGCTTTCTGCCTTTCTAGAAAGTCTCAGCCCTTCAAGGTAGACCAGCCTGGGAAACCAAGATTATGAATACTAATGCTATTTTTATTATAAGGTTACAATAAAAATTGTCTATAAAGCATAAAACATATTTATTTCTGCCCGCTGATGCTTGAAGAGGTCCACACAAATCAGTGTGGATACGTTGCCCACCTTTCCCTTTGTTTGGGTATGGCTGGTCTTGTTGCTTTTCCTTTGATGCATACAAACATTTTGATTGGCATTTATCATGGTTGCTTATTTCAAAATCTCTTACCATGCCTTCAGTTTTCATTCTTAAAATTGTGTTAAAATCATGGTGCGCAAAATGCCTGTGCCAGGTGGTGGCACTGTTGTCCTTCTTTTGCTGTCGATAGGCAAGGCTGACATCTGGTTGCGGTTGTTCACAGTGCACCTGGTAAACACCATCCTTTTGAAAACCTGTAACATAAATCTTTTCTCCACTGGCGACTTTACGTTGTCCATTAGCATTAAAAAAATCACATCAAAACCTTTGTTGTTCAATGTTGAGATGCATCGCAGTGGCACACTTCCTTTTCTTTGAATCAAAATTGAACTGCCATCTGCTAATGTTATGCTTCCTTCTGTGTTTTCACTTAGCTCACAAAAGTCACGTTTATTCCCACATAGATGCCTGCTGGCCCCTGAATCAATTACCCATCATCTAGGACTTTTATTGGTATCAGATCTATAAGCAGTGTGTAAAGCCTTCTCATGTTTAAAATTTTTCTCTTCGGAAAAAACTTCTTGTCTTTATTTCTGCAGAATCTTGCAATGTGACCTGGCCTTTTACATGAATTACAGACAATGGCCTTTTTGGGCTTTTGATGAGTCACTAATTGCTCTAGCTCATGTTTACCCTTCATTGCTAGGTAACCAATGTCTTTGCCAGGCACTATTGTTATGCAAATTCTCTTGCCTTTGACATTCCGATCTAATGGCTCCTAGAAGCTGAGAAAAATTCTTGCCTTCTAAATTCATGCCAGCAATGAATGGAAAAAATCTATTCGGTAACGTGCTTAGCAAAAAAGACATGTTATGTTTTTCATTAAATTTACTTGAAAAGACCAAGCTGATCACCTTCCCCATGCTGGTCTTCTGCAGCCTCTGGGTGCCCCTTGTTTCAATCTAGTGGAGCACCATCAATCAGTCAATGTATTCTATCCATGACAGGTCATAAGACATAATGCAAACTCTAGAGAGGGGAGCAATCAATGGTAATTTGTTGTTGTTCAGTCATTTAGTCGTGTACGACTCTTCATGACCTCATGGACCATAGCACGCCAGGCCTTCCTGTCCTCCACTATCACCCGGAGTTTATTCAAATTCATGTTCATTACATCGGTGATGCTATCTAACCATCTCATCCTCTGCCATCCCCTTCTCCTTTTGCCTTCAGTCTTTCCCGGCATCAGGGCCTTTTCCAGTGAGTCCTCTCTTCGCATTAGGTGGCCAAAGTATTTGAGCTTCAGCTTCAGCATCTGTCCTTCCAATGAGCAGTCAGGGTTGATTTCCTTTAGGATTGACTGATTTGACCTCCTTGCAGTCCAAGGGACTCTCAAGAGTCTTCTCCAGCACCACAGTTCGAAAGCATCAATTCTTTGGCGCTCAGCCTTCCTTATGGTCCAACTCTCACAGCCATATATTACTACTGGGAAAACTATAGCTTTAACTATATGGACCTTTGTCGGCAAGGTGATGTCTCTGCTTTTTAATATGCTGTCTAGGTTTGCCATAGCTTTCCTCCCAAGGAGCAAGCGTCTTTTAATTTCATGGCTGCAGTCACCGTCTGCGTTGAACCTGGAGCCTAAGAAAATAAAATCTGTCACTGCTTCCATTTCTTCCCCTTCTATTTGCCAGGAAGTGATGGGGCCAGATGCCATGATCTGAGTTTTTTTTAATTTTGAGTTTCAAGCCAGCTTTTGAACTCTCCTCTTTCACTCTCATCAAGAGGCTCTTTAGTTCCTCTTCACTTTCTGCCATTAGGGTGGTATCGTCTGCATATCTGAGGTTGTTGATATTTCTCCCGGCAATCTTAACTCTGGCTTGTGATTCATCCAGCCCGGCATTTCTCATGATGTACTCTGCATATAAGTTAAATAAGCAGGGTGATAATATACAGCCTTGTCATACTCCTTTCCCAATTTTGAACCAGTCGGTTGTTCCATGTCCGGTTCTAACTGTTGCTTCTTGACCCACGTACAGGTTTCTCAGGAGACAGGTAAGGTGGTCTGGTACTCCCATCTCTTTAAGACTTTGCCACAGTTTGTTGTGATCCACACAATCAAAGGCTTTAGCGTAGTCAATGAAGCAGAAGTAGATGTTTTTCTGGAACTCTCTTGCTTTTTCCATGATCCAGCGAATGTTGGCAATCTGATCTCTAGTTCCTCTGCCTCTTCGAAACCCAGCTTGCACTTCTGGTAGTTCTCGGTTCACATGCTGCTGAAACCTAGCTTGTAGGATTTTGAGCATAACCTTGCTAGCATGTGAAATGAGCACAATTGTATGGTAGTTTGAACATTCTTTGGCATTGCCCTTCTTTGGAATTGGAACGTAAACTGACCTTTTCCAATCCTGTGGCCACTGTTGAGTTTTCCAAATTTGTTGGCATATTGAGTGCAGCATTTTAACAGCATCATCTTTTAGGATTTTAAATAGCTCAGCTGGGATACTGTCTTCTCCGCTAGCTTTGTTGTTAGTAATGCTTCCTAAGGCCCACTTGACTTCACTCTCTAGGATGTCCGGCTCAATGTCAGTGACCACACCATCGTATTTATCAGGGATATTAATATCTTTCTTGTATAGTTCTTCTGTGTATTCTTGCCACCTCTTCTTAATCTCTTCTGCTTCTGTTAGGTCCCTGCCTTTTTTGTCCTTTATCATGCCCACCTTTGCACAAAACGTTCCCTTGATATCTTCAATTTTCTTGAAGAGATCTCCAGTCTTCCCCATTCTATTGTTTTCCTCGATTTCTTTGCATTGTTCATTTAAGAAGGCCTTCTTATCTCTCCTTGCTATTCTCTGGAAATCTGCATTCAGTTGGTTATATCTTTACCTTTCTCCCTTGCCTTTTGCTTGTTAGATCTTTGTATTATGCACAACCTTATAACTTTAAATGGTTTAAGTCCTTTCCCCGACTCAAACGGGTACACTTTTAGATCTGCTCGGGGTCAAAGTGTAATTGATTATATTCTTTGCTCGTATAGTCTATTATTAGATATCTTCTTTTTTAATATTGAATCTCGTACTGAAAGTGACCATTTACCTTTGGTTATAGTTTTAAAATGCAACTTATCGAATCCTAACTGAATATCATTTCCTGATAGTCATGATTTAGACAATGTTTTTAAAAGAGTTAGATGGCCTTCATCTTCTGAAAGGGACTTTCATAACCTATTTGGATCAGAATCAATGACCAGACTGCAACTGGACCTAACTAATTCAACCTCGGTTGAAGATGCTCTCCTTATTTACTCCCGCTTAATTGGTAAATGCAGCCTTAAAGCTAAACCTGTAGAGGCTGCTGTTTTAAAATCTACCACTTGGTTCGATAAGGTGTGTTATAGCGGGAAAAAGAGTTTGAGATGTAAGTTTAAAGACCTAGGTCAATCCGGGGATATGAGTAAATAATGAATTTTTAAAATATAAGGAAAGTTTTCAAGATCTTATATCTAAGAAAAAGAAACTATACTTCCAGGGTAAATGGGATCAGTTATACAGGGCTGTAAAATTTAATGATACCAAATCCTTTTGGAGATTAACTTCGAGTAATTCTATTGATAATCTCTCTTTAGTGGATCCTGTTATTACACTGTATATTCATAAGGGATATGATTTAGGTCATACCTGAGTGGTCTGGTGGTTTTCTCTACGTTCTTCAATTTAAGCCTAAATTTTGCGATAAGAAGCTCATGATCTGAGCCACAGTCAGCTCCAGGTCTTGTTTTTGCTGATTGTATAGAGCTTCTCCATCTTTGGCTGCAAAGTACATAATCAATCTGATTTCTGTATTGACCATCTGGTGATGTCCATGTGTAGAGTCGTCTCTTGTGTTGTTGGAAAAGAGTGTTTGCTATGACCAACGTGTTCTCTTGACAAAACTCTATTAGCCTTTGCCCTGCTTCATTTTGTACTCCAAGGCCGAACTTGCCTGTTATTCTAGTTCTTTTTACACTTCCTGCTTTAGCATTCCAGTCCCCTATGATGAAAAGGACATCTTTTTTTGGTGTTAGTTCTAGAAGGTGTTGTAGGTCTTCATAGAACCGGTCAACTTCAGCTTCTTCGGCATCAGTGGTTGGGGCATAGACTTGGATCACTGTGATGTTGAATGTTTGCCTTGGATTCGAACTGAAAGCATTCTGTTGTTTTTGAGGTTGTACCCCAGTACTGCCTTTCCCACTCTTTTATTGACTATGAGAGCTACTCCATTTCTTCTAAGGGATTCTTGCCCACAGTAGTATATATAATGGTCGCCTGAATTAAATTCGCCCATTCCTGTCCATTTTAGTTCGCTGATTCCCAAGATGTCGATGTTCAATCTTGTCATCTCATGTTTGACCACATCCAGCATACCTTGATTCATAGATCTTACATTCCAGGTTCCTATGCAGTATTGTTCTTTACATCATCGGACTTTCCTTCCACTTCCAGACACATCCACAGCTGAGCGTCCTTTCGGCTTTGGCCCAGCCGCTTCACTCTTTCTGGAGCTACTCGGAATTGCCTTCCGCTCTTCTCCAGTAGCATTTTGGACACCTTCCGACCTGAGGGGCTCATCTTCTGGAGTCATATCTTTTAGCCTTTTGATACTGTCCAAGGGTTTTCTTGGCAAGGATACTGGAGTGGTTTGCCATTTCCTCCTCCAGGGGACCACGTTTTGCCAGAACTCTCCATCATGACCTGTCCGTCTTGACCTGACTTCATTGAGTTACGCAAGCCCCTTTGCCACGACAAGGCAGTGATCCATGAAGGGGCAATGGTAATTAACATATGAAAATACATACAATGAATGGAAATTGTACCCCCCACCTTTATTGATTATGATGATTGATGATGATGATGAAGATGATGATGATGATTGGCTGACTCCTGCAACCACTGAGCTAGTGGGGGGAACCCTCAGTGTGTAACAAAGCTGCTGTCATCCATGATCACAAAGTTCAAGGTTCAATTAAAACGTCTGAGGCTTAATTTCCAACATCGTTGAGTTTTGCTACATTGCCACCACTTATGGAAGAAAGTCAACACCTGTTCATTGCATTGCCAGCATTTCAAGAAAAAGAAGCAACTGGTTTTAGCAATCATGACTAGGATATCGTACTAGTGATAAAACACTCTAGGCTCTCTAAGTATAATCCTCAATGGGATAGAAGGCCACTGGTCAATTCCTTTGGCTAATATCCAGCTCAGCTCTGATGTGTGATGGTGGTAGCGGGTCTTGGCGTGACGGACCCTCAGACATCTGAATGGGCCGGACCCTTAACCAACATTTGACTAGCAGGACGACGAGCTCCAATGTGGCAATTTGGTACAACCTTGACTCCCTCCTACTCTATTACTATTTTAATTGGACTCAGGAGATGTCGGAGATCGGGTCAATTTGGGAGAAGAAACCCGAGACTCAGACATTGGATGCTGTGCTGGCTTTAATATCTTATGCCAGAAGGACTAACAACATAGAGGACCATCTTTTAGAACATACTGACTTGGAGTGAACCAGCTGTTCCTTCCCAGGCAAGTGGCAGTGGGTTGGGTCCCTTACTGTGAGTGTTGTCCCCCCCCAGTAGGTGAGAGATACTGGGTGGGGGCTAGGAATGTTTGTTTGTGTGCAAGAGTGCCCCATGAGAGTTGCTCAGTGGGGTAGGAGCAATTGAGTTGCTCCTCCTCCACTAGTGAGAGAAGTTGAGGGGGTGCATAAGGAAAGTAGAAGTAAGTGTAGGTGAGGGGGTGGTCGGGATCCCAACAGTGCCGAGAGCGTGAGCTGGTGCACTGGGGGGGCCCCACCACCACCTAGGATTGAATGTGACTAAGAGGATGAGTGTGTGGGGTAAGGGTCCTATGTTTAGACCCAGGATTTCCGGGGGTTCGGGAGTGGAGGCTACCGACCTAGGAAGCTCTGGGGGTTGCAGGGTGGGCCAACTGATCAAAGTGGTGACAGGTCAGGGAAGTTATAACGGGAACTGGAGGGCAAGCCATCTTCGGGGAAGATGCCCCCGGTGTTTGGTACCGGTGGTGTGTTCCAGCCCTCCAAGTTCATACCCAGGCCCTGGTTGACGGATCCTTGAGGGCTCTGGTCTCTGGCTGCTTCTTCTCTATGCCAGGTCAGTGAACAACAAGGCCCCCCTCATATGTGATTTGATCACAGAGGAGGGGGCAGACCTGGCTTGTATCATCGAGACCTGGCTGGGCCCTGATGGAGGGGTTGCCCTCTCGGAAATGTGCCCAGTCGGGTTTCAGTTGTGGCACCAGCCGAGACACCGGGGCAGGAGAGGTGGGGTGGCGGTTGTCATCCAAGAGTCTCTCATGGCTCACAGGGGCATTGCTCCACAAGTGGCCGGTTGTGAGACCCTGTTCTTTAAGTTGGGTTCCCGAGAACAGTTGGGAGTGTTGCTGCTGTACCAGCCTCCCTGCTGCATAGCAACCTCCCTGCCTGAGCTGCTGGAGGCCATCTCGGGGTTGGCGGTGGAGTTCCCCAGACTTATGGTTTTGGGGGACTTCAACTTGCCGTCCCTGGGACAGTCCTCAGAAGCGGCCCGGGAGTTCATGGCTACCATGGCAGTCATGGGCCTGTCCCAGATAATTAGGGATCCGACTAGAGACAGCGGCCTCACCCCGGACCTAATTTTCTTGTCCAAGCAATGGCAAAGTGATCTGAGGGGAGAGTTAGATCTGTCTCCGCTGTCATGGTCAGACCACGCCCTGGTGACCTTGAGACTCTCATGCACCGCCCCACTCTGCAGGGAGGCTGGACCCATTCGATTGGTCCGCCCCCGGCTACTTATGGACCCTATGAGGTTTCAGAGGGAGCTGGGGAGTATTCCAGAAGATCTGTTGCACGGTCCAGCAGAGGCCCTGGCAGCGGCCTGGAATAGGGAGACCGCTGAGGCCCTGGATAGGATTGTGCCTGTGAGACCTCTCTTTCCTCATTCGACCCGTCACTCCCCGTGGTTTCCGGAGGAGTTGAGGGTTTTGAAGAGGGTTAAGAGACGTCTGGAGTGCCGCTGGAGAAAGACAAGGACTGAATCTAACCGGACACAATTAGAGCCGCTGTTAAGGCCTACCTTGTGGCAGTAAGAGTGCGAAACGTGAATATTTCTCTGCCCTTATTGCCTCCGCAGAATGCCAACCGACGACCCTGTTTAAGATTACGAGATCTCTGCTAGGTCCTATTTACAGGGTCGGTCAGAGGAGTTTTCCGAGCATCTGCAGGAGAAAATCGCTCAGATCCATTCTAAGTTGGACTCTACACGTGATACATGGTCTGGGGAGATGACAGAGGTACGTACTTACCCTGTTATCTGGGAACGGTTCGATCCTGTTGGACCTGAGGAAGTGGACAGAATCCTCCGGATTGTGAAGGCCACCACTTGTCAATTAGATCCGTGTCCCTCCTGGCTAGTAAAATTGGCTCAGGAGGTGATTTGTGGCTGGGTCCAGGTGATGATTAATGTATCTCTTGGGGAGGGAGTGTTTCCAGCAGCCTTTAAGGAGGCCCTGGTGCACCCCCTCCTCAAGAAGTCATCCCTGGACCCTACTATTTTGGACAACTTTCGGCCAGTCTCCCACCTCCCCTTTTTAGGAAAGGTGGTGGAGAAAGTGGTGGCATCACAATTGCGGAGGCAATAAGGGCAGAGAAATGGTGGCGTCACAACTCCAGAGGACTCTGGATGAAACGGATTATCTAGACCCCTTTCAGTCAGGTTTCAGGCCAGGATATGGGACGGAGACTGCATTGGTCGCACTTATGGATGATCTCTGGCAAGGACGGGATGGAGGAAGTGCATCCATCCTTATCCTTTTAGATCTCTCAGCGGCTTTTGATACCATCGACCATGGTATCCTTTTGGGACGGCTCAGGGAGTTGGGGGTGGGCAGTGTAGTTCTGCAGTGGTTCACCTCCTTCCTCCAGGGCCGTTCCCAATCAGTGATGATAGGGAAGGAGAGATCTGACCCACGGCCCCTCTTGTGTGGGGTGCCTCAGGGTTCGGTGCTCTCCCCTCTCCTGTTTAACATCTATATGAAGCCACTGGGTGAGATCATCCGTCACCATGGGATGAAATACCATCTATATGCTGATGATACTCAGCTGTATATTTCCATCCCGGGTGAAGTAAGTGATGCAGTTGCCATTCCATCTAGCAGGGTCCAGGAGGCAGGCCTTCTCTGCAGTTGCATCCGCCCTTTGGAATATCTTACCCCCGGAGCTGAGGCTGGTTTCCTCGCTCCCGACCTTTCAGAAAGGCTTAAAGACCTGGTTCTGCCATCTTGCCTGGGAGGGAAACGCCAATAGTTCCTCCTGGGGATGGCTGGTACCATGAAGCCTCCCAGTACATCCATATTCTTGGATGCTATATTATGTATTTTGTAATTTTATACTTATTTGAATCTTGTTTTATTGTGCACTGCCTAGGGTCCCCGATTGGGGAGATGGGTGGTAATATATATTTAATAAAATAAATAAATAAATAATTCCAGCATTACAAACAAAAGCAACTTTAGTGAAGGTGACAAAGGAAGAGAAGGTTCCACACACACAACACAGTTAAAAAAGAGATAAAATACAAAAAACCCTAATGTGATTCTAACTACAGCCAAACAACTCAATTTCCAGCCTTGTTGGAGGTCACACCTCATCTAAGACTCCATCTAGCTCCCTCAAAAGACCCCCAAAACTCTTCATGTCCAAAGCCTACAGAACCCCCTTCTTTTTCTTTATAAGCTCTCAGGGGTCAGCTGACTACCTCTGGGCTCATGAGGCTGGCTTGTAATTTAAAGGGCCAGCTGCTTCCAAGTACAATACCTTGGACCAATCCTCCCTAAGTATAATTTTTAAGGTGAATCTGTTTGCTTGTTTTTAGAGGAACAAAAAAGGATCAGAGCTATTGGATGGAATGAAAAACACCTACCCCTACAAGTCACTTTTCTATTTTATTTTAATGTCAAATGTTCTTTTGCATTGAGATCTGGCCTTAGCAGAATGATGAAGCACTTGGGGATGAAGATGCAGCCCAGCAGGCCAGCACTGGAGGCCAAGATGGAGAAGACCTGCACGGCCACCATGTACTTCCCCTTGGTGCTCAGGTAAGTGGGCAAGAAAGACACCCAGACACTGCAGAAGACCAGCATGCTGAAGGTGATCAGCTTGGCTTCATTGAAGGCCCCAGGCAGGTTCCTGGCCAGGAAAGCCACCATGAAGCAGATGGCAGCCAGGAAGCCCATGTAGCCCAGGGATCCATAAAACATGGTGACAGAGCCTTCGTTGCACTGCAGGACAATCTCTCCAGGTTGGGAGTGCAGGTCAGAGTCAGGGAATGGGGGAGAAGTGCCCAACCAGATGGTGCAGAGCACAACTTGGACACCTGAGCAAAAAAGGATGATAGAGTTGGCCAGGCTCTTTCCCAGCCATCTCTGCACTTTATTCCCTGGTTTTGTGGCCAAGAAGACTAATACCACTGTGACTGTTTTGGCCAGGACAGAAGAGACAGCGAGTGAGAAAACAATGCTGAAGGCTGTTTGTCGGAGAAGGCAGGTGGCTCTCCTTGGCTGGCCAATGAAGAGGAAAGGGGTCAAGAAGGAAAGCAGGAGGGAGATGAGGAGAATGTAGGAGAGGTCCCGATTGTTGGCTTTGACAATTGGAGTTTCCTGGAATTGAATGAGTATTCCCAAGATAAAGCCTGTGATTAAAGAGAGGAACAGGGCAAGGGAAGCCAGGATGATTCCCAGATTTTCTTGATAGAATAGAAAGGTTTTAATCTTGGGGATACAATGATCTCTCTGGATGTTTGGATGCTGATCTTCTGGACATTTGGTGCATTTTTCTGCATCTGAAAAAGAGCAAGAGTAGGATCTTACATACAGCATGCACTTCTTTGGGTGAAATTGGCCATTGTGTGAATGATTACCTGTGGAAGAAGTAAGTATTTAGTAAAAATGAGGACCACAAGAGATGGGGGCTCCCCTCGGTCATTCAAGTGGAGGCTGGACTGTCATTTATCGAGGATGCTTTAATTTGGGTTCCTGAAATGAGCAAACGGTTGGACTCATGGGCTCGGTGGCCCCTTCCTGGTCCAGTTCTTCTGAAAGGGCCTCTCCTTTCTTCTCCTTCCCCTCCTTCTTTGCCCCTCTCCCCCATGCTGGGATCCAAAAGGAGGGAGGGACGGAGGGACGGAGAGAAGGAAGGAAGGAAGGAAACGGTTCAAGCATTATTCTTCTCAATTGAGCCAACTCTTGAACTCTAGAACTCTAGCTGAACTCTTTTCATTTTCACTCAGAAAGGAAGAGAAGTTTCTTTGTTTCACTGCTGAATCTGTTTAAAAAAACCCTCCAGCCCAGGGTGTCAGGTGACCAAAGACATGCAATGTATAGAAGTCCACACAAAGGACTACTTATCACACTGGTGTCAGCACAAGTTGGAAAACAGAACTTTTGACATGGAGCAAGAAAGGTTAAGAAAGGTTGGCTGGAAGCGATGTGGTGATGGACCCACAAACAGTTTGTTGAGAACTTCTGTTTATGGGGCCATCTTCCCACCAGGTGAAAAAGGAGGCATAGCTCAGCCCTGACTCATGACTCCTCTTTTTTCATCCCTATTAGAGAAGGAATCCAGGAGCTGGACAGGGTCTATCATCCTGTTCAGTGTAGAGGCCCTATTTTGGGAACGATATGAATTGGAATTCCTGGTTTCTCTGGAAATCTGAGGCCTGAACTTTGGTTGCCCATAGAAATGGTTCCAGCTAGACATGGTGAAGTGCAGAAAGACATGATCTATCCTTCCTGAAGACCCAGTCAATGTCATTGTGCCCTGCAAGCCTGGAAGTTTTCCATGTTAAGAGAAAGAGAGTGAATAGCAAACTAAAACATGAAAAGTGTGGGTACAAGATGAAGAGCAAGAGATTATACTAAGCCCTCATTTATCCAGTGTCTTTTCGTGTTCTGCTCCATGTCAATCTCCAAGGTCATTTCTTATCACTCACTATGAAATAAAATATACATGTTGTAAAGATATGAACCACAAAAGAGCAAAGCCTGGAAATGCCTATCAAACCACCTTTCTTGGGCAATGTCAGGTGTACAGTCTTCCCCAAACTCTGCTCCCGTTTCCCAGGGTCACCCACCTTCCTGGGTGGAGATGCTTCCTTCTGCACAAGGTACACAGTCGTAGCAGCAGATGGGCTTCCCCTCCTGAGCCAACTTCATGAATCCAGGAGGACAGCTTTCCACACACCTGGAAGGAGGCAGGGGCTGAGCAGACAAATGAGGAACATCCAGAAAGTGAATTGGCCGTGTGGTGCTTCCCCTTTGATCTTCTATTCTAACATTTCCCACACTACAATTTTCAGATTTAATTTCTAAAGGTACATACTAAATACTTCAAGGGAAGGGTGGATGGATTCTTTGCTTCATAGAAAGGGGTGTCCTTTTTTTCATGACTCAAATCTTCCTTCATTTGCACAGGACTAATTAAAAGTGTAGAGAGCCAGTTTAGTGTAGTGGTTTAGGTACCATGCTAGAAACTGGGAGACTGTGAATTCTTGTCCCAGCTTAGGCACAAAGCCTACTGGGTGATCTTGGGACAGTCACTCTCCCTCAGCCCTAGGAAGGAGGCAAGGCGCACATTTTCTGAAACTATGACAAGAAAAATGGAGAGACTTATTCAGGCAGTTACCAGGAGTCCAGACTGACTCAATGGCACCATAAATACTGTAAATAAAAATAAATAAATAAACAAATAAACTATTTATATACTTATATATTTATTATAGCCACCTGGACATCTAACCAAAAAATGTTGACTCTCTGCAGAATGTAGACTACGTTCAAACCACTCCCTGTCAAAAGACTGCATTCCTCTGTGTAAGAGCTTCAGAAAGAGTGAAATAAAGACTTTTCCCCACCTCGTTTAGCAGTTTCATCTCTGTCCTAGGACTGTGGTTGATCATCAACTTAAAATCCATGGATCCCTGTCTTTCTAGACTCCCAAACTTCATTATCCCAAAGGACGTATTGTTTAAAATCACCCAGTGCACAATGTCCAGAGCCACTCCCAGGTTTCCATTTTCATCCAGATACATGCCTTTTATGGAATTATTGTAAAACTCATAGTTTTGAAGGAAGAAATGAAGCTGGAATGGAAGAATATGTCTATGAAGGTTCTCAGTCATCCAGGTGGAATTGTCTGTAGCTTGAATCATGTCAACTGGATTTCTATTTTCTCAGTGGAAACGTTTCGTTCCTTATCCAAGGAGCTTCTTCAGTCTCAATCTTCAAGACTGAAGAAGCTCCTTGGATAAGGAGCGAAATGTTTCCACTGAGAAAATAGAAATCCAGTTGACATGATTCAAGTTACAGACTGGAATGGAAGAGAAAATGTATATTTCTAGACAGAATCTCCAAGGTTTGATGGCAAGCTGCCCTCCTTTCTTCCGTGTTTGAGGTGAACATTGTTCTCTCTCTACATCAAATCAAAGTTTCAGATGCCTTTTCCAGCTTCTTCAGGAGAGAGTCTAGAAAGTTTTGAATCATAACACCCACTTACTTTCTGTTTGAATATACACGATCTGGGCAAACTATGTGAGATGTGACAGACATAAAATTTGAAGAAGCTTTCAAGATTGTGTTACCATAACCTACAATATTAAAGTAGCATTTATTGACTCCCTGCAGTATAATTCTTGTGATCTGGCCTACCTGAAAGGGCTAAGGTCAGTCTTAAAAGCCTGTCCAAGTTTTTCCCATCTCTTTCACTAAATAAAATCTGGTCCTCAGACCTCCTTCTATCTCTGGACCATGTCACCTTTTCTCCAAGTCCCTCCTTAATGTTTTCTTCCTTCCTCCCTGAACAGCTCCTTCATGCATTCCCCAACATCATTTCTAAATTACTTTACAAAATGCCTATTAGAATTTGAAAGAGGAGAAAGGAATAAAAATCTTGTTAAAAGGACTCAAGGATGACCTCCCTGTGCTGAACGGAGAACACCAGCGTCCTTGTGAGTAAATCACAGTAGCTGAGTATGAGTATCTGCAGATGAACAGATGCTGTTATGATGAGGAAGCAGGTGTGGGGGTGGAGGAGAAGGTTGAGGGAGATGCTAGAGGACAACCAAGAGGATCCTACAGAGAAAGCACCTGCTGGATTCTCTGGATCAGGTTTTGACAACCTTCTCTTTACGTTAAATGGCCAAGCAGAGAAGAGAGGTACTTCTTCAAGCTTGGAAAGTCTTCCTCAGAGAGAAAGAATGGGTGAGGGACCACTGAGAATGGAGGTCTTCTTGAGACTGTTGGTGGGAGAGCAGGAAAAGAGGCCTCAAACTGCTATTGCCAGCTCAGTTGACCTCCTTGGTCAGGCATTTTAGTTTGAGTTCTTAGCTTGGACTGCTGAGGCACTAAGGAGCCAGTTTTGATTTCATTGCTTGTCCATGAATGGGGACTGAAGAGAATAAAGATGCAGATTCTCTTACACATTTGGAGAGTCCAGCGTTTCCTTTCTGTTACTTGCTAGTCAGCTCCTCATAACTTTGTGTACAAGGGTCTCTGCCACACTTGCCAAACCAAGATGGTGCAGACACTCCTTCAACTCTGAGGAGGAGATCTAGCAAAGGTTATCTGCAGAAGGTCTGTTGCCCAAGCCATGAACTCTTCCTGGGCCATTCCTTTGGTTTGTCAAAGGAAAGGACCAGGATATGAACACCCACCTGAAAAACCTGTGGGAATCCCCATCTGTTTGAGCACTGGGAGTTTAGGAAGCTAAGAACACACTGTGGACTCATAGGCAGGGAGACTGACATGCAGCTACAACTAGAGACCCCTCTCTTATCTCCCCTCCAAGTTTTGGAGGATCCATCACTGGGCCTTTGAGGGAGAGAACGGTGAGTGGAAGCTGCCTAGCACTCCCAAGGAATCTCCACCTCTAATCAAACATCTTATCTCTATTTCCAATGTTTTTTTAATTTGGTTCCCCTTTGTAACAACAGCTTCAAATATGAATACATTGTATTGATTGGGTGTTAATTTTTGTTTTGTTTTGGCACATAGATACTCAGATATCTAGCCTTTTCTGTAGGTAGCAGAAGGTGTTTTTGTTGTTTATTCGTTCAGTCGCTTCCGACTCTTCGTGACTTCATGGACCAGCCCACGCCAGAGCTTCCTGTCGGCCGTCAACATCCCCAGCTCCCCCATGGTTGAGTCCGTCACCTCCAGAATACCATCCATCCATCTTGCCCTTGGTCGGCCCCTCTTCCTTTTGCCTTCCACTTTCCCTAGCATCAGCTTCTTCTCCAGGGTATCCTGTCTTCTCATTATGTGGCCAAAGTACTTCAGTTTTGCCGTTAATATCATTCCCTCAAGTGAGCAGTCTGGCTTTATTTCCTGGAGTATGGACTGGTTTGATCTTCTTGCAGTCCAAGGCACTCTCAGAATTTTCCTCCAACACCACAGTTCAAAAGCATCTATCTTCCTTCGCTCAGCCTTCCTTATGGTCCAGCTCTCAGAGCCATAGGTTACTACGGGGAATACCATTGCTTTAACTATGCGGACCTTTGTTGTCAGTGTGATGTCTCTGCTCTTAACTATTTTATCAAGATTTGCCATTGCTCTCCTCCCAAGAAGTAGACGTCTTCTGATTTCCTGGCTGCAGTCAGCGTCTGCAGTAATCTTTGCGCCTAGAAATACAAAGTCTGTCACTGCCTCCACTTTTTCTCCCTCTATTTGCCAGTCATCAATCAAGCTCGTTGCCATAATCTTGGTTTTTTTGAGGTTTAACTGCAACCCAGCTTTTGCACTTTCTTCTTTCACCTTCGTCATAAGGCTCCTCAACTCCTCCTCGCTTTCAGCCATCAAAGTGGTATCATCTGCATATCTAAGATTGTTAATGTTTCTTCCAGCAATTTTAACTCCAGCCTTGGATTCCTCAAGCCCAGCACGTCGCATGATGTGTTCTGCGTACAGGTTGAATAGGTAGGGTGAGAGTATACATCCCTGCCGTACTCCTTTCCCAATCTTAAACCAGTCTGTTGTTCCGTGCTCTGTTCTTACCGTTGCTACTTGGTCGTTATACAGATTCCTCAGGAGGCAGACAAGATGACTTGGTATCCCCATACCACCAAGAACTTGCCACAATTTGTTATGATCCACACAGTCAAACCCCTTCATGGATCACTGCCTTGTCGTGGCGAAGGGGCTTGCGTAACTCAATGAAGTCAGGTCAAGAAGAACAGGTCATGATGGAGAGTTCTGACAAAACGTGGTCCACTGGAGGAGGAAATGGCAAACCACTCCAGTATCCTTGCCAAGAAAACCCATGGACAGTATCAAAAGGCTAAAAGATATGACGCCGGAAGATGAGCCCCTCAGGTCGGAAGGCGTCCAAAATGCTACTGGGGAAGAGCGGAGGGCAATTCCGAGTAGCTCCAGAAAGTGTGAAATGGCTGGGCCAAAGCCGAAAGGATGCTCAGTTGTGGATGTGTCTGGAAGTGGAAGGAAAGTCCGATGCTGTAAAGAACAATATTGCATAGGAACCTGGAATGTAAGAACTATGAATCAAGGTAAGCTGGATGTGGTCAAACATGAGATGACAAGATTGAACATCGACATATTGGGAATCAGCGAACTAAAATGGACAGGAATGGGCGAATTTAATTCAGGAGACCATTATATATACTACTGTGGGCAAGAATCCCTTAGAAGAAATGGAGTAGCTCTCATAGTCAATAAAAGAGTGGGAAAGGCAGTACTGGGGTACAACCTCAAAAACGACAGAATGCTTTCAGTTCGAATCCAAGGCAAACCATTCAACATCACAGTGATCCAAGTCTATGCCCCAACCACTGATGCCAAAGAAGCTGAAGTTGACCGGTTCTATGAAGACCTACAACACCTTCTAGAACTAACACCAAAAAAAGATGTCCTTTTCATCATAGGGGACTGGAATGCTAAGGTAGGAAGTCAAAAAATAACCGGAATAACAGGCAAGTTCGGCCTCGGAGTACAAAATGAAGCAGGGCAAAGGCTAATAGAGTTTTGTCAAGAGAACACGCTGGTCATAGCAAACACTCTTTTCCAACAACACAAGAGACGACTCTACATATGGACATCACCAGATGGTCAATACCGAAATCAGATTGATTATATACTTTGCAGCCAAAGATGGAGAAGCTCTATACAATCAGCAAAAACAAGACCTGGAGCTGACTGTGGCTCAGATCATGAGCTTCTTATTGCAAAATTTAGGCTTAAATTGAAGAACGTAGAGAAAACCACTAGACCAATCAGGTATGACCTAAATCATATCCCTTATGAATATACAGTGGAAGTGAGGAATAGATTTAAAGGATTAGATCTGGTAGACAGAGTGCCTGAAGAACTATGGATGGAGGTTCGTAACATTGTACAGGAGGCAGCAACTATGATATCTTGATATCTAGGTGAGAGGGGAATTATTCTGCAAGTCACCCAATTAGCAGCCATTGTTGTAGGGATGATGTGGCAGTAATGACTCATACTACAGGTGCTATAGTTTAGTTGGGTGTGGCAGATGATGAGAGTGACCTATAATGTGATTGGTCAGTTTATGTATATAAGCAGAGAAGATCTGGTATTCTTTCTTCTTGTTGCTGTTAAACTTCTCATCGCTGTATTCCATCTCGTTGCTGTTATCATTTGTTACTTCTGTTGAATGTATTTTGGACTACGTATGTATATAAAGTAAATAGGCTATTTTATCTAATCTCTGCTTGAGTGTCTATTTACTGCATAGAACGTGGATCAATGGAGTCTTGGAAATAGGCAGCAGGCCGCCCCACAGTGCGCACTCTATTGTGGGCTAGAATCCATTAGAAGAAATGGAGTAGCTCTCATAGTCAATAAAAGAGTGGGAAAGGCAGTACTGGGGTACAACCACTCAGGTATGACCTAAATCATATCCCTTATGAATATACAGTGGAGGTGAGGAATAGATTTAAAGGATTAGATCTGGTAGACAGAGTGCCTGAAGAACTATGGATGGAGGTTCGTAACATTGTACAGGAGGCAGCAACTAAAACCATCCCAAAGAAAAAGAAATGCAAGAAAGCAAAGTGGCTGACTGATGAGGCTTTACAAATAGCTGAGGAAAGAAGGGAAGCAAAAGGCAAGGGAGAAAGGGAAAGATATAAACAACTGAATGCAGAATTCCAGAGAATAGCAAGGAGAGATAAGAAGGCCTTCTTAAATGAACAATGCAAAGAAATCGAGGAAAACAATAGAATGGGGAAGACAAGAGATCTCTTCAAGAAAATCGGAGATATCAAGGGAACGTTTTGTGCAAAGATGGGCATGATAAAGGACAAAAAAGGCAGGGACCTAACAGAAGCAGAAGAGATTAAGAAGAGGTGGCAAGAATACACAGAAGAACTATACAAGAAAGATATTAATATCCCTGATAAATACGATGGTGTGGTCACTGACATTGAGCCGGACATCCTAGAGAGTGAAGTCAAGTGGGCCTTAGGAAGCATTACTAACAACAAAGCTAGCGGAGAAGACAGTATCCCAGCTGAGCTATTTAAAATCCTAAAAGATGATGCTGTTAAAGTGCTGCACTCAATATGCCAACAAATTTGGAAAACTCAACAGTGGCCACAGGATTGGAAAAGGTCAGTTTACGTTCCAATTCCAAAGAAAGGCAATGCCAAAGAATGTTCAAACTACCGTACAATTGCGCTCATTTCACATGCCAGCAAGGTTATGCTCAAAATCCTACAAGCTAGGCTTCAGCAGCATGTGAACCGAGAACTACCAGAAGTGCAAGCTGGGTTTCGAAGAGGCAGAGGAACTAGAGATCAGATTGCCAACATTCGCTGGATCATGGAAAAAGCAAGAGAGTTCCAGAAAAACATCTACTTCTGCTTCATTGACTACGCTAAAGCCTTTGATTGTGTGGATCACAACAAACTGTGGCAAAGTCTTAAAGAGATGGGAGTACCAGACCACCTTACCTGTCTCCTGAGAAACCTGTACGTGGGTCAAGAAGCAACAGTTAGAACCGGACATGGAACAACCGACTGGTTCAAAATTGGGAAAGGAGTACGACAAGGCTGTATATTATCACCCTGCTTATTTAACTTATATGCAGAGTACATCATGAGAAATGCGGGGCTGGATGAATCACAAACCGGAGTTAAGATTGCCGGGAAAAATATCAACAACCTCAGATATGCAGACGATACCACCCTAATGGCAGAAAGTGAAGAGGAACTAAAGAGCCTCTTGATGAGGGTGAAAGAGGAGAGTGCAAAAGCTGGCTTGAAACTCAACATTAAAAAAACCCAGATCATGGCATCTGGTCCCATCACTTCCTGGCAAATAGAAGGGGAAGAAATGGAAGCAGTGACAGATTTTATTTTCTTGGGCTCCAAGATCACCGCAGACGGTGACTGCAGCCATGAAATTAAAAGACGCTTGCTCCTTGGGAGGAAAGCTATGGCAAACCTAGACAGCATATTAAAAAGCAGAGACATCACCTTGCCGACAAAGGTCCGTATAGTTAAAGCTATGGTTTTTCCAGTAGCAATGTATGGCTGTGAGAGTTGGACCATAAGGAAGGCTGAGCGCCGAAGAATTGATGCTTTCGAGCTGTGGTGCTGGAGAAGACTCTTGAGAGTCCCTTGGACTGCAAGGAGGTCAAACCAGTCAATCCTAAAGGAAATCAACCCTGACTGCTCATTGGAAGGACAGATGCTGAAGCTGAAGCTCAAATACTTTGGCCACCTAATGAGAAGAGAGGACTCACTGGAAAAGACCCTGATGCTGGGAAAGACTGAGGGCAAAAGGAGAAGGGAATGGCAGAGGATGAGATGGTTAGATAGCATCACCGATGTAATGAACATGAATTTGAGTAAACTCCGAGAGACAGTGGAGGACAGGAAGGCCTGGCGTGCTATGGTCCATGAGGTCACGAAGAGTCGGACACGACTGAACGACTGAACAACAACAAAACACAGTCAAAGGCTTTAGAATAGTCAATAAAACAAAAATAGATGTTTTTCTGAAACTCCCTGGCTTTTTCCATTATCCAGCGGATATTGGCAATTTGGTCTCTAGTTCCTCTGCCTTTTCTAAACCCAGCTTGTACATCTGGCAATTCTTGCTCCATGAATTGCTGGAGTCTACCTTGCAAGATCTTGAGCATTACCTTACTGGCATGTGAAATAAGTGCCACTGTTCGATAGTTTGAACATTCTTTCGTGCTTCCCTTTTTTGGTATGGGGATATAAGTTGATTTTTTCCAATCTGATGGCCATTCTTGTGTTTTCCAAATTTGCTGGCATACGGCATGCATCACCTTGACAGCATCATCTTGCAAGATTTTAAACAGTTCAGCTGGGATACCATCGTCTCCTGCTGCCTTGTTATTAGCAATGCTTCTTAAGGCCCATTCAACCTCACTCTTCAGGATGTCTGGCTCTAACTCACTGACCAAACCGTCAAAGCTATCTCCAATATTATTATCCTTCCTATACAGATCTTCCGTATATTCTTGCCACCTTTTCTTGATCTCTTCTGCTTCTGTTAGGTCCTTACCATCTTTGTTTTTGATCATACCCATTTTTGCCTGGAATTTACCTCCGATGTTTCTAATTTTCTGGAAGAGGTCTCTTGTCCTTCCTATTCTATTGTCTTCTTCCACTTCCACACATTGCTTGTTTAAAAATAATTCCTTATCTCTTCTGGCTAACCTCTGGAATTTTGCATTTAATTGGGCATATCTCACCCTATCACTGTTGCCTTTTGCTTTCCTTCTTTCTTGGGCTACATCCAGTGTCTCAGCAGACAGCCATCTTGCCTTCTTGGTTTTCTTTTTCCTTGGGACGTTTTTTGTTGCCGCCTCCTGAACAATGTTGCGAACTTCTGTCCATAGTTCTTCCGGGACCCTATCTACTAAATCTAGTCCCTTAAATCTATTCTTCACCTCCACTGCATATTCCTTAGGAATATTAGTGAGCTCATATCTAACTGATCTGTGGGTCTTCCCTATTCTCTTTAGTCTGATTCTAAATTTTGCAATAAGAAGTTCGTGATCTGAACTACAGTCAGCTCCAGGTCTTGTTTTTACCGACTGTATAGATGTCCGCCACCTTTGGCTGCAAAGGATGTAGTCAATCTGATTTCGGTGTTAACCATCTGGTGAAGTCCATGTATAAAGTCGTCTTTTAGGTTGTTGGAAGAGAGTGTTTGTTATGCACAGTGAGTTGTCTTGGCAAAATTCTATCAGCCTATGTCCTGCTTCATTTTGTTCTCCCAGACCATGCTTGCCTGTAATTCCAGGTGTCATCTGACTACGCACCTTAGCATTCCAGTCTCCTGTAATGAAAATAACATCTCTTTTTGGTGTATTATCCAGTAGGTGCTGCAGATCCTCATAGAACTGATCTACTTCTGCTTCTTCAGCATCTGTGGTTGGGGCGTATATTTGGATCACTGTGATGTTAAATGGCTTACCCTGAATTCGAATTGAGATCATTCTATCGTTTTTTGGATTATATCCAAGCACTGCTTTAGCCACTTTATTATTAATTATGAAGGCTACTCCATTTCTTCTGTGGTCCTCTTGTCCACAGTAGTAGATCTGGTGGTCATCTGATGTGAAGTGGCCCATTCCAGTCCATTTCAGTTCACTGACACCTAAAATGTCTATATTTAATCTTGACATCTCACCAATAACCACATCCAATTTGCCCTGGCTCATAGATCTTACATTCCAGGTTCCTATGGTGTGTTGATCTTTAGAACATCGGATTCGTCGTTCACCACCAGCACTGTCGGCCGCTAGCTATCCTTTCGGCTTTGAGCTAGCTGCGTCATCACAACTGGGGCTAGTTGAACTTATCCTCTGTTCCTCCCCAGTAGCATTTTGACCATCTTCCGACCTGGGAGTCCCATCTTCCGATGGTATACCGACATATCTCTGGTTGTACTAATCCATTTAGTTTTCATGGCAAGAATACTGGGGTGGGTTGCCATTACCTTCCCCAGGGATCGTATTTAGTCTGACCTCTCTGCCACGACCTTCCCATCTTGGGTGTCCCTTCACGGTTTAGCTCATGGTTTCATTGAGGTGCTCAAGCTCCAGCACCACGACAAGGTAATGATCTCCTTTGATGGAGAGCAGAAGGTGTAGTAGGAGGAATATCCTCTCAGAATGGAACTGCTCTTTTCAGAAGAAGGTACAAGTCATTTTATGTGCAAAATAAGCTTCAAGAGTGGAGAGTTGGAGAAAGGGAAAATAATGGATTATATAAATAATGGATTTGGAGAAAGGGGTAAGAAAGATGATGGTTCCTGCAGACTCTACCTCAGCTGGTCATCTTCCAAGCAGGAACACCAATTCAGGCACGTACACAGTACTGGTAGAAAAATAATAGATGATGTTTATAAGAAAGCAACTCAGTTTAACCCTTAATATGCAAAAGTCCAAACAGGCTCCCTTCCAACCTTAGCCAAGGTGGTGCAGTGGTTCAGGTGTTGGTCCAGGACTGAGGGGATGAAGGATTATTGCTCCCTCAGCCCTGCAATCCCACTAGGAGAGTTTGGGCCAACTGCTTCCTCTGAGTCTGCACAACTTCTCCTCAGGGTAGTTTTGGAAAAAAATTGGAGGGAGCTAATTCTCGGGATGCCACCTTGAGCCTAGAGAAAAGGTGAAGCAGTGAGGTCAAAACTTAAGAACCTAAAAAAAGTATGTTGTGCACAGCCGCCTGGAAGAGTTCTGTGTGAATTCCAAAATGAAATCCAACACACCTCACACTGAAACAATGCTGATCCAGCTCTCTAGGGGGTTGTAGGCAAAGGGGAAGATAACTAAGAGAAAAATCTTTCCTTCCTGGAGGATAGCTCGATGGGTCACTTGATATGGAGTAGAAACCCCAAACCTCTATCATAAAAGATGTGGTCTCCTCCCACTTAAGCTCAACTTTTGATGCCTTTAGTGATCATCCATGTCCCTTTCTTCCCTCCTGCCTTCTTCCAGATTTTGTCCATCTGTGTGCTAATCTGACTTCTGCCTACATATCTTCTCAGCTCAAAGGAGGTTGGCCAAGTAATGCTACTTGCTGAGACCCTTCACCATTCAGGGTCTCCAGCTATACTGAGGCTTGGGAGAAGGGGCAAAGGAATAAAATGGGTGCAGCTGAGGAATGGAGAGTGTCCGTGGGCAAAGGGAGACCTTGAGCAGAGGGGCAGCCAGCAGGTGAGGTGTCACATAGCCTGATGGACTGAGAAGAAGGCCCGGACCCCATCAGAAGAGAAGGGCTCGGATGGAGTCAGCCCCGGGAGGAGCTCCTGCTGGCAAAGAGAGATGTCCAAGGAGAGAGACATGCAGGCAGTGCAAGATGTTGGCCAAGAAATCCTTCACTGAGATTTGACTGAATGAGGCAAAAATGGCTAAACATTTTTGATGAAGACATCAACATATTTTCTTTGAAAACCAATTTAAAAAGAAAATATGTTGTAACAGACAGGAAAGGATTGAAGGGAATACATAAGGGGGAGGACCAGAATGTTGGAATGCATTTTTTAAATATTTAAATAAATTTTTCAAAATATCTGCCTGGTTATCACACTTGTAAACTTCTTTCTCAGCTGCAGGGGAGAGGTGTGCAACTGAAAACAAATACCTGCCACCCTTTCAGCCTCAGAGTTTTCATGTTTTGGCCACCTTTGGTCCTTGTCCTCTTAGATTGGGACGTATAGGCTGCATGTAAGGCCCACGCCACAGCCTGGATTGTGTTGAAAATGAAATAGCCGTCCAGAGACAGGATCAGATTAATCAACTCCTGGGGCAGAGCCTCCAGTCCTTCTCTCTGCCTACACCGTCTCCAGACTCTCACAGAAAAGGCATCCTTGTGGTACGAACACTTAAAGGATTTCTTCACAAACTGGTTCATGGAAGAGTGGAAATGCAGAGGCACAGCAAAGTTTACTATTTTGTGTCCCATCATGAGAAAGGAAAACATGCTATGGATGAATTGAGTGGGAAAACCTTCTTGCGAACAATATACGGAGAAGTCCCACCAGATTGTTGTGATCACGACTTTTCCTCTAACAGGTTCTTGGAAGGGATTGAACGCTGAATGTAGAATGAATATTCCTAAAGTGACTGACTCCCTCTCTGCACCATAAAGAAAGACATTCACTTGCCTCCAATTGTGGTATGGATGCACATCTGTATGTGCTGCATAGGCATAGGTACTTTTGGAAAAGGTTTGTGATATAACTGGACAAATGCCATTCTTTATCAGCATGGAAGTCAATGTCCTCATGAAACTCTCCCCCTGGTCAGTGTCTGCAGCTATCAGACCAACCAAGGTCCAATTGAAATGGAGGAGCAGCTTGACCATTCCTGGGTACTGATGTCCTTCAGGAGGGAGCACTGGGTGGAAGAAAGGAAACCGAGTTTTATCACTCAGAATCTGGGAAACAGAAGTGTAACTAATCTGAAAAGGAAACAAAAATGGTATTTTATTTGATACCCAGAACATCCAAAGTTCAAGATAAACATTCTGGCGTGAATGAAGGGACAATTCTTGCCATGAAGACTTCTCTACTCACCCAACCCATACATTGCTTCTTTTCCCATTGGTTTCAAAAGTTTAAAATATTCTTGTCCCCAGGAACTAGAAGGTTCCCCAGCTTGGATGGTGAGCATTATGGGAGAGAATATGTTTGCTCCAATCCATCCCTCCATTGGATAACCCAAATTTAATCCTTAATGCCTCCCTTATGCATAATAAATATCTGCTCTTCATTTACAACTGAAGACTTCTGAATGAAAGTTGCATGACTGAAAACTGTCTCCCCAGCAAAGACACACCTGAGGGATTTTGTAGGTACCCAACATGGTCGAAATCTGGATGGAGACGTCAGTGTCAGTCCCTTCAAGAACGGCCACTGTGTTCCTCTGCCTTCCACAGCTGTAGTTGGGGACATTGGCCTCCCCATCTGAAAGCAGGTCCAGCAGAGCATCTGAAGTCTTTCCTGCATGGAAATAGTTTTCATAGATATTGTATCCCAGGGTGATGTTGGGTAAGATGTGGAAATTCTGGTTGATCTCCTGTATGGCAAAAAGGAACGAGAGCACTTTCCAGTATTCTGTGTGTCTTGTCCTGCAAGTATAAATGTGTTGAACATAATCAATGAAAATAACATTTTATTTAACCCCTTTTTACAATGATACTTCTCATCCACCCAAGCCCGAGAGTTCCTCTGAATGGATTACATGATTCCAAATGATATTGCCACAAAAATAATGAAATAATATATGATGTTAACAAAAGATATTATATTATATTTCAAAGCACCATCCCAGTTTGTGACAGGAACAGAACAGGTGGAACAGATTTTGAAGATTTCTTCAGAGATTTGGCTGATTGTTTCATTGTGGAGGGAGGAACCCCAGACATCTCACATATTTCAAAGGGACTCTGGGATTCTTTCCCTTTATATTGAATGTTAAGACACGGAAAATACCACGTGTCTAATGGAATCTATTTATTATTAGCTCTGACTTATTCTTGCTTGCAATTAGACAAAGGTTTCAAACTGATGTTAAGTATTTTTTATCTCCCTCTTTTTATCTCTTTGCCTAGTTATCTTCCCCATTACTTGATAGTTGGAAGTTTCAACTATTTTTCTATATCAAATATAAAATCATAAAGTTGGAAAAGTCCACACTCAGACACAAACACAGAGAAACACCCACAGGTACACACAGACAGACAGACACAAAATGAGCAGCTATGACTGCTAACAAAGCCGGTAAGTTATCCATTTCTGGACATTATTTTGAAGTCCACCATCGAAAGTCCTTGGGGAGAGACTTAACTTACTTTGCAATTGGTTCAGAATGAGGGTTCCTAGCATCAGTTCAAAATGAGAGTCACAGAGGTTTGGAAGCTCAATGACTAAATAAGCTCCAGTCTGGGATTCTTTCATATTATCAGTGACTTTTAGTTCAGATAAAAGATTGTGGAGATCACATCATTTACAAAGCAGGGAACAAAATCCAGCATTCCTGCCTTTTTCTGTCCCTGATCAGCCAAATGGGGGGCAGAAGGGAGGAACCACCTCTCTTCTCCATTCACCACCTAGCTCTGCTCAGAGGATGTCAAGGAAAGCAGATGTTTCTTCTTCAAAATCAAGCAGAACCGAACATCCCTACTTGAGGTCTGTATTTGAGAGTTTCAAGGGAGGCTCATCAGGTGCAGGTTGTGAAATGGATACCCAATTTGAAATGTGACAGAAGTGGAAAAAATCACGCTGATCAAGGGGACCATGCCTGGTAAGAGAGGAGGACTGGAACGTTAGATATCTGTCACGAATGGAGTAGCTATAATGCAGTGCTGGAAGATGGACTTACCAGTCTACTTGAAGCGAAGGAGTTATGTTGAAGCTTAGTGGTTGAAACTTAACATTGGTTGCAGAGACTATGCCACCAATGAAAAGCTCTCCTGGTCTGTAACGGTTCTGTGGGTCCACCTCATCGCTCTTCAGAGTCAGGAGGCATTTGGCTTTGAGCCTCCCCCAGGCTCCCTGGGGCCACAGAAGCAGCACAAGCAGCAACATGACTTGTGTTCCTGATGGAGCCTCCAGCCTTCTGTTTGCTTTGAATGAAGAGTGAGAAGAAGAGGTGGGAGAGGCCAAAGTCCTTTTCCAAGACAGAGGATTCAGGAGCTTTCCTAATCTAGACAGATTTTGGAGGAGGCTTCACATCTGAAGGGGGGATTAAATGCAGCCCCTGCCTGCCCTAGAAGCCTCTCTGGGATCTCTCTTTCTCCAGACCCATCTATGCACCCAAGACATTCGAGTGCCATGACATCAGCCAAGAAGGCTGTAGTGGGATACTGAGGTGAAAGCCTGTGATTGATGTGTTTATGTCAAATTTTCTGAAAGTTTGCAAAAAGTCTCTAGAGATTTAGCAGTAAAACAACAAACAAATCATTATGATTTGGGTAATGTTAAGGAGGAGAAAGATCACCTCTCTGAACTCTGAATGAGCTAACAGACAGATGCCGGAAGGGGAAAGTCGCAGATGGGCTCCAAACTTTCAGGATGAGCCAATAGGTGAGACTGGAGAATTTGGCCCCAAAGGAAATACTGACTCGAGTGCTAACAGTCTCAATTAAGATGGATTTGTTTGGTCCTGATTATGGTGGACTTTGACTCTATCCCTCCAATTAACCGAGGGCCAGCTGAGGAGGGTAGTTGCTCCTCTGTTGAATGCAGACCAATATAGGAACCAGAAAAATTTCTGTTCATTGAGTCCTGCTTGTTTCTTGTAGTTTATCAAACTATTGGAAAAAAGTAACTATTTTTCTTTACTAGAACAAAAATCTGTTGTTTGTATGGAAGGTGGAACTAAATCACAGAAGAGAAGAGAACAGAACAGGACTTTATTACTATTACAAAGAGAGAAAAATACAGCAAATATTCATATCTATGTAGATCATAGCTTTCCAAACTGTGTGTTGTGACACAGTACTGTGTCACCTGCAGTGTGCAGGTGTGTCGCGCGAAAATCTGGAAGTGCTGATGGTGCACTGCCACCGCTGTGTGCAGCAGCGTGCGCAGCAGCGGCGGTGCACCATCAGTGCTTCCAGCTTTCACGCGACACACCTGCACACCACTGCTGCCTTGCGCACCACCATGCCACTGCCACCGCGCCGCCACCACCACCGCCGCCATTGCCGTGTGTCACTAACAGGAAAGGTTTGGAAAGCTCTGATGTAGATGAATAAATAGGTCAAAAAACTGAAGATAGCATAAAAATATAGATGTCGACTGTCTGGGATACTAGCAAGGCTGTTATGAGAGGTTACTTTATCCAATGTAACTGTGATTTAAAAAAGAAATCTCACAAAAAAATGCAGACCATACTGGACCAAATTAAAATAAAAGAGATTGGGTTGCAGAAAAAACCAATGGACTTTTATACCAACTTAAACTTTTGTATCAACAAATGTCTATGTTAACTGTGAGAGAAATAGTGACAAAACTGAATTATGTTAAACAGAGACATTTTGAATTTGCAAATAAACCAGGGAGATGATTAGCTTATAAATTAAGGAAAGAGAAAGATCCCGGAAGGTGAGACTGTTTTAACAGATAATGAGAGAATTCAAAATTCATTTTATGATTTTTATTCAAATTTGTATAAAAAGCAGGAAGTCTCCTTGGAGAAGATGGATGAATACTTGGAAAAACAAAAGTTTTCAAAACTTGCACAGTCACAGAAATTAATTATGAATAATCCTATAATTACTTTTGAAATAGTGGAAGCTGTAAAAAAGACTAAATTAGGGAAAGCATCAGGTCCATATGGTTTCCGAAACATACTACAGATGTTTTTTTTTAGGATCAACTTCTTGAACCCCTTCAAAGGCTGATAAATTCTATTTTGCAGGGTTCTACAATGCCAGATTTGTGGAAAGAGACCAATATTGCACTTTTACTGAAGGACAAGATCCTACTTTAATTAAGAATTATAGACCAATTTCATTGTTGAACAATGATGATAAAATATCTGCTTGGCTGATTAAAGAAGATTTTACAGGATTTTATACATGATGATCAATGTGGGTTTTTACCCAAAAGACAATTAAGAGACAATGTCAGAATAGTTTTGGATATTATTGAATATTTACAACATCACAATATGAAGCAAGCGGCCCTCATCTATTTAGATGCAGAGAAAGCCTTTGATCATTTGAATTGGTCTTTTATGTTTAAAGTTTTGGAAGATATGGACTTCGGAGAAAACTGTATTCAAGGAATTAAGCTGATATATATACATCTCAACAGTTAATTGTTAATGGTGACTTAACTAAATCATGTGAGATACAGAAAGGGACAAGACAGGGATGCCCCGTCCCCTTTGCTTTTTATCCTAGTTTTGGAAGTGTTAAACAGAGATACCAGACAAGATGAAAAGATAAAGGGTTTGAAGATTAAAATAGAAGTTTATAAACTGAGGGCTTTTGCCGATGATTTAGTTTTGATTTTACAAGAACCCTTGAATGATAATGAGTACTTGATGAAGAAATTGAAAGATTTTGGGTCATTAGCTGGTTTTAAAATAAACAAGCAAAAGACAAAGAGGGATGTTAGTTAAAATATGACTGTAGAAAATCAAGAATTGTGATGATAAAGACTGGTTTTAAAATTGAAAAAAGGTTAGATATTTGGGAGTTATATTATCAAATATGAATTGTATGTTGTTTCAGAATAATTATGTCAAAGTTTGGAATGATGTAAAAAAAGACTTGTTAAGGTGGGATAAATGTCAGGGAGATAACTGGTGAAGAAGGAGGGGGCTCCCTCCAGGGAGAGAAATGCATGCGTAGTACTGAATCACTTTGCTTTCCTCCCAAGAGGCTAAAGAAGGCCCCACCCTGATTTCCTGGACCCTTTCTCTGAGCATTACAAGTTCATTTTATTTTAGCTGGATTCTGTCTAGTAGAGTAGGACAATAAAGCACAAGAGCTTCAACTCCAAGTCTCAGCGTGTTTTCCTTCACTCGAAGTCAGGACAATAAATGATAATTATCATTTAGGGGGCAGATTTAGGTGATTAAGATGAATGTTTTACCTAGGGTGTTGTTTTTATTTCAGACAATACCAATTCTGACAACAGTTGTACCATTTAGACAATGCCAAAAGGATATTTCTAAGTTTATATGGCAAGGGGAAAAACCAAGAATTAAGTACAAATTGTTACAAGATGCTAAAGTACGAGGAGGGTTAGCACTACCTGATTTGAAATTATGTTTTGATGCTTGTTGTTTATTTTGGATGAAGGACTGGGTGACTCTGAAGGGTATGAGGTTATTGGAATTGGAGGGACATGATTTGAAATTTGGGTGGCACACCTACTGTGCTTGTGGTACGATAGAGTTAAAGTTAATAAGGACTTTAAAAATCATTTTGTTAGGTGTGCCATAATTAGGGTCTGGAATAAAGATAAAATAAGACTGCCTCCTAATGTACCTTTGTGGTTGTCACTTTAGGAAGCCATTTTTAGAAGAGAGATTTTTAGGGAACTGATTTGGTTGAGATATACAGAGTTGTTAACTTTTGTGGAAGGAGAACCCAAATTTAAAACAAGGGAACAACTAGAATTGGAAGGTCATATTTGTCATTGCTTTACTTTTGCCTGTTGGGGTTTTTATATACCCAGGAATTTACAGTTAGATAAATTATACTGCAGAGGCTTGATATATAGGTGAGAGGGGAATTATTCTGCAAGTCACCCAATTAGCAGCCATTGTTGTAGGGATGATGTGTCAGTGTGTGACTCATACTACAGGTGCTAAGAGTTTAGTTGGGTGTGGTAGATAATGAGAGTGACCTATAGTGTGATTGGTCAGTTTGTATATATAAGCAGAAGAATCCAGGTTTTCTTTCTTCTCGTTTCTTCTCGTCTGCTGTATCATTCGCTGTATCATTTGTTACCCGTGTGGAAGTGATCTGTAAATATGTATGTATATAAAGTAAATAGGCTATTTTATATAATCTCTGTTTGAGTCTCTATTTACTGCACAGTACATGGATCACTGGTGTCTAGGAAGAAGGATCAGGCTGCTCCACACACGCACTCTGACAGGGCCCAGAGGTGACAGGCTTTGGACTGGCAGTGGATCGTGGGCAGCTGGTATGCTGGCACAGCTGTGAGGACTTTGGATGCCTATCCAGGCGTCGTTTGGCTATTTGGAGTGATTTTGGAGCTTTTGCAGTTTCCGTGCCTGGCTGTTTATTTTTCCTAGGCTTGTTTGTAGCTGAAGGACGTTCTGATAAGGTCTGTGCATTTAATCATCGGTGTCTGCCCAGGAGGGGCTGAGGAAAGATGAGCACAGCAAAGATGCATCCTGCAGATGGAGGTGGATTCCCTCTGGAAAGACTGAATGCATCTAATTATCTGTCGTGGGTGTACAAAATGGAAATGTATCTTCGCCGTGAAGGGCTTTGGAAGATTGTACTTTGCACAGACCCAGACTTGGACGATGAAGACGTTGTTCTACAGGACGAGAAAGCATTGGCAAGCATATTTTTATGTTTGGAGGATAGCCAATTATGTTATGTTAGACATTGTCAGTTAGCCAGTAAGTGTTGGGAAGCTTTAAAGAATGTTTATCTTAGAAGTACACCGTTATGCAGTTTTGTTGACACGGAGGCTTTATCATGCTAGGTTGCTGGAAGGTGGGAGTATCTGTGATCACTTGCATTATATGACTGGCTTGTTCCTCGAGTTGACTCAGGGAGATATGCAATTTTCAGAAGCACATAAGGTTTATGTAATTCTCAGTTCTCTAAATGAAACATGGGATAATTTAGCCACCAGTTTCAGGTCTTTATCTGAGAGTGATTTGACTGTAAATTATTTAACTGGCAGACTTCTGGAAGAGGAACAGAGAAGAAAACAAAGTTCTAACGTAATTAGGTCAAAGCAAAACAGTTATTCTAAGGAATGTTATTCGTCTGATAATTTTGAGAATGTTTTATATGTAAGACGCTGTTTTTGCTGTAAGTCTGATAAGCATTTGTTAAAAGACTGTAAAAAGAAGCCGAAAGCCAAGCCAGGGATTTCCAAGCAACTGAGTGCTGAACAGCTGTCAGTAATTACTTCTGTAGGAGGGAATTAAAGGGGCCGTGGCTTCTTGACAGCGGAGCCAGCCAAAACATTGCCACGGATAGGCAAATGTTTAAAAGTTTTATGCAGGCTGAACGTGATCATGTTAGTCTTGCAAATGGAAGTGTTGCATCTGTTACCGGCAAAGGGTTTGTGTATGTACCAAGTTTAAATGCTGAATTATCAATGTACCAGACTTAGAGTATAATATCATAAGTGTTTCTCAGTTAGATAAACAGGGATATGATGTAACGTTTGGTAAGGGTGAATGCATTGTTTTGAAGGATAATCATGTCTGTGGTAAAGGTGTCTTACAGAACCATTTATATGTAATGATGACATGCAGGGACCATGATGTAGCCATGATTAACAAACCAACACATGATTCATGTGAACATCTATGGCATAGACGGTTGGTGCATCCAAGTTTCAAAGTGATTGAAAAGATGTCTGAAGCAAGTTCTGGAATGGATTTGAAACCGTGCCAAGCTTATCTGGATTGCACGGCATGTAAGGTTGCAAAGTCAAAGGTGTATCCTGTAAGCAAATTTAGTGATAGAAAGTCACATAAATGTTTTGAATTAGTTCACGCTGACCAAATTGGCCCATTACCAGCCACAATAGGTGGTGCTAAATATGTTTTAGTTATTGTGGATGATTTCACCAGATTTGGGTTCTGTTACCTATTGAAAGTGAAAAGCCAAACATTTGATAAGTTCAGAAATTGGGTGCAGTTTGTGGAACGTAGATATAGCACAAAGGTGTGTAGTTTGCAAACTGACCGGGGCACTGAGTTTATGAGTGGCAGTTTTCAGCAATGGCTCAGTGTGATGAACTCAACAACAATGTCCTAATAAACACTTCTCAAAGCAATTCAATGAAATGCAGATAAAGCTTTATTCAGCTTACATGTTAATTGAAGCACTCCTAAAGACTTGAACGCCAATTTCCGCCAAACTATTCCCTCTTAACTTCCCCCCTTGCGCGCCAATTCACCAACCGATGATCTCATGAGGCAAGCGTTCCCATCTCCGCTCTGCTGCAGGTGCGCGACCTTGACAAAGCCGGTTCCAGCCTCCACCACCAGACATAACAGTCAACTGCCATTCCCCCTCCCAACAACTCTAAAAGCATCTATGCTAGGCCTAATCCCAATGGCAGGATTCATAGACATGAACCCTGACATGCCGACCCTCCAAAACAAAGAGCAATATACAAAGCATAAGAAAGGTTAAGGCATACAAATAAACATAAAGACAAATTGAGCAATTCCAGAACTCTTCAGGCTGCAAAACAATGGGAGGCATTGCAATGTGAAAAACAAAATCACGGAAAATTATACAATTAACCAGGTTTAGCAGGAAACTGAGCATGAAATTTCTGAAGCAAACGTGGAGCAGACACATGAACTTTATCAACCCATTCCTAAAACCCCACAGGTAAATGTTTCCACTGAACCAGATATTGGACTTTACCCCTATGTACTCTAGAGTCCAAAATGTTCAGAATCTCAAAATGTTCATTGTCTCCCACCATGATGGGTGGGGGTGTGACTGGATCTGGATGCCACTGGGGAGCAGGGTTGACTGGTTTCAACAAACTAATATGGAACACAGGATGCACTCTACGTAGATTTTTTGGCAAGTCCAACTGAGCAGCTACAGGGTTGATCACTTTTACAATAGGAAAAGGTCCAATAAACTTAGGGCCCAGCTTTTTGGAAGGTTGAGTTGATTTCAGATGTTTTGTAGACAAATAAACCTTCTCCCCCACCACCAAAGGCCATTCTGGAGCACGTTTGCGATCAGCAAAAGCTTTGTAAGAGTCTTTAGCTTCCTGCAATATCTTCAGCATCACTGGCCAATTTGACCGTATTTTTGTAATCCATTCATCTGCCAATACAGGATCCGAAGACTGAATCATGGCAGGGTCAGGCAGCTCAGGAATAGGAACAAAATCTTGACCAGTGGCCACTTTAAATGGTGAAAATCCAGTGCTTTGATGAACAGCATTATTATAGGCAACTTCAGCAAACGGCAACAAATCCACCCAGTTGTCCTGCTGGTGACTAATATAACAACGTAAATATTGTTCTAACACGGAGTTAAGTCGTTCACATGCACTGTTCCCTTGTGGATGGTGCCCACTAGTAAGTCCCTGTTCGGTTACAATCAATTTTAAAAATGATTTCCAAAATTTGGTGGTAAACTAACTTCCGCGATCGCTGATAATCCTCAAGGGGGCGCCGTGAGCTTGGTAGATATGCACAATGAATAACTTTGCTAGTTGACCAGCAGATGGCAACCCTTTACAAGGAATAAAATGGGCTTGCTTAGAAAATAGATCAGTCACCACCCATATTACAGTTTTGCCTTTACTCTCAGGTAAATCCACAATAAAACCCATTGATATTTGCTTCCAAGGGCTTGTTGGTTCAGCTACTGTTTTTAAAAGTCCCACAGGCTTCCCTGGCACCTTCTTCATTGAAGCACAGACATGACAAGATAATACATACTGTTTAACATCTTTCCTTAAAGTTGGCCACCAAAATTGCCTTCTGACTAAATGCAATGTTTTTACAAAACCAAAATGTCCAGCAACTTTATTATCATGGCAACATTGTAAAATAGCTTTTCTCACAGTTTCAGGAACATACAGTCTGTCTCCACTCCACCACACCCCATTAGTTTCTGTTAAGGTTTGCTTGTGGGCTTTCCACCAGTCATCTCTTACCATAGCCTCCCGAATTTCTTTCTCCATGGAGGGTTCACATGGGGTCTGATGTTGTTTGGCTTGGCGTCGAGTAAGAGCAACCTTCCCTTCTAGTTGTACAGGTAAAGGTAAAGATGCAGAATCAGAAACAGTTTCATCATGGGTTGGTAAGCCCAATTGTTGTGGAGACATTACTGTAGACACCACCTTTTCCATCTGGGTATCATGCTGAGGCAATCGAGATAATGTATCCGCTAGGAAGTTTTTCCCTGCTGGTAAATAATTCAATGTGAAATTAAACCTACTGAAAAATTCGCCCCATCGAATTTGCTTAGGATTTAATATCTGGGGCGTTTTAAGGGCTTCCAAATTTTTATGATAAGTAAAGACTTCAAATGGATGTGGAGAACCCTCCAGCAGATGTCGCCAGGTAGCTAATGCATGCCGCACAGCAAAAGCTTCTTTCTCCCAAACCAGCCAACGCTGCTCCGCCTCCGTAAACTTACGAAAAATATAGGCACAGGGCCATAATTGATTAGTATTGTCTTTTTGCAATAATACACACCCAATTGCTGAGTTTGACGCATCTGTTATAAATAATAACAATAATAATGGCATTTCCGGATCAGGGTGTTTTAAAATAGGTTCTGCAGTGAACAACTGCTTCAACTGTTCAAAAGCAGTTTGGCAAGCTGGCGTCCATTTTAGTTTCGACTGAGGCTTATTTGCTAATACGCCATCAGTCGATTTCTTTGTTTTTAACAAATCCGTCAATGGTAACGCTATTTTAGCAAATGCAGGAATAAATTGTCTATAGAAATTGGAAAATCCTAAAAAAGCTCGTAATTGCTTTTTTGTTCTGGGTGTTTCCCACGCCAAAACATCTTTAACTTTGGCAGGATCCATTTCTATGCCCTGATGCAATATTCTGTAACCCAGAAAATCCAGTTTTTCTTTATGAAATTCACATTTGGACAACTTAACATATAGCTTGTTTTCCAAGAGTTTTCTCAGTACTGATTTCACTAATTTTACATGTTGTTCCATGGTTTCTGTATAGATCAAAATGTCATCTAAATATACCAACACTCCTTGATACAAAAATTCATGCAGAACCTCATTAATTAAGCTCATGAAGACTCCAGCCCCCCCCCCTTAATCCGAACAGCATGACTTTATATTGAAAACAACCCAGTTGGCAATTAAAAGCAGTTTTCCACTCATCTCCTTCCTTTATGCGCACTCTAAAATATGCTTCTCTCAAGTCCAGTTTAGTGAAGATTTTCCCTTTCGTTAGCTGGGCAAGCATATCCTTCATTAAAGGCAGCGGGTACTGATTGGAAATACAAATAGCATTCAACCCCCGATAGTCAGTACACAGTCTTAATGAACCATCTTTCTTTTTCCTAAATAACACGGGAGCTGCCATGGGGGAAGTAGAAGGTTCAATAAATTCCCGCTTTAAATTTTTATCTATAAAGTTCCTCAGCTCTTGCAATTCCTTATGAGTCATTGAATACAGCTTAGGTTTAGGCAACACTGCTCCAGGTTCCAGTTGCAAAGAACAGTCTGTTTTCCAATGAGGGGGCATCTGGTCTGACTCAGTCTCTACAAAAATTTCCCCCTCCTCCTCATACGCTGACGGCGCAACAGCCGCTTGAGCTAATTCCCTTAATGAGCCTGTTAGTTCCACACACAGTCCCACAGAATCCCGTTCCATTCCCAAATACAAACCATCTGCAAATTCCATTTCCCCAGAGACCCAATCGATGTGAGGGTTTCACTCCCTCAACCATTTAAGCCCCAACACTATGGGCTGACTGGATATGGGAGCCACAATAAACCGAATAGTCTCTTGATGTGTCCCAATAGTCATTTTCAAGGCTTCTGTGTAATATTCCACTGGACCCCCTTTCATGTCTGACCCATCCAACTGACAAAATATGATGGAAACTTTTAATTTATGCAATTTCAGTCTCAGTCCAGTAACAATAGCGGGATGCATCAAACACCTTGAGCACCCCGAGTCCAGCATAGCCATCAGATTATTCTGATCTCTCCCATCTAAAGTCTCAATTTTTACTTTAACTTGCATGGTAGGACAATCTCCACTCACCAAAGGATCTGAGCGCCGATCTGCAAATTCCTGGCCACCGGCGCATCTTAGGACAGGCATCGCTCGTTTCCCAAAAGCAGAAATTCTTCATCTGTGGAGTCACTCTCGGCCCCAGCTATTTCCAGCCTCTTGCCTTCATCCAGGGCATGAGCTGTTCCCTTGCATGGAGGCAGTGTGGATGGCTTTGAAGAGTGGCTTTCTGGCTTTTTCTTCACAGCGGGGGTTGTTTGTGGGCAGTTGCTAATGCGATGTCCCTCTTTGCCGCATTTGAAACACAAGCCGCTTTTAGCCCTCCGTTCCTTTTCTTCTTCCCAGGCAGTCGGTCTGAAATGTTTCCTTGCCTGGGGGTGTCCCAGCGCTCTTTTCCCCGGGCTTTGCAACTTTTTATATGATCTCAATCTTAATTGAGTGCTCTCTGCTTTGCCAGCTAGCTGGACCCATTCTTCTAGGGTGTCTGGGTCACCCCTCCCCACAGCCATTTCCAGAATCTCAGGTTTCAACCCCATCTGAAAATATTCTATCTGAAAGGGTTCAGGGCAGCCAGGGACCCTACTGATAAGTTTTTTAAACTCCAGTGCATATTCTGCTACAGTCCGGTTCCCCTGGCTCAATTGTTGCAATTGCACTCTAGCTGACATTTTAGACAGCGTGTCTTCAAATCTCCTTCTCAATGCTAACATAAATGCATTAAAAGTCAACAGTTCTGAAGCATTTGTGTCATGTAAAGCCACAAGCCATTGTGCCGCTTCTCCTTCTAGGAAACTTGAGACATACCTTACTTTGGCCTCCTCATTTAGAAAAGAGCTCTCAAATTCCTCCATAAAACCCCTGACATGGGTCATAAAGCAAGCCAACTTCCTGGGATCGCCATCAAATCGCATCTTCAGTTTGTTTACAGCAAACACCCTGGCTTGACTCCTTTGTAATCCACTCATGGGAGGTTGTGTCACCTCCGGCTCTGGTTCTGAAGAATCATCCTCTTCTTCCTCGCCACTGGACGTCCCACTCTCTACTGCTGTGGTCATCAAAGTAGCCTTTATGTCTGTCACTGAACTCCCTTCTTGCTTTGGGGCCAGGACCAGTTGCTGCACCAATTGAGTGAGAGTCTGTAGCTGATGGCTAATGGTCTCCAATTCAAAATCGATGCGTGCAGTCTTCGCTTCCAGCGAAGCCATCCTTTGGGATTGGGTAACTCTGGTTTTAGCAGTCCGTTTACCCATCCCTGCCTGGAGGCCACCTCCAATTCCCACGGACCATTCTGCACCCGCTTTGGGAGTACGTACCACAGGAAGTTTGGTAGCCTCTATTCCGCTCCATCTGGACCCCTTTTTAGAGGTTTTCTTCTTGCCAATTCCCGGCTCAAAAGCCATGACTTTTTCTTCTTTGGAAACTGCTTCCAGGCCTGTAGAAGTGCCTGGCTGCTCTTCTTCCCCCGCCTGGAAACATTCCATAGATTCCTCCATTCTGTGAATTGCTTGGACGAGTCAGTTCTCACTCAGGAGGCACTAATTGGGTTTAGCAATTGTAACCTCAGGATAAACCGACTGGATTGCAGATTCAAGTCTTTCTGTGATGATCTCAACAACAATGTCCTAATAAACACTTCTCAATGCAATTCAATGAAATGCAGATAAAGCTTTATTCAGGATACATGTTAATTGAAGCACTCCTAAAGACTTGAATGCCAATTCCCGCCAAACTATTCCCTCTTAACTTCCCCCCTTGCGCGCCAATTCACCAACCGATGATCTCATGAGGCAAGCATTCCCATCTCTGCTCTGCTGCAGGTGCGCGACCTTGACAAAGCCGGTTCCAGCCTCCACCACCAGACATAACACTCAACTGCCATTTCCCCTCCCAACAACTCTAAAAGCATCTATGCTAGGCCTAATCCCAATGGCAGGATTCATAGACATGAATCCTGACACTCAGTAGGAGGGGCATTGCGCATAGGAGAACCAATCCGCATAGTTCAGCTGAGAATGGCGTGGCGGAACGCAGGAATTTGGCATTACAGAAAGTAAAGGATTCACTTTTAGCTGACTCAGGGCTATCTACAGGATACTGGGGAGAGGCTATATTGACTGCTAATTATTTAATTAACAGGTTGTGGAGTGTGTCTTTAAATCAAACTCCATATTATGTTTTGTATGGCAAGAAGCCATCATTAGCTCATTTGAAGGTGTTTGGGTGCACTGCCTATGTTCACGTGCATAAGGAGGTACGTAGGAAAGGGCAGGCAAAAGCACAGAAGATGACGTTTGTGGGGTATGAGCTAGGAACCAAGGGATATAGGTTCACTGATGGCAGAAATGTTGTTATTTCCAGATCAGCAAGTTTTAGTGAGCATAGCAATTGGCTGAAGTTACACGGAGGGAGTGAGGTTTTTCTTCCTAGTCAGAGACAATTCGAGCTAGCAGAGTGGCGAGAATCTACTGATGTGATTAAGAAGGAAGAGGAAGTAACCCCTAGTGTGCCAATGATGCAGGAGGCTACTGTTTTGCACAGATCTGAAAGAGTTAACAAGGGCATACCACCTCAACGTTACAAACCAGGTGATGTTAAAGTGTGTTTTATTAATTATGAACCTCGTAGTTATAAAGAGGTATTGGAGTTACCACCACAAGAGCAGAAGAAGTGGAAAGCTGCTATGGATGTGGAAATGAACACCATTAATTCCCATAAGGTGTTTAAATCTACCAGGCTGCCTGAAGGGCATAGGGCAGTAGGTTGTAGGTGGGTTTATAAGAAGAAGACCTTAGTCAATGGTGATATTCAGTATAAAGCTAGGCTTGTAGCACAAGGGTTTTCCCAGGTTAAGAATCAGACGTATGATGAGGTTTTTGCACCAACGCTAAGAGGGGAGACATTTAGGTTTGCCTTAGCAATGGCAGCAGCTGGGAATTGTGTAGTGAACCATTATGATATCACCACAGCATATCTGCATGCTGATTTGAGGGAAGAAATCTATATGGCTGAGGCTGAAGCTCCGGGATATGAGTCTAATGAAGCAGGAAGAGTATACAAGCTGCAGAAAGTGTTGTATGCAGAAAGTGTTGTATGCTTTTGGGTGCAATTCAAGATGCTGGTTCTGACTTTTAAAGCCCTACATGGCATGGGGCCGGGTTACCAATCCCCCCACTGGCTCTCACCCAGGAAAGAGAGGTCAGTGTAATCCCCACCAAAAGTCACTCAGTCCACAGCCAGGACCACCTAACTGGAAAATGAGGGACTGCAGTGAGAATGGATTCAGCCCCAAGATGGTCATCACAATGTCCTTTCCAGAGGCAGCAGAAAGAAAGGGCAAGAGGGCCTCCATGGGGAGGAAGTCAACAGCCACCCGGTATACAGGTCCGCTGCTACCACCTCCTCTATCTAACCACAGCTTTAAATACACAGGTTTTAAACACACAACTTTTAAATACAAGTTTAAATGCTTAAATTAAAAAGAATAAATAGCAAAAGGGTGATTAGAACTTTGATTTTGGAAAATTACAAACAGACTAAGGGTCCAGATGGATTTGAAATAAGATTTTGGAATTAATTATAAGAATCCTTCATGTGGGAAAATGTTTTTGTTTTGAATTTTTTTTTTAAAAAAATGATAGGATGAGACTTTGAAGGCTGGACACTAGAGTGGACCAGAAGGAACTAAAGATTACTATTAAAGAAGAAGAACACTTAAATTTGACTTACTAATACAGAATGAACCAAATATTTTTAACATTGGACATATTGAAGGATATTTTTGAACAATAGACCCAGAAGTTAATTTTAAGAGTGTCTAGCTCTATGGATCAACCCTGACTGCTCATTGGAAGGACAGATGCTGAAGATGAAGCTCAAATACTTTGGCCACCTAATGTGAAGAGAGGACTCACTGGAAAAGACCCTGATGGTACACCCCCTCCTCAAGAAACCGTCCCTGGACCCTACCATTCTGGACAATTTTCGTCCAGTCTCCCACCTTCCCTTTTTGGGAAAGGTGGTTGAGAAAGTGGTGGCGTTGCAACTTCAGAGGACCCTGGTTGAAGTGGATTATCTAGACCCATAAAAGGAGGGAGACAAGAAATACTTAACATCAGTTTCAAATCTTTGTCTAATTGCAAGTCAGAGCTAATAAAAAATAGATTCCTTTAGACCAGGGCTTTCCAAAGTTTTTCCTGCAGCAACACACCAACCGGCGTTGGTGTCACCGTGGGAAAACCCGGAAGTCCCACCCTTGTGGCAGCGCGCAAAACCCCGGAAGCGTTGCTGCCGCTTTCGGTTTTTGCACACCACAGTTGGTGTCACCGTGGGAAAACCCGGAAGCGCTGATGATGATCAGCGCTTCTGGGTTGTGTGGCAACACACCAGACTGTGTGTGGTGACACACTTTTGTGTCGCGACACACAGTTTGGAAAGAGGGGGGAAGAAACCCAAGCAGCGGGTCACCCAAACGCAGCAGATGGGGGCAATGGAGGAGAAATTGTCTCGCTTGCACTTTAATGTGGAGACAATAACCAAGAGATTAGATGTGCTAGTTACACTTGTGCAAGGGAAGAAGGGGCTCAAACAGAGATCGTGCCCAACCTCCTCTGAAGGGGAGAGTGAGTCAACAGACTCCAAAGTGGACTCCGGGGAGGAGGAAGGAGAAGAGGAAGGGGAACCTGCCGTACACAGTCAGCCGCAAACCACCAACCCTGGTCAGCAGCGGAGAACTTGGGTAGCTGCGAATACACCGATAGGGGTGAGTGAATTAAAAATGAAGTTTGACGGTGACCCCAAGAAACTTGTGTGCTTTCTAACACATGTAAAAGGGTTTACGGGGGAATTTGAGGACACCTTCCAGATGGAGGAGACAAAAGTCAGGTGTGTCTCCTGTTTTTTGGAAGGGGAGGCATCAAAGTGGCTTGTGAAATTACACAATGCCAATGCTAGCATATTGTGGGACTTTAATAAATGTATGCGTGCCTTACGCAAATGCTTTGAAGACACTCTGTCAAAAACGTCAGCTAGAGTACATCTCCGGAACTTAGAACAGGGGAAAAGCACGGTGGCGGAATATGCCTTGGAATTCAAGAGACTTCTTAGTGACTTGCCTGAATGGCCGAAAGAATGTCAAATTGAATACTTCCAGTTTGGGTTGAGGCAGGACTTACTCGAACTAATGGTTGGTAGGAGGGAACCGAAAACCCTAGAAGGATGGATTCAATTGGCAGGGCGAATTGAACAGTCAATCGCAATTGATGACCATTAAGAAGTTCAAAAACTTGAGTAGAACGCCAGGGACGGTGTCGCATGGTGCACGCAGGGACACTAGACAGAAAAGTTGGGAAGGAGAGAGACAGCGTAGAATGAAAGTGGGTTCGTGCTTTGGATGTGGACAGAGCGGCGACCTCATAAGTAACTGCCCTCAAAATGGGGCACCCACCAGAGCCAAGGTAACCTCGAGAAACCCGTCAGAGGGGAAGGGGGAGAAAGAAAAGGGCAACAAGCTCAAAGGAGTGGCGGCGGCCATAGATGACTCAAGAATGTTCCCAGACCTGGACGACGACAGCAACGAATCTGACATCAAATTCCAGCCGGCGGGAAATGACAACGGTCTGTTCTAAAGAGCGCCGCGGGACAGGCCTTTGGACAGGGGCGCAACAGAGGAGCTTACCTCAGCAGATGCCCAACGATGAAAATCAAGGTACAGCTACAAACTCTGGACGAAAGGGAGAGATTTTTGGGGGTGGTGATGCTGGACTCTGGTTGTTCAAGATACTTAATGCATCCACCCAGAGTCCCCTCCGGAATGGGGGAAGATGGGCGGTGATATAAGTTGGAAATATAAGTAAATAAATCCGTCCGTAGCAACCAAGATGGGGCTTAAATTGCTGAAACTAAATAAGCCCATCACATTTTGCCAATTGGATGGCTCTGAAATGAAAGGGGGGCCTGTGACGTATTTCACAGAGGAAATTCAAATGACTTTGGGGACCCACGTGGAGACTGAGGTTCATTGTGGCTCCCATTGCAATGCACCCAATTGTCTTAGGGCTTAAGTGGTTGATGACTAGGAACCCAATTGTGGACTGGGCTTCTGGGGAAATGGAGTTCACCAATGGGACATATCTAGGAGTGGACACTGACAGGGAACCTGACAGCCTAGAAGTGGGAGCAGCTGGGACCGAACTGTGGGAAGAGGACCAGACTCAGGGGGTGGGCAACATTCCGGAGAAGTATCTCCCAGTGGCGGAGATATTCAATGAACAGGAATGTGAGCAGTTGCCTCCCCACAGACAGTCTGATGCAGCTTTTGAACTCATCCCAGGGACACCCTTCCCAAAACCAAAAATGTATGCCATGACACAAAGGGAATTACAGGAGCTGCGCAAATTCATTGATAAAAATTTAGCATGGGGTTTCATCGAGCCAGCGAACTCACCCTTAGCAGCTCCCGTATTATTCAGAAAGAAGACAGATGGGTCACTACGCCTATGCACATTTCTGTCACCAATCAGTACCCCTTCCCGTTGCTCAAGGATATGCTAGCTCAACTGTCCAAAGGGAAAAAATTTTCAAAACTGGATGTGCGAGAGGCTTACTACCAGGTACACATTAGGGAGGGGAACGAATGGAAAACGGCATTTAATTGCCCGCTGGGGTCGTTTCAATACAAAGTGCTCCCATTTGGGATTGCGGGAGGTCCGGGAATTTTTATGAGGCTCATAAATGAAGTGCTGTATGAATTCCTTTACAAAGGGGTAATTGTATATTTAGATGATATACTAATTTTCTTAGAAAACTTAGAGGAACACATGGAATTCGTCAAGAAAGTGTTAGAGAAGTTACTGGAGGCAAAGTTATACGTGAAACTTGAGAAATGTGAATTCCACAAAGAAAAGCTAGACTTCCTGGGGTACCGCATATCGCATGAGGGGATCGAGATGGACCCAGAGAAGGTCAAGGCGGTCCTGGGCTGGCAACCCCCCCCGAACCCGCAGACAGCTGCAGGCGTTTTTGGGGTTCGCGGGGTTCTACAGGCAATTCATTCAGGATTTCGTGCAGATTGCTCTGCCCCTTACAGACTTATTAAAAACCAAAAGCAAGGGAATGGGGGTGAAATCCAAATCACCAAGCACAAAAATAGTGTGGACCCAGGAATGTCAGGAAGCTTTTGATAAGTTAAAGGCGCTGTTCATGGAGGAACCCATCCTCAAACACCCAGAGGTGGACAAACCGTTCGTAATACACACGGACGCATCACACAGCATAGTGGGCGCCTGTTAGATGATGGTGGCCTTTGGGGTTTCAAGGCTTGAAGTAATCCAAACAACGTGTTGTAAGGCTAACAATATCTTTATTGATAGCATAAGGCAATAATGGATCTATAGTGCATTATTGCAAAAATGAAAAATCAAAGCATAAGCAGAGTTCCATCACCAGAAGTGAGGAAAGAAAAACATCATGGTCTGTGCAAAGACCAGGCATAGTTACAGTTCAGATACAAGTACATGTAGATAGCAGTCTACATAAAGAAAGCATAGGAAGAACATAAGTGAGAACATAAGTGAGAATGAATACCCATGGTTCATAGCTGAAATATACCCATGGTACAGAATTCTGATTGGTTCATATGGGCACCTCTTTCAGCCTAGCATTTTGGTAGCAATTGTACTTACTATAAACCGTCATGGGGTGGCGGTGTTGCACATTGGCTTTCCTTCGAGATTCTTTTCACATGGGAAAAAATACTGATAACGGTTTGTTTTGACTAGATAGAAAGGACATCTGTTGTTTACGAGCTACAGTGGAGAGGCTTGGAATTTTCCACTTTCTGGCCAGATTCATAGTGAAGAAAATGCCATGCGTTTGATTCTGCATAGCATAACTTTACCAAATAACTTTAACACCCCTTCCGCATGGATTTTCGAAACGCTGTGGGGGAAAACTCATTTCACAGGCACACAGAGACACAAATGATTTTATTTCAAGCACATTTGTTCTAGTCCCAAGCTGGTTACCATGGTTGCATGCTTCTCAAGAGGTAAAGCCTTCGTGAAGATATCTGCCACGTTTAGCTCAGAAGGACAATATTCTAACTGGATAAATCCTTCTTGAATTGCATGTCTTACATTTTTGTATTTCACATCAATATATTTGGTACGGCCTCTGACTTTTTCAGAGATAGCAAGAGAAAGACAGGATTGGGAGTCTTCATACACTGTCATTGGTGAGGTTATATCTACAGAAAGCTCTGCAAACAATTGTTTTAACCAGTACATTTCATTGATTGCCTCACTGAGAGCCGCGAACTCGGCCTCGCACGTGGAAACGGCTATTGCATTTTGTTTTCTTGCTCTCCAGGCAATGGGTGTATTTGCAAACAAACAAACAAAGCCACTCACAGACTTTCTGTCTCCCTCTTCTGCAAAAGAGCTGTCAGCATAAATCACAGGCATTTCAGCTTTAGTAGCTGACACTTTAAGGCAAAAATCAGCTGTGCCTTTAAGGTAACGTAGGACCCTTTTTAACCCTTGCCAATCTCGCATGGATGGTTTGGCAACCTTACGACTGAGTACTCCAACTAAGCTAAGTCAGGGCGTGTCCATTGTGTTAAGTGTAGCAAACTTCCTACAGCTGAGTGAAATAATTCAAGCTGAGGACAAATTTCCTCACATGCATCACCCTTTAGGAAATCAAGAGTCATTGGTGTTTTGGTTGGTTTTGCATTTGACATTTCAAGTTGACTCAACAATTGGTCAATTTTTCACTTCTGACTCAGATAGAAGTCACCACTCTGAGCTCTAGTGACTTCAACACCTAGATAGTATTTCAGCTCACCTAGGTCTTTCAATTGAAAGTACTGTCTTAATTGTGTTGCAAACTCTTGTACAAGGTGCAAAGAACCAGTTGCTAGGCAAAAATCGTCAACATACGTTAGCAACACCGTGTAATCACTTCCAGAACCTCTTACATACACACAAGGATCAGCAATTGATTTCTTAAAGTTTAGCTTTGATAACGCCTTATCTAAACATTGATGCCAACAACGTCCGGCTTGTTTTAATCCATACAGCGCCTTGCGCAGCCTGTACACCTTCTGAGAATTGCCACAAGCATAGCCAGGAGCCTGCTTCATGTACACAGTTTCAGGGAGATCTGCATTCAGATATGCTGTGTCAACATCAAAATGATAGACAACAAGTCCACGCTGTGCAGCCAGAGAAAGTACTATACGTAAAGACTCTGGTCTAGCTGTGGGTGCATATGTGAGATCATAGTTCAAAAACCTCTCTTGTGCAAATCCCTGAGCAACAAGCCTGGCTTTGTACTGCACTGTATTATCAGGAAGAAGCTTCTTTCTGAAAACCCATCTGGAACCAACAGCTTTCTGGGATGGGGAGCAAATCAGTGACCTCAAACACCTTTTGATTCACTAATGCCTCAAACTCCTTATCCATCGCTGTATTCCACTTCTCCTGTTCCTCAACAGGCAGAAGCAACACCTCCTGGAAAGACTGAGGTTCACAGGTGATTTGACACACTCTCACCTACTGAATCACAAACCTGTCAGGTTTCACACCCTTTGTGGAACGTGCAGACCTACGAGGAATTACCACTGCCTCTTCCTCATCACTGTCCTCTGCCTTTTCACTACCTGATTCTCCCTTCAGGTCCTGAACCTGCTCAGGTGAAATTTCCTCTTCCTTCACCTGAGGGGACCCTCTCACCACACTAGGAGACTGGGAACCAGAAGGCAGCTGAACTGGTTGTTGTCCAGCCACAGGAGCATGGAGAGTTGGCTGTACACTAGATTGCAACAATACCTCTGAACTAGCATTCAACCTATCCCAACCAGTAGGGTGCTCAAAATTAGCACTTCTGGAGACTACCACACGACCATAGCCTGCAGAAAAACGGTAACCCTTAGATCTAGATGAATAACCAACAAACCTTAAGCGTTGTGCTTTTGGCTGGTTCTTCCTTCGCTGAGACTTAGGGATGTGAACATACGCAAATGTTCCAAAAACACGCAGATGCTTCAGCGAAGGGCGCTTGCCAAACAAGAGGAAGTAGGGAACTTCATTCACAGATGAATTCCACACCCTGTTAGTCAGATACACTGCAGTCATGGTAGCCTCACCCCAGAAACGGGCTGGCACCTGGGCATCTAACATCAGGCTATTTCTAATGGTATTAACAACACCAATCTTCCTTTCTGCTATTCCATTCTCAGCAGGAACACCAACATTGGCAAGTCTATGGGAGATTCCTTTCCTACGAAGCCAATTCTGGAACTCAAGTTCTAGGACATTATTTGAAGAGACTAAAGATTAAAAATGTTAAAAGTAAAAGGAATATAAAGTTGGTTTATTTGATCAAGGTTAAAATAGATATGTTGTTATCTCTGGTATCTATCTATCTATCTATCTATCTATCTATCTATCTGTCTATCTTTATATCTATCTATCTATCAATCATCTATCTATCAATCATCTATCTATCTATCTATCTATCTATCTATCTATCTATCCATCCATCCATCCATCCATCCACCCACCCACCCACCCACCCACCCACCCACCCTGAACGTCATTCCACTTAATTCCTAACTGTGTTAAGTGGTCCTTCATGTTTTGTTTTTGTTTAGGAACATTAACACGTCCAAGGCTGTCGGAATTATTAACTGACAAGTTTGCAAACTACTTCTCCCAAACCAGCTTTTCTACATTCACATCAAATGTTCTTTTGTATTGAGATCTGGTCTTAACAGAATTATGTAGCACTTGTGGATGAATATGCAGCTCAGCAGGCCAGCACTGGAGGCCAAGATGGAGAAGACCTGAACAGCCACCATATACTTCCCCTTGGTGCTCAGGTAGGTGGGCACAAAGGACACCCAGACGCTGCAGAAGACCAGCATGCTGAAGGTGATCAGCTTGGCTTCGTTGAAGGCCCCAGGCAGGTTCCTTGCCAGGAAAGCCATTGTGAAGCAGATGGCAGCCAGGAAGCCCATGTAGCCCAGGGATCCATAAAACATGGCCACAGAGCCTTCGTTGCACTGCAGGACAATCTCTCCAGGTTGGGAGTGCAGGTCAGAGTCAGGGAATGGGGGAGAAGTGCCCAACCAGATGGTGCAGAGGACAACTTGGAGACCAGAGCAAGAAAGGATGATGGAGTTGGCCAGGCTCTTCCCCAGCCATTTCTGCACTTTATTCCCTGGTTTAGTGGCCAAGAAGACTAACACCACTGGTGTTAGCCAGGACAGAAGAGACAGCGACTGAGAAAATGATGCTGAAGGCTGTTTGTCGGAGAAGGCAGGTGGCTCTCCTTGGCCGGCCAATGAACAGGAAGGAGGTCAAGAAGGAAAGCAGGAGGGAGATGAGGAGAATGTAGGAGAGGTCCCGATTGTTGGCTTTGACAATTGGAGTTTCCTGGAATTTAATGAAGATTCCCAAGACAAAGGCTGTGATTAAAGAGAGGAACAAGGCAAGGGAATTCAGGATGATCCCCAGGTTTTCTTGATAGGATAGAAAGGTTTTAATCTTGGGGATACAGTGATCTCGCCGGATGTTTGGATGCTGATCTTCTGGACATTTGGTGCATTTTTCTGCATCTGAAAAAGAGCAAGAGGAAGATCTCCCATACAACATGCACATATTTGGGTGAAATTGGGAATTGATTGAATGATTGCCTTTGGAATAAGTCATAGTAAGAATGAAGACCCAAGAGTTGGGGGCTCTCCTCCATCATTCAAGTGGAGGCTGGGCTGTCATCTATCGAAAATGCCTTAATTTGTGTTCCTGAAATGAGCAAGAGGTTGGACTCATGGTCTCCATGTCCCATTCCTGGTCTGGCTCTTCTGAAAGGGCATCTATTTCTAAGTATTTTATTAGAAATAATCTATTTCTCTGATGAACTCAGCTGTGTGTCTCCCATATATAAAAAGGGAGTACTTGAAGCCTGTTTTAAGAAATGCATTTCCTGATTAAGCCCTGGAGATGGACAGTGTTTCTGTGAGGTCAGTGGTTACCGTGATTGGTGGATTCCCCTCCTTCTTTGCCCCTCTCCCCCATACTGGGACTAGAATGACCAATCACTTCCCTTGGTGAAGGAAGGAAGGAAGGACATGGTTTAAGCATTATTCTTGTCACTTGAGCTATAGCAAAAAAATAGCTGATTTTTTTCCATTTTCACTAAGGAAGGAAGTGAAGTGAAGATATGCAATGGATAGAAGTCCAGGCAAAGGACTACTTACCACCCTGGTGTCAGCAGAGGTTAGAAAACACAACTTTAGACATGGGGCAAGAAAGGTTCTTCTAGAACTAACAGCAAAAAAATATGTCCTTTTCTTCATAGGATACTTTGCAGCCAAAGATGGAGAAGCTCTATACAATCAGGAAAAACAAAACCTGGAGCTGACTGTGGCTCAGATCATGAGCTTCTCATCGCAAAATTTAGGCTTAAGTTGAAGAACGTAGGGAACACCACTAGACCACTCAGGTATGACCTAAATCATATCCCTTATGAATATACAGTAGAGGTGAGGAATAGATTTAAAGGATTAGATCTGGTAGACAGAGTGCCTGAAGAACTATGGATGGAGGTTCGTAACATTGTACAGGAGGCAGCAACTAAAACTATCCTGAAGAAAAAGAAATGCAAGAAAGCAAAGTGGCTGTCTGATGAGGCTTTACAAATAGCTGAGGAAAGAAGGAAAGCAAAAGGCAAGGGAGAAAGGGAAAGATATAACCAGCTGAATGCAGATTTCCAGAGAATAGCAAGGAGAGATAAGAAGGCCTTCTTCAATGAACAATGCAAAGAAACCAAGGAAAACAATAGAATGGGGAAGACTAGAGATCTCTTAAAGAAAATCGGAGATATCAAGGGAACGTTTTGTGCAAAGATGGGCATGATAAAGGACAAAAAAGGCAGGGACCTAACAGAAGCAGAAGAGATTAAGAAGAGGTGGCAAGAATACACAGAAGAACTATACAAGAAAGATCTTAATGTCCCTGATATCCATGATGGTGTGGTCACTGACCTCGAGCCGGACATCCTAGAGAGTGAAGTCAAGTGGGCCTTAGGAAGCATTACTAACAACAAAGCTAGCGGAGAAGACAGTATCCCAGCTGAGCTAATTGAAATCCTAAAAGATGATGCTGTTAAAGTGCTGCACTCAATATGCCAACAAATTTGGAAAACTCAACAGTGGCCACAGGATTGGAATAGGTCAGTTTACGTTCCAATTCCAAAGAAGGGCAATGCCAAAGAATGTTCAAACTACCGTACAATTGCGCTCATTTCACATGCTAGCAAGGTTATGCTCAAAATCCTACAAGCTAGGCTTCAGCAGTATGTGATCCGAGAACTAACAGAAGTGCAAGCTGGGTTTCAAAGAGGCAGAGGAACTAGAGATAGGATTGCCAACATTCGCTGGATCATGGAAAAAGCAAGAGAGTTCCAGAAAAGCATCTACTTCTGCTTCATTGACTATGCTAAAGCCTTTGATTGTGTGGATCACAACTAACTGTAGCAAATTCTTAAAGAGATGGGAGTACCAGACCACCTTACCTGTCTCCTGAGAAACCTGTATTTATTTATTTATTTATTTATTTATTTATTTATTTATTTATTTATTTATTTATATGTTAACTTGTATTACCGCTCCATCTCCCCCGAGGGGGACTCTGGGCGGTTTACAGTACAACAATTTAAAATCTTTAAAAGTAACTACAATTTAAAATACATTACAAAACTAATACATTAAATATAAAAATCCAATAGGCGATAGATGGTTCTCTTTAAAAGGGCTCTATGGCACTAGCCATCCCCAAGAGGATCTATTCCCATTCCCATACCACGCGAGGCGGCACAGCCAGGTCTTTAAATTCTTCCGGAAGGATAGGAGCGATGGGGCCTGTCTCACCTCCGGGGGCAGAATGTTCCAAAGAGTGGGTGCCACCACGGAAAAGGCTCGCCTTCTGGACCCCGCCAAGCGACACTCCCTTGACGACGGGGTCCGAAGCATGCCCTCTCTACATGATCGAGTGGGACGGTTTGAAGTCATGGGGATGAGACGGTCCCTCAGGTAGCCTGGTCCCATGTCATGTAGGGCTTTAAAGGTCATAACCAATACCTTGAATTGCACCCGGAAGCACACTGGCACCCAGTGCAGCTGGCGTAACAGAGGTGTCACATGGGCCGATCTAGGGGCACCCATAACTGCACGCGCAGCCGCATTTTGGACCAGTTGAAGCTTCCGGATACTCTTCAAGGGTAGCCCCATGTAGAGCGCATTGCAGTAATCTATGTGAGAGATGACCAGGGTATGAGTGACTGTACGGAGGGACTCCTGATCTAGGAAAGGGCATAACTGGCGCACAACACGAAGTTGTGCAAAGGCCCTTCTGGCCACGACTGCCACCTGCTCTTCAAGCAGGAGTCGTGAGTCCAGGAGGACCCCCAGATTCCGCACTGATTCCGAACGGGGTAGTGCAACCCCATCCAGAACCAAAGATGGTAATTTCCCAGATCTAGAAGAACCATCAATCCACAGCCACTCCATCTTACCAGGGTTCAGCTGAAGCCTGTTGTTCCCCATCCAGACCCCCACAGCCTCCAGGCACTGAGAGAGGGCGGCCACTGCATCACTTACTTCACCAGGGATGGAGATGTACAATTGAGTATCATCAGCATACTGATGATATCTCATCCCATGGTGACGGATGATCTCACCCAGCGGTTTCATGTAGATATTAAATAGGAGAGGTGAAAGAACCGAACCCTGTGGCACCCCACAAACGAGGGGGCGAGAGTTGGATCTTTCATCTCCTATTACCACTGATTGGGACCGGCCCCAGAGGAAGGAGGCGAACCAGCGCAAAACTACGCTGGCCACCCCCAACTCCTCGAGCCGTTCCAAAAGGATACCATGGTCGATGGTATCGAAGGCCGCTGAGAGGTCAAGGAGAGCCAGGATGGATGCACTTCCTCCATCCCGCTCCCACCAGAGATCATCTGTAAGCGCGACCAATGCAGTTTCCACCCCATATCCCGGCCTGAAACCTGACTGGAAGGGGTCCAGATAATCCGTTTCATCCAGAATCCTCTGGAGTTGCAAGGCCACCACTTTCTCAACCACCTTCCCCAAAAAGGGGAGGTGGGAGACAGGACGAAAATTGCCCAATACAGTAGGGTCCAGCAATGGCTTCTTGAGCAGGGGGTATACCAGCGCCTCTTTAAAAGCATCTGGAAACACCCCCTGCTCCAGAGATATATTAACCATTGCCTGGACCCAAACACAGGTCACCTCCCTGGCTGCTTGAACCAGCCAGGAAGGTCAAGGGTCTAGATGGCATGTGGTGGCCTTCACACTCCGGAGGATCCTGTCCACTTCCTTAGGTCCAACAGGATCAAACCATTCCCAGATAACCGGGTAATGACGTTCCCTGGGCATCTCTCCAGACTCAGCCTCACGCTTGGAGTCTAACTTAGACCGGATCTGAGCGATTTTATCCTGTAGATCCTTAGAAAATTCTTCCGCACAGCCCTGTAGGTGGGTCACAGACTCCACCTTCCCTAAAAGTGATCGTGTTATCTTAAACAGGGCCGACGGACGGCAATCTGTGGATGCAATAAGAGCGGAGAAATATTGACGTTTCGCCGCTCTTACCGCCACAAGGTAGGTCTTAACCGTGACTCTAGATTGTGTTCGGTCAGATTCAGTCTTTGTCTTTCTCCAGCGGCACTCTAGGCATCTCTTAGCCCTTTTCAAGACCCTCAACTCCTCCGTGAACCATGGGGAGTATCGGGCAGATGTGGCAAGAGAGGCCGCACAGGCGCGATCCTGTCCAAGGCCCCGGCCGCCTCCCTATTCCAGGCTGCGGCCAGGACCTCCGCTGGACCGTGCAATAGACCCGTATGCGGGTCAAGAAGCAACAGTTAGAACCGGACATGGAACAACCAATTGGTTCAAAATTGGGAAAGGAGTACGACAAGGCTGTATATTATCACCCTGCTTATTTAACTTATATGCTGAGTACATCATGAGAAATGCCGGGCTGGATGAATCACAAGCCGGAGTTAAAATTGCCGGGAGAAATATCAACAACCTCAGATATGCAGACAATACCACCCTAATGGCAGAAAGTGAAGAGGAACTGATGAGCCTCTTGATGAGGGTGAAAGAGGAGAGTGCAAAAGCTGGCTTGAAACTCAAAATTAAAAAAACTCAGATCGTGGCATCTGGTCCCATCACTTCCTGGCAAATAGAAGGGGAAGAAATGGAAGCAGTGACAGATTTTATTTTCTTGGGCTCCAAGATCACCACAGATGGTGACTGCAGCCATTAAATTAAAAGACGCTTGCTCCTTGGGATGAAAGCTATGGCAAACCTAGATAGCATATTAAAAAGCAGAGACATCACCTTGCTGACAAAGGTCCATATAATTAAAGCTATGGTTTTCCCAGTAGTAATGTACGGCTGTGAGAGTTGGACTATAAGGAAGGCTGAGTGCTGAAGAATTCATGCTTTCGGACTGTGGTGCTGGAGAAGACTCTTGAGAGTCCCTTGGACTGCAAGGAGGTCAAATCAGTCAATCCTAAAGGAAATCAACCCTGACTGCTCATTGGAAGGACAGATACTGAAGCTGAAGCTCAAATACTTTGGCCACCTAATGCAAAGAGAGGACTCACTGGAAAAGACCCTGATGCTGGGAAAGACTGAAGGCAAAAGGAGAAGGGAACAGCAGAGGATGAGATGGTTAGATAGCATCACCGATGTAATGAACATGAATTTGTGTAAACACTGGGAGACAGTGGAGGACAGGAAGGCCTGGCGTGCTATGGTCCATGAGGTCACGACTAAACAACTGAACAACAAAGAAAGGTTAGGTGTCGGTGACCTTCAGGGTGGGCTGGAAGTGGTGGGAATATTGACCCACAAACCGTTCGTTGAGAATTCCTGTTTGTGGGGCCATCTTCCCACAGGTAAAAAAGGAGGCATAGCTCAGCCCTGACTCAAGACTCCTCTTTTTTCATCCCCATTAGATAAGGAATCCAGGAGCTAGACAGGGACTATCATCCTGTTCAGGATGTTTGGGACAGCATGGCGCCAGGAGTGGGTAATTTCTAACCCGGATCTGTTTAATTTAGTGTCTGACCCAGTACAACGCCCTCATGGCTTTGATTTTCTAAGGAAACATTGGACAGTGCTTAACCGGATTCAAACTAATCATGGCAGGTGCCAATATTGGAAACATAAATGGGGGCTGGTCGATAATTCTAACTGTGACTCCAGGAATGTCCTGCAAACTTTACGTCAAATTGTGATGGAATGCTCCCTCAGAAGGTTCCCTGGCTCCCTGCAAGAAGTACATCATCTTGAGGGCACTGCTGTCCAATGGCTAAACGATCTAGATACCCAGCCATAGGTTTAGCCACTCCAGTAACTTCTCACACATAATTTAATTTTATTATCCCACTTAGTTTTCACTGTGTATGTTTTTAAAATTGTTTCAACGTTTTACATTTTATACATATTTATATATTGTTCTGTGAATTTTTAAACAATAATGCTGTATTCTGCTATGCCATATGAAATAAATAAATCCTGTTCAGTGTAGAGGCCCAATTTTGGGAACGATATGAATTGGATTTTGTGCACATTGTTAGGGGGGCGTGGTGGCTCAGTGGATAAGACACCAGGCTTGTTGATTGGAAGATTGCAAGTTTGGAGGTTCGAATCCCTAGCCCTGCGTGCGGAGTGAGCTCCCGCACTAGCTCCAGCTCTTGCCAACCTAGCAATTCGAAAGCATGCAAATGCAAGTAGGTGAATAGGTACCACTTCGGTGGGTAGGTAACAGCGTTCCACGTGTGTCATGCAGCCACATGACCGTGGAAGCGTCTTCGGACAATGCTGGCTCTTTGGCTAACAAACGGAGATGAGCACCGGCCCCTAGAGTCGGACACGACTGCACAAATGTGCGGGGGGTACCTTTACCTTTAAGAAAGGTTGGCTGGAAGCGATGTGGTGATGGACCCACAAACAGTTTGTTGAGAACTTCTGTTTATGGGGCCATCTTCCTACCAGGCAAAAAAGGAACCGTGGCTCAGCCCTGACTCAAGACTCCTCTTTTTGCATCTCCATTGGATGATAAGGAATCCAGGAGTTGGACAAGGACTATCACCCCTGTTCAGTGTAGAGGCCCAATTTTGGGAACGGTATGAATTGGATTTTGTGCACATTGCAAGGCAAGTATAAAACAGAAGTTCCCTGTCTCCTGGTTTCTCTGGAAATATGAGGCCCTGAGCTTTGGTCGCCCACAGAAGGTTGGCTGGAAGCGATGTGGTGATGGACCCACAAACAGTTTGTTGAGAACTTCTGTTTATGGGGCCATCTTCCTACCAGGTGAAAAAGGAGGCATAGCTCAGCCCTGACTCATGACTCCTCTTTTTTCATCCCTATTAGAGAAGGAATCCAGGAGCTGGACAGGGTCTATCATCCTGTTCAGTGTAGAGGCCCTATTTTGGGAACGATATGAATTGGAATTCCTGGTTTCTCTGGAAATCTGAGGCCTGAACTTTGGTTGCCCATAGAAATGGTTCCAGCTAGACACGGTTAAGTGCAGAAAGACCAGATCAGTCCTTTCCAAAGACCCAGCCAATGTCCTTGTGCCCTGCAACCCTGGAAGTTCTCCCTGTTAAGGGAAAGGGGGTGAATAGCAAACTGAAACATGAAAAGTGTGGGCACAAGATGAAGAGCAAGAGATTAAACTAAGCCCTCATTGATCCAGTGTCTTTTCATGTTCTGCTCCATGTTAATCTCCAAGATCCTTTCTTATCCTATGAAATAAGATATACACGTTGTAAAGCAATGAACCCAAAAAGAGCGAAGCCTGGAAATGCCTATCAAACCCCCTTTCTTCAACAATGTCAGGTGTATAGTTTTCCTCAAACTCTGCTCCCGTTTCCCAGGGTCACCCACCTTCCTGGGTGGAGATTCTCCCTTCTGCACAAGGTATGCAGTCGTAGCAGCAGATGGGCTTCCCCTCCTGAGCCACCTTCATGAATCCAGGAGGACAGCTTTCCACACACCTGGAAGGAGGCAGGGGCTGAGCAGACAAATGAGGAACATCCAGAAAGTGAATCGGCTGTGTGGTACTTCCCTGTTGTTCTTCTATTCTAAAGTTTCACACCCCATGATTCTCAGATTTAATTTCTAAATTTGCATACTAAATACTTCAAGGGAAGGGTGGATGGATTCTTTGCTTCAGCCAAAGGAAATCCCACACTTGACAGCACCACACCCCCTAATCACCACAAAGAACCCTCTCCCAATCTCTTGTAAATGACCCACAGAAGATACACACCCTCTCAGCAGCTATAAACACCAGCAGGAACACACACCCTCCACTTGGGCACAGAGAGGAATCTTCTAGCTGTGCTCCTGTCCTCTGAAGATGCCAGCCACAGCTACTGGCGAAACGTTAGGAACAAAAACTGGCAGAACACATCCACACAGCCCGGAAAACCCACAACAACCTACAGGGTGACCTTGGGCCAGTTGCTCTCTCTCAGCCCTAGGAAGGAGGCAAGGCACACCTTTTCTGAAACTGTGCCAAGAAAACTGGAGAGACTTATTCAGGCAGTCACCAGGAGTCAAGACTGACTCAGTGGCACCATAAACATATGAAAATAAATAACAAACTATTTAAATAAGGATATATTTCTTATAGACACCTGGACATCTAACCAAAAAATGTTGACTCGCTGGAGAACATAGACTATGTTCAAATGACTCCCTGCAAAAAGAGTGCATTCCTCTGTGTAAGAGCTTCAGAAAGAGTGAAATAAAGACTTTTCCCCACCTTGTGTACTGCTTTCATCTCTGCAATAGCTTTGTGGTTGATCATCAACTTGAAATCTATGGAACCCTGTCTTTCTAGACTCCCAAACTTCATTCTCCCAAAGGAGGTATAGTTGAAAATAACCCAGGTCACGACGTCCAGATCTGCTGCCAGGTCTCCATTCTCATCCAGATACACACCTTTCATGGAATTATTGTAAAGCACAGAGTTTTGAAGGATGGAATGAAACTGGAATGGAAGAGAAAATGTATATTTTTAGACAGAATCTCCAAGGTTTGATGGCAAGCTGCCCTCCTTTCTTCTGTGGTTGAGGTAAACATTGTTCTATTTCTACATCAAATCAAAGTTTCAGCTTCTTCAGGAGAGAGTCTAGAAAGTTTTAAACATAACACCTACTAACTTTCTATTTGACTATACATGATCTAGACAAACAATGTGAGATTTTGCAGAGAAAAATTTGAACAGGCTTTCAAGACTGTGTTAAAATAACCTACAATAATAAAGTAGCATTTCTGGACTCCCTGCGGTTTCTCTTTTGTGATCTGGCCTACTTGAAAGGACTGAGGTGAGTCTTAAAAGCCTGTCCATGTTTTCCCCCATCCCATATACTAAATAAAATCAAGGCCTCACACCTCCTTCTATCTCTGGACTATGTCATCTTTTCTCCAAGTCCCTCCTTAATGGTTTCTTCCTCCCTTCCTCCCTGAACAGCTCCTTCATACATTCCCCAACATCATTTCTGAATTTCTTTACAAAATGCCTACTAGAATTTCAAAGAAGAAAAAGGAATAAAAAGGACTCAAGGATGACCTCCCTGTGGTGAAGGGAGACACCAGCCTTCTTGTGAGTAAATCACAGCAACTGAGTATGAGTATCTGCAGACGAACAGATGCTGTTATGATGATGAAGCAGGAGTGGAGTGGGGAGTGGAGGAGAACGTTGAGGGAGATGTCAGAGGACAACCAAGAGGATCCTACAGAGAGAGCACCTGTGGGATTCCCTGGATCGGGTCTGGACAAACTGCCCCACCCGTCTTTGCTGCCTGGCTTTGACTCAACTCCATGCCCAGGCAGAGAAGATTGCGGGTTTCTCAGGGTGGAAAGTCTTCCTCAGAGGGAAGGAATGGGCCAGGGACAACACCAGGAAGGATCTGTTTACATTCCCACAGCTGAGGCTGGAAGTCTTCTTGAGACTGTTGGTGGGAGAGCAGGAGAAGAGGCCTCAAACTGCTATTGCCAGCTCAGTTGACCTTTTTGGTCAGGAATATTAGTTTGAGTTCTTAGCTTGGACCACTGAGGCACTGAAGAGCCTATTTTGATTTCAATCCTTGTCCCTGAATGCTTGAGGAACTGAAGAGAATAAATTTGCACAGATGCTCCAAATATTTGGAGAGTCCAGTCTTTCCTTTCTGTTACTTGCTTGTTATCTCCCCATTGTGCTGTCTACAAGGGTCTCTGCCACACTTTCCAAACCAAGATGGTGCAGAAACTTCCTTCCACTTATCCCACTTGTATGGCTCTTTCCTGTGTTTGGTAAACCAATGAGAGATCTAGAAAAGATTATCTGCAGAAGGTCTGTTGGCCAGCCCTGAACTCTTCCTGGGCCATTCCTTTGGTTTGTCAGAGGAAAGGACCAGGACATAAACACCCACCCAAAAAACCTGTGGGAATCAGCAGCTGTCTGAGGACTGGGGTTGTAGGAAGCTAAGAACACATTGTGGGCACACAGGCAGGGAAACTGACATGCAGCCACAACTAAAGGCCCCTCTCTTATCTCCCCTCCGAGTGTTGGAGGATCCATCACTGGGCCTTTGAGGGAGAGAACGGTGAGTGGAAGCTGCCCAGTGCTCCCAAGGAATCTCTATCTCTAATCAGACACCTTATCTCCATTTCCAGTGTTTTTTTATTTGGTTGCCCTCTGTAACAACAGCTTCAAATATGAATACATTGTATTGATTGGGTGTTAATTTTTGTTAGTATAATGTGGAAAATCACCTGGAAGAGTTCTGTGTGAATTCCAAAATGAAATCCAACACTCCTCGCACTGAAACAATGCTGATCCAACTCTCTAGGGGGTTGTAGGTAAAGGGGCAGATAACTAAGAGAAAAATCTTTCCTTCCTGGAGGGTAGCTCGATGGGTCACTTGACATGGAGAAGAAACCCCAAACGTCCATCATAAAAGATGTGGTCTCCTCCCACGTAAGATCAATTTTTGATGCCTTTAGTGAACATCCATGTCCCTTTCTGCCCTCCTGCCTTCTCCCAGATTTTGTCCATACGCGTGCTAACCTGACTTCTGCCTATATATTTTCTCAGCCCAAAGGAGGTTGGCCACATGATGCTACTTGCTGAGACCCTTCATCATTCAAGGTCTCCTGCCATACTGAGACTTTGGAGAAGGGGCAAAGGAATAAAATGGGTGCAGCTGAGGAATGGAGAGTGTCCGTGGGCAAAGGGAGACCTTGAGCAGAGGGGCAGCCAGCAGGTGAGGGCTCAGAGGTGTCACATAGCCTGATGGACTGAGAAGAAGGCCCAGACCCCATCAGAAGAGAAGGGCTTGGATGGAGTCAGCCATGGGAGGAGCTCTTGCTGGCAAAGAGAGATGTCCAAGGAGAGAGACATGCAGGCAGTGCAAGACGTTGACCAAGAAATCCTTCATTGAGGTTTGATTGAATGAGGCAAATATGGCTAAACAGTGAATATATCACTGAGAGAATACATATATGTATTCTCTTTGAAAACCAATTTAAAAAGAAAATAAGTTGCAAGAGACAGGAAAGCAATGAAGGGAATACAAAAGGGAGAGGACTGGAAAGTTGGAATTCAATTTTTTTTTGTACTTGAATAAATTAATTCTTCAAAATATCTGCCCAGTTCTCACACTCATAAACTTCTTTCTCAGCTGTAGGAGAGAGGTGTGCAACTGAAAAGAAATACCTGCCACCCTTGCAGCCTCGGAATTTTCACGTTTTGGCCAACTTTGGATATTGTCCTCTTAGATCGGGACACATATGCTGCATGGAAGGCCTCTGCCACAGCCCAGGTTGTGTCATAAATGAAATAGCCGTCCAGCAACAGGATAACATTAATCACCCCCTGGGACAGAGCCTCCAGTTCTTTTCTCTGCCTACATCGTCTCCAGACCTTCACAGAAAAGGCATCCTTGGGGTACAAACACTTAAAGGATTTCTTCACAAACTGTTCCATGGAAGATTGGAAATGCAAAGGCACAGCAGAGTTTGCCATTTTGTGTCCCTTCATGAGAAAGGAAAACATGCTATGGATGAATTGAGTGGGAAAGTCCTCTTGTGACCAATATATGGAGAAGTCCCAGCAGATTGTTGTGATCACTACTTTTCCTCTAACAGGTTCCTCGAGCGTTCCAAATGCTGAATGTAGAATGATTATTCCTAAGGTGAGTGTCTCCCTCTCTGCACCATAAAGAAACACGTTCACTTGTCTCCAATTGTGGTATGGACGCACATCTATACGCACTGCATAGGTAGTTTTGGAAAAGGTTTGTGATATAACTGGACAAATGCCATTCTTTATCAGCATGGAAGTCAATGTCCTCAGGAAACTCTCCCCCTGGTCAGTGTCTGCAGCTATCAGACCAATCAAGGTCCACCTGAAATGGAGGAGCAGCTTGACAATCCCTGGGTATTGATATCCTTCAGCAGGGAGCACTGGGTGGAAGAAAGGAAACCGAGTTTTATCACTCAGAATCTGGGAAACGGACATGTAACTGATCTGAAAAGGAATGAAAGATGATATTTTATTTGATACTCAGAACATCTAAATCTTAAGATAACCATTCTGTCCTGAATGAAGGGAAAGTTCCATTCCTTGCAATGAAAACTTCACCCAACATATGCTTTGCTTCTTTTCCCATTCACTTCAAAAGTCAAGAATTTTTGTATCTGCAGGAAGTAGAAGATTCCCCAGTCTGAGTGGTGAGCGCGATGGGAGGGAATATGTTTGCTCCAATCCTTTCCTCCCATTGGATAACCTGAACACTCATACTTAATTCATATAGTTTCCATAAGAAAATTCTGCTCTTCATTTACAGCTGCATGACTGAAAACTGTCTCCCCAGCAAAGACACACCTGAGGGATTTTGTAGGTGCCCAACATGGTCGAAATCTGGATGGAGATGCCAGTGTCGGTCCCTTCAAGAACAGCCACTGTGTTCCTCTGCCTTCCACAGCTGTAGTTGGGAACATTGGCCTCCCCGTCTGAAAGCAGGTCCAGCAAAGCATCTGAAGTCTTTCCTGCATGGAAATAGTTTTCATAGACATTGTATCCCAGGGTGATGTTGGGTAAGATGTGGGAATCCTGGTTGATCTCCTGGATGGCAAAAAGGAAGGAGAGCAGTTTCCAGTATTCTGTCTGTGCTATCCTGTAAGTGAAAATGTATTGAACACAATAAATGAAAATAACATTTTATTTAACCCCTTTTTACAATGGTACTTCTCACCCACCCAAGGCCGAGAGTTCCTCTGACTGGATTACATCTTTCCAAATTATATTGCCACAAAAATAATAAAATAGTATATGATGTTAGCAAAAGAGATTATATTATATTTGAAAAGCACTATCCTAGTTTGTGACAGGTATAGAACAGGTGGAACAGGTTTTGAAGATTTCTTCCCAGATTTGGCTGATTCGTTTAATTGTGTCTAAGAAGGGAGGGAGGAACCCCAGACATCTCACATATTTCAAAGTGACTCTGGGATTCTTTCCCTTTATATTATTTGTGTGTGTAATCCTAATTATTTCCCCAGCTGTTGACCAGGGCTGTGTGTCTTGTCTGCTCAAGCTGCACCTATCTGGAAAACCCAGGTAGAAAGCAAGGGGGGCAGACAGATCCGCGTGCCTCAACAGTCTGTGAGTATGTAAGTGATTGACCATAAGCCGAACCTGGGAGCAGCATTGCATAACAGGCCCTGTTTAAGATCACTCAATCCCTTTTGGGGAATGTGGGTCCAGTGACCCACCTGCAGGTCTGCATAGAGGAGTTTTCTGGGCATCTGGAGGATAAAATTGCTCGGATCCATTCCAAGTGGGATGCCAAGTGTGTGGCATGGCCTGTGGGGATGCCTGGGGAGCATACTTACCCGGTTATCTGGGAACAGTTTGATCCTGTTGGGCCTGAGGAATTGGACAGGATCCTCCGGACTGTAAACACCACCATTTGTCAACTAGATCCATGCCCCTCCTGGTTGGTGAACTCAGCTCAGGAGGTGATGTGTGAGTGGGTCCAGGCAATGGTTAATACATCCTTGAGGAAGGGAGTGTTTCTGGCTGCCTTTAAAGAGGCACAGCTGCACCTCCTCCTCAAGAAACCATCATTGGTTCCCTCCATGCTGGCCAATTTTTTAGGGAAGGTGGTTGAGAAAGTGGTGGTGTTGCAGCTCCAGAGGATCCTGTATGAAACTGATTATCTGGACCCTTTTCAATTGGGTTTCAGGCCTGGATATGGGATGGAAACAGAATTGATCACACTTTTGGATGATCTCTGGCAGGAGTAGGATGGGGGCAGTGCATCTATCCTTGCTCTTCTTGCCCTCTCAGCGGCTTTCAATAACATCAACCATAGGCAGCAGATACAAACTTGCCCCTTGGATTTAATAAGCAAATAAATGTGGTCAGACTAAACGTTTCAGATGAAGTAACACTGTGCCCTGACCCAATGGCTAACCCAAGGCATGAAATAGTTGGTATTCAAAGAATAATAAAAAAAAATCTGCTCATGTGTTAAATCCAACTGATACCAATAGTGCCCAAGTTATAAATGAGACATGTCTTTCTGGTTTTGTAAATAGCAGGAGGACCTAACATAACAAATAACAACTAAGCCCGCAATCTGTAGGTAGCTTATCTCTCCTAGTGTGGAATGTAGCAGGATGGTGTGCTGAAGCTACTGACAAGGATTCCCGAACATTACAAAAATTGTATGGCATTGTGTGTTTGCCAGAAAGTTGGATCCCAGAAACCCAGTCAGATACATTTCCTTGAGCTGGTTTTAGATCATGAGTTATTCCAGCAAAGAAACTACAATTAATGGGTCACCCTTTTGGGGGGTTGGCTCTCTTGTGAAACAGGAAGTGGAATCTGGAGGCAGTTGTCAGGGTGGAGCACTCCGGAAGCAATAGTCAATTGCGTCTGGATGTATCCTCTTGACATGTGTTAGGTAGTAAGGGGAGACTTAGAGTGCATATACGTGTATTAGAATGGATTAGAGCTGCGTGGGGAATAGAGGGGGAAGGCTTGCATTCCAACATAACCATTGGAGAATGTTTCGACAAGGATTCTCATCAAGGTCAGGGAGCTGGCATCATCTGGTACTGAACAGAGAGAGCGGGGGTGCGAAACTGGAAAGGAATGTAACCAGGCAGTTAATCACAGAAAAGGGAGGGGTAAGGAGAGAGGTAGATGGGACAGTGTTTAAGGAAAACTTTTGAGCGGGAATCCTCATTCGTGGCTTCACTAGAGTTCTCAAGTAAAGAGCTTTCATATATCCTATACTGTAATTGGCTTGTATTGAGAGTTACTGGTTTTGAGATTTCAAAGACCACATTCTTCACAGCAGTGCAAATAAATCTAGACTGTAATCCCTCCATCCTCCTAGTGAGGTTTACGATAACAAATAAGATTGTCCTCATAATGTTCACTCAGGGCATCTGGCAGACATTCAGCTAAAATTGATGAAGACTGACCCAGCTCCTCCAGTTATCCTCAGCTACCATCAACAAAGAGTTGAATGTTTAAAACCAGAATTAAGGCAGGACAATTCTAAGTTAACCATTTCAACAACATAGCCACGGAACTGTTTCAGAAGAGAAGGGAATATAAACTTCTCCTAAAGCACAAGAAGCCATTATATCCAATGACTCTTTGGCACTCACTCCTGACTAAGACAGAACATGACTCTGGAAACTGGTAAATGCCAATTTGGGGACGATAGGAGCAGCCCAGAGGCCAGAGTGTCAAAGAGGAAGCGGAGAACCATGACACTTGATGGTTTGATCCCTATCCACTCCTGTTCCTTCTCCAATTAATCTAAATCTTGGTGATGCTACAACCTGGCCCTCTCTCTCTTTGCAAGAAATCAAATCTCTGATCCTGGCATTGCCACCAGGCCAAGCTAGAGGAGAAGACTATTTCCCTGGTGATTTTTAAAAGCTCATACATTTTGTGGAAGCCTATTTTGGTTAAACTCTTGAATAACATTAATTCCCCCCCACACATACAACCAGGTTTCAGTGATGCAAGCCAGGTCAGCCTCTCATCCACGATCAAATCATGGATGAGGTGAGCTTTATTATAGGTTAACAGGGCATTAAGCAGCAGCAGCAGCATCTAGAGGCCAGAGCCATCGAAGCCTTGGAGACCAGGTCTTGGGGATGAGCAAAAGGGGGCAGAACTCAGCACTTAAACATTGAGGTCAATTTCCCAGAGAGTGGCCTGCCCTGTCTCCTGCCATATCTCCCCACACCCATCACCACTACAATGTCTTCCCCTGCCCTCTCCTTGCTTTCACCAACCAGCTTTCCCTCCCCCCTCCCAAAGCAAAGAGACCCATTGTGATGACCCTGATTTCAATGTCCCAATAAACACTTCTCCATGCAGTTCATTTGAATTGCAGAACAAGCTTTATTGAGGATACATGTAAATCAAAGCATTCTCAAAGACCCGAATGACGTTTCCCGCCAAAAGATTGTTGGGTGATGGTGGCTTTTGGGGTTCCAGGCATGAAGTAATCCAAACAACGTGTTTTAAGGCTAACAATATCTTTATTGATAGCATAAGGCAATAATGGATGTATGGTGCATTATTGCAAAAAAGAAAAAACAAAGCATATGCAGAGTTCCATCACCAGAATGGAAAGAAAGCATCATGGTCTGTGCAAAGACCAGGCATAGTTACAGTTCAGATACAAGTACATGTAGATAGCAGTCTACATAAAGAAAGCATAGGAAGAACATAAGTGAGATGAATACCCATGGTTCATAGCTGAATTATACCCATGGTACACAATTCTGATTGGTTAATATGGGCTAAGGTTACGTTTCAGGTTAACATTTTAGCAACAGTTGTACTTACTATAAACCATCATTGGGTGGCGGTGTTGCATATTGGCTTTCCCTTGAGATTCTATTCTCGTGGGAAAGAACTGATAACGTTCTATTGTTTTGGCTAGATGAACAGCAGCACCTGGTGTTTACTCTTACAGCAGAGAAGCTTGGAAATTTCCATTTTCAGGCCAGATTCATAGTGTAGGAATTCCATGCGTTTGATTCTGCATAGAATAACTTTACCAAATAACTTTAACAAAGATTGCCTTTAGCTTCCCCCCCCCCACTTGTGCCAGCCGCCTCGCCCCATGATCTCATTGTCCATTGCTTTCCCACTCTGTTCAAGCCCCCTCCACACTCGTGCAGATGGACGACCTTGACAATCTGCAAAACAGGCTCCAAGAGTCTGGCGCATCTCCTGGAATGTGCTCCCCCTCCCATCCAAGTTCAGACTGACATGTATCTGCAGAAGTGCAAGGCAGGATTCTAACTGGAACCCTGACACCCATCCCAACACCTGCCAACCAATGGGCAGGCAGGCACAGCCAAGGTTAATGGCGCTTCTGCCGAGCATTCAGCTGGGTTCCAATGTCCCCTTGGGAAAATTCACTTACATTTACCCAAAGGACTCATACCCCTCCTCCCCCTGCATAGTTTTCTATACACACAAGAACAGAGAGAAAAGGGGAAGTTGTATTTATTAAATCCGTGATGGTCCATTTTCATCATGGTAGGAGAAAATAAGATGTGGTGTTTTGTTTTAGCATCTTTAAAGGTGCAAGGCTGTTTACCAGAACCATTAACTGACCAGTTTGGAAAGTTCTTTTCTCTGGGAAACCCACATTTCTGTCTTATTTTGACCTCAAATATTCTTTTGTATTCAGATCTGGCCTTAGCAGAATGATGAAGCACTTGGGAATGAAGATGCAGCCCAGCAGGCCAGCACTGGAGGCCAAGATGGAGAAGACCTGCACAGCCACCATGGACTTCCCCTTGGTGCTCAGGTAGGTGGGCACAAAGGAGACCCAGATGCTGCAGAAGACCAGCATGCTGAAGGTGATCAGCTTGGCTTCATTGAAGGCCCCAGGGAGGTTCCTGGCCAGGAAAGCCACCATGAAGCAGATGGTAGCCAGGAAGCCCATGTAGCCCAGGGATCCATAAAACATGGCCACAGAGCCTTCGTTGCACTTCAGAACAATCTCTCCAGGCTGGGAGTGCAGGTCAGAGCCAGGAAATGGGGGAGAAGTGCCCAACCAGATGGTGCAGAGGGCAACTTGGAGACCAGAGCATGAAAGGGTAATGGAGTTGGCTAGCCTCTTCCCCAGGCATCTCTGCACTTTATTCCCTGGTTTTGTGGCCAAGAAGACTAACACCACTGTGACTGTTTTGGCCAGGACAGAAGAGACAGCGAGTGAGACAACGATACTGAAGGCTGTTTGTCGGAGAATGCATGTGGCTCTCCTTGGCCGGCCAATGAACAGGAAGGAGGTCAAGAAGGAAAGCAGGAGGGAGACGAGGAGGATGTAGGAGAGATCCCGATTGTTGGCTTTGACAATTGGAGTTTCCTGGAATTTAATGAAGATTCCCAAGACAAAGGCTGTGATTAAAGAGAGGAACAAAGCAATGGAAGTCAAGATGATCCCCAAATGTTCTTGATAGGATAGAAAGGTTTTAATCTTGGGGATACAGTGGTCTCGCTGGATGTTTGGATGCTGATCTTCTGGACATTTGGTACATTTTCCTGCATCTGAAAAAGAACAAGAATAAGATCTCCCATAAAGCGTCAAATGCTTGGTTTGGGTGAAATTAGAGATTGTGTGAATGATTGGGTATGGAAAAATCAGTATGCAGTAACAATGAGGACCTGGGAGATGTGGGCTCCCTTCTAGGGTTCAAGTGGACACAGCAGTGCCATCTCTTAAGGATGCTTTAATGTGGGTTCCTGAAATGAGGAGCTAATTGGGGTTATGGCCTGATTGTCCCCTTCCATCTTTTATTCTCCTAAAAGGATGTTTCTGTGTGTAATTAACTCAGTGAAATGTCTCCCACGTATAAAGAGGGTGTTGTTTAATGGTTGTTGTGGGTCTTCCGGGCTGTGTGGCCGTGTTCTGGAAGTTGTGGTTCCTAATGTTTCACCAGCAACTGTGGCCAGCATCTTCAGAGGACAGGAGCACAGGAGCGATCTCTCTGTGCTCAGGTGTTGTTTAAGCTAGTTTCAAAAATACATTTCCATATTTGGTCTTAGTAATGGTCAGTTTTTCTCTCTGGTCAGTCTGATAGGTGAATTCCTGGGCTTCTTTGCCCTTCCCACTCAGACCTGAAGAACAAGGACCGATCACTTCCCTTTCTTTGGGCATATCTTTGGAGGACTGATGAGAAAAATCCACTAGTGTTTTATGCTTCTTCCTTTCATTCCAGCTAGAAGGGAAGAAACTGCTAGAACTCTTTCATTTTACATAAAAGGAGGGTAGGGAAGAGAAGGGATCTTCTTGTTGCTTGAGCTGTAAGGGACATGTGGCCCTCCTCTTTCCAATTCCACTCAAAAATAGAGAAAATTCGACCATTTCACTGTTTCATTGCTGAGTTTAGGTGGACATGACCTTCAGGGTGGGCTGGGGGTGGGTCATGTATTTCTCAACAAACCATTTGTGGGCCATCTTCCCACCATCCCAAGAGGTAAGGGTGGCTCAGTCATCATTGAGGGTTTCTTTCTTCTCACCTCCCCCCCCCTTAGAGAGAGAATCCAGGAGTTAGAGGCACATTTAGTCCATTGGGTCATCCATCCCTGTTCAATGTAGGGAGCCTTTTTGGGAAGTGCTGTAATCGGGATTTTGTGAACATAGCAAGAAAGAGTTGAAAATGGAAGTTGCCTGTCTCATGGCTTTTCAGGAAATCTGAAGCCATGAACTTTGGCTGCCCATAGAAATGGTTCCATCTAGACGGGATTGGTGATCTCCAGTGGAAGGCTTAGCTTGGTTAAATTTGAAGACTATAAAATCCTGAAGCTCATTAAGCAGAACAGGCTGCATGTTGCTTCCCTGTTGAACTTCTAATTTTTCATACCTACAATTTTAGATTTAGATTTTAACATTATGTATTGAACACTGAATAGATATTTCTTTGCTTTGGCCAAAGGAAATCACCTTGCCCCCATAGCTCGAATCTTCCACAGACTAATACATACTTGACTTGAATAGTTAAGAATATATTTCTCATGGACATCTAACTAAAGAATGTGTTGCCTGGGGAGTCCTTGGTGCTCTCTGAGCCTTGTTGTTTTCATGCAGACGTTTCATTGCCAGGCTAGGCAACATCTTCAGTGCGAAAAGGGAGTGGAACTTTTCGCACTGAAGATGTTGCCTAGCCTGGCAATGAAACGTCTGCATGAAAACAACAAGGCTCAGAGAGCACCAAGGTGTATTGTTACAACGGCTGCGAAGGCAGATGAAGGCTGCAGCAGACAAAAGGTCACCAATCGTCATGGTATCCATGCCATTGGATTAGAGCCTTTTTCTGTGAAGGTTGTGTGCTGATCGTTGTGCACCGATCTCCACACATAAAACAAATTCACGCACAGGCGTCTTCCAACCACACCAAACCCAAAACAACCAAAAGTCCCTTGGCGATTGACGAATGGCAACGGGGGCAGGACTGTGAAAACCGGAAGCTCCTAGTCATGGACCAGAACATGGGTGGTGGATACGGATTCAGTCGCCCTGACTCAAGGATCGAGGCAGTTGAGTAGTTCGGCAGCTGTATCCACGACTGAGCAGCCCTATTTAGGATCCACTCTGCTCACCCCATATGGGGAGGGGGCTAGAAAAGTTGCCCTGAACATAGTCTGCCTCATTTTCTCCCTGACTGGGTTACCGCGACCAGTGGGGTCACCATCTAGCAGTCGTAAAAAACACATGAATTTTGGAACATGGAATATACGGACACTGCAAGACAATATGGATAGTGAACGACCTGAACGTAGGACTGCCATTATTGCAAGGGAGCTGAGACGTTTTAATATTGATATAGCAGCACTCCAAGAAACTCGAAGAGCAGGAGAAGGACAGTTGAAGGAAGAAAAAGGAGGTTATACCTTCTTTTGGAAAGGACTGCCTGAACAAGAATGACAAATACATGGGGTAGGCTTTGCTATCAAAAACGACCTTGTGAAGCTCTTGTCAGAAGTTCCCACTGGGATTAACGAACGACTCTCAACTCTGCGAATAAAACTCACCAAAAACCAACAGGCAACTAACCTAAGTGCTTACGCACCAACACTAGATGCAAATGAGGATATCAAGGAAAAATTTTATACCCAGCTGGACACCATCTTATCAGAGATACCAAAGGAGGATAAAATTATCCTCCTGGGCGATTTCAATGCAAGATTTGGGCGTGATTTTGATTTGTGGCCAGGGATCATTGGGAAAGGAGTTGACAACAGCAACACGAATGGAATCTTACTTTTGACTAAATGTGCAGAGCATAACCTTGTCATTACTAACACACTCTTTCGCCAGAAAAATAAATTTAAAACATCATGGAAGCACCCACGGTCGGAGCATTGGCATCTTTTAGATTATGTAATTGTCCGTGCTAGAGATCGCCGTGATGTACTTCTCACCAGAGCCATGACGAGCGCCGATGACTGCTGGACAGACCATCGATTAATTCAATCCACGATGGCCATAAAGATTGTCCCTCATCGTAGGCTCCAAGGAAGAAAACCAAGGCGTAAAATGAATACACTGGCCCTTCAAGATCCTATTAAACAAGCTTGCTTTCAATCAACTCTCAAGGAACATCTGCCTATGGAACTTCCTGAAAATGTTGAGGAACACTGGATTAAATTGAAGACTTCTATTATTTCAGCCTGTGAACAAACTATCGGATACCAGACTAAGAGACATCAGGACTGGTTTGATGAGAACGATAGTGAGATTGAACATATTATTGACAAGAAAAGGAAAGCCTGCCAGATATGGCAAAAAGATATTAACTGTGCCGTTAAGAAAAAAATCTACGCCAGTGCAAAGGCAGAAGTCCAAAGAAGAACTAGAGAACTTAAGAACATATGGTGGATAAAAAAAGCCCAAGAAACCCAACATTTTTGCAGATGCTCATGATGCACGGGGCTTTTTTAATGCCACAAAGGCCATCTATGGACCAACAAACCATGGTACAAATCCCTTACGCTCAGTAGATGGTGCTAAACTTCTAAAGGACAAAGAGTCTATTGCACTGCACTGGAAAGAGCATTACTACAATCTCCTTAATTGTCACTCTACTGTGGCTGATGAAGTCTTCTTGCAAATCCCGCAAAAACAAATAAGAAATGAGCTTGCAGTAGCCCCTAGTTTGGAGGAAGTCAGTAAAGCCACTAAACAAATGAAAAATAACAAAGCTAGTGGACCTGATGGGATTCCTGCTGAATTCTTTAAAGAAGGCGGGCCTGAACTTACACAACAACTTCATAAGCTCATCGAAAAAATCTGGATGAGGGAGGAGATTCCAGCAGACTTTAGGGATGCCATAATTATTACTCTCTTTAAAAAGGGTGATAGAACAGACTGTGGAAACTATCGAGGCATCTCCCTTCTAGCCACAGCAGGCAAAATCCTGGCAAAGATCATCGCAAACCGTCTCCTATCTGTATCAGAAGACATCCTCCCTGAAACGCAAAATGGCTTCCGCCCTTCCAGGGGAACAGTGGATATTATCTTCACTGCACGACAGCTTCAAGAAAAATGCAAGGAGCAAAACCGCCCTCTGTACATGGCGTTTATTGATCTAACTAAAGCTTTTGATACTGTAAATCGTACTGCTCTCTGGACCATCCTTCTGAAAATCGGATGCCCTGATAAATTTGTGAACATCTTGCGGTTACTCCATGACGACATGATGGCAACAATCCTGAATAACAATGGCTCTCAAAGCGATCTATTTAAAGTGGAATCCGGCGTTAAACAGGGATGTGTTATTGCTCCAACCTTATTCGCTATCTTCATCACTATGATTATACACCTTGTTGAAGAGAAACTTCCTACTGGTGTAGAAATTATATATCGAACAGATGGAAATCTTAGTAGGCTGAAAGCAAAAAATAAGGTAATTGCAACTTCTGTTATAGAACTTCAATATGCTGATGATAACGTAGTCTGTGCACACTCCAAGGAAGATCTTCAAACTATCCTAAACATCTTTGCAGAAGCATATGAAAAGCTCGGCCTCTCGATTAACATTAAAAAAACCAAAGTGCTTTACCAGCAAGTTCAAACGAATCCCTCTGCAGCGCCATCAATCCAGCTTAAAGGTGTGTCACTAGAAAATGTCGACCACTTTTCTTATCTCGGCAGCCATCTATCTACAAAAGCCGACATCGACGCTGAAATTCAGCATCGCCTGAGCTCTGCGAGTGTAGCTTTCTCCCGAATGAAGCGTAGAGTGTTTGAGGATCGGGACATTCGCAGGGAGACCAAAATGCTTGTTTACAAAGCCATTGTACTACCAACCTTTCTGTACGCCTGTGAAACATGGACCCTCTACAAACACCACCTCCAACTTCTTGAAAGATTTCATCAACGCTGCCTCCGAAAAATTTGGCAAATTACTTGGGAAGATAGGCGGACTAATGTTAGCATATTAGAAGAAGCGAAAACCACCAGCATTGAAACAATGATCATCCAACATCAACTTCGCTGGACCAGTCATGTTGTTTGAATGCCTGACCATCGTCTTCCAAAGCAGCTACTTTACTCCCAACTTAAGAATGGAAAACTGAATATTGGTGGACAGCAAAAGAGATTCAAAGATACTCTCAAATCTAATTTAAAAAGGTGTAATGTCAGCATTGAGAACTGGGAAGCCCTAGCTCATGAGTGTTTCAATTGGAGGTCAGCCTTTATTAAAGGCGCTACAAACTTTGAAGAAGCACGAGTACAGGGCGAAAGGGAGAAAAGAGCTAAAAGGAAGGCACGTCAGGCAAACCCTCATCATGACCGTCTCCCACCCAGAAACCTATGCCCTCATTGTGGGAGGTTGTGCGGATCCAGAGTTGGCCTTTATAGCCACTTACGGATCCACCGTTAAAATTCTACCTTCGGAAGACAATCTTACTCGGCTACGAGTGATCGCCAATGATGTTGCCCAGAGAGAAATTTGCGTTTTCTTTGCTGCGTTGGACCTGGCTGTGAAAGGGAGTTTGTTTTTAGAGGCTGGTTTCGGAGTAAACATGTTGTCTTTGAGTGGTCAGCAATGGCTGAACAGTATCTGGTCAGTCTGCCATTTGAGCCTTTAGTGTGTGGAGCTGAAATCATTCTTTTTGCAAGAAGAAGATTTGTGGCAGTATGTGGCAGATCCACCTCCAGAGGGTTCCCTCCGAAGAAGTGCAAGCGTGTTTGGACCGTGCTTATGGCATTTTGCTTTTGGGAATCAAATCCTCTGAATGGAATTATATCAGTCACTCAAGGACTGTGTAATGGGTGCTGAGCGGCTGTTGGAGCCTTCAATACAAAGCAGAACTCTGTTGCCCTTGGTGGACTATTAAGACAGCTTTATAGTTTGAAGCTGCAACCGGCTGAGAATGTGATAGCCCACCTTGGTAGGTTCAAGACTTTGCTGCTTTTGAACAAGAAGGCATGTTTTTCTGGGACTGTAAAAAAGCATGCGTGATTTTGCCAAGCTTGGACAGTAGTTTTGGTCTGCTGGTCGAGAAAGCACAGACGCTATCTCCCTGCGACCTTCCTGTGGATTGTTTTACAAGCCGCTTCCAGGAGCCGTCTGTTGCTGTTGTTCCTGAGAATTCCAGAGCATTCCAGCTGAAGTAAAACCTGGTATGGAATCTACATTTTGCTGTGATTCTGGAAGGCTGTTCCCTGCCCCGTCGTCCAGCGGATGCTGTCAGTGCAAGAAGCCTGATTTACGAATGGAGGGGAAGCCAGAAGCCAGAAGTCAGCTAAACAACGAATCCAAGTTGTCTACTCTGCCGGACTGCTGTGTGTAAGCATTTATCCAGAGACTGTTGTTGAATTTGGCTTGAAGCCTTGAGTTCAGCATGTCATTCTAGCTGATATTTCTGTGATAAGTGTGTGAAATGTGTATGTGTACACTTGTTTTTCTCTCCTCAGTGTTCCAGCCCTGGTCAAGTCTGAGTGTACTTGTTATGTTCAAAGGTGCTGGATATGGATATGATATGAGGCTGAGTGTGTTAGAGAAAAAACCTGTAAAATCAAGTGTGTGAGATGCTTCCTAAGAAGGAGATTGTGTGGACAGGACATTGTGTGTTTAATGTTTCCCCACATCATAAATGCATCCATAAAAGTTTTCACAAAGTACTGGGGTATCCCGGGATGGGAGAGTGTGTCTCAGATAGCCAAATGCATTCTGAGTTAGAACCCAGGAAATGTGCAAAAGTTTCTTGATTGTGTTGTGTGTAAACTGTGTGTAAACAATCTAATATCAGAACTGTATCTGTTGCTAGGCAAAGTGACAGAATGTTAACTAGACCATTTCAGTTGGTTCATAGAGACCTAGTTAGCCCCCATGTCCCAAGTAATGGTGGGGTGCGTTTCATGTTCCTTCTGGTTGATGATCATACCTGCTTGTGTTGTTGCTACTTGTTGAAGTCTAAAGCGAAAGTCTGTGCTCGCTTTGAAGTGTATGTAGCAATAGTAGGATGAAAATATGGTTATCTAGTAGGTCAGTTCCAGTCTGATTGTAGTGGAGAGTTCCTGAGCCATGCGTTCTAGATTTGGCTTTGTAGGAAAGTATTCCCCCAAAGACTTGCCAATGTTGGAATTCTTGCTGAGTGTTGGTGTTGAGAATACCATTAAAAATTAGCCTGATGTTAGTTGCTCAGGTGCCATCCCATGTCTGGGGAGAGGCTACCGTGATTGCAGTGTGTTTCTAACTAACAGGTTGTAGAATTCAACTGTAAAAAGAAGTTCAGTATTTTTCTTTGGTATGGCAAGCGCCCTTCACTGAAGTACCTGCATGTCTGTGGAACATTTGCATGTGTTCACAACCCCAGGTCACAGAGAAGGAAGAACCAAGGAAGCACAGTGCTTCAGGTTGTTGGTTGTTAATTAAAATCCAAGGCTTATCGGTGTTTCATTAAGCCATGGTCAAATCCACATCTCCAGAAGTGCTTTATTTTTAAGCAGCCTACTGGTTGGGAAAGGTTGTATGCTAAGGTTGCAGAAGTGTTGCTGCATTGCTAGTGTAAAACCCACTGTCCATAGTTCAGTAGATGGGCAAAAACCAGTTCAGGTTTCTTCTGTTCCCAAGTCTCCTAGTGTGTTAAAAGGGCCCCTCAGGTGAAGGAGTGGAAATTTCACCTGAGCAGGTACAGGGCCTGGAGAGGGAGTCAGGTAGTGGAAGGAAAGAAGACGGTGATGGGGAAAGCACAGTGGTCATTCCTCATGGGTCCTCTTATTCCACAAGGGTGTGAAGCCTGACAGATTTGTGATTTAGCAGGTGACAGCGTGTCAAGTTGCCTGAAAAAACCCAGTCTTTGCTAGACGTGTCACTCCTGCCTTTTGAGAGGCAAGAACATTGGAACACAGCTGTGGATAGTCTGTTTGAGTTTTGGTGAAGTGTTAAAAGTAACCAACCTGTCCTTTGTTTTAGTAAGCTGTAGGTTCCAGATGAGTGTTCAGAAAGACATTTCTTCCTGATAATACTCTGCAGTGTAAAGCCAGCTTTGTTGCCCAGGGATTTCACAAGAGGAGTTTGTGAACTGTGAATCTAATGTATGCACCCACAGCTAGGCCAGAATACAGACCATATTCCTCCAAGAAGTGCTCACTCCATTCTTCTTCATGAGGACTAGGAGGCTGTTCTGTTCTCATAGTATCATAGGGTTGAGAGGGTCCTTGGAGGTATCTTGTCCCTGTGCATCTGGTTTTTCCTACCTACGTGGAGAACCTTATTTTTTTTCTTTATGGAATTAAACGAAGGACAATAAATTAAGGAATTAACCACCCCCATGAGGAACTATCCTTTCCTCCTTCCCATGCCAGGCGGCAGAACCAGGTCTTCAGCTCTTTCCTAAAGGTCGGGAGGGAGGAGATCTGTCTCAACTCTGGGGGCAAGATGTTCCACAGTGTGGGCGCTACCACAGAGAAGGCCCACCTCCTAGACCCCATCCGATGACATTCTTTAATTGATGGGGTTCGTAGCAGGCCCTCCCTGAATGATCGGGTGGGCCGGGTCAATAATATGGGGATAAGACGGTCCCTCAGATATTCTGGCCCCATGCCATGTAGGGCTTTAAAGGTGATAACCAACACCTTGAATTGTACCCGGAAGCAAACCGGCACCCAATGTAGCTCGCGGAGCAGTGGTGTTACATGTGCAGATCTTGGTGCACCCAAAATTGCTCGCGCGGCCGCATTCTGCACCAGTTGTAGCTTCCGGATAGTCTTCAAGGGTAGCCCCATGTAGAGCGCATTGCAGTAATCTACATGGGAGATGACGAGAGCATGAATGACTGTCCGGAGGGCATCGCAATCCAGGAACGGGCGCAACTGGCGGACTAGCCGAAGCTGTGCAAGCCCTCCTAGCCACGACTGATTTATGTATGCGCTACGCAAATGTTTTGAGGACACTTTGTCTAAAATGTCTGCCAAAGTGCAATTACAGAATCTCAGGTAAGGGAACAATACCATGGCAGAATATGCCATGGAGTTCAAGAAGATCTTAAGTAAATTACCTGATTGGCCAGAAACATTTCAAATTGAATATTTCCAATATGGCCTAAGACAAGATTTCGTGGAACTGGCACTGGGGAGGGGAGGGAAGATCCCGAAACCCTAGATGAGTGGATACAATTAGCGGGAAAAGTGGAAAACACCAAACTACAAATACAAACTATTAGACATTTCCATACCCTGCGAAGGAGACCGGGAAACCATACGCCTCCCATATGATGAGAAACCAAACAGAGGTCTTGGGAAGAAGAAAACGAATGACGAACCAAGGATGGATTATCAAATTGATGGATTATGTTTCCGATGCAGGAAAGAAGGACATTGCATCAACAATGGCCCACAATCCACAGCACCCACCAGAAAACCAGCAGAGAATAGGGGAGACAAAGCAGCGCTCATGAAATGCAAGGGAGCAGCAGCAGTCATGGAGGAGCAGAGAGCTCAGTACTTCAAAGACAAAGAAAGTGACTCCTCAGAAATTGAATTCTTGCCAGCAGGAAATGCCAACTGCCTGCCTAAAGTGCGCCGGGGGACAGGCATTCAGCAGCGGGCGCACCAACTACCAGGTAAGTGATGACTATCCAACAATGCAAATAAAAGTCATTATCGAAACAGAGGATGGAAAGGAACAAGCTGGGTTAAGGGCAATGCTAGACTCTGGGTGCTCCATATGTTTAATTCATCCAGCAATAGCACCTGGATTAGGA